>OY728145.1:141328654-142528654 GCA_963277665.1 Viscum album | reverse complement strand
ATCTATTCTTGGAAAACATATTGAAAACATATTCTGCCCAATCTATTACTCCAAGCACACATTTAATGAATCCCAGATAAATTATATGACTATAGAGAAGGGGATCCTATCCATCGTATCTTCCTTTGAAAATTTCTGTTCATACCTCATTCTATCCAAAGTCAACTTCCATACAGACCATGCCTCTCTTCAATACCTGATGAACAAGAAATGCGCAAAACCAATATTGATACGCATGATTATTTTGCTACAATAATTCGACGTCATAAACAAGGACACCAAAGGGACAAAAAAATTTCATTGGAGACCACTTCTCACGATTACCCCAGACCATTATTAAAGAAGACAATGAGACTGATATTGATGTATACTTTCTAGATGAGACATTGTATCATGTCAAAACCCAGCCTTGGTTCTTGGGCATGGACAACTATCTTTCCACAGGATATATCCATCATGACCACTCATACAAACAATGTAAGAAATTTCTATCTGATGTGAAACACTACTTTTGGCACGAACCATTTCTATTCAAGTGTTGTGATGATGGAATTTTACGATGCTGTATTCCAATGGAATAGTTACAAAATGTGATCAAAATGTGCAACACATTTCGAATTGAAGGCCATCATGGACCAGAGCACAAAATGGAAATGATCCTATAAAAAACTTTCTAGCCCTCATTGCATCATGATGCTAGGAGAGTCTTTTATCAATGTGATAGATTTCAAAGAATGGGGAACATAAGTAAAAGAAATGAGATTCCAAAAAACCCCATTCTAGAATGTGAGGTTTTAAACATCTAGGGTATTGACTTTATGGGTCCTTTCGCCTCATCACATAGCATGGATTACATTCTAGTTGCAGTAGACTATCTTTCCAAGTGGGTTGAATCCGAATCCACATCACATGACACAACAAATCTAGTCATGAATTTTAATCAAAAGAATTTTTTTCATGTTTTGGATTTCCACAGCTACTCATTATTTATCATGGAACAAATTTCTCAAATCATCCAGCATGAAAAATGATTCAAATATATTGCATTCGCTACAATACCAGAACCCCCTATCACCCACAAATAAGTGGGAAAGTTGAACTATAAATTTGGAAGGTGAAACAAATATTAGAAATAATTTCAACCCCAATAGAAGTGTTTAGAGCCTGAAATTGGAAGATGCATTATTTGCAAACTGAACTACATACAAAACACCCATAGAAACCACCCCATTTAGACTGGTTTATGGTAAACCACATCATCTTTTGGTGGAATTGGAACATCGTTCATTCTAGGAAATTAAAATTTTGAATCTAGATTTAGAAAAGTATAAAGAGGAATAGTTATTGCAATTAACTACATTAGAATAAATCAAGATATATGCGTACAAAAAATTCAAGGATTTAAAAGGAAAAATGAAAACAATACACAAACGACAAATTAAAAAATGTACCTTTATTCCAGGGCACAAGGTTTTTCTATTCAATTCTAGATTAATACTATTCCCAGGGAAGTTGAAATCATGATGATCTGGTTCTTTTGAGGTTTTCCACATTTATCCATATGGAACAATTGAAATTCAACGAGATGGAGAACCACCATTCAAAGAAAATGGTCAATGGTTAATGGTATTTCAGGAACCATTCCATGAAGGTTGTGTCCTCAGCCTCAAGTTCCACTAAAACGTAAAAGGAGATAATCTACCAACATTAAAGGAAAGACTGACTGGGAGGAAACCCAGGTTAGGAACTCTTTAGGTATGTTAGATTAGGATTGTTCATGATGAATCAACCATTTGAAGGAAGATGAAGTATGGAAGAAACATGTAAAATGGTAAAACAAGAGCTATGTACACATCGTGGACATCATGGTCACGACATGTATCTATTTTTTCCTATAAAATTCAATATTCCTCCAATTCAAGACGTGATAGAAGCATACACATCGTGAACTCTTTTGGTTCAATTTTTAAAAATTGAAAGTCATGACCCACAACATCACGACCCGCACTATTATACCCCTGATGCCTGATCTCCCACTCCTCTCCCTCACCATTGTGAAATCCCCTCCCTATCCCTTATCTCACACAACCCACCCCCTCCCTCACTCTAGAGCCCCAACCCTCTCCCTCTCCCTCATGGCCACGACACACAAACCTAACCTCTCCATCTGCCTCACTATTGTGACCCACCCTCTGTCTTTCAATGAAATGCACCAAACAACCACAATACTCCTACACTACCTATTCCTCCTCATCATCCTGACCATCTAAGGAACATCCCACTTCCAAGCATCTGCAGACTACCGTAGACAGACCTCCTATACCAGTAACCTCCTGTGCTTCACCAGCCTCCTAGGCGTGGTCTGACACCACTAAGACTTCTAGTGATGAGGACATGCACCTTAACCTCATCTTATGTTTCTCTAACCCTATGAATAGGTTTAATCTTATTAGGTTACAAGTGAAGCACATGCATAAAAATAAGCCCTTGGACATGAGGATCCTTTCCCGGATGAATATTGCAGATGTTATCACCATCCTCCTCAAGGCAATTCACATTTCCACCATTATTGAGGTTCAATAGGAGACATACAAGGTGTTTTTTTGGATTTTTGGCCACCTTTGAGATGGGCATCGACGGTCTCTTTTTCCACTTAGGTGGACACCCATATGAGTAGCCATTTTCTGAGTTCAGGGTCAGTCTTGGAATATATATCAAGGAGTTTTCCATTTATCTACCACTTCAGCTCTATCCACCTTGAGACATCTCCATGAAGTTATGACCCATGATATCCTACGTCCCTTAGTCACATCACGACCCATGAATCAAAAAATCCACTCAATTGTGGATTCCATCTTTGTGCATCTTACATCAAGCCATGGCACATGGATGGTTTTCCCAGGCTGAGAGTCAGGTAAGAATCATCCATGTGGAAGTGTTAATTCTTGCAGTAGTAGTGGGTGGCCCAACCGTCAAGATGGCCACCCAGTTCTCTCAGTACTATAGGACCCTGACACAGAGGATGCACAACACACTCATCGGTGGTTTTTTTATCCCCTGCTTGGTAAGGTACCTAGAGGTTTTGAAACTTTATAGCCCCTCACCTCGGTTGGATCACTAGATTTGATCAATCTTGTGCTCCTGCATAGGATGAGGATGATGGTTAAGGAGGGAGACTTGTATTTCTGGGCACCAAGAGTCTAGGATCCTGTAACTCAGGACTAGATGGCTAAATAAGAAACTACATCACCACCCCACCCTCCTCAAACAGCCACACTTCCTACACACATACCCACTAACACCTCCACCGCCACCCCTCCGACCGTACCACAACTATCCTTTCACACCCTTAATAAGCTCTAGGCCGATATCCAATGTGTTTTGGTGAATATAAATAAAATATCGGCCAACCTCCATCTCAAATTCATTGAGCGCACTTCATTTATCATTTCACCATGTCCCACACTAGCTGGACCTTTATCCTCCACCATTCCACCACCCCATTCCTCTCAACCAAATCTCCATCCTGATCTCACCGACCCTACCGCATAGCAAGAGTTCTTATCAGATCATGCCCATAAGGAAAATGGAATTTCCACTGAGGTCACCCATGAGGTGACATTCATTAATAGAACTGCCATACCCACAACCCCAGTCTGGATCAGGAATTCACCACCATCCACCCAGCCCATCCTCATCCCCCACTACCACACCACCCACCGTTGCAACACCTCCATCCTCGACTACTGCTGATATCGACGTGACTACCCCCATCCAGTTGATTGAGACACCAGGTAGTGGGATGATGATCAAATATATTTTCATTACAAATATCTGAACTTCCGTTTTCTCAATCTTTTGGGATTTTTGGGACATTTCCATGTACTTGGGCTTGTTGTATTTTCATCATTTTGATTCCCACCCTTTTATGGACTTACTGATATCTATATATACTTGGGCCTTCATTTTTACATTCTATTGCATTTTGGTTCCCATTTATTTTATTTATAATGTTAAACTCCTCTGAATCATTTTCCATCCTCGATGTTCTCATCCCACCCGAAGTCATAGAACAACAGTTTCTCAAGCACGTATTAAACATTTCCTAACAGCTTCACGATTTATCTTTCTCCATTCACCAAAAACATTATCCACTATGACCAATGATTCATTTCTTACCACACCTCATCCATACTCACACGGTTGTTCCCGAAGTCATCAACCTATTGAATAGACTGGGCGAGCTTCAGGGAACCGCCTCTAGTAGTTGTGACATGAAAAGGAGCAACTGAGCAGGTGGACCATCTGATAACAATCTTCATCCACCAGTCTAGCTGATGATGATTAGTTAGCTCTTCATGAGAGGAAACCCTTAATTCATCTATATTTTTTTCCTTGTAGTTTCCATGTCTATTTCATTCCCTTTTCATTTTTTCATTTCTGTATTTCATGAAGCTACATTGTAAACTTATCAACATTTCAAAAAAATGACTCTATTTTTTTCTCACTCTGTGTGCCTTCCCCTTTATCTACTATTCCAACTGTTTATTCTTGTGGACTAATATTTATTTTCTAGTGTAGGATTTCTTTCTCTAAAAATTTAATAGGTACACTAGATATTCATGTTATGATAGCACAAACACCCCAATGACATAAAACTTTTTCCATGGTGCTCTCGATTCCCTCTAATTTTCAATTAAACCAATTTTCCATTTACAAGAACATTATAAATCACTACCACACCACTCACACCTATATTTTATTAACAGTGGGGGAACTATCTCATTTTATGTGTGGGGGGTCATTTTATAGTTTCACTAATGATACAGTTGAATTTTTATTATTCTCACTTCTATAAAATACATTTTTTAAATAATAATCATGATTTAAAATTTAGAATCATTATTCCCTTTTAATTAATCAAAAATTTAAGAATAAAAGTGTTAAGGACTCTGTTTCACTCTTACATAGATTGGTTTAAAATGATTCCTGTAATAAGGGAATTAATTCAAATACAAAATCTTTGAAATAATGACTAATTGACCTATTATGTAGGATTTATGCACTTTGTGACTGCTAGTTTTTTTATTCTCATTAACCGAGAGGAATATAAGCCTTCAATTTAATACTATTTTTTCATCATATTTCGGGAGAGATACCAGGGGCCTATAAACCAAAAAGGACTTGCACTGTGATCTAATCGAAATGATGATGAAACAAGTATGTATTTATAATGATTGGGGAATTATTTGTAGTCACTTTCTAGAGACCCACCTGAAATATATCCTTTGTTTTGCCCATAGTTTCCTTAAATGACCTGTTATAATGAATTCATTCCAATCCTATTTCCATTTCAACCTTGACCTGGTACAATTCTCATAGATATATTTGAACAAGTCTGGGGGAGACATTCAGACAACATGGGATTCTTCCACTTTCATAGATGAACAATATTCTCACTCGAATATGAGGTTGTGATTCATATACCATTTATTGTAACTCATTCATATTCTATTCGCTTGAATTTTTTTTAAAAAATGGAAAAATGTTATGGGTTGTGTACTAGGAAGGTCAAATATCACCATTTTCCATACTGATGAATCCATCAATGGATCATATGTGGTTAGGTAATGGATTTGAGATCTATCCTAAGCATAAATTTCAAAAAATAAAAATGCAAAAAAAAGGAAAGGAACATAGTCAATTATTTGTATTCATACTTATGGATCCAACCCAAGAAGATGGAGTAAAGACTTGACCATCTAGAAGGAGGAACTCCATCACACTTATCCTTTCAATTTTTTCATTGTACTACAGATCTTACCCTCATATTTGAGCCTGATTTTTCACATTTTACCTACCTACCCATATCCACAGAGTTATAAGAACCTGATTTCTTAAACCCTTAAGATTAATCTTATGCTTGTCTTTACACAGTGGAGATGATAAAACCTGTGCAAGCCTATGGTTAAGAATAGGTACATAGGGTATGAGCATACCTATACATAAAATTTCTACCCTAAGTGATGAGAGAAAATAATGTTGAGGTATATTACAAATGGTTATATAACTTAAGGAAGAATTCATAGGTTATGATTAGAAGACTATAATTTATTTTTAAAACTAGACTGTAAAGCATGACTAACTCTCTATGTAGGTTTAATTCTAGAAATTGACTTTTATCTGCTTACCCCTAATTGAATTGCTTGAAAATAATGAATATTTCTTTCTTTACAAATTGCTTATACTTTATGAAATCATTTTTGAGACATATTTCTTGAGGATAAAAAATTGTTCAATTATGATAGGATTTGATTTGCCTCATTTTTATATTTAATTTGTTTTCATTTATTCAGAGTTATTCATTTATTTATATTATAATGAACATGGTATGTGTGTGATTTTATAGGGAAAAAATTCACATATTTTCAAGAAAGAAAAGGAAGAAAAAGTAAAAATCATCCAAGTAAACATTGTGATGGTGGAATTCACACCGTTTACCTAAGGACCACAACATTACCCAAGTTGCGAAGCCAAGTTGTGACCATGAATTCTGAAGGAAAAAACTACTACATGTCCTGACCAGACCTGTCACATTGTGACACCCAGTCAAACAGGTTAGCAAGAAATCCCTAAGGATTCCACACAAAATCTATCATATAGAAGTACACGTCATGAACCACGTCTACACGTCGTGTACCTGGTAAAAAATCCTATCCGTGAGAACCGTATGCCACACCGGAGATCTGAAGGAAAACAACATGGATTTAGGGTACACATCATGTACCATTGGTACACATAATAACCAAAAGTGTATATATAAGGAATTTAGTGTCATATCATTAAAAAATATAGAGAAATCTCTTCCTTCTCCTCTCTCAATTCTTTGTGATCCATTCTTACTCTTTTCATTTTTGAACTCTATTTCTTCATTGTTTTTTCACATTTCATTCAATTAAAGATCATTGTAGATTAATTTCTTCTACACTTTCTTTTCCCCATTCCACACTTAAATTTCAATTCAGATTTCTGTCTCGTGTTAGTAATATAGTTTAATTATCTAATGCATGTTTTCTATTCGTCATCCTTGAATCTCTTTTTTTATAAATCTATTAAGCATTCTTTATCAAGTTTATTTTATTATTAAACTATCCCTTAGGAGTAGCTAAATTTCTTAGGGGTATGGATTAATCTCAATGTATCCGCATAATTAAATACCATTTAATCTAAACTTGTAAAGCCTAATCGGATTAGTAACTAGGATATGAATCCCTGGTCTATCCCATTTGTTTGAACATCCCTGACCAAGGGATGGTCAAACTAATGAACCTATCCTAATTTGAGTAGACTAATATATGACCTATAGCTTATGATATTTTCTTCCCAAAAAGACAAAATTAATTCACCTAGGCTTTTACAACCTACATACCACAGAATAGCTACTTCCTAGGTTGGACTAGGAGGCTAAGACCAAAGTCAACTAGTAACCCCTATTTTCTTCGAAGACTAAGTCATAGGATCTTAAAAAGGTTAGAATTAAAATAAATCCTTCACCCAGATACTCGACTATATCTTGTCCCCTCTTTTATCATTTAAATTCATCCCAAATAGAACATAGACCAAACTCCCAAACAAAAGACTTTTAGAAAGGAATCACTTTTTAGTTTAGAAACTAGATCCTCTTAATGTTTAAATTGTAGCCTCCCTGTGGATTTTAACCCATACTCCCACTACACTACGTCTTCATAGTTGGTGAATGTTTGGGAGAAATTATAAATTCAAATTGGATTCACATGAGAGTAAGTAATGACACCACCGCGTAGAGGCCATCAAACACACTGTGTACTCAACTTTTGTAAACCTTTGAAGTGTTTCTTCTCCTGTTTTATCTCAATTTGTTAGTTTTGGACATGTGAGTAGTCCTTTATGAGTAGTTTTCCCCATAGATCAATATGGTAAAACCTGTGGAGCATTTTAAGGACTCATAATAGGTTTTTTGGGGCTTCTTTATAAATGGAGAGGTTCTTCCTCTAGTTACCATTTTTAGTTTTCACCTGAGAGTGAACTTGGTGTGAATGGCTGGTTTGGTGTTTAGACTAACATAGTTAAGAACTATGATCTAGGATGAGATGTGACATATCGGTTGTGACCTATTATTTGGGGATGGATCCCTTTGGAAGATGTGTCATACTCGCCTATGAGGTTGTGAAATGAGTTGATATTGAGGATTACCTGTTGTTTTTCTTTACTTATATTTTGACCTAGACAATACCATGTAGGATATATCTATCTTCTATCTAGTTATTGAGGATCCCATGAGGGATTCCTTTTCTTACATTTTGTTCTAATTAGTCCCTTATAGTATCTCTCTTCTATTTACCACTTTCAAGGATCATGGTTTTAGGATGCCTCTATTGTTTATCTTTCGAGGATCTTATGTAGGATTCCTCCATTGCCTTTTTAGCTGAGGATTACATGTAAATTCATTCACTTGTGTTACCTAGAGGATCTTGAGTAGGATACCTCTTAGTGTTATGAATCCTATGCTTTGTAAGGGGATATCCTATGTTAGATCGTTCCAACGTTGGTACTGTTGAGGCGTCGTTGTCCCTAGTATGACATTTTGGTCTTTAAAGATGAAACCCTTGTTTGTATGATTGATCGTTGTATCTTGACCCTTGATATGGGAATTCACATTAGGGAATTCTTAGTTTAGTAGGTCAGACATACCTCAGGCATGTTTATCCTCTTATGAGGTCGGGTGAACCTCTATTTCTTTAAGTGATGGGAGACTTGGTACGTCATCATCCGTGTAAATGGTAGTATTGATGATGTGATTTTGAGCCATTTATTGTGTGAGCTATCTGGCACTATGATGCACATGGTGGAAAAACTTTGAATAGTACATATAATTTTCCATTTTTTATTGTAAACTTTGTGTAATATATCTTGACATACATGGTTCCTATTGAGTGTTAAATGTTAAAAACAATTTATTGAGTTCAGTTATATCATTTATCATTGAGTTGTTGTGTCTATTCTCAGTTATCTCCAGAGTAGGGTGACCTAAAAATTTTAGAACCAATTTCGTCCCACTGCTTGGGAGGAATTTCTGGGAAACATGTGTTTTGACACATCGGTCAGTTTAATTTTGTTTTTCATGCCAAGTGATATGACAAATTTATCATGGTTCATCGAACGAAACTCATTCATTTAAGTTGGTTCTAAACTAGCACATCTAATAGTGTTTGTTTCTTCTTCTCTACATATAGGACACTCCTATGTAGGGAGAGTCACTTCAGTTTTGTTTAAATGTGTCTATATATATAGAAGGATCACCATCAAGAACCATTTTGAAATGGTTTTTGAACATAAATCTCTTTGAGACTTGTGAGCCTTATTTCATGTTGATGTTTGATTGAAAACATGATTTTGTGGAAGTTGGCTATGTCTAAAATCCTCATGAGGCATCGATGGTCATGGATAGACCTCGTTGGTTAAGCATAAGATATCATAGAAATTCTTTGGGATAAAGGCATTGTGGTCAGTTAAATGAATATGTTTCAGCAAGTGAAGCCGAGTTTCATTCAAGAGGTCGGACAATGGTGGTTAATATTTTCATTTTATGGTAATCCTTGAAATCCTATTAGTGAGCTCTTTTTTTAAGATACAAGCATGTCCATTATCTTGACATCATCCCAGATTCACTAAGAGAGCATTAGTTTTATGTTTCACTACAGCTGAATGTTGTTGGGCTGGTTTGTGATCTCTTTCTATGTTATGTGCTGGATGAATTAATTTAAATGAGGTTTGGTTAATCCTATGTGATACTTGGGTTCCCTTGTAGGAACTCATTGGATGGACTTAGGGATTACTTCAATTTTCTTCAACGTAGACCACTAGGTGGATGCCACTCTGGGTTTAGTTAGTGTTCATATGTGGACGTTTGGCCTAGTACCAAAGTCTCACTTGTAACGGTGAGTATGAACCACCATTGTGAGTTACTAGTACTCCAAGTTGTTTAATCTGAGGTTATCTCTGACATATAGTCAATATCAGATATGATTCTTTGAAAAGAGGTAATGGTTCCAGTGGGATGGATCAAGAATTATGCTTTTACTCATGTGGTGGCAAGACCTTTTAATTGATCAAGGGATGCCCATACAAAAGAGAATCACCGAGAGATGGGTATGAGATTTGGTGAGTGGTGTTATTATAGTAGTACGGTGTCGTGGGAATAGGAATTGTGTTCTATTGCAATACATTGGCCTTTTAAGCCGGTCATTTATGATATAATTTATCCAGTGATGGTTTGACTTGTTATCCTTCTTGTTCTTCGTATTTGTTTCCAGTTGACCAATTTCAACCCACTGTCAGTTTAAGGTGGGTGTAGTGTAAACATACACAATTCATTTTGAGGAAATATTGTGTGACCGCTTTTGATGAGGTAGATTGGGGTTTGATCATTCTTTGCTATATGTCCACTGTTACGACCCCAGTTTTGTTCAGTTTTTCCCAGTTAAAGGAAAATCACACTAAAAGCTTCTCAATAATGCTCAGGGGTGTTCTTGGTGGAGCTTTCCCAATTTTGGAGGTGTTGTGGTAACGATGTAATGTGAGTTGTTCTTCAAAAGCTCACGAAGGTTTCACTTTTCCTGCTAACCAAGGAAACTTCAGTGTTGACGAGCTTTGAAGTTTGTACATCTGTGAGGTTGTACGACTGCACAGGGTCCCATAATCTATTACATCAGATAGGGACTCCCAGCATACTCCTCATTTCAAGAAAGGGATATAAAGGTATTTGGGTACATAGGTGCTTCTGAGTACTGCTTACCACCCCTAGTTGGATAGCAAGTAAGAGTGCACAATTTGTTTGTTGGGGGAAATGCTTCCGGAATGCAACATGATTTTCAATGGTTCTTGGGAGAGACATATACCCTTGGTTGATTTCTCCTATAACAATATATTTCCGGTTAATTTTTATATGGATACATATGAGGTCTTGTAAGGTAGGACATGCCAATAACCCATGTTTTGGATGGAGATCAGAGAGGCAGTTATGTTGGGACCTCTTCTTGTCTAGGAGACCACTGATCAAGTACAGTTTATTTAGAAGTGGATGGCTACGTTACAATATTATCATAAATATTATGCAGATCATCATAGATGACCTCTAGAGTTTGAGGTTGGGGATCTTTTTTTCTTATATGTTACGTCGAGGTTGGGGCACAATAGGGTCAGGAGATAGGGTAAGCTTTTGCTGAGATGTGTTGGGCCATTTGAGACTCTAGAAAGGGTCGGTCCGATTGCCTATCATTTACAGTTACCCTAGGTGGTTTAATTCATGCACGACATCTTCCACATTTCATATTTATATGTTAACTTTTAGATCTTTCTCACACCTTTTAGCTTGAGGAAGTGGAGTAACAAGGAGAGACATCCTTTAAGAAGTATCCCATCCATATTGTTGATCGTAGCGTGAAGATTCTCTATGGTCGGTCTATTTCTTTAGTATGGGTGCTATGGAAGCACAACCGAGGGGAGGAAGAGACTTGTGTGGGGGAGGCTGATATAAAATCATAGGGGTTGGGGTTCTTCTCAGATAATTATTTATTTCCAGTTAAAGGGAAATTTGGGGATGAATTGATAAAATTTGTAAGAACCTGGTTCTTCCTTGAGGTGTAGATATTTTATTTTCAGTTTATACTTAAGAAAATGGGGTAAATGAGGTCAAGGGTTGGATTAAATCCTATTACATGACGTGACTGGGAACTACATGCCATGTACTTATAGGTACATTCCATGTATGTTAGGATACACACCATGTAATCCCAGTACACATACATGTAATGGTCTGTCCAAAAACGGTACGGACACGGCATATAGTCTCAAGTGAATATCATGTACTTTTTTATTGATTAATATGGTCAGTAGTGTTGTTTTTGTAAAAATGAATAGTGGCTCACCTTGGTTGATGAAGAAGCAGTGGAAAACCTTCAATCCCTTCACGATTGATCATCTAAACCCTGATTCATCCACCATCGGTTGCATATGAATCTGATCGATAAGCTCTAAATTCTTTTTGATTTTGTCTTCATCATTTTTCTATTAACTATGTTATTTAAGGTCGATCATTTATCATCATCTTATAGATGTATGTCGTTATAGAATTAATTAGATGTTAAGGCTCGACGAGGAGAGTCATACTACGACGAGGTAGGTTATCCTATGCCATTCACTGAATGTCGAGTGGTTTATAAGTGTCGTAGAGTGGTTCTCCCATGTTTATGGTATATACTTGAATGGAAATTGAACCATTTTTTCCTAATGATAATTAGGTATTGAATTAAATTAATTTAAGCATTTTTGAGCTTGTTGGTTTGAATACGGTCCACCCCATGGGTGTGTTTGCCACAGATGACCAATGTTTTTCCATTTGTCCTAGGAGGCCTATAGGCATTCCTTTGTTTCCATTTTCTAGGTTGTTTAAATTGTAATTTGTTAATTGAATGTTTCCCATGTGAGATAAAAATTGATTAAGCCTTGTGGTAGTTTAATTCCCATGGTTTCTTGTTACACGTAAACTACCCATGTGAGTACATTTTTTAAGCCTTGTAATTGTTAGATTGCATATTAGTCTTGGTACATGGAATGCCCATGTGACTATAATTGTTTAAACATTGTGATAGTTTAATTAACTTGTTTATTTTTTTGTATGATTTCCTTGTGAGTTGTTATTATGTAACCATGTAATAGGTTAATTTGCATTTTTTGACTTTTAGGATGAAATACTGATATAACGAGCTCAACCCTATTTATTTGTATGACTGTGGGTGAGGATTTGTTATGCTTGGGGACAAGGATTTTTTATTCATGCTAGCGAGGATTTTTTATTCCTACGGGTGAGTATTTTTTATTCCTGCAAGTGAGGATATGTTATACCTTCGGGAGATGATTTTTAGGCATGCAGGTGGGGTTTTTTATGCCTATGGGAGAGATCTTGATTTGAATTTTGAAATGGAATTACTTATAACGTGTTTTCCAAGCCAAATAATGAGCTTAGATTCGGTATTCACATTATTTTATTAGATATCCGTTTGAGGTATCTATTTAGAATTCTATATACGGGGGATTAACGGGCTTAGGATGGATCTCAAGACTTATATAATTCAATTTATTTGAATGGTTTAACTGGACATAATTAATTAAAATGGAAAATAGGACTTGTGGGATTGTTTACATTTGATTACTTCCGTGTATATTGATTTTCCTTTTTTTGTACTACTTGTTTCATATACTTACTCGAAGATAGCCACATATCTTGGCTGGTTTCCGACAAATATTTATTTCTCACACCCTGTTTGGGTCATGATTTTGGCCCCAAAGAGATTATATTGTTATATGATTAGATAAGGGAAACCACCCTTATATAGGTACTTGAGATGTTGTTTAGGAGTCAGAGAGCATGGGACGGAGCTGAGGCTTGTGATTCTCCTTAAGTTCCTTTGTTTCTTTTTTCTTCTAGAACATATATTTTATAATCCTACAGTGTATCTTTTTTGGATATTTACCTAGAACATAACATGCTACATCACCTTTTTTATGGAATGATGACTGGTTATCTATCTTATCGGTCTTCCAATGTTTTATTTTATATGTATGTTGTTTACTGATTTTGTTATTGTATTATTATTTATTCCACTATGTTACAATCTATCAATGAGGGAATTTTTTCCCCACAATCATACCCTAGGCCCTCGGTGCTAGTTGGTAGCATTTGGCGTTTGGTGAAATGTGCTTGAGGACATGTGGCCAATCGGGTATGGGGAACCAGTCGAGTGGCATACAGATCTGAGACATTACATTTTCTGTCTACTTTGTACTTCCCTTATCTGTTACTGAATCGCTCTAAAATTATCTTCCATTTATTTATTTATCCCTAATACTAATATATTTTTTATCTAACTACATTTAAACACATTGGGGTTCCACACTTCCAATCATAGAGGGATTCATAATGAGTAATATTAATTCTTAAGGGAAAGATGTTATTTTAAGAAAGTTACACCAAGTGATGGTGTGGATCCCAGTAGCCTTTGAATTCCATATAGAGATCTCTAAACCTATTTTATAGAGTTTAAATGGTCCTATCCAAACTACCACCTATCTAAGGATCATATATATTACTGAAACTCCAACTTTGTATCCAGAGCCTAATGGAAGGAAACTCTAAAACATATAGGTAACCCATGTATCATGATATAATATAATATAATTTGGTACTCCATGAAATATAATCACTTAACTAAATTATAACATGAATATATTATCAAGAGTTAATATTATCTGATTGTAATAAAGTGTTATTCATTTCTAAAGAGATTGATTAATAACCAAATATAATTATCCCCTTTTGATGTTTTGGGGAGTTCAATGAAAAAAAACATAGTTATGACTTCTCATTTCCATTTTGTTATGGGTAGTGGTTAAAAACCCCCTTATAATTCTATAGATCAACCTTATCTTGATGAAAAACCAAGCATCAAGATACATCATCTGCAATATCTCTCTCCACGTTGTCACACCATAAATATTCATATAGATCTCTATACATATTCGTACTTTCAGGATGAATAAATAATGATTCTTCATGAGAATCATCCAATGGATCCTTCATTAAATATGGTATAGATGAAATGAATACATAGTTCCTTAATATTATTATTCCATCAAAATAAAGTTTGAATTTGAGAACATTTCTATGCTTATTCTGTTACTACACATCTTCATTTTTTGCCTCTTTAATCCTCACATGGATAGATGGATGAATAATCATTTGAGAAAGTTAATATTTATCCACTTCCATCAAGATTTGTAGAAACATACTTCATAAATCCTGAAATATTGGATCTATTTTTATCCTCATCATAGATAAGTTTGTGTGATCCTTTTGATGCAGAGTATCAAACACCTTATTCGATTTCTAAAGGTTGTAATGTATTAAGTAGTCATAATATTTAATCAAATTAAACCATATTATCTAGATAATATTCAGTTATTTTTATGTGAAGATATTCTTCAAAATTTTATGATTTTTACACATCTCAAACCATTCTCTATAATGATAATGCCTCTATATCTTTAGTAGAAAAACACTAAATGTAACACCCCAAGATTTTATGAAAAATATTCTTTTAATTTCATTAATGTCTTGTGTTGTATGCTACACCAATATTACCTTGCGTTATACGCAACACCATATTAGCTGGCAGTATACGCAACACTATTCTTGGATCGTGTTACACACAATTTTGATAATAGTTATTCTACGCAACATTGAGTATATATATATATATATATTCAATGTATAAATGAAATATGGTTGGATTCTGTTATACGAAACAACGAAGGATTCTTGCACAACGTGCAACCCTGACTTGGCTTGCATTACACGCAATCACGACCTTCCTCGATAGCGTGTGTTGTACGCAATACCTGATGTTACTAAACAACGATATATTATTATAATATTATTATGAACTAGCCGTTATGAATAGTATTAACTAAATTTTGAATTTTATAACATTATTATTCATCTTACACATTTTCTAGAACATTTTATAAGAACAAAATAAATTTTTCGCGTAAAATAAGTATTTTTCAAAAAAATACAGTTTTACCGCCTTTTGATGGCGCACCCACTTTAAATATAGTTTTTGAAATGTTTATAAGTTCTATTTGACAAAATAAAATTATTCTTTGTAATCAAGAAATAAAAATTTACTTTGGATAAATTTTTCATTTTATTCTGATGACTTTCATATTTTAATGAATAGTAAAAACACGCTATATTTTAATTAAAAATAACTTTTTTCATCGTAATATCTTATGTGGTGAAATTATAATATTGAATGGTTTTAATGTATAAATAGAATATATTTTTACCATTTAATATAATGTATGTCCTTAGCATTGATTTTACCTTGAATTCGTAGGTTAAATCAATTCAATCTTTTGCAATGTTTTAAAGAAAAACCCGTTTTCTTTCGACAACGGGATTAATTTTAATTTAATTTCTGCAACTTTTGTGTATTGAATTTGGAAAAATGGATTTCATATTTGGAATCAGTGGGTCCAAATTATGTTAATAAGCTACTTATTATTTTTGGGCATTGTGAATAGTAACTACGTTAAATTTTATTTACTATAGTTAAAGGTAAATCGGGTAATTAAGGGTAAATATAAGATTATAAAATTACCCTAACACTTGGAAAAATCCTATTGGATGACTAAAAGTCGACCCATGTCACCTAAGGGTCGGATTAGATTTATCTAATGGATTTTGTTCCATGAAAATAATTTAATTATTATTAAAACCAAAGAAAGTGACAACATGTCACTCTCTTAAATACTATAAGTATAATAATTTTATGTTAGTGATTAACTTCCTGAAACTTAGAACATTAATAGTCTACAGAAATCTAACAAAATTATCTACATCATGAGAATTTATTTAGAAATTTTTGGGATTAAATAATTATCATTAATTGTGACACAATAGTGATGCAGAAATTATTTATCTACTGAAAAATCAAGAATATAGTTTTTATTAAACTAATAGTGAAAATAAAAGGCACAAAACTCTGACCAAAACTTATTGGTCATGTACATTTAAACTATAATAATCCAATGGTCGAATATTTGACCATTTGGAGTCTTATACAAGCAATTATGACACTTATATTATTTTATTTTAAATGATTCCAAAGAAAAGACTACAGAGAACGCACCACCAACACTTCAATGCTTCAAGTGCAAGGAAATGGGGCATTATGATAATAAATTCCCTAATTCAAGGGTTAGTGATGATCGACATGAGCAACCAATTAAGGCAAAGGAGAAAGGGAAGTCACATGCGATCACTATTGGCGATGTTGAATATGAAAACGATGTGGTGGAATGATTAAGTGTTTATGTAATGGGATTCCAAAATAATGTTGTATATAGTATCGTGGAATATTGGAATATTTATGTATTTGTATATTGTGGTTTTCAATAATTTTATGGTACTGGTAACCATGGAAAGGGATTGAGATATTTTTTGAAAAAAAAGATGTTATGCACATAATGAAAGGAAAACGAGAAAATGAAATGTTTGACAGTATTCATGAGCTCATGATTGATATAAGGACTAAGTGATATCATGGTTTGAGTATATAGAATTTTGAGGATTTTGGTATGTAGAAAGTGTTAACTTTTAACTGCATTCATGTTTTCACTATGTTTCAATGGGTATTCATTTTTCAAGAGAATACATGATTAAGGCCTTTGAATGTTTAGAATGTGACCAACAAGACATATCTTATGATATATGGGGATCAACAATGGTATTAAATCTCTGGTAATCATTTTCACTATATTATGAGAGTGGACTGCAGTATTATGGATAAGCCTAAATATTGGAATGGATTATGTTGGACATAAGTTAGTATTGTTTAAGGATAGAAGTTTTTTCGATATTATTGATTGGATGTTATAGTAATATAGTTTTAGAAAAAGGACAACCTGCAGGACGGGCGACAACCCATCGTGTCGGACAAGGCTGTGGGAATCGAACCCACAACCGAAGTGCAACTGGCCTTTATCGCCTACCACTGGCCCACAGGAAGTCCCTGGTTAGTAGAAACTAGTTTTATTTTATTAAGTGGTATGATATATGAAGTATAAGTTCATTTTCGGAACCATATACGATTAATCTAACCATAAGATGGACTTATAACTTTTTCTAACCTTTTGTTTAAAAGAGATGGAATGACCCATCATTCTATCACATGATCTGCTAACACATCACGAATAACAAATTCAACTTCATTTCTTTAAGGGATGAAGTGGAAATTGTTCAATAACAACAGTGAGATTGTACCAAAATCATGCAAGTATTTATTTTAATTCATCAACTTTAGGGAAATGATCTTGAAAACCAAAAATGTTGTCCTAGTTCTTTTATATCCGATTAATCAGATGGTACCTTAGATCATCAAAAATCAATAGATTTGTGATTGTTGGCTTTTTCATAGCCATGTTCTCTACCACTCCCCATCAAAACTTGATGGTTAGATTTTTCTTCCATATCCATATTTTCACCTATGTTCTCCTACGTGGAAACCCCGTGATGAGTTAATTTGGGTAACCGTTACATTTCATACTTTAGTTTTTAAAATCCATGTTTCGGTATTCCTTTTTACGATGTGGGTTTCTATTAAACAAACTTTCGAGTAGTAAACCATTTATAACCCCGACGAATTTCGAGGGAGAAATTCATTTTAAGGGGGGTAGAATGTAACACCCTGAGATTTTATGAAAAATATTCTTTTAATTTCATTAATGTCTTGTGTTTTATGCTACACCAAGATTACCTTTCACTATACGCAACACCATATTAGCTTGCAGTATACGCAACACTATTCTTGGATCGTGTTACACACAATTTTGATAATAGTTATTCTACGCAACATTGAGTATATATATATATATATATATATATTCAATGTATAAATGAAATATGGTTGGATTCTGTTATATGAAACAACGAAGGATTCTTGCACAACATGCAACCCTGACTTGGCTTGCATTACATGCAATCGCGACCTTCCTCGATAGCGTGTGTTGTACGCAATACCGGGTGTTACTAAACAACGATATATTATTATAATATTATTATGAACTAGCCGTTATGAATATTATTAACTAAATTTTTAATTTTATAACATTATTATTCATCTTACACATTTTCTAGAACATGTTATAAGAACAAAATAAATTTTTCGGGCAAAATAAGTATTTTTCAAAAAAATACAGTTTTGCCGCCTTTTTATGGAGCACCCACTTTAAATCTAGTTTTTGAAATGTTTATAAGTTCCATTTGACAAAATAAAATTACTATTTGGAATAAAGAAATAAAAATTTACTTTGGATAAATTTTTCATTTTATTCTGATGACTTTCATATTTTAATGAATAGTAAAAACACGCTATATTTTAATTAAAAACAACTTTTTTCATCGTAATATCTTATGTGGTTAAATTATAATATTGAATGGTTTTAAAGTATAAATAGAATATATTTTTACCATTTAATATAATTTATGTCATTAGCATTGATTTTACCGTGAATTCGTAGGTTAAATCAATTCAATCTTTTGCAATGTTTTAAAGAAAAACCCGTTTTCTTTCGACAACGGGATTAATTTTAATTTAATTTCTGCAACTTTTGTGTATTGAATTTGGAAAAATTTATTCCATATTAGGAATCAGTGGGTCCAAATTATGTTAATAAGCTACTTTTTTATTTTTGGTCAATGTGAATAGTAACTACGGTAAATTTTATTTACTATAGTTAAAGGTAAATCGGGTAATTAAGGGTAAATATAAGATTATAAAATTACCCTAACACTTGGAAAAATCCTATTGGATGACTACAAGTCGACCCATATCACCTAAGGGTCGGATTAGATTCATCTAATGGACTTTTTTCCATGAAAATAATTTAATTATTATTTAAACCAAAGAAAGTGACAACATGTCACTCTCTTAAATACTATAAGTATAATAATTTTAAGTTAGTGATAAACTTCATGAAACTTCGAACATTAATAGTCTACATAAAGCTAAAAAAATTATCTACATCATAAGAATTTATTTAGAAATTTTTGGGATTAAATAATTATCAATAATTGTGACACAATAGTGATGCAGAAATTATTTATCTAGTGAAAAATCAAGAATATAATTTTTATTAAACCAATAGTGACCATAAAAGGCACAAAACCCTAACCAAAACTTATTGGTCATGTAAAGTTAAACTATAATCATCCAATGGGAGAATATTTGACCATTTGGAGTCTTATACAAGCAATTATGACACTTATATTATTTTATTTTAAATGATGCCAAAGTTTCACCTTCATAATTTAATAAATATAACAATTTAACTATTGTGATTTTAAGATGATAAATTCGAGTAAAAGTATTATTGTGAAAGTTAATATATTTATCTTTATCATAGGATTTTATTTTTAATTTTTATACAACATATAAGTATATTAAATAATTACACAAAAATGTTGTAGTAATTATTTTATTAAGAGATAAACCAAATAAATGGTTTTAAAAATAATAAAATAAATATTATATAAAATATTTAATGTTCTACACTAATTTTATAGATACATATGACCTTTTATGAATATATTAATTCTTTTAGTTCGAAAATATATTCTGTATATATTTTATTTAAATTCAAATAAATGAATAGTGTCAAAATTGACACTATTGTTATTTTATAAAAATAACATATTATAAAATTGTTTAAAAATCACAAAAATATTTAAAAATTATAAATTTAAATTTATATGGTCTATAATGTTATAAAGTAAACAATTATAGAAAATTAACAACAAATAAGTAATTATTTGTTATAATTTAAAATTTAGAATTTTATTACCACAAATAAACCTAAATAGATTAAATAAGGATAAATCAAAATTATATGGTTTAAAATAGGATCCAAACATGTCTAATTTTGATTGGTTGATGAGATTACAACCATATCTCATCTAATATTCGAAAATGAGTCATTTTTGGAGGTTTTTTAAGTGGGGTTAGATTTATTATAAATTAATATTTTTTAGAATTCCAAAGGTGCCCCTCTCCTCCCTTATAAAAGGGAACCTCCTCCCTCTCTTCCACACACCACTTTGAGCTTTCAAGCTCGGCCAACCCCTGACCAATTCTCTACTACACTTCCCTAGAAACATCCTAGAGGTCCTGGTCTTTTTCAAAGACAAATTTTAGTACCCTAAGAGGAGGTCTCAAAGAGGCGCTTCAAAGAAGAGGTAATTTCCGTTACCGATTATTTCAGCTTTATTTCTTCTTCCACTTCTTCTTCTTAGGTTGTTTCATTATTAAGTAATAACATCAGTATCACTAATATACTGATATGTTATTATAAGTATGAAACAACCCTATTTCACCATCTATCCATCCTACGGAAAACGAAATCACCGCGCGTGCGTACGTACGGAATACCATCTTCACGCCGTGGTGTAATCTATTTTCCACCACCACCTTACTTGGATGTGGTGTAAATAATAACTATATATGATTATTGTAAAGTGATAATGATTCTGTAATAGTATACATACAATCCAATAAAATTCCACGATCATGGGAACGATATCATCGCTCGTGCGTACGTACGGAATATCGTCTTCACGACGCGATGAGATTCATTGTCAATGATTAACCATTCATAAATGATTGTAAAGTATATATAATAAGTAATCATGAAATATATGACATAATAATGATACTGGATTTATGTATATATATATATGTATGTCATCCAATTAATTTCATTCAATTCAATGAGGAAACGAAAACAACGTTCATGTGTACGTACGACCTATCGTCTCCATGAACGGTGTATTTCTTTCCATTTATCTATCTATTACATATATGTATATTATGAATATATATTATATATAAATCATGTTTGACATTATGGATGTAATTAATCATGATATAAGTAATCATATGAATAATTACAAGTCAAAACACAGACGGAAAATGAAACGATTTTACCCAAAACGCTCTTTAACATGGAATTTACAAAAGAACGGGTAATATAAAGTCATAAGTGAACCATATATGATATCATAAAAATTAATATGATTCTTTAATAAGTCAATAACATTATTTAAATCATTATACAGGAGGTTCGGATACGTACAAAGCATATCGGATGTAAGGTAAGGGATAATTTTGAAAATCTCATTTTTATCCAAGATTGCATATTTGTAAGTATTTACTGGGGTTATTTCTATCATCCATGTCCATGTTTTATAAAAGTGTTTTCATGTATGTTTAAAGTCCTTTTTACCCTTTTTTGACTTTTACTACATGGTATGCAAGGAATCTTTCTTTTGTTTATGTTACGAGGTACTTTTTGACTTTTCCGGAAAAAGTACGAAAAGAATGTTTTTTTAACTTATACGGCACGAACGAATTTTTACGGTTTTATAAAGCCTTATTTTCATGAAGCTTCCTCCAAAATATTTCATGACTATTTTCAACAAAATCTATTTCTTTTAAAATTGCATGACGTTTTGTGAAAAGAAGTTGATTTTAAAGAAGAAAGGATATTTTCCTCAAGAATTCATTTCAAGTGTTTTATCAAAACCATTTTCCATCTAAGATGAAATTATTTCATATGTGTATGTTTCAAGTATAATGTCTCTATGATTTACAAGGTTTAAATTTTCTTAGGATGAAATATCCATTTGTTTTATATGGATTATGTGATGATGGGATGATGTTTATGAAACCCATTTTATTCTTTGGGTTATGATGAATGTTTTAAGTTTATTTTGTGGCACAAGTAAGAATGATTTCACTATGAGATGGGTGGGACCTATATCTACCTATAATACATTGGGTAAAGATTTATATCTCATTAGATAGACATGGCTGGAATGGCAGGTTAAACCGGTTCAGTAAAACAGGACTGAAACGAGGAGTGAACTCGATTCAGAAAGGGACTTTTTCCACTAAGATGGTCTTGGCAGCAATGCCTTGGCTACTATGGAAATAATTACATGTGCTTAATGGATGCCACAATTACATGTTTTATTCCCATACTATGTTTTCATTCTTAATGTTTCTTTATGAACTATGCCTTACTTACTTCCATGTTTTATGTCATTTCTCAAGCTTTTTATGTTTAAACATTATGTTCATGTTTTTAAGTTCAAATGTATATTTTATGTTTTATTTTTTCCATGCTTACCCTTACTGAGCATTTGAGCTCACCCTTTTTATGTTTTATTTTCCCCAGGATATAAATAAAGGTTTTAGGTAAGAAGAAAAAGGGAAAGATCTTTATGGGAGATGTTGAAGATCTTTCACCACGATTAGAAGATTACGTTCTATGTTTCCAAAGACACTAAACTATTACGGTCCTTGTGTGTCTGTTTTTGTTATGTATTAAGTATTCCTCTAAAGTAATGTAATGTCCATGTATGTCAAGCTTCGGGTCTCTACACTAAATCTATCTCCAAATCATGAGTTGGTAAATTTTACACATGAACCTTAAATTTTCATGAGGCGTAAGCTATCTCCATATAATTCTACATTATTAAATATCTATAAATCCTTTGATTCATAACTATAGATTACAAACCCTTCTATTCCATAGGGTTGTGTGATCACTATTGCATTGACTAACCTTCTCTTCAACTCCTTGTATTTATATTCACATTAATCTATCTAAAATAACATAACTCCATTCTGATTCAACTTGGTGAGTTGATTATATATTCATGATAAATTTCTTTCAATTCATCAATAATACCTAGAAAAAATATGGACCAATAGATCTTAGTTACTATGGTTTGTTTATTCCATTTCTCAATAACATTTATATTTTAAAGACCCGCCGATATAACCTCACATTAGATTATATGATCCAAGAATGAGGATTTTTTAATAAAAAACTCACATATGAAATTTTTTTCAAAAAAAATCTCCTCCATCAAGGTCTTCATCATAATACTAAATGAACTTAATGCTTTGGATTTATCTTGGAATATATAAGAAATTCATTTACAATGACTACTACAAACTGATCTAGGTAATCTCAAATACTTTATTCATTAAATCCCTAAAGATAGCTGGTAAATTGGTGAGAAATAATGAAATAAATATAAATTCAAAGATTTCATACCTTATAATGGAATATTATCTTTGGAATATCCAATTTCTTAACCGTAAACTGATAATACCCAGATCGAAGATCAATCTTAGAAAAGTATTGAAATCATCATAATTGACCAAAAGAAATCATTGGTATGGAATGGATGATCTTTTTCCTTGATAGTGATCTTGTTAAGTTCATGATAATCAATGCAATGTCACATTGATCCATCTTTATTCTTAAAAAAAAAGAATAGGTGCACCCCATAGTGATGAACTTGGTATAATGAACACCTTTTCAATATTCTCTTGGAGTTTCTTATTCAATTCTTATAACTCAATTCATTCCATTCTATAAATAAAAATTGAAATAGTTCTATCACCGTGTATGAGTTCTATTGAAAACTAAAATTCCTGGTTTGGAGGAATATCTAGAAATTCTTCTAGAAATACATTAACTAACTCCCGAAAAATTTGAATATCATTAATGTTAAGTTTTCCCCCAACCATCTAATATAAATATTCTTCATATACATGAATTAGTACCCATAACATAGAATTAATTATAATTTCATATTCAACCTTCTACTGATAAACAATAATATCTGCCTTTGGAATATAAAATTTGACTTACCTTCCTAGAAAATTGATACGGGATCCTTGTGAATAAAGTTAATCCATGACAAAAATCACATCAAATTTGACTAAAGAGAGAATCACAATATTTTAAAAAATCATATTAGCACAAAATTTAATTGGGAAGGAACTATAAACATTAGATGAAACCAATGTAACATTATGATTTTTCAATGATAACTCAATATGAAACCATTAATGTAGTAATTCAATACCCTTTTAAAATTTATTAGATATAAAAGGGTGGTAGATCGAGAATCAAATAATACATTAGCTATTCTAGATTGGCTGATAAGTGTAACACCCCAAGGTTTTCTAAAAAAAAATTAAAATGCATGAATGTTTGTTTTATGTAGATATTTATAACTTTCCTTTAAACATAATGATACTACGTCTATGTTTTGAATTTTGAAAAACGATCATCTACAATTGTGTTTAGAAAGTTATTTGGAGTCCGAAGAAACCAACTTGTTTTTTTGGGGAATAGTATCATACCCTTGTGAATAGTAATATGAATAGTAATATGACCCTAATGAATAGTAAATTTTATTATTATTATATTTTTGTAAGGATATAATAAAATGACATCTTGGTTAATTTTTCGATGTGATATAAAAGCAGTTATAGAATTATAATTGTTAAATTTTGAACTAAGTATTATTTTATTTAAAAATTAAATTAAAAATAATTAGAAATTTACTTTTAAAAAATGGAGTTCATTTTTGAATTCTACACATCGGAAAATGGTCAGGGTAAATGTTAGGGATTTTTCTGAATTCTAGAATTTTTTATGAATAGTTAAATACGATAAAATACAATAAATGCATAATATTTGATTTTCTACATCGTAGGAGATGCAAGATGTAAGACCACATGTTATGAAATCACATTCCATTATTACTATTTGGGGTCTCATGAATTAATATTATTCATAGTCTTGAGCAAAATATAATAATAATGATTAAAATAATGTTAAATACCTCCTTTCTTCCACTATAAATACCACCATCATTTCCCTCTTCCTCCCACACCTCTCAAGACTTGAGCCTTTCATAAGTTTGACCCAATACTATTCCAAAGTCTATTCCTCATGTCCTAGAGCTTCTGGTCTCACCAAAAGGCCAAAACCAAAGGCCTTAAGAAGGATCTCAAGGAGAAGATATCAAGAGGTAAACATCCTCTTTTGTTTTCTTTCCTTTCTTTCATTTTATGTGATTATTTTTAATTTTATTTGTATTATGTTTGGAAATTTCATTACATAACCCCCATACTTCCCATATTATTTAATAATGATGAGATACCCCTTTCCTTTCCTCAAAAAAGTTTATGAAATTTTATGTGATGCCGTTAGGATGCAGAATTTTCATGAGAGATTTCTCAATATTTCTTTTATTTTGAGTTCCTTTCTAATTTTTTTCCTCACCTCCTATTATCCAAGAGTAATTAAAGCTCCAAATTCTTTTTTATTTTTTATTTTATCATGTTCATGTAAAATTCCTCATCAATCTTCTTCCCCTCTCCCACTTATTCAAGGAATTAAAACACCATCCATGATATGTCGATTTACCGACATCAAGGACGATGTCATTTCAAATTCTTTTACTTCCTTCAAGGCTGGTCAGGAAACGATTTTAATGGTTGAACCAAATTATAATTTATGTATTATAACTTATATAAGGTTATAGAATCATTTTTTCACACATGTTATGAAATTATGACACGAAATGTGATCTTTACGATCGAAGAATCACAAAAATAACCAAAACAATACCAATAATGTTTTAACTCATGAATCATCCTCATGTAAAAATTAAAAATGATAAATAGTATAATTTATATTACTATAAAAATTTAAATACTACTCCATTCCAATTCCGTATTTTCACTTCCAATCGACAAGAACATCCATCATGAACCGATAATGGAAAACATGTAAAGAACACACCCAAAACAATGCAAGGAACAAAATACTTACAATTAAAGGATGAGATAATGTAATTAAATGATCATATAAGGTATTATAAATATGTACATGTTTCTTTAAAATATTAATAACCCTATTTTAACCATTATATAGGAGGTTTAAACAAGTTTTAACTAAGAAAAACCCGCGGTAAGGGAATTCTTAACCCGGTTTCCATTGGTTGGGATAACCTTCTACTTCATTATTTATGTGGTATTATAATTGTTGTGTGTGATGGCTTCTATTTTTATTATGTTTTATTATGATTATTTACATTTTATATACATATTACATCCACTCTAATAAGTATCTCTTTAATTATATGATTTATGTAAGGGTTTTTCCTTTTAAAATCCCCTTTTAAAATTCTGTTTTAAAAAATTCAAAAACAATGTCTTTATGCAATTATTCACGTTGTATGATTGTGTTCTGGTTCATGTGAATTGTTTATGTTGAAAGGTGGGACCTATATCTCCCTCCAATGCATTGGTTATTTGTAATTTGGAGGTTTGTCATATGGTTACCATAAGTGTAACTGCGATGGTTATACAAATTGTAAGGTAGCCATGAGGATTACAAATTATAAAGTAGCCGAGAGGGTTACAAGATTATATAAGTAATGTCACAAGTTACCTTTATGTTTCCATTTATGATCTTATGTTTTTTTAGGATCTTGTGTAAATATCATTATTCATAGAGTAAGTTTATATGGGTGACAAGAATGTCTTTTGAAAATGAGTTCACACGTCACAAGTATTCATAGACTAATGTGTTCTTTCCTTTCTTTTATATAACTTACTGATCATTTTGTGATCATACCACATTTTTAAATAATTTTCATAGGATATAATTTTGTGTAAGACAAATAAGTAATCCAGGTTAAATTCTTGAAGAATTGTAAAAGAAATCAAGTTTTAAGTTTTAATTTTTTATATTTTGAAAAAAATTGAAACTGTTTTTAGTAGTAAACTCTTGTATGAATGTGGAATGTTATGAATTTAAGGTATCATAATTATCTAAAAATATAAACTCAAAAAGATCCTAAATTCATAAAAATATATATTCTTGACTAAAATTTAAGATTAAGTAACGTTTTAAGGCTGGGTCCTTATAGTTGGTATCATAGGATGGTTTAGATAACTTTAGGTGTAGGATGATGTTAATATAATACCATAAATGATTTTTTACTCTATGGTTAATTTGAAATGATAAAAAAATTAATTATTACCATGTCTCTTTGACTAATATATGTTTGTTCATAATGGTTGTCTTCAGAAGTAACAGGGAACCTGAAGTGGAGAGACACCGACAGAACCACATCCTTCTGAATATTTAGCCCCGAATGGTAGGGATTGAAACTGAGAAGTTTGTGACAGTAATGGATCAACTGACATAGGAAATAAATGGTGGTGGCATCCATGAAAGAGAAAACCCAGATGTACTAAAATGAACATGACAATAGTGGAACATTTAATGAGAAAACAACCTCCTTTTTTCAATGGATCTTCTGGCCTTGTAGTAGCTGAAGGATGGATTAAATCCCTTGACAAAAAATTAGATGTAGTGGGTTTTTCAGATAATAAAAACTTATTCCTTGCCTCATTTATCATTTTGATGGTGAATATGATCAGTTGTGGCTAATGGTAAAGAATATCAGGAATAGAGAGGATATTAATGCCTTAGAGTGAGATGAATTTAAAAGGTTTTTCCTTGAAAAATATTTTCCTAAGGTGGTATGCCTCAGGATGGGGAAGAAATTACTTGATTTGAAGAAAAAGGAGGAGGATTTAGTGGAAGTTCATGAAGTGAAAATCATCCAACTGGTGAGGAATTCTCAAAATCTTATTCTGTATCTTGATAAAAAAACAACTTCTTTTACTCAAGACTGAATCCAATGTATCGAAGCAAGTTGGCCTCCAGTGAATTCAAAAGTTATAAGAAACTTGTTCGATGTGCAGAGAGGGTAGTGATGGATTTTATTTATGATCAAATTCATTTTTGGAAAAAAGGATAAGAAGAGGAATAGATGTAAAGTGATGGGTAAGAATCAACCAAAAAAATTTGATGGTAAGAAAATCCAGTTTCCATTTTCTGAAAAGTGTAGCAAGAAGCACCATGGGGAATGTATTAGAAAAACTGGGAAATGTTTTCGATGTCGTAAGTTTGGAAATATGGTCCGAGATTATAATGAAAATTATCCTAAGACTAATCCTGACAAGAAAACTATTAAGTGTTTTAAATGTGGTGAGATGGTTCATTATGGAAATTTTTTCCCAAAGAGTGAACTAAATGATGCAAAGAAGCCAGAATATAAACAGAAAGTTGTAGTGAGACCATTTGTGACTATGTCAGCAGATGTCGAGCCATCCAATGAAGTTGTATCATGTACCTTATTTATTTACTTGTTTTTTCCTAAAGTTTTTCTTCGATATGGGGTCTAGAGATTCCTTCATTTTTGATAAATTTTCAGGTAAATTAGAAATATCACCTCAACCAATGAGACTAAAACTTGTAGTTAAAACACCAGGGGAAATATTATAGAAAAGAGGAATTATAAGAATATTTCTATTATGTTATGTGGAAGGACTTTACCTGAAAACCTTGTTGTTTTTTCCTTAGTCAATTTGGATGTTATTCTGGGAATGGATTGGCTTTCTGTTTATCATGTTAAGATTGAATGTAGAGCTAAAGAAGTAGTTTTTTTAAAAAGAGTTTCAGTTTGAATATAAGAACAAACCCATACAATTGATAACATATCAGGAAGCTGTGAAAATGTTGAAATATGGATATGAAATTTATCTTTCTCATATTGCTAAAAAAAGGAACTGTTCAGATTAATGATGCGGAAGTTTTAAATGAATACTTAGATGTATTTCCTGATGAGTTACCCAGTGTCATACCTGATTGGGAATTGGAATTTACAATTGACTTAGTTTTTGATCATAATCCAATATCAACACCCCCATATCATATGTCTCAAATAGAACTTCTTAAATTGAAAAATCAGTTTTAGGATTTTCTTGATAAATGATTCAATCATCCTAGCACTTCACCATGTCGTGTTGATATTGTGTTCGTTAAAAAGAAATATGGTTCTATGATACTTTTCATTGATTATATAGATTTTAATAACATCACTGTTAAAAAAGTATGTTTTCCTCATATCAATGACTTGTTTGATCAGATCTAGGGAGATCAATACTTTTCCAAGATTAACTTGAGATCTGAATACCATCATCTGAAGGTGAAAAAGAATAACATCCCAAAAACAGCCTTTTGTACAAGATATGGGAATTATGAATTTGGTTTTATACCATCTGGGTTAACTAATTAACCTGTTGTATTCATGGATCTTATGAATATAATATTTAGTGAGTTCTGGGATAAGTTTTTGGTTGTGTTTAATGATGATATTCTGGTATTTTCTAAAAATAAAGAGGAGTACGAAAACCTTTTAAGGGTTGTTTTACAAACATTAAAGGAATAGAAACTGTATGGAAAATTCAGAATGTGTGATTTTTGGTTACAACATATTTCTTTTTTTAGGAACATTATAAATAATAATGGAATAACAAATGATCCTTTCAAAATAAGAGTGGTTGATGAATGGGAAAGACCAAAAAATGTTATAGAGATGTGTAGTTTTCTTGGATAAGTAGGTTATTACCGATGGTTTGTTAAGAACTTTTCACATTTATCTTTCTTGAAAACTAAGTAAACACAAAAATTGGTTAAATTTATTGGGATAGAATGATGTGATGTTTGTTTTCAAGAACTGAAGAAGAGATTTTTGAATGCTCCCGTTTTGCACATGCCTTCCTGAAATGACAAGTTTTTCATCTATAGTGATGATTCTTTGAAGGGACTTGGTTGTGTTTTGATGCAGAATGATCCGGGAATTTCTAATGCTTAAATACAACTAAAAACTCATGAGTTAAATTATACCACACATGATTTGGAATTGGAAGCTGTGGTTTTTTGCTTTTAAAAGTTAGAGGCATCATTTATACGAATCCAAATGTCAAATATATACTAACCATAGAAATATGGACTATATATTCACTCAAAAGTAATTAAACATGAGGCAGAGACGATGGCTTGAACTTATAAAGGATTATGATTGCACGATCAATTACCATGACAGAAAAGAAAACAAAGTGGAGGATACCTTGAGTCGAAAACATCTTGCATCATTAACCATGTTACATTGGGAAAATGATCCCTTTATTAATGATTTGATGAATCTTGACTTAGAAGATTTTGGTGCAGGGAATACATCTGTTTTGTTTCATGTTTCAGTACAGTCATCATTATCCAATAGAATTATGCAATCAAAAAAAGACTGGGAGCTACAGGAAAAGGTAGAATTGTTTAAAATGGGTAAGTTTCCAGAATTTAACATTGATAAATATTGTGTTTTAATATTTTGAAAAAGGTTTTCTGTGCCTTGTGATTCTAATTTGAGGAAATATTTGTTGTGTGAAGCTCATAGTTCTGTATTTTCAGTTCATCCTAGTAGTAATAATATTTACAGAGACCTTCAGAAATATTATTGGTGGGATGGAATGAAAAGAGATATTGCTGATGTTACAATGAAATGCTTGAAATGTCAACAGGTTAAAGTAGAGTGGAAATTATCGAAGAGTATGCTCTAGACTTTTCTAATTCCATAGTGGAAATGATAAAATGTATCCATGGACTTTGTGGTGGGACTACCAAATACTTCTTGAGGTAATAATTTGATTCGGGTTATTGTTGATCAGCTGACAAAATCTGTACATTTTCTTTCTATTCAAGATATAATATCATTGGATCATATTTCTAGACTGTACCTCAAAGAGATTTTCAGGCTACATGAAGATCCTCTTTCCATTTAATCTGACCGAGATCCTAGGTTCACTTCTAACTTTTGGAAGGGACTTCAGAAGTTGTTGGGAATAAAATTAATTTTCAGTATAGATTTTAATCCTCAATCAGATGGACATTCAGAACAAATGATTCAGACTTTGGAGGATATGTTTTGGGATTATTTAATGAACTACTTGGGATGTTGGGATCATTATCTTTCTTTAATTGAGTTTTATTATAATAACAGTTTTCATTCCAGTATATAGATGGAACTTTTTGGGGATTTTATGGGAAGCGGTGTCAGACTCTAGTGTTTTGTGATGAAGTTGGTGAAATAAAGTTGTTGAGGCCAGAATTAGTATAGGAAGTGGCTGAGAAATTGAAGATGATTTTGAATTACTTGAGGACATCTCAGAGAAAGTAGAAAAGTTATGCAGAAAACAGAATGAAAGACTTCTCTTTCGGGGTAGGTGACCAAGTTTTTCTTAAAATCTCTACTTGGAAAAGCGTGATGTGTTTTGGTAAGAAATGAAATCTAAGTTCGTGGTTCATCCTTCCTTTTGAAATTCTGGAGAATATTGGACTAGTTGCATACAGAGTAGATTTTCCTCTGACTTTGTCTCAGATACACAATGTTTTTCATATTTTGATGTTGAGAAATTATGTGCCAGATTCAATTCATTTCTTGAGCCCATAAGCAGTACAACTAGAAGAGAACCTTTCTTATGAAGAGAAACCAGTTCAAATTATTGATCGAAGGGAATATGTATTACTAAATATGGTAATCCACTAGGTAAAGGTTTTGTGGATAAACCACATGGTAAAAGAAGCAACATGGGATTCTGAAAATTCTATGAGGGAAAGGTACCCTCACTTGTTTAATAAGTATATAAAATTGTGAGGACGCAATTTCCAAAAGGGGGGATAATGTAACACCCCAAGGTTTTCTAAAAATAAATTGAAATGAATGAAAGTTGGTTTTAAGTATATATTTATAAATATACTTTAAACATAATTTTACTACTTCTATGTTTTTAATTTCGAGAATCGATCATCTACAATTGTGTTCAGTAAGTTATTTGGAGTATGAAGAAACCAACTTGTTTTTTGGTGAATAGTAACATACCCTTATGAATAGTAATATTAATAGTAATATGACCCTAATGAATTGTAAATTTTAATATTATTTTATTTTCTTAAGGATTTAAGATAATGAAATCTTGGTTAATTTTTCAATGTGATATAAAAGCAGTTATAGAATTACAAATGTTAATTTTTAAACTAAGTATGCTTTTATTTAAAAATTAAATTAAAAATATTTAGAAAATTATTACTAAAAAATGGAGTTCATTTTTTAATTATACATGACGAAAAATGGTTAGGGTCAATTTTTTGTATTTTAGATATTCTAGAATTGTTTATGAATAGTAAAATACTATAAAATATGATAAAAGGTTAATACTTGATTTATTGCATCATAGATGATGCAAGGATGTTGTAAGGCCACTTGGTTCGAACTCACACGCCATTATTACTATTTGGTGTCACATTAATTAAGACTATTCAAAGTCTTGAGCAAATATATTATAATAATGATTAAATTAATGTGAAATACCTATGCTCCTCCACTGTAAATACCACCCTCGTTTCCCTCTTCCTCCAACACCTCTCAATCCTTGATACTTACCTATGTTCTACCTAATACTCCTCCAAAGTCTCTTCCCCACGTCCTAGATCTTATGTTCTCACCAAAAGGTCAAAACCGATGGCCTTAAGAAGGATCTCAAGGAGAAGAGATCAAGAGGTAAACATCCTCTTTTGTTTTCTTTCCTTTCTTTCATTTTATGTTATTAAGTTTAATTTACATTGGATTATATTGGGATATTTCATTCCATATCCCCCTTACTTCCATTATTATTTGATAATGATGAGATACCCCTTTCCTCTCATCAAAATATTTTATGAAATTTTATGTGACTTCGTTAGGCTGCCGAATTTTCGTGAGAGATTTCTCAATTTTTCTTTTATTTTGAGTTCTTTTTTCCTACTTTTTCCTCATCTCCTCTTAACCAAGAGGAATGAAAGATCTATAATCATTTATATTATTTATTTTCTCATGTTCATGGTAAATTCCTCATAAATATTCTTCTCCTCTCCCACTTATTCAAGGAATTAAAACACCGTCTGTGATGGGTCAATTTTAATCATCTTGGACGATGTGATTACAATTTATGTTACTTCCATCAAGACTGGTAAAGATACCATTTAAATGGTTAAAACAGATTATAATTTATGTATTATAACTTATATAAGGTTCTGGAATCATTTTTCACACATTTTTTTAATTATGAAACAAAATGAGATCATTACAATCGAAGAATCTCCAAAATAACCAAAACAAATACCAATAATGTTTTAAATCATGAATCATCCTCATGTCATAATTGAAAATGATAAATGGTATAATTTATAGTAATGGAAATATTTTAATACCAATCCATTCCAATTCTATAGTTTCACTTCCAGTCGACAAGAGCATCCATCATGAACCGATCATGGAAAACATGTAAAGAACACACCCAAAACAAAGCAAAGAACAAAATACTAACAATTAAAGGATGAAATAATTTAATGAAATGATATTATAAGGTATTATAAATATTAATATGTTTATTTATGATATTAATAACAGAATTTTAACCATTATAAAAGAGTTTTAAATAGGTTTGAAGTAAGTCAAACCCGAGGTAAGAGAATTCTTAACCTGATTTCCATTCTTTGGGTTAACCTTCAACTTCGTTATTTATGTGGTATTAGAATTGTTTTTTGTGATGGGTTATATTTATATTATGTTTTATTATTTTTATTTATAGTGTATATATATATTACATCCACTCTAATAATCCTCTCTTCAATTATATGATTTATGTAAGTGGTTTTTCCTTTAAAATCCTCTTTTAAAATTATATTTTACAAAATTCAAAAGCAATTTTTTATGAAATTATTCATGTTTTATGTGTGTGTTCTGATTCTTGGGAATTGTTTATGACAAATAGTGGGACCTATATCTACCTCCAATTCATTGTGTATGTGTAAGTTTTAGGTCAGACATATGGTTACTCCAATTGTAACTATGATGCTTACACAAATTGTAAGGTAGTCGTGAGGGTTACAAATTATATGGTAGCTGAGAGGGTTAAAATATTTTGTAAGTAATGTCCCAAAATACCTTTATGTTTCCTTTTATGTTATTATATTTTGTGGGGATCTTGTGTAAATCTCATGTTTCACAAATTAAGTTTATATGGGTGACAAGTATGTCTTTTGAAAATGATTTCACACATCACAAGTATTAATGGACTAATATGTTATTTCCTTTCTTTTATATCTCTTAATGATATTTTTGTGCTCATACCATGTTTTTAAATGCTTTTTACAGTTTATAAGGATGTGTGAGACAAATAATGAATCCTAGTTAAATTTTGGAAGAATTTTCAAAAAAATCAAGTTTTAAGTTTAAATGTTTTATATTTTGAAAAAATGGAAACTATTTTTAGTACTATCCTCATGTAAGAATGTGGGATGTTATGTATGTAAGGTATGATAATTCTCTAAAACTCTATACTCAAAAATATCCTCAATGCATAACAATGATCATCCTTGACTAAAATTCAGGATTAAGTAATGTTTTAAGTCCAGGTCCTTATAATAGGTGTACCTTTCACCACATCATTCTAGTAATCTACTTGGATAATCATTATCATATTATATTTCTATTTATCTTTGGAATTTAGAGTTTTGAAAAGTTTTTCTTCCAAAAAGTTCAAATTCATACATTTTTTAGAAGAATCCTCTTATTCCTTTCATTTTAATCATTAGAACATTGGTGGATCATTATTTGTTGTCTTTCTCTTCTCCATTTCATTTATCATCATGGTCATGCACATTCAGAATTCACAATTTTATGACCTGCCTTTCCACACTTCAATAACCACGTAGTTTTATTCCATCAATTAGTTACATTTTTCTTGCATTTTTGGAATGTATATGGTTGGAATTTTTTTTCACTATGTAATTTATTTTACTTTTCAAGAGGCTCAATATTCCTTTTCTTATTAAAACTATGCAAATGTTGGGAATCTCCAATTACCATTTCTACCATGAATCTGCATTGAATGATTTCTTTGTGGATACTAATGTCTCTTATAGATAGCGCCTTTTGGAAACCTAGATTTAATCCCAAAAAATAATCTATCAATTTTAATTTTAGGGATAATGATTAAACTAGATTCATACCTTGAAGGTCTTTTAAAATATTACTCATAAGAACCAATGGATTCATCATCATTTTTCTTCAACTAAAGTAATTTCCTTCTCTATCTTTGTATATATAATATTAGGGAATTACTTACTGAAAAATATCATTCTATACACATCCCTTTCCAGGTATCTAATTCATTCCTCATGTATCATATTCTTAATAAGATTCCAATATTGACCTAGTTCTCCTTCCAAATGATAAATGAATATAAAAACTTTTTTATGTTCAGATAACATAATAACAAGAAATATTTTCTCATTGGTTCTAATTCATCACACAACTACTAGTGGATTAAAATACTTACTAAAAGAAGGTGGATGTTTCCTCAGGAAATAATCAAAAGTATTTTTTCCCTTATTTTCTCACTTGGGAGATCATCATAATTCGTTTACTAAAAAATATTCATGTGTATAACAATAATATTCTTCATTTTATCTCCCACGGTATTTGGTTATTTGGGTGGACAATCATTTCTTTTTAGATCACATTTATTTTTAGTTCAATTAATGCTGGTTCTAGCCATTGACTAAAACTAAAAAAGAAAAGTGTGAGAATCATGGTATAATGATCACAGTGATCTATCATATAATCATGAAATATAATTCCTAGGATGTCAAAATTAGGACACAATTTTATCAACCTATGGTACTTTATTTTTCACCTAGGTTATCCATGGTCATTTCCAAAACATTAGGATGTTATACTATACTAAGAGTTATCCCCACGACTTTCTCCAAAGTTTTCTAATAGTAATCTCTAAAAATTGACTTAACTTGGCCTCTGATACTAACTATTGTGAACCGATATTTTCATAAATAAATATTATAGATTTTTAGATGAATATTCCATAAATTTCACAAATACATGTCTGAGGGTGATAAAGGATTAGTATATTTAGATACAAAATACAAAATAATTTTATTTCATGAAATATCTTCACATATAGTACTCTTCATATGAATTCTTTACTTAAGACCTTACTTCATAACATGTGGATAGGAAACATAATAAAGGGTGAGCTCGGATGCTCAGTAAGATTAAACATAGGAGATTTCAACCAATGATCATATGAAATACAAAGATAATCATATAGGTATTAGATCATGACCATAGCATAGAAATTTAATAACCAATATATCATGGATCATGAACATATTTCATTGAATAAAACATTATTATTTCTAAATAAGTTAATTATAAGAATGAGAAATCATCATAAAATCTATCATAAACCATAGGATCATGTAACAAAAGTGTGGCACCATCATAACTATAGAACCCTTTTCACAAGTTAAGGTAAAATAACAGGACCATAAAATCATAATGGATCAAGCCTCAAAACATATTTCCTATAGTGGATTAAGAACATAGAATTTTTTTCTATAATGATTCAAGAACATTTACTTGTTTCTCATAACTGGTTAAGAACATTAACTTTTTCTCATAGTTATCTCATGAGATATAAAAATTTACCCAATGAATTTTAGAGATATATAATTATTGTCCCACACATAACATAATTAAATCCATACATATTTATTCCAAAATATCATAAAACATCCATCTTATCATTATATCGTAACCCAAGAAAATAAAATGAGTTTCAAAAACATTTCCTAAATTCAGCATAACATAAACCATGACAAGTAATTGTGTTTTGTAATCATATCATCATCATATCAATAAATCAGCTATAAAATTAATTAGGATAGTACCATTGGATCATATCTATAGGAAAACAAAATTAATATCAAATTATTTCATCATAGATAAAAATTGATTTTAAAGAATCACTAGAATATTTCTTGAGTAAAATACATGTTTCACTTGGAAATCATTTATTTCAAAATAACATATTTACAAAATATTATGGAAATTTTTTATAAAAAAATAAACTCATAAATGTTTTTATTAATATTAATATCATTGAGTTTTCATGATGGAGTTATTTTTTGTTCATGTCGTGTAAGTTGAAAGAAAACATTCCTTCCATAGTTTTGTAAAACAGAGTCAAGAACTACCTCATTTGGACAATGAAAAAAAATATTCCTTTTTAAAACATTTTTTAAAACTTAATTCATGGGTAAAATTGAATATAAAAATAATAGGGTAATATAAAAAACATTCTTGAAAATATTATTAAAATATATAGATCTGGAAGGAAAAAATTTGACTGAATATTATAACATAGTCTTTTTTATAGAAAAACATTCTTTCAGTCTCTAGAGTAATTAAAGTGTGATAAAATAAAAGAAAACATGGATTAATTATAAGTAACCATATTAAAGAAAAAAATAAATTTATTTATTAGATAAGAATCATATAATTTCTTTGATGTAAATTCAAGTATAAACAATCCTGATTAAAGTATGATTGAAATATAAATCTCTTACCTCAAATATAATCTTTTTAGATATGCATTATAACTTCCTATATAATTAATAAAGATTTAGTATAAATTCATTCCATAACAATAATCATATATATCACACCATTTATAATTTACTTACAATATATTATAACCTATTTATTAAAAAATTGTCGTTAAAATCACTATTCTGGGTGGTAAGTGTTTCGTTTTTCAGGCCTTTTTTAGTTCGACAGTCTTGGTGATTATAATTTGATCTTGAATCCATCATATATAGTATCTTATTAATTATTTTAATATATTGTATATTCATTAAATGTGTATTCATATTCACTCTTAAAATTTATAGATATAAAAATGAATTACACTGTTCATGGAGACGGTAGGTCATTCATACACATTATTGATGTTTTCACTTTTTAACGGATGGAATAAAAGAAAGGTAAAAAATAATAAAACTTTATTGAAAAATTATGATAAAATATAAATCTTATATACACATAAAATCCATCCTTATTACCATCCATGTAAACAAGAGATGAGAAATGAATCACATCACTTCATGGAGGTGGTAGTCCACAAGTACGCAAGAACGATGTTATAGCATTACAATGGTTTGGGAGGTTAGAATTTTGATAAGATATTATCATTAAAATTCTTAATTATTTCATAAATATCATATATATATATATATAATTTATTCCCATCATAATTCTCATCTATATAATATAGTGATAAAAAATGAATTGTATCGTTCTGTGGAGATGGTTAGTCAAACGTTCGCTTGAGTGATACTTTCACAACCCATTTGATGAGTAAGGGGGTGGATAATGGTGTTTTAATAATAAAAATAACATATAAGTATTTTAAATATACTTAATGTATCAATTATCTAATAATATCATATATTTATAAGAGGGAAATGAAGAATAAAAAAGAATGTTTTTGGTTAAGGTGATTACCATTCCATTGAAACAACTCATTTAGATCTCTTCTTAAGGAATATAGGGTTGGAATTTTAGGAATGACAGAACAAATAGAATGTTTATAGGTCTGGAGAAGATAATTTGAAATATTTTTGTCAAGATAAAAGGCTCAATGTGGTGTGAATAAGATAAAGAAGGGTCTTCTTTTATAATTGGGTGTAGGGGAACTATTGGGATTTCTTAAAAGATTAAAATATAGCAATTTAATTATTTATAAAAAAAATTCAAATAGAAATATATACAAATATGAGGTATTATTGAATTTAAATCCCATAAAACAATAAAATTGATACAATTTTAAGTTGTTTTTTAGGCCTTATCTTTTGATTTAACCCTGTATTTAACCTATTTTAACCTTAAATGTGTAAACATCTATTTTACTCTTAATGGTTTATAATATTATATATATGTTGATAATTGGATCATGAATGGATTATAGATGAACTACGATACCATTGTTGATGCTGAAATTTGGAGAAGGGCCGCGTCGGGTGGATAAAAGAGCAACGAATGCATCTGGGACGCAAAAAGGAAATCCAGGGGCCCAGGCGGCGGGTGCGTGCAAGATTTGGAAGGTGCACACAAGAGGACTTCTGGCGTGTTAAACATTGTGTGACAACGTTCCCTTCTACACCCAATGCACCATCCTCCGTGTCGGGCTGCCCCCGGCCCCGTTTCTACACCCAAGGTGAAGTCGAACACTCGTTTTCTTGCGCGACCCTATTTCCATGCCCAAGGAGACGTCGAACACTCGTTTGTGCGCGTGGGGCCGTTTCCATGCCCACGACGATGTCAAATGCTCGTTTTCATGTGCATCCCCATTTCCACACCCAAGGAGACGTCGAACACCCGTTGGCGCGCGGGTCACCATTTCCGCACCCAAGGCGACATTGAACACCTGTTTTCTTGCATGACCCCATTACCACTACCTAGGAGACGTCAGATGCCTGTTTGCACATGCGGTCCTGTTTCTGCACCCATGGCGATGTCGAACACCCGTTTCCATGTGCATCCCTGTTTCTGCGCCAAATGCGACGTCGAATTCCCATTTGCGCGTGCGACCCCTTTCCGTGCCCAAGGCGACGTCGAAAGGCCGCTTGCGTGTGCGACCTCATTTTTTCTGCCAAGGAGACATCGAGCGGTTGTTTGTGTGCCCATCCCCCTTGTGCACACAAGTCAACAACTATCTGGAGTTTGCACACCAGGATCTTGTGCACCAATCCAATTACTCCAGCTATAAAATGAATTGTATCCCCGCTCTTCATGGATGGTGACCGTAGACTAAGCCATGCTCTGCTGCGTGAAAACCCCATCTTCCGCGACCATTCGAAAAACCCAAGGCCTTCAGGTAATGGTTGTTGTGCGATAGGTTCCCTAGGGGTGCCTTTGGACGGGACCTCTAATCCTTATGAATTCTATGTCTTCCCAAAGTCCTTTGCAAGAAAGGGGTCCCACATAGAGCACAAAATTCCCTCTACGTCAGGCATTCTTGCATGCACTCCATCCGAACTGTGCAAAAGACACTCGTCTCGCGCACAACTCCTCCATCTTGCCTAAAACGCCTCCATATTGCATGCCACCTATACCTCTTGCATGCCACCCGTACCTCCCACGTGATACCCGTACTTTTTGCACACAACCCCTTCACCTTGCACGCAAACCTTGCATCTTGTGCACATACATCCTATCTTTCCCTGACCCATTCTATTACATGTGCTCCATGTAATTCCCTCAACTTTAGTAACCTTGTTCGAACCTCTCTTATGCACGACACACCTGTGTAACGTGCTCTTTTCCCATGTGGTCCCTCAGGTTCGCATGGAACAATTTCAAAGTCCCTTGGACGATACTGCACGTTGCATTGCTTCTCCTTATACTTCTTCGCATAGGAATTCTAATGGTTATTGATTCTTCTCATAGCCATGAAAATGTGGACCCCCCAATGATTCGCTCCATAACACCCCACACCACAGCATTACCGATGCCTTTCTTCCCTCCTGGGCGTATGGGTATCGGTTATGTAAGTACTATTGGTGCAGATTGAACCCGCCTTATACGAGATACATGACATTAAACTGCCAAGCACCATCATCCTCAGCACATGACATTAAACTATGACCATGCCCCATGATTCAGACGTGGGGTTCCCCCACCTTGGACATTCTTCACGCCCACTGGTCTCCAAAAGAGTGAGATCATTGTCCACATGGAATGAGATCCTCTTTATCATATTGGCATCTGTCCGTAGGGAAAGGGAAACCACCCTGGTGTAAGCCCCTATCTTTACATGCAGGAGGTAGCATCCCTACTTCTCCTCTCTTCCTAGGTTACAAGTCCCTCTCCCATTGGGCATTGTCACCATTCAGGCCTCTATCCTGGAGTAACTCCCAATCTCCATCACCTCGGGCTGCTAACCAGGTGTAAGCCCAAGTTTCCTCACTGGGCTACGAACCATGCGTAAGCCCCTGTTTCCTCTTTGGGTTGCTAACTACGCGTAATCCCCACTCCACTTCCCACAGACACACCTTTCACGACGTGATCATTAGGTCTTTATTGTCTCTTGTTTCTCACACTGAGTATGACTCGCGTGGGATTAGAGAAAGCACTAACCATGAAATCCTCCTTGGGATGCCTAGAGTGTAAGCCCCACACCCATACCTGAACTACGAGGTCTTTGATCCTTGCCAAGGAAAGGTACGGAGGAATCCTCCCTGAGGTTCAAGCCCACTATCCATTGGTCGCTCCGACCCCCTTCATGTCGGTTCAACAATATACCTAAACTATGAGGTCTTTGATCCTTTCCAAGGTAAGGTACATAGGAAGCCTCCCTGAGGTTCAATCACACCATCAATTGGTTTCTCTAACCCCATTCACGTCAGTTCATCAACACACCTAAACTATGAGGACTTTGATCCTTTCCAAGGAAAGGTATGTAGGAATCCTCACTGTGGTTCAATCCCACCATCGTTTGGTCGCTCTGACCCCCTTCACATCGGTTCACCAATTTACCTGAACTATGAGGTCTTTTATCCTTTCCAATGTAAGGTACATAGGAAGCCTCCCTAAGGGTCAAGCCCACCATCCATTGGTTGCTTCGACCCCCTTTCAGTCGGTTCACCAACACCTCAGGTAGCCTAGAGTGTAAGCCCCACACACATACCTGAACTATGAGGTCTTTGATCCTTAAAAATGAAAGATATGCAGGAAGCCTCTCTTAGGTTCCAGCCCACCATCCATTGGTCACTCTAACCCCCCTTCACATCGGTTCACCATCACACCTGAACTACGAGGTCTTCGATCCTTTCCAAGGAAAGGTATGTAGGAAGCCTCCCTAAGGTTCCATCCCACCATCCATTGGTCGCTCTGACCCTCTTCACGTTGGTTCACCAACACCTTGGGCCACCTCCAATCATAACCCCAAAATTCCCCCATATCCCGAACTATGTGGAATTTGATCCTTTCTAAGGTAATTAATGTAGGAAGCCTCCATGAGGTTCAAGGAAAACACCCAGTAGTTCCGACCTCTATCATATTGGTTCTCCAATCAACTATCCCGAACTAAGAGGTCGTTGATCCTTGCCAAGGCAAGGTACATAGTAAGCCTCCATGAGGTTCAAACCCATCAAGTGGTAAGCCGTCATGACCCCATCCAGCAGCAATCCATTTTGACCCCATCCAGTGGTAAGCCATTGAAATCCCCAATTGGTGGTAAGCCGTCATCAGATGAACTATGGGGACTTTGATTCCCTACCACCGGGATTCGTAGGAAGCCTCTTCGAGACTCAAGCCCAACATCATTGTCGTCCTCGAGATGACTCCGTCTCATTCTCAATCTACTTCATTAAACCTTAAATCATCAATCCTGATTCATACCCGAGCCACCACATCCCGGTGGGATCATGCCACCTCATTCCCCATTCCCCTTAACAACAATCTAGAAGCTAACCACACGTTGGCCCCAACATCAGTGTTCCCTCCAGAGATTTCACTCATCTGATCCACTCTAATTAGTGTTCTTATCAGTCTGATCCATCTCTTCTAGAAATTAATTCTGTAGCATACCCTATGTTAAACATAAGAAGTTGAGAAAAACCTCAGATACATGCTTAAGGAATAAAATTCCCTACATCTGATGTGGGAATCCTCGTTCTTCTACACCCATGATAAGCCCTATAATAAGTGAAAGAAACCCATATGCGCTAGTTTCCCAATGTCTGGACATGCCAGTGATGTGCAACATGACTAATCCCCTGACCGAAGGTTGCTGCCCTGACCGAACCCTTTGGAATGACCTGAGAGAAGCAGTGTAATTAACTAGTGTCCATGAAGATATGGCACTAGGAAGAGTTTCAAGAACAACACCTTAAATATATAAGGGAGTCCTGGACTAGGTGACAAGTTCTGTGGAGGAATCCATGGAAGGAAGATCTGACATCCCATCACCCCATTTCGTTCAAGTAGAAAACATCCATCAACAAGAAACAAATTTCGCCCGCCTTTGGAAAGAGGGAATGTGGGGAAACAAAATCAAGCCTCTCATTCTCAAACATGATGGATGCACGCGCCCCAGTGAAATCGTTGGGGAACTAGTCGTCGATTCCCTTTTTCTTTCAGCATTGATGTGTTAATCTCCCGGCTTTCAGAAACCAAGCTGCTGCACCCAGAGCTTGATCACCACCTAGCCACCGACATAGGGGTAGGGTCAGTACCATCACGGTAGTCCCATGTGGCTCTTCCCCCTCTGAAACTGTCTTAACAACAATGACCGTAGGGCACCCCTGCCCTATCTCCCCATCTGTGGTTGTTCAACTGAGGGTGATCAATGACCTCATATGCTGGTACGAGGAGGAGGGTATTATTTTGACTTAGGATATGACCCGCTTGTATTTAGAGGCATTTCTGCCTCATCATCAACACTGCCCCAAAGAACCACACAGGGAGCCACTACCCCCCACTCCAACATATAATCATTTCAAGATCATGTCATTGGAATTCCTTGAAGACTCCATGCCCTACATCGATGAGGTAAGGGATTTACAGGTCAGCCCATTAGGATTCCAACTCTAGGGACTCCTAGAAAGGGATCCCACCAAGCTACATCAGTGCTGCCACCTAGTCGTACTGGCTAAGTAGCAGGTAAGCCATGTGCCTGCGCCACCGGCTCCGGTCCATCTAACCTGATGCCAGCATTGGGCACAAGCCGAAGAGGACGTCTTCCAAGGGGCATCAATGTCAGTGGCTATTCTGGCCCGAGCCATCACTGACGCATATCACCAACTCCCTATATACACTGAGTAGGTAAATTCATAATCCCGACCTAGATTGAGGCCCCAACCACCCCACGGGCGGGCTGGGTCGACTCTCTTGGTCGTCGGTATAGGAAGTGTTCGTCGTGGACTAACCCGTAGTGATTCCACCCAGTACGAAGGTCCTCCCCATACCTCTACCATGGAGAATGTGGGCCTTCACCTCTTCCAGGATCAGCATGGAGTTCCGCCTTATGCCACCTTCAATCCAACTGAGGTTCCTCCCCACGATGGTGACATTCAATATGGAAGTCTCTCCCGTGCCCACTACACCAGATATGGATTCATTATTCCCACCAAAAACTATTGGTATTGGGATGTTGCACATTCGGTCACTATTCAACGTGTGGACCCTCTCTATGTCCTCGTAGTAGCTCACGATGGTCCTCCTCACCCCAACAATCAGAGAAGTGAGGGCCGACTTCACTTCACCAGCGCCCAGTATAGAGGTCCTACCCATGTTCAGCTTGACCAATATGAGGAACCTCCTCATATTGATTTCAATAGGGGAAACAAGCATAGAGGTCATCCCCATGATCCTAACAGCTCGCTACATATAGAGGTCCTCCTATGTTCCCTTTAATATTTGTCACGGTGCTCCTCGCACCCCAGCTTACTCAGGTGGAGACCCTCTCCACCCCAATACCAGTACGGCCGAAGGACCTCCTCATGCCAGAAATCTACTCGGTCTCAAAGAGCTATCCAGGGGCAGGAAGGTGGGTCTTCGTCGCCATAAGAAACATTATGGGAAGGTCTGGACAGAGATCAAACCAGTTTGCTTCTCTGACTCTGAAGTGGAGAATGACTCAGCGCAGGAACCCTCCCCTTGCTCATATAAGTCAAGGGCTGGGGAAGAAACTAGGAGAATCATCCTAGTAATCTCAGAATGTGAGGTCCATTGGATTCCCACCTCCCTCCACAGGTATATCCAGGAGGATGAAAATTTGAAAACCCTGCAGGTTACGGTCATGAAATCACCACCATTGTCACCAGAAGCACTCTATACCTTTACTAGAGATCATGAAGAGCTATTCTGGGGACCAATGGAGGGAGAGAAGCAATGCGACCTATCTCCAGTATCCCTATAACCTATTCTAGGAACCATAGTCGCCATCCCATCCTTCTGCAATGTGGTGGCCAGGTCACTATACTCTTCAGAAAAAAACCCCGAGATGTGGTGGTTTGTCGGCTCTCTCGTCGTACTCTCCACCTGCCAGCCTACCGTCCCAACAGTCTGATTCGGTACTGCTACTAGTTCCTCATCCTCCTCTAGTTGAAGATTGGGGTAATGAAGGGCCAGACCCTAAATCTGAGCCAAGGAGCTTATGGAATATCCTCGCAGCGGACCACTTCCATGAGGTGTTTTGGCCCATGACATCACCGATTTTATCCACACTGGAATCCCTCCCCCAGAGGAAGTTGAGTGTTTCTGTCAATCCATCGAGGTGATTCAATTTATCCTTCATTATCAGTGAGTGGTTTATCCTAGGATCCAAACGTATTTTGATGAAATTCGTGATCAATTTCATCTAGTTGATTTGGACGCACTCCCTGTGGCCCAGCGCCTCGAGTCACCAGGTTGTCGTAAGGCCCTCCAATAGTAAAGTGTTTAGAGTTTCAAGGTACTTTGAAATATTATCAAGGAGGCTTCCCCCATGTTCAAATCTGGGGCTGGGGTAGTATGATTACCTCCTTTTCAGTCATATCTAATGGTAGTCCAACTCACTAGGTGATATTGAGGACATTCCCCCAGGAAGGGTCACAGTCAACATGGCTGATATATTGGACGAGGAGAATGAGTTGGAGATTGTAGACATCGACTTACCCTCGAGGGCGTTCCACCACTACTGGATCCATCGGGAAGAGGTAATCGTTATTAAAGGAATCTTCTGGGGATCCCTACACCCACTGAGGCATTATTTCACCATGGGAATCTTGGAAAGGGTAAAGAGCACCTCAGAGCTGCCAAACATGCCGACCCATCCACCTCAGTGAAGAAGATGTAGGAAGACCCTGAGAAGGCCGCATTGCACTAAAAACTTTCTGAATATAAAAATATGGTTGACGACCTCCTGGGTAAACGCACTGCAGAACAATGTCCAAAATACGGGGATCTGCGACCAGTACAGCAGGGGCAAGAGAAAGTTCCCCATGGTGAGCTGCCTCAAGATGACCCTGACCATCCTGTCCCCATAGATAGGGTTGAAGCTGGAACTTATGTAAATAGGGCACGATATGTCTCGCCAAACCCTCCGGAATGGCGCGGAAATCCAAGGAACCCATCTTGGGTTCCCCCAGCTGCCCTATAGGTTTCTCCACCAGTTGCTCCATGAGCCGCTGGGCCACCTTACCATGTTGAAGAAACTGCCAATGCACTTGTGGTTAGGGATCTCCGTCAAGAGATGGACCCCTGCCTAGATGATCCTATAGTGGCACTCATTTCCCACCTTGAGGTGTTGAAAATGCGATAGGTGGCACTCCCACCAGATGGCAAGCCATATCCAGCATGGGTGGATGATATGTCAGCACCTCCAGGTTTCAGGAATCCCACATTTTCCCTCTTCCAAGGGACAAGGGACCCACTGAAGCATTTGGACCACATCACCTTAGGGTGTGGTCCCATGTTAGGGACTCCAGCACAGCAGGAGGCTGCCAAGCTCTGATGTTTTGTGCAGACATTGGCGAGGCCTACATTTGTTTGGTACAACCAACTCCCCATCAGATCAATGACCATCGGGTATGACCTATGTAGGAAATTCCTCTACCATTTTATCTCCACCACACATAAGATGAGTATCGTGGACCTCTTCGAGTGAAAGTAGAGGCCTGATGAGCGTGTCGCTGACTTTGTCGCCCGGTGTAAAGGACTCGCGTATTCCCTTGAAAAGACACTGACTCATGAGAAATTACTGACAATGTGCGTAGGGAATGTCAAGATAGAATAGGTTCCCTCTCTGATCACCTAGAACTACCCTGGAGGATTCCGAGACTTCTCTGATAAGGCCCAATGCCTAGAAGAATCCCTGCAATAGGCCAGCCAGGCATGTCTGTTGCCCCTTCTAATTCTCGCAAGGAGGGCCACTAGAGCCGAGCCCATCATGGTGGCCCAAATAGAGGCCCCAAGACAGCTATAATTATTACTAGTAGAGCCGCCTCTGCAACCTTGCAGAGGCCCGCCACTATAGGTGCAATCTCCAGCCCATCAGCGTCCGCCTCAGAATCAGCAGGTGCCCCCACGCAATGTGAAGCCACCACCCAAGTGGGATAACCAGGCTCCACCTCCTCGATAGGATCCTCCAGCTCCTCGTCAGGTCCAATCTCCAAGGCCCCCCTTTTTGGACAAAAGAAACTGGACTTACTCATTCAATTAAAATTAGGTTCTTGACTATTTCTGAAGAGCCTTGGAACATGGGATTATGCGTTTTCCGGAGTGTAGTAGGCTAGAAGAGGTGAATCTAACTGATCTCCACAACTACTTCCCCTATCACTAGATCTTAGGGCACACTCTCAAGAAATATTCTATATTCAAAGACTGGCTTCAAGACCTAGGTGATAAAAACATAGTTAGGTTGGCCCCGACTCTGATACAAGTGGCATGCATCATCATATGTACAGACAGTAGTAGCGACAGCGAGGGTGAGTGGCATCGGGTTTCTATTCATAGATCCCAGAAATATGATGACTGGATGGCTTTCAAAATAGTCTCTCATTACCATTCTATCATCCATGCATGCCTGAATCGGATAGAGCCTTAAGAAGCTGCGGCCACCACTCCTGCATTGTCATCTCCATCGACCTCTTCCCAGAAGAGAAAACACCGGTGACACAAGAGAAAGCAATGTGCCTTGACAATGCCACCGTCGTCTCGTACTCTCAGTGACTTCGTGCCCTCAGATATGGGGATTACTCCTAGGATCCTCCAAGTAGTGGATGACTCTTCAAGTGACCGTCAAGGGTATGATTTGGTTAACACCATAGAGCTGGTAAACCCCTATATGACTCCCGATGATGGGATGCACCAGGCGGATCTCCCTAATGTCCCCAGTCGATGCCAATGTCAATGAAGTCGCAACCATATGGATCATCAAGGAACATCAGTTGGAACTTCTATCTAGGTCGTGCATGCCACTGACACCAGACAATAGGACCAACACAGAGCTAAGCATGCACAGCCTTTTCAACTGGTGTCATCAGGCCCGCCTCCACCACCATTTGGGTTAATGGACCAAGAAGAGCCACCTAGGCCTCACCGTGATCAGCCACACTCCACCCCAGACTAGTTCCAGTTAGTTATACCCAGTACGGAAGGTACTCCATATGCTTTGAATAGTGAGAAGCATGACATTCCCAGCACCAGTTAGCCACTGGTCCAGCCAGTAGAGGCCACCGTAACTCTTGCAAGAAGAAGTTCATGCCTGGTGCAGAAGTACGATGTTGTTAAGCATCATTCCATCACTCCAGCAAGTTTTTCCATCCTTGAGGCCCTTCTCTTATTGTCAGATATGTGTGAGGCCCTCATTGAGGCTTTAAGAAGCCCCCTCCAGTTTGAGATGGAAGTAGCAGCCGCAGAAGCCTTTCATGCGGAGGTGATAGAGAATGCTGAATGTCAGGCTATAATTTCATTCTCTTGAGAAGATGAATTCTCTCCCATACATGGGGAAATTAGCCCATTTTACATCACTGACCAATTCAATGGTGTGGAGGTTCATCACTGTCTTGTTGACACGGGATCCGGGATTAACCTTATCCTGACACAGACACTGTGGAAACTGAGATTGTCCGAAGATGACTTGACTCCCTCTGACCTAAAGATCCATGGATAAGACATGACAGAGAAAACCACGGTCAAAAAAATCCATTTGAAGACATGTTTATGGGGCCTAGTTTCCAGCACCGAGTTTATGGTTGTCTCCCAAGACACTGTGTACAATGCATTGATGGGCAGACCATGACTCCACCTACTTGCGAAAGTTCTCTCATTGTATCACCAGTGCCTCAAGTACTCCCTCAATGGTCAAGTGGGTTTGACCCAAGGTGACACATCTCCTTTTTACTCTTGTGAATCCTGCTACCTAGATGACAACTATTACCAGAGAAAGGACAAGCAGATTCAGACTAATGAGTTCAAGCATGTCACAGTTGTAATCGACACCTAGGTAGGTCTGGATGACACCTACATATTCCTGATCCATCGATTGGAGGCCATGACCCCCGATATAGGGCAATGTTTTTTTGTCTCTAGTACAAGGAAAGAATATTCTCAGGTCTAAGTGACGTCAAGAGATCACTTTGTATTATTATAAGAATCAAGCCTCAGTGATCCCTGAGCCCCCTACTCCCATAACGTATTGAGATTTCCGCCCCATGGAAATGACAATATGTCATACTTTCCTATTTCATTGGGATGGAATCAACCAGCGCAAGCTGATGCACCACTATTTCTTTTACATAATCAAGTGTGGCCCCTTGGGGAGAAGACCAGATGGGATCGGGTCGACAGCCTTCATGGTAGTGGTTTCGGCAGCACCAGAATCTCTCGATGTAGTGGCCACTACTGCTCAGGCTGGTACCAGCCTCTCGTCGGGGTCTTGCAACTCATAGAAATCTCCTCCCACTGGGGATCCTTCCTCCACAATCAAAGAATAGGATTTAATGGATGCTCCCCCCACTTCTTAGGAGGGCGTCTTTGCCACGGTCTATGAACTGGTACATGTGAACCTCGGTAGAGAGGCAAACCCAAGACCCACATTGATCAGTGCCTCCATGTCACTCGAGGAGCTGTAGTGGTATATAGACTTCCTAAAACAACATTGTGATGTATTCTCCTAGAGCTAGGATGAGATTTCAGGACTAGATCCTTAGGTATCCATCCACCACCTCAGTCTCCCTGCAAATCATCCCAGGTTCAAGCAGCCTCCCAGAAAGATGCACCCTTCTCAAGGTGCCATGGTTTAGGCGGATGTTGATAAGATCATCAAAAACTAATCTTTTCAAGGAGGTCCAGTACCCCAAATGGATAGCCAAAATTCTGCTAGTCAGGAAGATGAACAGACATATCAGAGTTTTTATCGACTTCTGGGATCTCAACTGTCATTGTCCGAAGGATGATTTCACCATTCCTGTGACAGAATTTTTGATCGATGTTATGGATGTGTTCCAAGCCCTCTCTTTCATGGATGGTTACTCTGGGTACAAATAGATTTGAATGGCTCCCGAGGATGAGGAGTCCATATATTTTCTGGCAGCAAAAGGTATGTTTTGTTTCCAGGTCATGCCCTTCAGCTTAAAGAATGTAGGTGCCACCTATCAGTGCGCCATGCATCGCATATTCAAGCTAATACATGGGAGATTGGTGGAATGTTATGTAGATGATCTGGTGATCAAATCTTTCCAGCACCAGGATCATCTCAAGGACCTTGAGAAAGTGTTCAGCTTCCTCTATTCTTGCCAACTAAAGATGAACCCATTGAAATGTGCCTTTGGGGTCACCTCTGAGAAGTTCCTCGACTTGGTTGTTAGATAATTTGGTATCGCGATAGAACCTTAGAAGATCAAGGTTGTTATCCAGATGTCTCCCCCGAGAAAAATTTGGGAGCTTCAAGATTTTCAATGCCATTTAGCCTACATATGCCGATTCATTGTGAATCTGGCCGGCAAGTGTAAGCCCTTTTCTCAGATCATGAATAAAGGCACCACTTACAAATGATATGAAGAGTGATAGACCATGTTCAAGTAAATCAAGAAGTATCTACTCCAGCCTCCATTATTAATTCAACTCGTCTCTGTAAATCCATTGTTCCTTTATGTGTCTACCCTAGAATGATATCTTGGTGACCTTCTCTCCCAGAAGAACAATGAGGGGATGGAGAAAAACCTTTACTACCTCATCCACATGCTCCTAGATACGGAGACCAGATACTCCCCTATCAAGAAGAGATAACCTATACTGGTATTCACGGTACAGAAATTGCGACATTACTTGTAGAACCATGAGGTATAGCTGGTGTCACGGGTAGACCCACTGATGTACATTCTGAACCACCCCATGTTGACAGGCCTTCTAGCTTGGTGTGCAGTGATTCTTCAGTAGTTCGATATCAGGTTTCTCCCTTAAAAATCTATTAAGTGGAAAGCAATGGAAGAATTACTTACTACCCATCTTTCTCCTGCTGACCAGTCCTTGGATCTTTATTTCCTCAATGAGGCGATCCTCTCAGTGGACCATGACATGTCATGCTGGCAGACGCACTTCGATTTTGCTTCCGGAAGCCCCACCGATAGGAGGCTCAATGATCCCAGGTTTAACAGGGTAGGCTTGGGTATCGTCTTTATTACCCTGACACAAGCCATTATACCGTACTCATTCCTATTTTCAGAAGGATTCAACAACAATGAGGTAGATTATCAGGATATTATAATTGGCCTTCTGCTGGCCCTCGAGATTGATGTAACCCATTTTCATGTGAAAGGGGATTCTGAACTAGTCATTAAGCAGATCAACGGGGACTACGTCGTTAGAAAGCCAGAGCTCTCACCATTGTTGGAACACACTCTCTAGATAATGACCCAGTTCCCATCTTGGCTGGAAGTCACTCATGTCCCTCGATCTCAGAATGGTCGAGCTGAAGCCCTGGCCAGCATGGCTGCATCACTTGTAGAACTCAAGTAGGATGATCTGATTATCGACGTGGCACATCAGAGAGTCATTTCTACCATCACCACAAGTGACAAAAATATCCTTTAGGTGATCCATATTACCGCCGGACCCTCCACACTAGGTCCCTCAGATGCAATGGTTGAAGTGACTCTTGACTGTAGAGCCCCCTTTGTCGATTATCTCCAAAATGGTTATCTCTTAGAAGATTGGGCTGAGCACGAGCGAATCTGATGCCGTGTGCTGCATTTTACCCTCCAGAGTTGTCTCAGTTTTGAGCAGATCCTCTACAAGAACGGGTTTGATGGGGTTCTCCTCCGTTGCATTCAAGGAGTTAAGATTTCTGAGATAATGAAAGAGGTTCACACCGGTTCTTGTGGTGCTCATCAGATTGGGCAAAAGCTGTCCCATCATATCCGGAGACTGGGGTACATCTGGCCCTCCAAGATCTATGACTGCATCGAGTTTTCCAAAAGGTTTCATGCGTGTCAAGTTCATGCAAAACTTCATGTATCGGCCTCTAGAGACTCACAAATCCACCAAGTACTCTTGGCCATTTTCAGTGTGGGGACTTGATGTCATGGGACCATATCCACCGGCGACAACTCACCAGTGTAGGTTCATCCTGAAAGCTACAGATTTCTTCTCCATGTGGGTGGAGGCAGTTCCACTCAAGTACGTCAAGGATCGTTCCATCGTTGACTTCATGAGCTCCAATATCATCTACCGATTTGGAGTCCCTCACGCCATCCTCACTGATAACGACACCAACTTCTGTGCAGATGAGTTGAAGAAGTTGTATTCCAAAAACAACATCCATTATAACTACACCTCCCACTACCATGCGCAAGAAAATGGGCAGATCAAGGCGTTCAAAAAGACCTTCTCTAATATTTTGCAGAAAATGGTTGGTCAGAAAAAGAAGAGATTTTTGGAAAAGCTCTCCAATGCCCTTTGAGATTATCAGACTACGACTCATAATTCAACACAAGTGACCCCATAATTCCTGGTATATGGATAAGAAGTCATCCTTCCTATCAAGATTTAGTTGCCTTCATTATGCACGATGGTCTATGATCAGCAAGTTCCAGATAATGTAGCTGAAATTTTCCTAGTCGAGTTGGAATCACTTGATGAAAATAGGATTCGTTCCCTGCACAACCTGGAAAGGCATCAGAATAAGATAGCTAGAGCCTTCAACAAAAAGGTTTGCCTATGCTCTTTCCTACAAGGTGATTTGGTTTTGGCCCTCAGGACACTAATGATACCTGGTAGGAAACCACCCAAGTTGGAGCCCAAATGGGAAGGACCTTTCGTTGTTCACAAGGTTTACCCCAATGATGCATACTCACTAGTGACCATGGATGGTGAGCGTATAACTCCTCCCACCAATTCCATGTTCCTCAAGCAATACATTTCTTGAGTTAGAGGGTCCCAGATGACCAGAAACTATATGGCCCTACACGACCTTAAAATGGATAGTCCTGCACGACCCTAAACTACATGATGGTCCCGGATTACCCTAATCTGCGTGATGGTCCTACATGACTCTAAACTTTCTGGTCCTGCATGACCATAAAATGTCAAGTCTTGCCTGAACCTAAGCTTCTATATCCCGCATGAAGTTGAACTGTTCATCATCCCGTAAAATTTTAAACTGTATAGATCTTCTAGAACTATGTAAGTCTTTATTCCTATTGGGAAAAAATCCCTCAAGGCATCATTGAAGCATTTTTGAGGTGATTTTTTTTGTTGAAAAAGTGGGCTTCCATGTTGTGATTGTTAGCAAAGCAGACCACGATGTATAATTTTTTGATAAAGGGGTTTACATGGTGACTTTTCGGGTTCAATAGATGTTGTTGGATATTCATGTTTGATTGAAGAACCTTGACAATGGAATGGATGATCTGGAGGCGGTAAAAAAGGCGCAGATACAAGGTGGCACCGTTTTCCTGCAGTGTGTGCGGAAAAACAATGGCGTGCATGGGAAAACAGCAGTGTCCATGAAAAACAGTGGCGTACGAGAAATATCAGCATAGTGCGCAAAAAAGTAAAGTGGTGCGTGAAATATTATCACGGTGCGCGAAATATTTTTATGGTGTGTAAAAAATAAACCGATGCATGAAATATTAGCGGGTTTGTGAAATAAAGGATTGGTGTTTTTCAAGCAAGAGTTGTTTCGAGATCAGAAGCTCAAAAATTGGAAAAGGCATGAGGTGTGCGAAATATCAGAGTTGTGTGTGAAAAATGGTGTTGCGAGGAAGATGTTTTTTTCGCGCTCGAAGATAATTACGCACTAAAGGAGATCTTTTTTGCACAGGGTTGATTTTTCCAATAAATATGAAGTGACCCCCCTTCATTTGAAGTAGCTCAAGACATAGAGTGAATATGAGAAATGGAGCATGAAATTGGAGTGCACAAGAGAGTTGCGCGAGAACAAAAAGTTTGCACGTAATATAACTATTTGTGCGCAAAGAAGAGGTGGCGCGAAAAGAAGACTGTTGCGCGAAAAGTGAATTTCACGCAAAGGAAAAGATTTCTGTGTAAGGCAGTGTAGATGTTGCGTGTAAAAGCAGTTGCATGTAAAATAATTTTTTGTGCATAAAAGGGGTGTTGCGCGTAAAAGGGGTGTTGCACAAAAAGTGAATTTCACGCAAAGGAAGAGAATTACACGCAAGGTTCAGTAAGGGTTGCACATAAAAAATTGGGTTGACGATACACCCAGTGCAAAGAGAGATTCATCTACAGGTGAAAGTTGGACATTAACAGAGAATCTCTAATAGTTAAAGATGCAGATTTCATTAGAGATAATGAAGAGACCTACAGGTCTATAAGCTCTGAGTGGATCTTCTGAAGAAGTAGGGAGCTCACTTCAGTTGAGAGAGTAGTGAGTTCTCAAATTGTAAGTGGTTATAAACCAGGAGGGATAGTGATTCCACTCCATACTTGTAAATAGCAGTGTGCTTATAGTGGAATTGTTACATCGGCACACTTTCAGTGTATTCTCCTTGGACGTATCCCAGTGAGGGTGAACCATGTAAAAATTAATGTGTCATGTGCTTTCTTTAAGGTTTATTCATACTCTACAATGAGAAGGAGAGAGAAGAGAGTTTTGTCTCACAGGATAACTAGATCAATAGGGGAAGTTGTTTTAATCTTTCATACCTTCATTCCCCCCCCCCCCTCTTAGCATATCTAGCCTAGTGGACCTAACAATTCCCATCCTTATGGGATACGTAGGAACGCTCAGATGCTCCGTCTTGAGTCAAGCCCCCAGACTCCTCTCTTCAACTACCCCTGGGTATAGTTCTCCCGGAGGTTCCTTGTATGGTATAATGTAGGATTCCTTATCCCCACTCATGTCAATATTAAACAGTCGCACCATGTGCCCCCTCCCTGTTCTTCTAGTCTCTCATGTCCTCATAGCACGACGTTAAACTGCATGGCCTTTCTAGAACTATGTACGACTTGATTCCCATCCTCATGAGATACGTAGGAATGCCCGGACATTTTGTCTGTTGGCCTAAACCCAAACTCCAGAATCTCCCCTCGTGTCAAGAAAAATAGTGTGGTGCAAGTTTTTCCTCAATTCACCTCAATTTTATCATAGCCCTGCCATGCGTTCCACTCCCTAGAGACTTCCACCTCTTTCACTGTCCCGATTGATGTTGAAATGCACATGCATATTTATGCTTCACTCATGCTCCTTGTTTGGGACTCCATCATCTTTCATGTCCAAAAGGGCCCCATAATGGCATGGATGCTCAGCCTAAGGGCTCTCCTACCATTATAGGCCAACGTCCTCAAATATTTCGAAAAAAATTGAAACGAGCCCCATGTTGCGAATATGGTCAGCGGGCGATCCACTTTTGTTGTTTCAATTCCATGTGACACGATATGGATGTTGTGTTTCGAACATGGTCAATAGCTATCTTTTTTCATTATCTCTACTCCCATAAGTCCCAAATATTTATTGCAGTGGCTCGTTCTGCCCCACTATATCTTCAAGTCTCGGTCTCCCATGGGTGATGCCAGCTTTCTGATCCTTATGAGATGGGGATAACCTAATCCTACTCCTTTTTTACCACAACAAGAATTTCTCACGTTGGATTAGGAGTTATGATGAGGCGATTCCCACATGAAAGGCCATATGGATACAGTTGGACGTGTCACCCAGCCTCAGGTCCTTCGACCCCTTCGCCCCCTGGTCCGAGTTCTCACTTCGGATTGTGTGGTACGCTATGGACTCTCGTCCTTTACATTGGGCTATTTATCTACACCACGCATATCCCCCTGAGGCATCCATCGCTCTATTTATGGTTCATCCCATGAGTACAGGCCCAGCCATGCTTCGCGAGTCCCATCATTTGGGCTTCCTTCACCTTCTATATCCTAAAGGGCCCCCGAATGGCATAGATGCTCGGCCACAGGGCTCTCCTACCATTATAGGCTAATGTCCTCAAGGATTGTAGGTATAAAATTGATATAGGTCTCATGTTGCTAATATAGTCAATGGTTGACACTCAATTTTCCCCCCTTCTAGTCACACAAGGGTGGATACTATGTCGTGAAACTGGTCAATAGTGGTCCTCTACCATTGTCTCCATTTTGTGGTCTTCCATAGACACAATGAATCACCCTCTCTGTCCCACACATATGACATTAAACTAGGCATATACGGTCTGATCTCTATGACCCTTAACTAAGATCCCCTTCATCCTCAGTACAAGACGTTAAACTGCAAAATGGATAGGTATTTCCATCCGAGGCCCAGCCGTAGGTCCCTTGACCTTCTCGGACCCCCATCCCAAGTTCTCACTTAGGATTATACGGTGTGGTATGGGATTATGTCCTCATTCACGTCGGGTTTCTTTACGCATTGTACACCTCCTTTGTGTGGGGTATCTTACCCATTTGGTTCCTTATTCCATGATGGTAAACTGCACATTACCCTCTTCCAGAACTATATGTGGCTTGATTTCTATCCTCATGGGATATATAGGACCACCCGAAGGTCTAGTCTTTGGGTCCAGCATTATCTATTATAAATATCCCCTTCACCTTGGCCCTTTGGACTACACTTTCTCAGAGAGAGGGGTATATATGGTGTGGTATGAGATTATGTCCCCATTCATGTCGGCTCTGTAACAACCACGCCATGTGCCTCTTTCTTCTGAGAAGTTCTCTACCCTATTGTTTTATACTCATCTTTCCAAATACACCACTCTCATGTTGAGCCCCTCGACCCTCTTTGGTGATTCACCAATGTGCCCAAGAGTAATTTGGTTCAACATATGGAGTGTCATATTTTACCTAGACATGCTTTGGACCATTTTTTAGGCTTCATGTTCCCCTTCATTTGGGATTCCATATTCTTTCACACTTGAAGGGACCCCCAAATGGCATGGATGCTAGGCCTAAGGGATCTCCTACCATTACGGGATAATTTCCTCGAGGGTTTTAGGAAACCAATCAATACAAGTCCCACATTGCGAATTTGTTCAGTGGTCGATGCTCCTTTGTTTGTCCCCATTTCAGGCTAATATGATATGGATGTTGTGTTTAGAACACAGTCAATAATTGTCCTCCATCATCACGCCATCCCCTTTATGCCTTGAATTTTGGTTACATGATTCACATTATTTTCCACCCCATCATGTAAAAATGGAATTTTGACACTCCTGGAACTATACCTCAGTGTACATTTGTACATTAGGAGGACAAAATCCATGGTAAAGGCATCATTTGGGGCTCCGTACTGATTTCCATTGGGCATGCATTCCAGGTATTGCAAAAAACCTCTTCCACCCTTGTTTCCCACACCAAGTTTGACTCAAGTGGGCTTAGGGATCGGGTATAGGTATACATTTACTGGGAAGTATTTCGCTCCTGTATGGTCTGATCTCTATAACCATAAACTAAGATCTCTTTTAGAACTATATGTGGCTTTATTCCCATTCTCATGGGATATCTAGGAACACCCAGACATCTCGTCTTCAGGTACAGTTCAATTGGGATCTAGTTTATCCTACCCCTCATCCTATAATCTTTCTTAGACCCTCAGCCCAAGGTTTTCTACTCAAAATTGTGCATGGTATGGTGTGGACCTTGACCTCATTCATGTAGGGTATGTTTATCATGCCATGTGCATCCCCTCTGGAACCCCATATCTCTTGTATATGTCTGTTCCATATGACTTTGAACTATGATGCTTAGTCCCACACGACCTAAAACTGTTACATCTATCCTGCACGAAATTAAAAATTCATGGTTGATCCCATCTCAAGAACCTAAACTGTGACATTATCATCCTGGACACACGATGAAAAATGACACTGCATTGTGATGTCTGCACCCAAGGGGGCATCATGTTTGGTATCAGTTACACACCATACCATTCGTCAACACCTGAATATGGCATTATTCCTCTAGAGATACCTGGACCTTTCATCCTAGGTCCATCGCTTCACAAAAAAAATTCATTCATCCTAAAGGACAAAAAAGATATATCAAATACTGCTTCTTTTGGTGCAAGGTCCAGACCCACACAACCTTATTATCTCTAGCACCGGTATCTTACCTTGTCGTCTACATGTGTATTTATCCCTATCCTGATGGGGTACGTAGAAGCATCCTTTCACCTTGTCTCGGGCTCATCCTAACTTTCGTTTTTGGTCCCTTGACCTGAGACCTCCCCTAAGAAGTGCACGGTGATCCGGACCAGGTCCTCATTTGTATCGGGTCTTGTAATTACATCGTCGTGGGTATCTCATCCTTTCCACAAGACATTAAATTGCACAACACCTTCAAGAACAATATAAGGCTTTATTCCCATCCTCATGGGTACGTAGGAACAATCGAACAATTTTCTTCAGGCTAAGACTAATTTTTACTTTTGGTCCCTCAACCTGGGGAGTTTCCTCCATGGATATGTGGTGTGGTTTAGACTCCAAGTCCTCATTCACGTCAGGTTTATAGCTACCACACCACATACTATCTTCCAAGGATCTTCCCTTTTACTCCACGTCCTATCGTATGATGTTAAACTGCATGAGTCCATATGTCCTCAATGCTTGAAACTAAACCATGGTTCTACCCTGAACAAGTTCGGGATGACCTATGATAATCATGGGATGTGTTAGTTTTCTCTTCAGAGAGGATTCTCCATACCAGTGTTGGTCTTTGACCACACTGTACCCTAAGAACTATGTTTGGCTTGATTCCCATTCTCATGGGATACGTGGGAAACCCCAGACATCCTATCTCTCAGTCCATCCCCATGAATCATAATCCCCGTTCCCCCTCTTTTTTTTGTCCCTTGACCTGAGCTCTTTTTGGAAACCATGAAATTGCAGCTTTACCCTAAACAAGTTCGGGATGCCCCATGACATCATTGGAATGTGATAGATTCCTCACTAGAGAGGTCCTTCTTAGAAGTAGGAATGATCTTTGATCAGACTGATGTGCCCACCTAATGTGTTTCCATCACTATGGCATAATTTCAGGAGTGTTGGAATTCATTCGAATAAACCACCAATCCACCTTCCACGCATTGGGTGCCCTTTATTCGGACCCTCGTCCCATTTCACATCTAAAGGAACCCCCTAACAGTATGGATTCTCAGCCTATGGATCACCTACTATCCTAGGCCAATGTTCTACAAGACTAATGGACGACATTCTGAGTCCGAACCCGAGTTTCAAACATGGCCAGTGGTCAGCCCTCATTTGTCATCCCCATTTCAGGCTAATGTTATATGGATACTGTGTTTCGAACACAGTCAACAGTTATCCTTTATTATCACGCCACCCCCTCATAGTGTTTTTAATCTGGGGTATTGTGATTCACACATTCCACTCCCTTATGTTCTGGTTGATTTTAGATGCCCTTGGTGTTACTCCACTCGTGCACTAGAGCACACTAGGAAGACGACATGTGAATAGTCTGAGGTCCTCATCCCCTAATCAGGCCTCTTTCTTCTCTTCTCAGGAATACAGATTGGTTTTTTGAACCTCGGGTGCTCGAAGCTTGGTTGGTAATCCAACACTCAAATGAATTAATAATGTGATCATATCTTGTTTCTCGCATCGGGTACGAACCACATGAGCTTAGGAATGGATTTCTATTTATTTCAGGATTATGGTTGGAGGTTATTTAACCAAATGGACAAGTAAATAAATCTATCCATACTTGCAGTTTAGAAAAAGATGTATTAAAGAGAAGTGTGTTTATGAGTTCGACAAAAACAGGTCCCTTAGAGATCAACATCTTGGATAAATCGTTCTAAAGTTTCTACATTTTGGCTTGTGGCTTCTACTATTGCCTCCCTCCCCTGATAACCTTCTCTTCATCAGCAGCCATAGGGCACAGTTTACTAACCCTAGCCAGTGCTTGTGCCTGTTCAGTTTGGAGTGTAGTCATTTGGTGACCCGCTTCCACTAGCTACTCTTGGGCCCCCGCCAGCTGGGCCCTCAATTTCTCCACAATCTCGAACAGTTTACAATGAATACCTCCTTCTCTTTCATCTTTTCTTAGAGGCGTCAAACCTCTTGTTCTTCCTTCAAGAATAATGGGTACTCCCTGACTCTTCCTGACACCGAGAAATGTCGGAGTGTCAGCATATCTTGCACAGCCTCTCGACCATGTAGTCACAGACTGTCAAATGAAGACGTTGAGCATCCACCCCTCCATCATAGAGAAAGAACAACCAGGTATTAAGTGATCCCATCCATTTTAGGCATTCCGTCTGAGGCTGAACAAGAAAGAGATTGATATACTTTTTCCCTTTGTGTCGCGTCATACAGCTCTCATCGGCCGCCTTCGAATGGGAATCATCTATCTCCTTAGGATCCACAGGCCGATAGTCGGGGAAATCAATGAGGAGTTTAGTAGCAGGGTATTCTTCGAGAACCTCCACCTCGTCTGCGACTTTTCTCTCGTCGGGCTGAAGTTTCACCTAGGTGGCATTACCGTCCCTCATTACGATCTCCGGCTCACCGAGTATCGGGGTAGTGTTTCCTAGAATGGTTGCTTCTGCAAAGGCCGATGCGGTCGTTGCCCATCCCGCTTTTGTGGATGTCCCAGACTCGATGGGTTGTCATGCCTCCAACCTTGCGATCATTGCATCAACAATTCGTATCTTTATTAGCTAATTCCTCTATTAAAGAGGGAAAACCAATGAGAAAGGATCTACAAGAGCCAAGTACAGCGGTGTCCAATGCCTATTTCATGGCGGGGGCCCCCGCCACGGGAGAGCCTTTGGCGCTTGTCAACTAGATTACTGATGTCGGCTCCTCTTGGACAATGGGTATGGAAGGGGGCTCTATTTCTATCTCATTATCACGTAGTCTAGTTGAAATCAGTGCCCCATTATGCCTAGTCCCGAGGACTGGCCCCAGAGGTTGCTCCCTGGTCGCCATAAGCGTACTCGCGCCCTAGTGGGGATGGTTGCCTGGGGACCCTCGCCCACATGTTATGGAATAGGATAGGGTTTGGTTGACAGATCGAAACTATGGAAATATGAAGAACAATATAAGGTTTACACCATACATCTAGCTGCTCTTCCATTTTTTCATCAGAGCCAACGATTTCACCACTATCTCGGGAACTCTGCTGGTGAGTGGGAGCTTCTGAAGGCCCCTTTCCACCAAGACCCTCAAATTGTCCCTCTTATTATGGTCCTTCTTCTTTTTCATCTTCCTTATCCTCCTCTATGCTTTCATCCTCAGATGGTAGCCTCTTTGGGTCCCACTCTTGGCCAAGCATTACTTTCACCAGGAGATGTGGTTCTTCATATCGCCCCCGCTGGAATGCGTACATGTCCATGGCTATCAGGTATGCATGCCGGTGATGAATGTTTACATTATCCAGTATCCGGATGTGCCCTATGTCTATAAGATTGATCCCAGTGTGCATTAAACTCTACCATAACTCTTCAGAGGACTTGGATTGTCACAACATTCTCCAAGAAAACCACAGAGAATGGAAGATAGCATCAGCGAACAGTGTCAGGAGGTACCTGAGTTGCTTTCCCAGGAGGTCCTTTGTTGGACCCCGAGCCCGGGCATGAGACCACCCTTCCCTGGAGGGAAGAGGCATGTTCTTGGTTTGCACATTCCCTGCCAATGACGTACCACCCGCATCGCACTAGCCCCCCAACTCCTTCTTTGTCTCACTTCCCCCGTGGTACCTCACCTACCTTCTCGCTAATCGGGCTCTACACTAGTTGCCTTGATTTTTCGAATGCGTTTCCAAATAATTGCCTCCGGGTACGTTCTCGTCCAATGTTCGGCATACTCTGTTGATAGTCCGACACTGACATTAGTGGGGGGAAGAGTAATGATTTCTCTCAGGCCTACCATCGTGAACATAAGCCATAGCTAGCGGAGAATGCCGGGATGCCACTCTTCCCGTACCTATGTATATACTTTCTTGGGAATCTTTTGCATGTACCTAAACTACATGGAAAACCTCGTTGGCACAAAGGGTTTGTAGAAGATTTTTCCATCAATTTGGGCCACCAGCACGCCGCCCCAAATGCTCTTGCAGGTACTCCCTCTACTCTAGTGGACCCCGCCCATCGTCTACCATTTGGACGACTGGGGTTCAGAATGGGTGGAAGTCGATGTGAGTTTGGATGTCGATCATGAGATTGACTTCGTCATCCCTGAGCGTCAATGGGCGGATCCCAGCGGTGTTCAAGAGGGATGGACGCATACCTTTACCAGGGGTGGATGGCATTTAGGAAGTCATACCCACCACAGTGGGCTGCGACCCAATCACGGAAGATCCGGAATGGCCCGCATATCCTCCTAGGCGTACTTCCCATTGAAATGAACTCTAAGATACTGTATATCCTAGCCAACACTGGTACCCCTAGGCTAACCTTGTTCTTTGCTGCCATAATCCCGACCATCACTAGCGTCCCCGGGTGGAGCCCCATCCTCGTGTCCCTCACAGGTAACAACCAACCGCTCAAGAATGTGGCGAGGAACCCAGCATATCACACATTCAGGTCTCGACCTTCATTGATGCCAAATCCCCATGATCGATACTCTCCCATCTCCAAAATCTTCAAATATGATCCTACTTTTCTCATCTGAGATGTGTTCGGGCATTGCTTTACTCGACCTGGAAACTTCAAGGCTGTGTCCTGGGTCAGGAAGTGACTAAACCATCCTGAATAGGGTATGTATTTTAGGATATATTTTATTCTGAGTTCCTCTTTATCCGTTCCAGCAAGTGGCATGATAAGATTGGGGTGCTAGTCTTATCCCCCCAGACATTCTCCGTCAGGAGGAACTCATCATACTGATAACCCTCTAAATGCTTTCCCCTAATACAATGGACATACCATAGACTGATGCCCACCTCCCCTTTATGGAGGTGAAAATTTTTGGTAGCAGGCAACCAACGACTAAACAACACTGCTACCAAGTCCTATTATTGGTAAAAGTGGAATTGAGAAGTCCAAACGACCTCGAAAATCCCAATGGACCATAGCTCTAGTACAAATTCCTCGCATTCCTAGGATACCTACTATGACCATGCCCATTCATTGGTAAATTTTCCCTAGGATCTGAAATCCCACTCCTGCCAGCCTATTGTCTCGTCGGTAATGCTGCTTCTGAAAGTACTTGCATAAATAGTGGGAGATTCCTCGAGAACTGGATTTCTTCCCCCAACTGTCCTGGTCTTCAGATTTAGGACATATATTGTTTTGTTCTGTGTTTCCCTAGAAGGATGACCATTGTTGGTAATGTGGAATTGTGGAAGACTGTCCTCGCACGTCACCCACGACCGCAGTGTGTCCGTCTCGAAACCTGGAATCAACACCTCTTCCAGAAGACCGAAGTTCCATAGCGGAAGACTACCACTCAGGACATAATCCTTTTGAGCTTTCATAAGCATGCTGAAAAGCCTTTGGTTTTCAGACACGACCCTTATCGCGTGAATAATATGAGGGTTTGCGGTTATGGGTTCTTCTTACTGCTGCAGCAACTTCCCTCTCGAAATCGGTCTATTGAGAGGCCATATTTAGAACTCAGAAAGGGTCGGTGTGAAAGAAGGGAGATTCGGCATGAAAAAGCGATGGTAGCGCGAAATAAGGTCGACTTGTGCATAAAAATTGTTGATGGTGCACAAAACCCGTAGTTGGTCTCGGAAGCTTATGCACGGGTCAGGACTATTTTTCACGTACGAGACCATGAAAGTCTGTAATACGGAAAAAGTCAAGGTAGGGCCTAGGGGGACCTCGGCCTATTTATAAATCGCTGACACGTCTTCCACACCAGCGTTGCACTCTTGAACACACAAAATGAGTTTTTTCACAACGTCGTGGATATATTTTCTATTTTTTAGCGTACCCTTAGAATCGGACTTTGGGTTCCCTTTCAGCTTCGATTCTGAGGGGGGGAATTTATTGACGCCGAAATTCGAATAAGGTTCGCATTGGGTGGATAAAAGAGCAAAAAATGCATCCGAGACACAAAAAGGAGATCCTGGGGCCTGAGCGGCAGGCGCATGCAAGATTTGGAAGGCGCACACAAGAAGATTTCCAGCGTGCTACACATTGTGCGCCGACCTTCCCTTCCGCACCCAACACACCATCCTCAATGCTAGGACTCTCATGACCACGTTTCCGCGCCCAAGGTGACTTCGAATGCCCGTTTGCATGCGCGGCCACGTTTCCACACCCAAGGCAACGTCGAACACCCATTTTCATGTGTGTTCCCATTTTCACACCCAAGGCGATGTCGGACGCTCGTTTGTACGCACGACCCCGTTTCTACGCCCAAAACGACGTTGAACACCCATCTACGTGTGCGGTCTCATTTCTATGCCCAAGGTGACGTTGAATTCCCTTTTCCACGCACTGCCCCATTTTCGCGCCCAAGGCGATGTCGAGCGGCCGTTTGCACGCCAGACTCACCATGAGCGCCCAAACCGACGACTGACCAGAGTTTGTGCGCCAGGATCTTTCACGCCACTCAGATTACTCTGGCTATAAAATGAACTGTATCCCCGATCTTCTGGGATGGTAACCAAAGATGAAGCAACAATCTGTTGCGCGAAAACCCCGTCTTCCGTGACCTTGTGAAAAAACCATGGCCTTTGGGTAATGGTTGTTGCGTGATAGGGTCTCCGGGGGCACCTTCGGATGAGCCCTATGATCCTCTGGAATTTTGTTTCTTATTGAAGTCCTTTACGGGATTTTTTTTTGTTTACGTTTTTAAAAAAAAAATTCCAGAAAACGGTTCCGGCAAATTTTTTTTAAAAAATGCACCTCAAAGGCGGCATCCGGGATGCCGCCTTTGCATTTCGGGGCAAGGCGGCATCTGCGATGCCGCCTTTGCGCTGCGGGTGAAAGGCGGCATCACGAATGCCGCCTTTCTCCTAAAAAAATATTTTTTTTTAAATTTTTTTTTTATTTTTTGTTTTGTTTTGTTTATATATATATATATATATATAAACAAAAAAAAATCAGCAGAATTTCTCTGCTATTAAAGATCCAGCGCTACAGCCATTACAGCAGTTTGGATTCTGACAGAAACTCTTACCCAGGCCTCCCTTTTATAAGAGGGTTTGCCCTGAAAATCATTCTGCATTTTCGATGTGGGATTCAGGTTCTACCTTTACTGTGCAGTAGATTCTGCATTTCCGATGTGGGATTCTATTACAAGTACGTGAATTTGAAATACAATAAAATATAAACTATAAGGCCAATATAAATGAAATTTTAAACATTAATTAAAAATATAATAAATAGTTGAAAACAAAAAGAATTTCCTCAAAAATTTTGATGAAAAGTAATCTATAACCTTTCAAAACCGCCTACTTGAAACTTAAATTTTTTTCAAATAAGTGAATTTGAAAGACTGTAAAATATAAACTATAAAACGAATATAATTAAAACTTTAAAAATTGATTAAACATATAATAAACAGTTGAAAACAAATGAAATTTCCAAAAAAATGTTGATGAAAAGTAATTTATAAGCTTTCAAAAGCGCATACTTGAAACTTAAAATTTTTCAAGTACGTGACTTTGAAAGACCATAAAACATAAAATAGAAGACCAATATAAATGAAACTTAAAACATGGATTAAACATATAAAAAATAGTTTAAAACAAAAGCAATTTACAAAAAAATGTTAATGAAAAATAATTTATAAGCTTTCAAAACCGCCTACTTGAAACTTAAAAATGTTTCAAGTACGTGACTTTGAAAGACCATAAAACATAAAATAGAAGACCAATATAAATGAAACTTAAAACATGGATTAAACATATAAAAAATAGTTTAAAACAAAATCAATTTACAAAAAAATGTTAATGAAAAATAATTTATAAGCTTTCAAAACCGCCAACTTGAAACTTAAAAATGTTTCAAGTACGTGACTTTGAAAGACTGTAAAATATAAACTATAAAGCGAATATAATTGAAACTTTAAACATTGATTAAACATATAATAAATAGTTCAAAACAAAAAAAATTTACAAAAAAAATGTTGATGAAAAGTAATTTATAAGCTTTCAAAACCGCATACTTGAAACTTAAAATTTTTCAAGTACGTGACTTTAAAAGACTATAAAATATAAACTATAAGGCCAATATAAATGAAACTTAAAACATGGATTAAACATATAAAAAATAGTTTAAAACAAAAAAAAATCATAAAAAATGATGATAAAAAATAATTTATAAGCTTTCGGTTTCACTTACTAATTATTAGTAATTAGTAATTAGTAATTAGTAATTAGTAATTAGTAATTAGTAATTAGTTAATTAGTAATATAAATATTAATTATAATTAGTCATTATAATTATTAATTAGTAATTATTAATATTTATTATAATTATTCATTATAATTAGTAATTAGTAATTAATAATTATTAATAAGTAATTAGTAATTATTAATTAGTTAATTAGTAATATAAATATTAATTATAGCTATTCATTAAATTATTAATTATTAATTATTACTCATTAATTATTACTTATATAATAAATAATTAGTTAATTATTAATATAACTTTTAATTATATAATAATTAATTAGTTAATTAGTAATATAATTATAATCTTTCAAAGTCACGTACTTGAAACATTTTTAAGTTTCAAGTAGGCGGTTTTGAAAGCTTATAAATTATTTTTCATTAACATTTTTTTGTAAATTGCTTTTGTTTTAAACTATTTTTTATATGTTTAATCCATGTTTTAAGTTTCATTTATATTGGTCTTCTATTTTATGTTTTATGGTCTTTCAAAGTCACGTACTTGAAAAATTTTAAGTTTCAAGTATGCGGTTTTGAAAGCTTATAAATTACTTTTCATCAAAAATTTTTTGGAAATTTCTTTTGTTTTCAACTTTTTATTATATGTTTAATCAATTTTTAAAGTTTCAATTATATTCGTTTTATAGTTTATATTTTACAGTCTTTCAAATTCACGTACTTGAAACATTTTTAAGTTTCAAGTAGGCGGTTTTGAAAGGTTATAGATTATTTTTCATCAAAATTTTTGAGGAAATTATTTTTGTTTTCTACTATTTATTATATGTTTAATCAATGTTTAAAATTTCATTTATATTGGCCTTATAGTTTATCTTTTATTGTATTTCAAAGTCACGTACTTGTAACAGAATCCCACATCGGAAATGCAGAATCTACTGCACAGTAAAGGTAGAACCTGAATCCCACATCGAAAATGCAGAATGATTTTCAGGGAAAACCCTCTTATAATGAATAATTATAATAAATATTTATATTACTGATTAACTAATTAATAATTACCAATTACTAATTAATTAGTTATAATTATTAATTATATTTCTAATTAACTAAGTATTTATTATATATGTAATAATTAAGTATTATATAATTGATAATTTTATTACTAATTAACTAATTAGTTATTATATAATTAATGATTAATAAACACTAATTACCAAATTACAAATTATATACTAATTAATTAGTTATTTCGTAATATAAATATTAATTATATACTAATTAAATAGTTAATTAGTAATAGAATTATTAATTATATAATTTGTAATTAGGTAATTAGTAATTATTAATGTTTTATTATTATGTTCGTATGGTTATATAAATATATATAAATAAAACCTAATTTACCCCCTCCTGAGATTCCACTCTGACCAACAAGTAAAAATAGTATTTTGATTTCAGTACACATAAAACATGTAAACAATAATGTAAAATCAATGCATATGTCTGTGGCGAGGAGATTCCATCCCACATGGTGGTCTGCGAATAGGACGTCCGCGTCGAGTGCGCAGTGGAGTCTGATGACCTGGAGAAGGCTGATCCTCGGGCACTGAAACGTCGACTGTCGCATCCTCCATCTGTGTGTCAGTTGGAGGAGCTGTCAACTGCATCTCGTACTGCCATTCGGATCCTTCTCCCACTAGGGTGGTAGAAGGACCTGCCTCCATCGCAGAGGGGAACGAAGCCTATGATGGAGCTATACCCCAAGACGACGACGGCTCTAGAATCCAAGGCTGTGAAGGATCTGGAACCCAAGATGGAGAGAACTGCGGATATCCTGTCAGGAAAGACGGATCCCATGCCACCTGAGGCACATCCTGAATAGGCTGATCCTGGACTACTAGAGGCCTGACCTCTGCCTGTGGAACAGGAGATGCCTCACGTGCAGCACGACGCTGTCTACGTCGCCGTGGTCGTGGCTCCTCAGCACCAGCAGCAGCTGCAGGATGTTCCTCTGGGGCAGGAACCTCCTGTCTCCGAGCCAGACGCGTGAAGATGCTCTCGGAAAGCGCATGAAAAGATGCCCTCGCCTCCAGCACTGTAGCATGGACTGCTGCCCGACTAAAGACCCCCTCCTCCTCTTCATCGCTCATGCGAACAAGCTGCTCTGTGTGACTTCCCTGTAAATAGATTCAAATGGAATTAGAAAATAATTCAATAAACAAAGTAATAGGAATTTATTAACTTACCATCCTCTGCATCTCTATGCCATATTGGGTAAGATACAGTATAGATTTTAGCCTATACCAGGGCGCATAGTCAACCTGCTCTGAAAGAGAAAATCGATTTGTAGGAACACCTTGAATACGTAACTCTGCACGTCTGTGCCAGCAGTCGATAAAACTCGCATGTACTTGGGACCAGTCATCATCCTGCCTCCCTGTCAGCTTCATCCCATGAAGCTTGTCTGTCTGTCTAGATGGTAATGGAATCGGCTGAGTACAAAAAAATTGGCGCATGACCCTGTCAGGCTGCTGCCACTCAATAATATGAAAGTGAATGAGGGGCACTACAGCCATAGCATCCTCAAGACCAACAGTGCAGTATGCTGGCAACTGGCCCATAATACTCCAGTATGGAAGCCATGAAATCTGAAATGACAAGTGATTTTGTCAAAAAAACACCCAACTAAAAACCAAAATTGATGTTATTCTTAAAAATGTTAGACAGTGATAGATTGTATATACATACCTGATCAGGTAAGAGACAGTCCAACTGTAGCCGATATACGCCCAAATGCTGTCTCAGAACCACGTCAAAATTGTGTCGCTGACACCACCTGTAAAATACAACGATAATGAAAAATAATGAGAAATAATAGTCAAAAACTCATAGTAGAATAAAAAAACAATAGAAATGACTTATCATACCAGCGTCCACGCGGAGCGTCATGCAGCACCTCCATCTCGACCGGTGGACCAGCAAGGTCAGGGCGGAATGATGGGATGCGCTCCCATGCCCACATCTGAATAAGGATGACGCATCCTCCAAGACCTGTACGGTCCCTATGGGATAGTCTGCATAATGATCTGTACGTGTATGCCAAGCAGGCTGATCCCCAACTGTACGTCCCAGCCTGATCAAAGTCCTCTAGTAGGGGTAGATACATCATATGCACGTGCATCCCCGAGTGATCAGTACACATGGTCCCACCAATGAGTCGTAAGATATATGCACGGGCATAACGCATGACGGTCTGCTCATCATCATCATCCTGTAAATGTGGAATCTGCGACTCCAACCAACGCATAGATATAGACGATCCATCTGTAGCCCTACGGTCGGACAAAATATCAACGCCTAACAAGCATTGAGCAAGGTCTGGCCAAGCTGCACGAGTGGGTCCAATAACGGGTCTCCCCTGGATAGGAAGACCGAGAAGAACTGCGACATCCTCGAGGGTGATGGTCATCTCCCCCTTAGGCAAGTGGAATGTGTGTGTCTCTGGTCTCCATCTCTCAACGAGGGAAACAAGTAGGTAATGATCTACAAATGTGAAATCTGATACGGCAAGGCCATAGAAGCCAGCACGGCGCAAGTAAGGTCTAATGGAATGTGGAGGCTCCATGTGATGAAAATGGTGCGCTCGACGCACCTTCACAAATCGATCTGGATGACCCTCTAACACGGCCTGCGAAATATGGGTAGGCTGCTGAGTGAGTAGTATGGTATCATCCATCTGCATATAAACAAAGAAAATGAGTCGTAAGTGTAAAATGTAAATATAACATTAATGGGTTAACTGACATACACATTTCAATATGGGTTAAGTGTTCCGCTTTCGGAGTTTTGAAATAAATTATATTATTTCATATTCAAAGTTATTTCTTGAAAGCATGAATATTAATATGAAATAAGTTATGTTATCTAAAATATTGAGTCTTGAATTTGGTTACACATATTTTGGGGGAGATTTGTGATTAACTACTTATGGATTGGATTAAGATAAACCATGTCAATTAGTAATGATGTTTTTAGAATTTATCTAATTGTCTGTATTCAATATCTTATGCTAATTATTATGATACTATAAATTTGTTATAGAACAGTTTTCTAAAATATCCTGCATGTTTAGATTGGGGTTTAGGTTGGAGGGTTTAGGGTTAAATTTTTTAATATTAATGTCCAGGAAACATGTTAATGGGTTAACTGACATACACTTTTCAATATGGGTTAAGTGTTCCGCTTTCAGAGTTTTGAAATAAATTCTATTATTTCATATTCAAAGTTATTTCTTGAAAGCATGAATATTAATATGAAATAAGTTATGTTATCTAAAATATTGAGTCTTGAATTTGGTTACACATATTTTGGGGGAGATTTGTGATTAAATACTTATGGATTGGATTAAGATAAACCATGTCAATTAGTAATGATGTTTTTAGAATTTATCTAATTGTATGTATTCAATATCTTATGCTAATTATTATGATACTATAAATTTGTTATAGAACAGTTTTCTAAAATATCCTTCATGTTTAGATTGGGGTTTAGGTTGGAGGGTTTAGGGTTAAAATTTTTAATATTAACGTCCAGGAAACATGTTAATGGGTTAACTGACATACACTTTTCAATATGGGTTAAGTGTTCCGCTTTCATAGTTTTGAAATAAATTCTATTATTTCATATTCAAAGTTATTTCTTGAAAGCATGAATATTAATATGAAATAAGTTATGTTATCTAAAATATTGAGTCTTGAATTTGGTTACACATATTTTGGGGGATCTTTGTGATTAACTACTTATAGATTGGATTAAGATAAACCATGTCAATTAGTAATGATGTTTTTAGAATTTATCTAATTGTATGTATTCAATATCTTATGCTAATTATTATGATACTATAAATTTGTTATAGAACAGTTTTCTAAAATATCCTGCATGTTTAGATTGGGGTTTAGGTTGGAGGGTTTAGGGTTAAAATTTTTAATATTAACGTCCAGGAAACATGTTAATGGGTTAACTGACATACACTTTTCAATATGGGTTAAGTGTTCTGCTTTTAGAGTTTTGAAATAAATTCTATTATTTCATATTTAAAGTTATTTCTTGAAAGCATGAATATTAATATGAAAACTTATCTCAGATGTTTGGGGTTTAGAAAACCAAGGAATAAAAAAGAGATAACAACATTTAGTTTAAAATATGGGAATGTCACAATGAAGACAATACATCATTATGAATGAGACTGTGAAGTCGACCCAACAACGTTAGGGCATCGCTTCCGGTTATGACCTTCTTTATGACATATTGTGCATCGAAAACTCTGCCCTTGTTCTTGAGGCCAGTCCATCTCATTACGCATCCTACTCGCCTTTGGTCTCCCACGAGGACGTAACCGATTCATGTCAGGTATCACTATCGGCTGGCCTTCAGGCATTGGGAAATAACGATACTCCCCAATAGGTGTCCATGGTGTAGCATAACAGTTGGCAATGATATCCATCTGGTACACTGGATCAACATATGCTTCCCATGAGATGTTCACAGAGGCACATGCTGCGATGACGTGTGTACATGGAAACCGTAAGGCCTGAAATTTTCCACATTGGCATTGCCTTGTTTCCAGTAATACCACCATTTTTTCACCGACGTGATTTGTGATGGGGTCTGAACGCTCTTGAACTTCAAATCGGGAGTCTTCTCTTCGAAATAGACATACGTGATAACCAAAAGCTTCTTCAATATTTTTTTCAATCTCTCGTTGAAAGTGTATTCCATATCTTATCCCTTGATGTATTCTGTCTGATGCTAGTTTTTGTCTATCCACAAAGTACTTCACGCATCGATATAATGTCTCCTGAACTAATGCGGTTATAGGTAGCTTGCGAATTCCTATGAAGATACCATTGATGCACTCCACAATGTTTGTCGTCATGTGTCCGTACCTCTTTCCCCCGTCGTATGCCAATGTCCATTTCTCTTTTGGAATCCGCATCATATAATCATAAACTTCTTGATTAGCCTGACGAATTTGTTCAAAACGTTCTTCAAATTGTCGTTGGTCTGACTCATATGCTACAAAACGTAGATGATATTTCACATAAATTTATTTTATATTTATATTGAAACAGTAAAACAGAATGAATAAAATACGTACCAAGCCTCGTGATTGCCTTCTTCATCGGTTCGTTGTGGAATTTTTTATGTACATTGCTAGCAATGTGTCTAATGCAGAACCGATGATGTGCATTTGGGTATCTCCATGTATCAGGATCTGCATTGATTGCCTCATTAATTGCTCGATGACGATTAGATATCAAACAAACTCCCTGGATGTTGGTGAAATGGTTGTTGATACATACCAGAAACCAACTCCATGATTCATAGTTTTCTTTCTCTACAATGGCAAAGGCAAGCGGAAGAGGTGAACGGTTTCCATCTTGGGTTGCCGCAATCAACAATACGCCCTTGTATTTTCCATACAGAAATGTTCCATCAATCTGAATAAATTGTTTGCAAAAACGAAATGCAGAGATACAAGGAAGGAATGCCCAGAACAACCGATGAAATTGAACACGAGATGGATCAAGTCGATTATCAGGAGACTCATGTTCGTTTGTATCCAGATGGAAGACAACTTGGTTATGATGCCTCAGTATGGCTAGCAATTGTGGCAATACTCGATATGAGTCATCCCAATCACCATATACCTTCACAATTTCCTTCTGTTTCGCCATCCATGCCTTATTATAGGAAATCTTATAACCGAATGTCTGTAGAATCCTCTCTTGCACAAGGGATATTGGAACATCTTGGCATGTCCTAATCATCTCAACAACAATAGATGACACAAATTCTGCATCCAATGAAGTATGATCTTGTGTGAGACTTGGCTGAATGCAACTATGAGCCGCCTCAATCCTTGAGATTTTCCAACCTCCAAATGTAATGTCTGGAATAGCCCTTAAGCGAAATCTACAATCATCCCCATACTTCACGCACCGTATAACATATTTACTACGGCATGATTCGTGAACTACATAGTTGAAGTTTCTCTCAATATGAAATCTCTTTAACGTGCTTTTTAAGGCATCTTTACTGGGAAAATTCCTTCCAATATATAAGGTTTTGTCCACCTCACTAAACCTATCTGGTACAACTCCAGGGAACTCAGTTGCCGGTGTGAGAACAGTATTATCGAATTCAGGCATGCGTGTCATTGCTTCTGACCAAGATGAAAATAATGGTGGATGATTTATTGACCGAGGTTGATGTACAACAACTGCATTTCTCAAAACCTCCTCTCTATCTTTTGTTGGTCCCTCCTCATCAGCACTGTTGTCACCATCTGATCCATCATTACGAAACTCCTCATCAGAAGTCGGATTGACATGTATATCCGGAAGATCATCTAGGTTGTCCTCTTCTGCTGCATCATTTGGAATAGGCTCAATGTCATGGGGTAGACTGTCTTCAACCACTCTTGTATTTCTACATCTTTGTACAAGTGGACGTTGTTGTTGTACAGTAGCAACAACAACGTATAACTCCATCATGGTACCATCTAACCGTTGAGAAAATAAATTAATTACTTGGACCCACTGCGCATCAGCAACCAATGGACAAGCTATATGCCACATTGTTGTTGGAAATTGCAAATGTCTATAGCTCATAGACATTATCTCTTGATCGGGTCCCAGATTTAAGGAAACATGAATTCTCTCTTGAAGGTCACTTATGGTAACACAATCAATTGTACTAACCACCGTAATTGGTTGTGTACTGTAAGAAGCTCCTTGCTCAGTTTGAATAATCTCCCCATAATAGTACACACAGGCATACATGGCTCTCTACGTCAAAAATGTGTTCTTTCATCAAAATTATGATAGTGTAACAAAATATTAACAATTATGTTTGACGATATGATGTTTATTATAATGTAATTTTATTGCGCCTTTCTATACCATAAACTATGCTACTGATGTTTGACCATATGATATTTATTAGAATGTAATTTTAGAGCGCCTTTTTATTTAGTTTGTTTGTTCTTCTTCATTTCACTTTATATGTTCATTAGTATCGTTAGCTAATCATTATATGAATTCATGTTTTAATCCTATGTTATTTATTAATTATTCTAAAATTAACTAATAATAACTAATCGTTAATTATTCTATTATTCTATAATTAACTAATAATAACTTTAATTTGTTAATTCTTATGTCCTTATTTGATTCTATAACATTATATTTATCATTTATCATTGATAAATATACTGATCATTAGTATCGTTAGCTAATCATTATATGAATTCATGTTTTAATCCTATGTTATTTATTAATTATTCTAAAATTAACTAATAACAACTAATCATTAATTATTCTATTATTTTATAATTAACTAATAATAACTTTAATTCGTTAATTCTTATGTCCTTATTTCATTCTATAAAATTATATTTATCATTTATCATTGATAAATATACTGATTTGCTTTTTCTTCTCTTAGAAATTTTAGTAGTTTATAAAGAAAATATGAATCATCTTAAGCATATTCCCTGGGAGTGTCAAACCAGGATGCAGCAAGGCCCGTTATCGTGCACCAGTTCCCGTTCGAGTCTAGCTCGAAGCGTTGTTTTCGGGTTTTACCCCTATGTACATCTGTGCCAGAGCCACATCCACTTGTTTGTATCCAGACAGGAATTTAATTGCGTAGATAACCACATAATCTTTAAGCTACCAAAATTTCTAAATACTTAATCTTAAGTTAATCTATACTTAATCTATACTACCTAACAGTAATTATTTAAAACTATATATAACTAATTACAAAAACTAAATAACCAAATATTAAGAACTACCTAAACTTCTAAACAAATGAAAGATTTAAAACTAAACAAAATTAAATTAATTAAATAAAAACATTAAATTAAATAAAGAAACATACCTCTAAATGAAGCTTCGTAAAAGCTCGCACAGAAAAGAAATTTTTTAGAGAGAGAGAGAAAATCGGAGAGATAAGTTGCAATGAACAAGTGAGGAGAGGGGGGGGGTGGCCGCCCTTTTATAAGGAGTTCAGGAAAAGGCGGCATCGCGGAAGCCGCCTTTCGCCTCTGCGTATGGCCAAAGGCGGCTTCCGCGATGCCGCCTTTCGCCTTACCCTGAGGCGAAAGGCGGCCTCCTCCCGGCCGCCTTTGCCATGTCATCGATCCGGGCCAAAGGCGGCGCGGGGGAGCAAAGGCGGCATCGCAGATGCCGCCTTTGTGCGCTAAAACAAAGGCGGCATCGCAGATGCCACCTTTGTAGCGTATTTTTAAAAAAAAATTTGACCTAGGCCGTTTTTCAGAAATATTTTTTTAAGAAAAACGTAAAAAAAAAATCCTCCTTTGCGTGCATGGGGTCCCACCTATCCCTCAAAAATCCCTCTACGTCAGGCATTCTTGTGTGCACTCCATCCAAACTATGTGAAAGCTACCTGTCTCGCATGAAACTCCTCCGTCCTGCGTGCAACCCCTCTGTCTTGCGCACCACCCATACCTCTTGCACGACACCCGTACCTCTCGCGCGCAACCCATACCTTTTGCGCACAACCCCTTCGCCTTGCGCACAAACCTTGCATCTTGCACGCAGACTTCCTATCTTTCCCCGACCCATTATCTTACGTGTGCTCGATGTACTGCCCTCACCTTGAGGAACCTTGTTTGAGATTCTCCCATGCTCGACACACCTGCGTCACATGCTCTTTTCCCATGAGGCCCCTTAGGTTCACACAGAACAATTTCAAAGTCCCTTGGACGATACTCCCTTTTGTGTTGCTTCGCCTTATGCTTCTTCGCATAGGCATGCTAATGGATATTGCTTCTTCTCATAGCAATACTAACGTGGACCCCCAATAGTTTTATTCATAACACCCCCCACCATGGAATTACCGATGCCTTCCTTCCAACCGAGGTGGATGGGTATCAGTTATGTAAGTCCTAGGGGTCTGGAGTGAACCTGCCTCATCCGAGCTATTGGACATTAAACTTCCAAGAACCATCATTCTCATAACATGACGTTAAATTGTGACCATGCCCCGTGCATCAGACATGGGGTTCCACCACCGTGGACATTCTGTATGCCCACTGGTCTCCACGGGAGTGAGATCATTCCTCACAAGGAATGAGATCCTCTTTAATGGAGCAGCATTTTCCCATGAGGAAAAGGAAACAACCTTGGTGTAAGCCCCTAGATTTCCTTGTATGAGGTAGCATCTCTGCTCCTCCTCTCTTCCTGGGTGCCATTTCCCTCTCCCATTGGTCTTTGTCACCATTCGGGAATCCTTCCTGGAGTAAGTTCCAATCTCTGTCACCTCGGGCTGCTAACCAAGCATAAGCCCCAGTTTCCTCTATGGGTTGTGGACCATGCGTAAGCCCCTATTTCCTCTTTGGGCCGCTAACTACGTGTAAGCCCCAATCCACTTCCCACTGACGCACCTTTCGCGACATGATCGTCAGTTCTTTGTTGTCTCTTTTTTCTCACCCCAAGCATGACTCACATGGGATTAGAGCAAGCACTGACCATGACATCCTCCTTGGGTAGCCTAGATTGTAAGCCCCACAGCCATACCTGAACTATGAGGTCTTTGATCCTTGCAAAGGCAAGGTATATAGGAAACCTCCTTGAGGTTCAAGCCCACCATCCATTGGTCGCTCCGACCCCTTTAATGTCGGTTCACCAACATACCTGAACTACGAGGTCTTTGATCCTTGCCAATGCAAGGTACATAAGAATCCTCCCTGAGGTTCAAGTCCACCATCCATTGGTCGCTCTGACCCCCTTCACATCGGTTCACCAACACACGTGAACTATGAGGTCTTTGATCCCTTCCAAGGAAAGGTACATTGGAAGACTTCCTAAGGTTCAATCCCACCATCCATTGGTCACTCTGACCCCCTTCACATCGGTTCACTAACATACCTGAACTACGTGGTCTTTGATCCTTTCCAAAGAAAGATACGTAGGAAGCCTCCCTGAAGTTCAAGCCCACCATCCCTTGGTCGTTACGACCCCCTTCACGTCGATTCACCAACACCTTGGGTATCCTAGAGTGTAAGCCCCACACCCATACCTGAACTATGAGGTCTTTGATCCTTACCAAGGCAAGGTATGTAGGAAGCCTCCCTGAGGTTCAAGCCCAAAATACATTGGTCTCTCCGACCCCCTTCACGTTGGTTCACCAACACACCTGAACTACAAGGTCTTTGATCCTTTCCAAGGCAAGGTATGTAGGAAGCCTTCTTGAGGTTCAATCCCACCATCCATTGGTCGATCCAACCACCTTCACGTCGGTTCACCAACACCTCGGTCCACCTCAGAGAGTATCCCCAAAATTCCCCCATATCCCAAACTACATGGACTTTGATATTTTCTAAGTAAGGTACATAGGAATTCTCCATGAGGTTCATGCCCAACTCCCAGCAGTTCCGACCCCCTTCACAACGGTTCTCCAATCAACTATCTCGAACTACGAGGTCTTTGATCATTTCCAAGGCAAGGTACCCAGGAAGCCTCCATGAGGTTCAACCCCATATGGCGGTAAGCCACTGTGACCCCATCCAACGGCAAGACGTTGGGACCCCATCCAGTAGTAAGACATTAAAATCCCCAATCGGAGGTAAGTCGTCATCATATAAACTATGAGGACTTTGATTCCCTGAAATCGGGATTTGTAGGAAGCCTATTCGAGACTCAATCCCTACATCACCATTTTCCTCTAGATGAATTCATCTCATTCTCCATCTACTTCATTAAACCTTCCATCATCCATCATGATTCTTACTCAGGCCACCACATCTCAGTGGGATCATGCAACCTCATTCCCTATTCCCCATAACCAAAATAAGGAATCCAACCACACGTTGGCCCCAACATCGGTGTTCCCTACAGAGGTTGCACTCATATGATTCACTCTAGTAAGTGTTCTGATCAGTCCGATCCGTATCTTCTAGATGTTAAACCTACAACATACCCTGTGTTAAACAAAGGAAGTTGAGGAAAACCTCATATACATGCCTATGGCATAAAATTCCCCACATCCAATTTGGGATGCCTTGGGCTTCCACGCCCTCGAGAAGCCCTATAATAAAGGGAAGAGACCCATACGTGCCAGTGTCCCAGCGTCCAGACATGCCAATGATGTCGAACATGACTACTCCCTTGACCGAAGATTGCCGCCCTGACCAGACCCTTTGGAATGCCCTGACAGAAGTAGTGTAATTAACTGGTTTCCATGAAGAAATGGAACTAGGAAGAGTTTCACGAACAATGTCTTAAATATATAAGGGATACTCAGACTAGGTGACGTGTTCTGAGGAGGAATCCATAGAAGGAAGAACTGACATCCCATCATCCTATTTCGATCACGGAGTAAATTTCCCTGAACAAGCGACGGATGTAACCCGCCTTTGGAAAGCGGGAATGCAGGGCAACAAAACCGTGTCTTTCATCCTCGAACAAGACATACACGTGCGCCCTAGGGAAAGCATCAGAAACAACCATATAATATCACCCTTTCCCTATTTCAATATTTTTATGATTTTTTAAATATTTAATAAAATATTATTTTTGACATAATATCATTAATACCAATTTTAATACTATTCATTTAATTTGAAAAAAAATAAATAAACATTTATAATTATAGTATGATACTTTAAAACAACAATAATATGTCATATTCATCTATAAAATTTATTTAACTCTATATCTCACTCAAATTATATTACTTTTAATATTTTAAACATCATTTATTTTATTTTTCAATGAATTAAAGAAATATTGGATCGGTGTTGCATAAGCATTTAATATAATTATATAATTAATAAAAACTATAAATACATTTCTACCTGTAAAATAATTTTATTGGTCTAAAATTATACATTTTTATTAATTAATTACTTTTTTTTCCTATGTGGGCACATGATATATATTTAAAAGTAAGAGAGTGAGATTTTGTTTTTTTCCTTCCTTTAAATTCTATATAGGCCATTTTCATTGTAAAGTTCCCATTAAACAGTTTAATTTTCAAGTCTAATGTGATAGGGGTTGAATTAAATTCATCAAAAATAATTAATATGGTAAATGGGGACTTTGGCATTAATTTTTAACATAGTTTTACCTAATTTACCCTTTACTAAGGTGATAAATTTTACCCAGGTTATTATTCATAATTCCTATAAATAAAAGGAATTTTTTACCAAATTTGGTCCTTATGATTCCAATTATGGAATATATTATTCAATATTCAATTTCAATCAGTGAGAAATATTCATCTAAAAAATAAACCTGCAAAACATGATGAAAACCACTCTTTAGAAAAATACATTTTAATCATAAAACTGAATTTATTCTTATCCCATTCCAAGAAAAATATTAGATAAATATTAAAACATTTGATTGAATAAATAATATAAAATTTTTATTAAAATCTTACACGAATAGTGAATAATTTAATTTATTAAGAAAAAATGCATTTCTCACATAAAAATAGTTTATCTAAAAAACATCTCTTATGTCCTCAAATAATTTTTATTTTCATTTCTAAAAAATTAATAGACAATAATCTCATTTTAAAAATATTCAAACCATTAGTTTTTCATAATTTAGTTATTCCTATTCAAATCCACCAATCTGATGTCTCGGAAAAAACTATCACATTAAATAATACTGTTTTAATAGTATATTGTGGTTTGTTAAAACTCTGTGTTTTGTCTAATGAAAACTATCAATGAAATCAAATTTATATATAGATAAATATTTCATGAAATCTAAGTATTTTACAACCCTAATGTTTTATATTATATGAACACTATATACATAAAAATATTTTTAAGTTACATTATTCATCATCTCTCATAAGGTTCTTCTCACATTGTACCTGTTAGGTCCACTAGGCTAGATACCCTGAGAGGGGGTGAATCTGGGTATGAAAGATTAAAACAACTTCTGTTTTTTATCTTATTTTTTTAGACAAAAATCTCCCCTCTCTCCTTCTTGTTGAAGAGTTTGAAAAAATCTTAAAGCATGCACATTACACATAAATTTTACTTGGTTTACCCTCACTGTGCTACGTCCAAGTAGCATACACCAGAGATGTGTTGATGTACCAAATCTACAATAAGAACATTATAGTTTATAAGTTCTAAGTGGACTCACTATTCCTCTTGGTTTACAACCAATCAAAATTTTAATGCTCACTGCACTCTCAACTGAAGTGTGCTCACTGCTTCTCCAGTAGATCCAATCATAGTTTAAAGACCTGTAGGTCCTTTCATTATCACTAATGAATGCATACTTCCCTGTATGTAGATGCTCTTTTAGAAGTGAAAATTTCATCCACTAATGAATACCCCCTTTCCACTGATCACTGGGAAACAACCTTTGTAAATACCTACACAGATCTCCCTACTTGGAAAAGCTCCCAATTTCTCAAAACACAAACAAGAATTTGTGATGTCTCTATATCTTCACAAAGAACACACCTACACATATCTCACTACTTCGTAGAACACATTACTTTATAGAGAATAATACTTCATATAGCACAATTCTTCATAGAGATCAAGCCTTCGTAGAGATCAATCCTTCAAAAATATAGAATTTACTTCATCATGCTCACCATTAGTGTCTTCTTCTGAATCAGCATCTTCCACATCTGGTCCCCCTGCATTACTTTCCTCCTCAACACTTTCCTCAAGAAACTATTCACTATGCTTCTAAATTACCTCTTCATTCTCCACTACAGTGACATCATTTCTCTCAACTAATTTTCCCAGCTTCTTATTAAAGAATTTATATGCTTTTCTTTTTTCAGAATAGCTAAGGAATATCCCCTCATCTTCTTGTGACTCAAATTTATTGTGGTTTTCTTTATTTAGTATAAAGAACTTACTTCCAAAGATTCAAAAGTACTTCACTATTGGCTTCTTTTCGTACCACATATCATACATAGTTTTTCCTTACTTCAGACATAATAGATCCCTATTAGAAATGTAGACTGATGTTAATATAGCTTCCTTCCAAAATTTACCTGGTAGTTCTTTTTCAGTAAGATTTTTTATGGACATGTTATTGATGATCCAATTTATTCTTTCAACCACTCCATTATATTAAGGATTTATTGCTGAAGAAACTTGATGCCTTATCCCATGTTTCTCAATATATTCTACCACTTGACTGTTTGTGAATTCCATACCATTATCAGTATGAAACTTTAATATTTTTATCCCCAGTATCCTCTCATATACCCTAGGATACTATTTTATGGAGATAAACACATCAGACGTATGTGAAATGAAAAATAACCATTCCATTCTTCTATAGTCATCAATTAAAATAACATAATACCTATTATCTTAAATTTATCTTGATGAGATAGGTCCACAAACATCAGCATGCACCAACTCAAAAACTCTTGTTGAGTTCTTTTCTGTAGCCTTATACATTTTTCTAATGATTTTCCCTTGTTTACATGCATCACATGTATGATTTCAATCACATGATAGCTTAGGGAGGTCCCTAGTTGTATCACACTTAACCAAATATTCTAGGTATGGTTGTAATAGATTACCCAGTTGTTTATGCCATAACTTGTTCTCTTCATCTCTAGACAGAAAAGTATATATCTTATTCCCCACTTATAAGGTAAAGATTTCCCTTTTTCCTTTTTCCCTATAGGATAACTGCACCATCTCTTCCTTTGAAAATAAACTTCTTCTTAGTAAATATTATAGAATTCCCTAAGTCATATATTTGACTGACAATAAGAAGATTGGGACTAAGACCTTTTACTACTAATACATAAGCATGTCTCGTCTCTTTCCCCCAAACCCGGCCCTTCTGGAGCCAATTATCTTCATTCATTGATCATTTACAAATTTTAAAACTCCTTATTTTTCATACATTATGTCTATATCAAGATATTTATCCCCTATCATATGGGATGTGCAACCACTATCAAGGATCCATACATAAGAACGGTCTGATTCGTTAATTGTAATTTCCGAAACCTCTGCCTTCTCAACTATTTTCTTTTTTATCCATGTTTTTTAATTCTTACATGGTATATATTAATGACCTTGGTATTATTTAGAATATTTTTCACGACCCCCTTCCCACAAAGTGTACCCCTCCTAGGTCGGAAATGTGAGAATGGAGATAATGACCCCTGAGTCCTGCCTCCAGTAGGCCCCGGGTTGGCGACTAGCACCGAGGGTATAATAACACACAAATGGGATGTATTACCCTCTAAGAGAACACATGAGGAAGAGAGATATAATATAGACACCAAAAAACTCCAAATCATAACTGGAAATATAAAAGAAACCCAAGTGTACAAATATAATGTCATGAAAAAGTACTGCAACTAAAAAGGGGGAAAACAACAAGTACCCAAAAGAAAGTAAAGACAGTAACAACCACACGCCCAAACAGCTCCTCTAACCACAAGCTAATAGTAACCAGCCTGATGTCCAACCTGCTCCAACTGATCTGAAAAACAGTTTACATGAACATAGGGTGAGTATAGCAGTATAATCAATAGGATCCTCCCGAAGCCTCTTGTGAAAAATTAAAGAAAGCATGCTAAATCACAGTGAACAACAAGTGAACTCGTCACCTAAACAGGTATACTAAGTTCCCAACCTCACCATGGCTACTCTGACCAAGTAACGCATACAAAAATATATCATATAATAAATAATATCAAGGGTAACCCTTTACTACATCCCCACTAGTTTTCCACATTGCCCCAATGTCGCACGCCCTGAGCATCTCTCTCCAAAAAGGCTTGCCCACAGACACCTGGTCAAAACACCAAAATCTACACCTCGTGCACCACAAAGGATTTCCAGAAGACACCTAAGAAAAGCACCACACCATCCTCGCAACCAAAAGTAACCATACAGTTTCTGGGAGCCACCACATCTCGCATAACATGTATCATACGTCGGGTATTATACCTCAAGCCATTACAACCCATACACCGAGTAAGGATCCTCAAGCCATCATAGCCTATACACATTACACCTATAGTAGTCCATAGGATACTATATCTAGAATATTTGTGTGTGAATAACCACAAGCTATTACAACCCTCTAAAAACATATATGGGGAAAACTAACCATTGTGCCTAACAGCACAAGTATCTATCAAGAGAAGAGAGCGGGGCCAAAGGGGGTAGTCATCCATTCATCCTCCCACCAGAATGTAGGGGAAAACACCCCCCAGGGCTCAGAATCCTTGGGGTGTCAGTTGCCCTTACTGAGAGGGTGGAGTAGCATATAGAAACACAAAAAGTACAGAATATATTATATCTCACAACCACACTATGGGCATAACCTAGTCTTAGACACACTACAGCTAATGTCTCTCGGATTCCGGGCTGCCACTTCTAAGACTAGGTGTCCTATGAGCACACAACCATTTAAAGAGCTTTATTAGATTACTTCATTCCCTATTTATCAATTCCACTTTACATTAATTAATTCTTTAAACATTAATTAACCATGAACAAATCCACATTAACTTTCATCAGCATCACACCCAAAGTCAATTGTTCCTTCAAAAGATTACAACCTCATCATTATGTTTCAGTGAACACCAACCCCATGGGTTAACACTATTTATTCGAACATTCATTATAGAAACACTTTCCCATATTCCAAGGCATTCTAGAAAATCATTCTATGCTACTAACATAAGGGGTCTCAACACGGTGAGTAGATGTACTACCCGTCGAGTCTTTGCCGCCTATATCAAGAGCGTAGACCCATTATCCCTTGAGAAGCTAAACACGGGAAGCACATGGCATACCCCGCGTGTCTTCGCCTCTTTTGGAAGAAGGTTCAGGAAGACCAGCTGCCCAGAGCAGTGGGGAAAAGTAATGCAGATAGTCAACCAATATGAAACATCAAGCATCCAACAATCACATCCAACCCAGTCCATCATCCCCGGTGTCCTCCCCGACACACACATGCATAAACCAATGCATCTTTCCACTCTAGGCATCATCCGTTGCCACAACCAAAAGGACTTTATGCCCCCACATATCACAACACCCCTCCAGGGTCACATCACATCACAAGTAGCAGGAAAGAAAACATCAAATCAATTGGGCTAAGAACATTTAACAAACAAGAGGGTAACTTAGAACCCTTCAAGTAATTATCAGACAATCAAATCTTTAAACCATATTGAATAAATAGGTTTATAAATTCATTGGTTCCAAAATCAGAAAACCTCACCAGTAATCTATCAGAAAAGATTAAACATGCTTACTATGACAATTTGATTAACATCAAATTACAACAAGAACCAGATTCATTCACATGCCTCTTTATCTTTAGCCAAAAAAATATCAATTAGTCCCAGTTTACATTCCTTACCAATTTCCATAAAGAACAACATCTAATCAAAGCAATCATAGATATCACACGATCCAGCAAAACATGAGGCAATAACATACGATCGATATAATTTTTTTATCCGGTTCAAAGTATTTATTAGGTAAATTCCATTGTCATCTAACAGGATTATACATGCTAACAATATCATTTCACGTAAAATAAAGAGAAGCAATGAATCCCCTACCTCAAAGGATTTAGATGAAAACCACAACGGTCGAAGAACGCCCAAGAAAACTGGGCCAATTCACTAAGGATCCTCTTTAGATCTCTTCTCCTAACACAACCAAGACCAAAATTCATCATATTTGGCATCCACACACATGGATCTACCCTTAACGGGCATATATCTAAGAAACCAAGAGAAGAGGAGAAGTAGATCTAAGTAGATCTAAGAAACCAAACAAGAACGATCACATACCTCAAGAAACCGGCTTTGATTCCCCAAGATAAGCCTTCAGATCACCTCCAAAACACTTGGGAGAGGTTCTCCTACCTTTAAGGGAGTGTAATCCCGAGTTATGGACACTTAGGGGATTAAACGAACCATTTAGAGGCAAAACGAGTTATATCCATAGTTTTATGATCTAATTGAAGTGCCCGCATGGTTAGTCTGCATGATTTGACAAACCATGCGCTGATCGTGCGTTAGCTTCTACCTCGTCAAACACTCCTCACATGGTTAGGCCACATGGTTAGACAAACTGTGTGCTAACCATGCGTTAGCCACTGCCTCCAACACCAACCTCGCATGTTTTGGCTGCACGGTTTGGACAAACCGTGTGCTGCCTGTGCGAAAGCTGTTTCCCCTTTAGTTTCCCTTAAAAGTACGCCCAAACGCATTCGAGGTCACCTTGATTTCCTGGAAAACCTATAGCACCACATTTTCACAATGTAATGGACTAGATAGGTCCGGTCCATTACAATATTATTTACCATATTCATCTTACAGAGCTGTAAATTGGATTTGTATTTTCAGATCACTCGTTGATTTTCTAATTTGTTTCTTGTGAGAACTTTCGTTCTGCTTTTGAACATTCCTCTGCTTGGTTTTTGTACAATATCTATCCATGATCCCAAATCTTCCGCACCAAAAAATATTTCCCTTGAAAGAATATCTTGAGTACCATTCACTATTTGGGTCCCACAGCTATTATTACACCCTTATGTATCTTTTGTCTATGGAACAAACATTTTTTGAATTTCCCATCTTTTTTTAAAAGGTTGGGGCCGAAGCCTCATTTTATTATTAAAGAAAACCAAATACCTCTTTTAACTGGGTAGAGGGAGACCTATTACATAGCTCGAAGGCCTAGTGGGCATGTAGCCCATTACAAAGCCCATAGGCCCAAATTTTTGGCTTAAAGCCTATTCTGTGAATAGTAACCCGGCTGCTATAGTACCTGCTGCTGCTAGAGTGCCCTGCCACAGCTATAGTATCCTACCACCGCTACAGTACCCACCGATCAATAGTACCACCGCTGCTACAGTACTACTACAGTACTGCTACAGTACCAGCGCCCCATGGGTTTTGAAGCCCCATTTTTCATGTAGGATTACGGGGTGCTTACCACTAAGCCAAACCCCAACTACATTTCTGAATTCCCATCTTTCCATATCAATAACATCTGATATGAGGTGAATTCCTACATGTCACTTATGCACTACCGAATCTTCCTTGGGTCCTTCAAATCTTCTGATTCTGCTTCATACCCAAATAAATATTCAATCTCGGTGTGGGTGCTTGTGGTCTAACTTCAACCATGGTCACTTTCTATTTAGGATCAAGACCCATACTTTCCTCATCATTCATGTTGGTCTACTGATTTTTTTGATGGACCCTTATTCTCTACTTCATGCTTTTTCACCTTTTGAGTGACCTTCTTTTCTAATGCAACATTATGATTCAAGAGTTTTTCTTGATCCTTTCGAAGGCTTACAAATTACTCTTCATGTTCTTCGATATGATTGTCTTTCCTCCTTCCAATGTTAGTCAAAATATCAATTTCAGTTTTATGTTCCTTAATTTTCAACATGAACTCAATAGCCTTCTTTGAGATATTTGGCATTGATGACTTTGGTTTTTCAATATCTTTTATGAGCTCATACTTCTCTTCTTCTTATTATTGAAAATAGAGTTTGGTATCATGAACCACATTGTTGGATTTATTAGTTTTGGATCTCCAAACATCTATTTCCTCTTGATCTTCTTCTAATTCAGCTTATATATCAATTCATCCCTCAACTTCTTCTTCTTCTTTATCAGCGTTGATTTCTTCCTTTTTCTGAGAACTACCTACAACTACCACCATAGAATTTTCTCAATGATATTTTTAGTTCTCTATCTATCAACCTCCTCAACCTCAGTCTCATCTGAATTGTCACATTCTTGTGAAATAATATTCTTTTTCTTAAATAAATATCTTACAAACTTTTTCTTGCCTTTCACATAGGATGAAGACTTATTCTTGGGAATTTGTACTTCATCAACATCATCATCTTCTGGGAAATATTTGGGGCACATTTCTACAAGACCACGAACCTTTACACATCTAAAGTGAGCAAGTGGAAGTTTCCCTTTAATCTATCCTTTTCCTCTTTGAAGATCTGAGGAAAGGAATGACATCACCTAATTTATCTCTTCTTCTTCCTAAGAATATTTAATAGTGATCTTCTTCATGGACTTAAATTCCACCTATTTGTATTTCCTCTTTGGATTTCACCTTTTCTAAAGCATCATTATCATCATTTCACATTTCATATGCTACAAGGGTACTATGAAAATTATCCAGTGTCAACTCTTTAGGGTCTTTGTCTTCCAATACTAAAACCATCAGATTGAAGCGAGGTGGAAGTTTCCTCATGATGCACTTCACAAACTTTATATCTTCAATGAATTCACTAAGAACTCTCATATCCTCTACAATAGCATTTACCCTGTCAATGAATGCATCAACAGACTCATTCGGGTTCATTCATAGATCTTCATACTTATTCCACAACACTTGCATCTTTGCCTCTTGGACAATTGATTCTCATTCATCTTTGTTCAATAGATTTTCGCACATAGCATGTGATGTTTTACATGACATTACCTTCATATATATATCATTGGATAGGTCTCCCTCTAAAGCATTGATTCTCTTGGCATTAGCATCCATTTCTCTTTGCTCAGCATCCGACAATGCACCACTATTAATATCGGTTGTTATATCATGAATTGGTGCTGTAAACACATCCATTCCCAGAGATCAGAATTAGTGTTCCATCTAATTCTTCCATATTTTAAAATTATTCCCCTCAAAGATTAGAATCCAATTTTGTTTGGTTACCACCATTGAGATATAAACACTGAAATCAATATTTATCTCTAATACCAACTATTAAGTCTACTAGGCTATATACCCTGATAGGGAGTGAATTAGGGTATGAAAGATTAAAACAACAGCCCCTATTGATCTTATTTTTTTGTTAGACAAAACTATCTTCTCTCTCCTTCCCGTTTATGAGTATGAACAAATCCGAAATCATGCATAGGATATGACAATTTTACTTGGTTCACCCGCACTGGGCTGTGTCCAAAAAGCATACACACACGATGTGATAATGTACCAAATCTAATATAGGCATGCTTATTTTTACATGTTCAATGTGGACTCATTGTACCTCCCAGTTTACAACCAATCTGAATTTAAAATATCATTTCTCTCTCAACTAAAGTGTGCTCACTACTTCTTCAGTAGATACAATCAAATTTTAAAGATTTGTATGTCCTTTCATTATCTCTAATGAATGCATCCTTCACTGTATGTATATTCTCTATTGAAGTCCAAATTTCATCTACCAATGAATACCCCTTTTCCATTGATCACTAGACAATAACCTTTGTAAATTCCTTCGTAAAGCTCTCTACTTCATGAAGCTCCAAATTTCACAAATCTCAAACAAGCCTTCACGAATTCCCAGTATCTTCACAAAGCACACACCTTCGCACCTGTCACTACTTCTCAGAACATACTACTTCGTAGAGACCACCACTTCACAAACATCAAGCCTTCATAGATCTTAGGCCATCACATAGCTTAATCCTTTTCAAAGCAGCTTCCTTCACAAAACTCATTGAGACAAAACAGAACACCCCACTTTCATGAAGCTATATTATCCACCGCACAACTCCTTCCTTTCATGAAGCACACTGCCTCTGCGAACCTCCTTTTGTGATTCGAGAGTTGCAAATTGTTCTTGAAAAAATATTTACTCTTGTCAAGGGGGTGGAAGCCTATTTATAGGTGATTCCAACGACTCAAGAACCTTCCGCGCAAAGTAATCACCATGTCATCTCAAATCACAAAGCTACAATATTTTTTTCCGAAATTCTCTCTATACCACGAAGAACCATGATAGTTTTCAGATCACATAGCTCATCGTGATCACAAATCATTCTTTCAATTCCTTTCTGTCGCTTCCACAATTTTCTCTCACAATGTTGTTCCCCTATGTTGTTCATGAAGCTCATTATAATCACTGAACTCACCGTCAAAATTCTTCATGTCTTTGATAAATAAAATTCATCTATCCTATCTTCACTAAACTAATTAATTTGCCATATTTTTATAAGATCTTCAAGAAAATTAACTTTTTTCAATGCTCACTAAATCCTAAATTTTGGACCCCAAAAATTTGGAAAACACTAGAAAATAGTGCCACCTTGTATCTATTATTTTTTAATTCCTCCGAATCTTCTGTTTCTTTTTCATGGTTCTTTTTTAACATAGATTTCCAACAATATCTCTGGAAATCGACAATTCTCCCTGAAAACCAGCTTTTTCAACAAACACAACCAGCCCAAAAATGTTTCAATGTTACCTTGAGGGGGGGTTTTCCCAATAGTGACCTTATTGATATACCCTAATTAAAACATTTCTTCATATCATGGAGAAATGAAACATAATAAAGATAGAGATCGAATATTTTGTAATGGTAAACATGGGATATACGAGTCGATGTTGATATGAAAGTGTATGATAAGTATAAGGGTGTGATATCATGACCATAAATTAACAATTTCATACCCAATTTGGCATAGATAATGAAAATGAGTCATGGAATAAAACTTAATAATTTCAAAAAACATGAATAATAAGAGTGATGAATCATCACAACTCAATTATAAACCATAATTTCACATATTGTTGTAGACAAATGGAGACATGAATTGGTCACCCAACTCATATCCCTCAAAAACTTATTAAGAAAAGAAAGTTTATAGTGGAAACACGAGGTGAAAAGAGTGTGAACCAATAAGAAGCAGTGAAAAGTTACACAAAAGAAATCCATTAGACACAGAACATTGAAGAGGAAAAAGTGGCAATGTGTACCGACTTCCATCCATGATCCAATCTACCACTAAGAAACCAGAACATAAAAAATCAGGATGAAGTGAAAGTCTTATCATCAATCAATTACACGACTACACGCTTCAACATTTCAAAACCCCAGTCATCTCACATCTCCCTGGGCGGCCTAGGCCACATTCTCTCCATTGCCAATAATATATAAACTGCCATATGACTCAGCTGTAAGGCAAAAAACTTTGAGAGAAGACCCACTAAATGTAGAAATTTCAATGAAGCCAAGTTTGAAAAAACATGCCATAACAGTTCCCAGAAAAACCTTTCTTTTCATAGCCCAAAGAATCACATTAGGAGTGGAAATGACAGAGGCCTCAAGAGTTTTTTTGTTCAATACAGCCAAATCTCTAGAAGATGAATACTATTCATCCAACTCTCCATAAGTTCATATCATAATCCGTAAAAGGTCTCATAAGAGTGTGGAATCATAAAAGTTGTAGAAACCATTTAATTTTTCATGGTTAATAAGTGAGACCATTAAATCATAGCGACACTGGATTTAACCCCCATTTCCCATATAATAATAGACCGGGAATCATCACCAATTTCTTATAGAAGATTAGTAATCACTATTTACTTCCCTTAGTGGATGAACCACATCAACTTGTTTCCCATAATTATCTCATGATATATAAAACATTACCCAATGAATTGGAGGATATATATTTCTGGTCCCACCCATCACATAATTAAAACAATACATTTTTATTCCAAATGATCATAAATCATTCATCATATCATTATAACTTATCTCGTGGAAAAGAAAAGGGTTTCATAAACATTTCATCATTTTACAAAGTATAACTGATAGAAAATAAATGAGTTTCATATAAATATTATCATCAAAATCGTAAACCATCCAGATAAAGAATAAAGGTCATATTATTGGATCATATCCTTAGTAAAGTAAATTTAACATCAAATGATGTTATCGCAGAAAACAATTCACTTAAAAGATGATGAAATTGTTTTAAGGAAAAACACTTTTTATTTTGAAATCACTTTTTTAGATTATAGAGTATTACAAAATATTATGAAAAAAAATTTCTTCTAAAAGAACCATGGAAACTTGTAAATTAATCTTCAATTATTTTAGTAGTCACGATGGTTGGAAATTCAATTCATGTGATGTACTTCAAAATATAGATTCCTTTAATATTTTTAGTAAAACTTCAAAAGTAACTGATTTAGAAAAAGACATGAAGGATACTTTAAAAAAAAGTTAAAACATGGTTAAAAATTAATTTTATAAATAATTGGAGACTAATAAAAAACAATCATAAATGTTCATGGAAGAAAAACATTCATGACAAAATAGTAAAACAAAGTCGGTTTGGTCTCTTGAGTAGTTAATGTGAGGAAAATGGAATTTAAACATGTATTCCCAATAAATACCCTGATTATAAGAATAATTAAATGGATTTATCAGATAAGGATCATATAATTTTCTCCAAGTAAATTCAAGCATAAACAATCCTGAATAAAATAGTATTACGATGTAAATCCCTTACCTCAAGTACCCTCTTTCAACATATGACTTTGAGCCTATGGTAAAATAAATATATATTTATTATACATGTTTTACATAACAATAATCAAATATATAATTCCATTTCTGATTTACTTAAAACATTTTATCATCTATGTATTAAAAATTCTGTATTAAATCATTGTTTTTAGGGATAACTGCTTCATTTTTCATACATGTTTTGGTTCGAAGGTCACAACCTTTATACATTGATCATGGTTACATCATCTATGGAATGTTAACCATGATATAAATATCCTATATATTATATATTTACACACACACACACACACACATATATATATATATATATATTAATATTCATCCATAAAATTTATGGATAGAAAATGAATTACATCATTCATGGAGATGGTAGGTCGTATATACGTATAAACACTATTTTCAGTTTTCACTAGATAGAAAATAATGAAAGGTAAATAATAATTAAACATACCATAATCATTATTATATCATATATATCTATAATATATTCATAAAATTTATCTTTATTACCATCCATTTAAAATGGATGTGAAAAATGAATCACATAACTTCATAGAGGAGGTAGTACACACGTACACACGAGCAACATTAACGTTTTAAAGTTGATGGAAAGAAGGTATTGAATGATTATTAAATAATAATAATAATTATGTTTATTTAAGTTTATTAATTAATTTTTTTATATTCAATACCTTAGATTTATATGTGTTATAAAAATAAATAAAATTAAAAATACTCGGTAAGGAGTTATGCCTCTTCATTGTGATAATTTTTTCGGCTTACACCATAATCCATGAAAGGATGGTATTTTGGAATGAAAATAATCTCTAGGCTATGTTTAAGGAATATATTGTGATATTAAGTCAGGTATGTGATGATATATAAGGATTAAAAATTGTGAATAATGAAGGGGATGAGGATCCCTTTTATAAGTTTGGGGAGGGGAACACTTGAAATTACTTAAAGTATTAAATTGATATAAATTAATTTTCCCAGAGAAATGGATCAAAATTGTTATAATCATAATATAAGATGATAATGAGCCTAAATATTCTCTTATAATAAATTTTTTATTTATTTTTTATTTTTACCCATATCTCTTAGTATTAACCCACGTTAACCCTTTTGAAAATTACTGAAATATCATATTTTTCTATTCTTTAAGGGTAAATAATGTTACCATAAAAGTAAAGGTGAGTCATAAGTGGACCATGTTTTATATTTAAAATAATATCCCATTAACTTGACCGAATATACATTTTATTAATTTTAAATAATTTAATAAAATATTATTTATTAGAAAATATAATTAATGTCATTTTTTGAACTATTCCTTTAATTTTACTTTGAAAAAATGGAAATATAATATAAACCTTTAAAGAATATATAAAATGTTATATTTATATAAAATATAAATTTAAAGTTCTAATTGATTCAAATTGTCGTACTTTTAATATTTTAAAATTATTTATTTTTTTTCTATTAATTGAATAAATACTCTCTTGGAAATAGGAAGAAAAAAATGCTCAATTCTTCGTTGGAGCCACTGCCTTTAGGCACCCAATGAGGAAACCCTAATATCGCTAATTATCTTGGGAAAAAGGATTCTTGATTCTTCACGGATGTTGTTGTTGGCCACGCTTGACCTCTGCATGCATTGACCCCAAGCATTATAAATAACGAGGTCTATCCGTGATTTCTTTCTAAACAGATAGGGTGCATACTCTCTCTTCGGATCTTTGGTTTTCTTTGTTTGGTAAATTCATTAATCGTAGACCCTCACTTGTCTTCCTATGAAAGTCTTTGGAAAGCATAGGATTTTTTTAATTTGTGCCTTGGTCTTTTGAACTCGTTATATGTTCTGTGTTGTTTTTCTTCAAAGGATGATTTCTATTGATTTTGGACTCATGGTTTCTGGTCTTTTTGGGGTTGTGGAATGAAGGTATTTAAATGGTCTCCGGACTTCCATTTGGATTTTAAGCCACCCATTGTTCCTCTCTGGCTTGGATTCCCTAATATTCCCATGATACTCTTCAAACAGAATGCGTTATTTTCTATTGCAGGTCTTTTTGGCCAACCCATTAAGTTAGATCCTGCTACCCTAAACCTTACTTTCCCCTCTGTTGCTAGAATTTTCAGTGAAATTGATATTTCTAAACCACTGCCTTCACAATTCTGGATTCAAAATAGAGATAATGGGTTTGTTCAATATGTAGTCTTTGATAATCTTCTACCATTCTGCAAGAAATTCTCATGCATTGGTCACTCCATAAATTAATGTGGGAAAATGTTTTATTCTCCTCGACCTCTTACTTTCTACAAACCGATTTGGGTAAAGAAAATAAGATTCCAAACCCTCTATTAATACTTATATTTTGAATCATGTTGAAACCTCTATGTATAACCGTCCCTGTGATACTAAGACCTTTCATGAGCTTCATCCTACTAGGGAGGAAATTCAAGACTCCCCCAATGTCGACGCACCCATTTTTGAGGTAGGTATTTTAATGAAAAACAAGGATGAAGTTGGGAAAGCGAATCAGTAAGATTCATTTGAGCTTGAAAATCATGCCAATTGGAGGATGACTACCTTAAATCAAGTTCTAGAAAGGGTAAAAAATCAATAATTGACTCTGATGGATTTATCATGTCAAGTTCTAGGAACACCTGGAAGTGTAGAGATTCCACTAAATTTGAAAGAAAAATCATCATGTATTATCTTGCTGCAAACTTGAAGGTGCAAAACACACTTCCACCATAGCCACTTCCTAATGATAAGGTAACTACCTCCTTAGATACTGCAACATCCTCTTATGATTTTGACTCAGAAGAGTTATCTTGTGAGAATGATGACCCTGTATATAAGAATGAATTTCAATTACCATAAGATCTTGAGTTCCCAAATGAGCTTGACTCATGGATTGAAGAGAAAGACAACATTGTTTTTATTAAATATAAGAATGGAGAGATGTCACCGAATACCTATCTGGATCTCCGAAAGAGGTTGTCCATCAATGTGATTGCAGAATTTAAAATAGACCCAAGCTTTAATTTTAACGACATCCCCAGACAATAATTTTTCTCGCGGATTCTGGTTGGTTTTTTTCTGGTTGTTGACGACCCTCTTGTCAACCATTTCTCATAGGCAGTGTACCTAGTTCTTCCAGATATATAAAAAACATTTTATATCTTGATATGATACTCCAGATTGTTCCAGTAGGTTTGTCCTGCGGATGGTTGCAGTATTCCACTGTCGACCTATCCTTCATATTACTACACTAGAAGAGGCTGTCATGTGACCTTCTTATGTGATGGTGTTGCAACAAATGTTTGCAGACTTTCACTATGGGGGCTTAAAAATGTATGCCTACTAGTTCAAATCAAGCTAGATCATGCGACCTTCTTGGGAAATGAAGTAGTTATGAAGCTTTTATGATTTATTCAGAAGTTTGAGATATTTTTTCTAACATGAAGTTTCAGTCCTTGGCTGCTTTGGTGTACCTATAATAGAGTTTCTGTTTGTATTGATGAATTGGATGCTGAACTTTTCTTCATTTTTAATTAAAAAAGTGCATCATCAAGGGATGATGTTGGATTTTCACTGCATAAATCCTCTTCTCTTTTGGGTTGGTCTCTCTCAAAGTGTTTTTAGAGTGTATAAAATGTCTAAGTGATGATAGGGTGATGAAGTGGTCAGTAGGAACCATCTTTGGATTTCAGTAATGGCTAGTACGCATTCTGGTTTTTCCACCATACTGGCCTCCTAGTGTCCGATACACACTGTACAGTTTGATCCCACCAATGAACATGTTGATTCGGTGAGGAGTTGGTATGTCTATTGCAAATTGTTTTTCTATTTTCAAATATTTGTATGTTTGTGCAACCTCATTGAATCTCGTTCTTTCATTGTACTATTTTATTTCAATAAATTCTTTTGAAGTGTGAGTTGGGTTTCCAATTCACATTTCAATATGTTTAAAAAAACTTTGTTGGCATTACATAAGTATTTAAATTAATAATTCAGCCACTAAATTTGATAAATAATTTATCATGGTAAAAACATAATTCATCTTTAAAATAAACACATATAACTAAATTTATCCTATTTTTATCCTTCTGAAAAAAATTAAAGATATTAAAGTCAAGAGAGTGACATTTTGTATTTATTATTTTCATAAATTGATATAAAGGACATAATCAAAGAAAAATAGAACCAAGTGTCCATATATTCAACACTATATGTAAATTTATGAACTCCACTCATAAAATATGATAAAGAATTTTTTTATTGAATTTAAAGCCTTATCACTATAGTTTTAACCATAACAAACCCACCTATACTACGGTAATAGAATTTTACAATAGTTGCTAATAAAATTGAATAGAATTAAAAAGGGAACTATTTTTGAAATATTTACCAGTAGATTCAAAATATGGAATAATTTTTTCAAGATTCAATTTCTATCAGTGGTATAAATTAATTTAAGATAAAAATGAAAAAAAAAATAAAAAAAAACGCCCTCTAGGTGTAAAAATGTTTTTATACCAAATTAAACCATTAATTTGATTCCAACAAACTTAATTGGATTATTAAGAATATTATATAACTAAATTTACTTTTAAACCATTTATAAATAAAATATAAATTTAAAATTTGTTGAATCAAAATACAATTTTCTGTAAAAACAGTATTTTCACTATTTATTAGAAAAACAACCTTTTTAGAAAAATCCCAGACATTCACCCTAAAATAATTTTGATATTTTCATTTAAAAAATTAAATACATTTTATAAAATAAATTTCCAAAAAGTTCAAAAAAATTAATTATAATATTCTCTCAATAAAAGTAATAAAAACAATTTTTTGAAGACAATGTATTTGTTGATGAATAAAGTGACATTACTAAAAATTGAGTGCTTATTAATTAATAAATTTGTATTATGTAGTATATTTAAATAAATATATATATATATATATATATATATATATATTAGAATATGTTTTATCTAATTAACACTCACCAATTCAATGACTAAGTGATAAATAACATATTAAATAAAAAAACTTCAATAGTATAACTGAGTTTAGTTAAACTCAAGGTTGCATATAATAAAATCTATAAAACAAATAAAATCTATTTATAATGAACTATATCATAAAATATCAAGGTGTTACATTAAACCCCCTTAAAAGGAATTTATCTCTTGAAACTATATCACTCTAATACAAATAATTGATTATTTCTCTAATTCATCACATCCTGGGGTTCCCAAGTAGCTTATTCTTATTTATGCTTTAACCACAAAACACTGACCAGGTTAGTGGTATTATTTAATAAAAAATTACCTCTATGATATCAAATCTCCACATTTTATACCAAATAAGGGAGATTTTTCTTTAGTGGTATGACCACCGAGTTTAGTACATGTGAAGGGTAGGGTTTTTACTTACTCAGAAGATATACATGGAACACTTTGTGAACATGAGGGAGATTCAGTGAAATTTTTATATGATAACGTACCATCCCTATATTATCAGTAATTTCCAAGATACTAATATATAAAGGCCTCAACATTCCATTCTTTAAAAATATCATAACCTTCTTCCAATAAGATATTCATAGGAATGCCTTTTCACCAACATGAAACTCTTTATCTCATCGGTGATTGTCAGCATAGCTTTTCTATCAAATCTAAGATAACCTTATATACTATTGTATGAGTATAAATTTGTTCTTATTGATTTATTTCTTAGTTCCTAAAAGATTTATTTATCCAACTTTATCCCAATAAGTTGAAATTTTCGACTTCATGTCATAGAGGGCTTCATAAAGAATCATAGAAATGCTTGAGTGAATGTTATTATTGTATGAAAACAAAACTAGTTTAATTTCTTAATCCTAAAATCATTCGAAATCATGAGAATAATATCTAAAAATATCCTCTAGGGTTTGAATGGATCTATCATACTAACCATCTTTATGATTATTATAACCTGTGCTGAAAAAAATCCAATGATTACAAAGACTTCACTAGAATATTGAGGTAAACCTTGGATCCAGATTAGATACAATAGAATGTGTAAATACATGAAATCTCACCACTTATTTAATATATAACTTGGAAATATGATTAAGATATAAATATTCTCTGATAGAAATGAAGCGTGCTAACTTCATAAAGTGGTCGACTACAACCCAAATAGTATTGTGGAATTTAGATGTTTTAAGGATCATAATGATGAAATCCATTGTAAAATTTTCCCATTTAAATTAAATTATGTTTAATGGATATAATATCAAATTATACGTATATGTCTTTTACTTATATTTCCAACATACCAGGCATCAAAATACATACTCTTCATTATCCATTTTCATGTTGTCCTGCCATAAATATTCTTCCAGATATATATACATCTTTGTACTTATAGGAAGTGTAGACAATAATGACCTCTGAGCCTCAACCAACTATCCCATATTCAATTCTATTATCTATGGGATGCATACTCTATTATTGAACCTTATTATTCCATCATTATCCTGGTTGATCTTAGGAAAACTTCTTACTTTCTTCTTTTGTTTGACATCTGTCCTCTGTACCTCTCTAGTCATCACATTGATGGATAGTTGAACATTCATATGAGAAAGATATGTTCTTTCTCATTCCTATGGATTTTAATTTTTATCTTATACAAATCCATAAGTATTTCATCTCATTGAATCATAATCATAAACAAACTAGCATGGTCTTTCTAACTCAAAGCATTAGCCACCTTGTTCTATTTCCTATGGTGGTAATGTATTGAGAATTCATGATATTTAATCAATTTCAAATATCTTCTCTGACACATATTCAACTATTTCTTACGAATATATACTTTAAGATTTTATTATCCATATATATGTCAAAAATTTCCCCATAAAAATAATTAATCCATATATTAAATGTAAAAATTACTAATTTCTTTTCTAAATCACGAGTCAGATAATTTTACTAATATATTTTCAATTAGAATAAGGTAAATAAATCACCATATAATTATACCTGAGGAAAAAAATCATCCTTTCTTTGATACATCACTATAGATCAAAAAACCTTCTATATTATAGGGTAGTGTGATCACAGGTGAAATTAAAAAAATTCTCTTCAACTCATTGAAATTATATTCAAAATCATATGTCTAGAAGAACGTAACCGCCTTTTAAGTCAAATTAGTGATTTTAGTATATAATCATGATAAATCTCTCACAAAAAGTCGATAGTATCCCACTAACCCATGAAATATACATATTTTAGTTATCATGGTTAGATTGGGAAATTTAACAATAACTACCATCTTTTATGGATCCACTAAAATACCCTCACATGAGATTATACAACCAATGAATGATACCTTTTGAAGACAAAATTTATATTGGGTAAGTTTCCCATAAAATTTTTCTATCCTTAAGCTCTTGAACACAATTTTTAAATAATCCCCATAGTCTTACTTTCTCTTTTAATATATAATAAAATCATTGATAAATACTAAAAAAACTAATCAAGGTAATATCCAAATATTTTATTCAATATATGTAAATATAATGGGAATTATTAGTCCAGATGGCATTACTACAAATTCATATTACCCATACCTCATATGGAAGGTTGTCTTGGGTATATCCTCCATACTAACCCTAAATTGACGATATCCAAAATAAAGGTCAATATTGAAAAATTATTTATCCCCTAATAATTTATCAAATAAATCATTGATATGAGGTAGAGAATACTTATTCTTAATAGTGATCTAGTTAAGTTCTCGATGATAAATGTAAAGACACATTGACCATTCTCTCTTCTTAAGAAAAAGAATAGGTTTACCCCATGGTTTTGTACTAGGGAATATGAATCCATTATCATGATTATTCTATAGTTCTTCTTAAATTAATGAAAATCCATTGGGTATATCCTATAAGTATTATTTGACATAGGTTTAGTTCTAGGTATGATTTATATAGAAAACTCTAATTCAAGATTTGTAGGATGAATAAAAAATTCTTCGATAAAGGTATAAAAAAACTCTTGTACAATAAGCATATCCTCAATGTTCATTTTCTCCCCAACCATATGTGATGAAAACCCCTTTTTAATTGGAATCAAGACTCATACACTGAATTCAATTTCCCTTGGAATTTCATATTTATCGTCACACTAATAGACAATGATTGGTTGGTTTAGAATATTGAATGTGACATCAGTTCCTCAGTAACTCATATTAGATTTTTTAAATAAATCCAATCCATGGCTAAAATAACATCAAATAAAAATACTGGGATAATATAAATATTTTCCTGAATCACATTCCCACAAACTTTAATCAGAGAATGATCATAGACATGACATGTGATCATAGTACTAGTAGGGGTGTTCTAATTCAAAAAATAATCATTAATGATATGAATTAAAATTCCTATATAATTTTTATTTTATAAATTAATTCATATAACTAATCTCAAATAATATATTTAAATATTTGAGAATTCTCATCACCACCTCATCCTCATCATTCTATATTCATTCCCTTACTAAAACCACATCCACTTTTAGTATCTAGAAAGAAATGTATTTCCAAGAAAACTACATAATATCTATATTACAAAAACATTGGGATTTTATCCTTAAAAAGGCCTATACCAAATAATTTCACCAAAGTTATTTAATATAAATATCCAAATATTGAGTAGGCCCTCCTCTAATACTGTTACACCCTTAGTTTTTATGGACCTATTTTTTCCAATAAATTAAAATTTTCATCTTGAAATGCACTAATTCAAAAATTCATTTCACACTAAACCAAAAATACATATGTTACATGAAACACTAACTTTTCATAAGATACATGAAACACTAATTTGGTGTATGATATACACAACATTGAGTTTCTACGAAACTTATTTTTTTATTTTTTTATTTTTTTATTTTTTATTATTTAAATAATATAATTATAAACTATAAATTAAAATTATTTATATTAATAGTATTAAATACTTTTCAAATACTTTTCATCATTTTTTATATAAATAAAACTTATTGATAACAAAAAATAGGGTTTTTGGTAAATTTCTTATGTGTCTAAAAATACAGATTTTAACGTCATTCTAATGAATATAATTTGAGACGCATATATAAATTGATATTGATAAAATAAAATTAATTTTTTAATTAAGAGTTTCAAAATTAGTCTTGGGTGTTTTTTTGGGATTTTCCTGACAAACATCATTTCTAGATGAATAGTAAAAAATACCGATTTTTAATTCAAAACTGCTTTTTAATTAAAAATATTAATAAGGATAAATTATATTTTAATATGATTTAAATGAAAAATTAGATATTATTTTTATCAATTAATCCAATTGTGTTCATTGGAATTATTTTCAAATTTAAATTGGACAAAAATACTTAACAAACTTTTGATTCTTTTTCACTTTAAAACCCACAATGTTGTCTCAACGACAAGATTAATTTTTAAATTAATTTCTGCCAATTCTGTGAAAATAATTTAGTGAATGGGATTCCAAATTTGAAATAATAATAATTTATAATTTATAATAAGGTCAAAATTATTTTTTACCAAAAATATTTTTTAAATTTTTTAAAATTAATTTCATCGGTTAAGAGAAAAAATAGGCTAATGAAGTATTAAACCTTAAATTTAAGTCCCAAAACGGCCTATAAACAAGTCCAAATCCAATTTTATTATCCATATTTCAACCGTATAATTTCATTTCTCATCCTTGGTCCATTATTTGATCCACTTGAAACATGAAAAACATGGGTGGAATTCTATCTTCAAATATTTACAAGAGTGCGACTCCACCTCCACTATAAAAGGCCACCACCACTACCCATTCCTGACCACTCTCAAAACTCTTAGTTTAGGAAAATAACTTTCCAATATACTTCCAAAAAATCCTCCCATATAACTTGAAGCCTAACTTAGGGCATAAATCCTCTCAATTAATCCTTTTGGCACTAACCAAAATAAGTTACCTGATTTAGATGTAACGTCTTCTCTCAAACTTTTTTCCTTTATTTTAATTCTCCACCCATCCACTCTTTTTTATTTCATTATTTTTTGAAAAAATAGTGTAATAGATATAATATTTTATTGTTATTCTAAGGGTTTCATATACACAAACACACACCTTCATCTAATGAATATCAAACATATTGTTTATGTGTTTGGTGAATTACTTCCTTGTAAAATGATGATTGATCGTTTTTCATTTACCACCAATCATGGTGGCCACTAATGTGAAAAATATGTTTATATATGTTGTATATTTTATTTATTATGTTTTTAAGATTATTTATTCATTTTAAAACACACTTCTATTTACTTTACAGTTGGTTTTAATATGATAATCACTTTTGAGGAAGTGTGGACTACCAACCCGTCAAAGTGATGTGATTAGTTCACACACCACATGGAATGTATTAAGGATTGGTATAGTGAAATTATATCATTTATATGATATATTCATGATATTTGAATAATGATACATCTATATACATACATATATATATATATATATATATATATATAATTTACTTACTTTCTTTCAATACGACAATAAAGATGGAAACAACGTTCATGTGTACGTACAGCTTACCATATCCATAAATGGTGTATTCCATTTCATAATTCCTTATGATATAAATTATTATTACATAAATATATTATATATAACTGATAATTATATCACTTTATACATTCTGGAATCATGGTATAATTATAAGAACCAACAATATAACAAATTAAGACACATGCAAAGAACCAAACAAATATTACATAAAGTTAAACCTTAACATATGATCATTAACAAGAGAGTAATATAAGGTTATAATAAAACCATATATAGTAAAAGATATAATAATATTATTAAATAAAATATTTATAATAAACTTATATTTATTATACAGAAATCTTGTATGCGTACAGAGAGAGTGAAGACACAATGTAAGGGGAATTTCATCTCAATTTTAGTTTCCATGAGATACAAATTATGTTCCCCACTCTTTACTTTTGTGTGGTGTATTTACTGAAAATTATTTTATTATAATAATCTCATAATTAAATTAATTTATATTCACATTTCCCTTTTATGATCCTTCCTTTATGTGGTTTAAGTTTCAAAAGATACCAAATCGGTAAAAATGTTTTGTCTCAATTTGTTTTTGAGACTCGTGTTTTGTTATGCACTTAAAATCTATTTCAAGGTGTATATACTTCCATTATAAATGTTATATCATGAATTTCATTAATTAATTATATTTCAAGATTTATTTAATTTACTTTACTTAGAAGTATAATATGATCCCAAGTTACCTAGTTATAAGAGTTTATTGAGACAATCTCATAGCCTTTTGAGATTGTTTTTTATTATACTTCCTTTGAGGAAATATTCTGGCCCATATCTCAAGAATATTCAAGAGTTTCCTTATACTTTGTTTATTAAATGTATCCTCATGTTTTATTACCATTTTTACACTCTCCTACAATTGCCCGAAGGCCTTCATTTTTTATTGATTTTTGATAATCCACCTTTCAAGGGGTAAGGTGGAACCCTTACAAGTCTCGTAGGTGTAAGTATTACATGGCCCATAGGCCTTAGATGAATTCATTTCCCATAGGCTTAAAACATTAAATACAACCCAGACTAACTACTTAGAACTCCTCCTCCCTAGAATCTTCATCGTGAGATCAACTCTCCACCTTTGCATGGATGTTCAGCTAGGATTTCTTGTGCATGAACAGGCTTGTCCTAATGGTAGGTGTCATACCCTCTCATTATTACAATCCATTTTACTTATTTTATGGTAAAATATCCTTTTTAATCCTCCTTATGGAGCTTGTTCCTCATATATTTTCTAGTTTTCATCTATACTAAAGTGGCTCGAAGGCCTTAAGGTGACCCGAAGGGCTTAAGGTGGCCCGAAGGCCTTGAGGTGGCCCGAAGACCTTACTGACCCGAAGGCCTAGGTGGCGCAAAGTCCTTAAAGGACTTGGGGACCAAATCAGTGGCCCAAATGCCCAAATGGAGGAATAGTCCCAGCTTCTATAGTACAAAATAGTACATGATATTGTAATTTCTAGAGTTCCCGCTATAGTACCTACTATAGTACTTCTACAGTAACCAAGAAATTATGCCTCTGCCTAGATTTGATCCCGGGTTAGTTGAATGCACATAAGGAGACCTCACCAACTAAGCCGAGGTGTGTGTGCATTTTTTTTTCACTCTTTGTTACTTAATATAATGTTTTAATAAAAATAAAATTGTCCCTCTATTCGGTCAGAAAACTATTGTCTTCAAAAAACCATGTTTTCAAAAATCTTTTCAAAAGATCATTGAACATAAATTTCAAGGAAGAAGGATTTAAAAAATTGATATATTGTTTTCAAATATTCCTTCATATATTTTCAAATATATTTTCAAAAAAAGGTTTTATGTTATAAAAATAATTTTCAAGGAAGAAATGGTATTTTTCTTAAGAAATTATTTAAAAGATCTTTCAAAATTATTTCCCAACTAATATAAAATCCATTGGTGTTACTCATTCCTTTATGGAAAATTTTTTCAATGTTTTTATTCATATTAATTATATGTATAGATTATGTTTTGAGGGAATGATGTTATGAGACACATTTATCTTTAATGATTTATATTCTTTTGAAACTCACTTCCTTTCATGGGTTATTTTTATATTGAAATGATTGTGAAACTATTCTCTTTGCACTGATTGTGATATGTTTACATGTTTCTGATACCCATTTGAATTCATTTCATGGGTTATGATATTTTTATTTACGATCTTGTGGAACGTTTATGTATGATTTCATTATGTAATGTGTGGGACCTATATATCCCTATAATTAATTGGGTAAAGATTTATATCTAATGAGATAAACAACGCTCGAACACGGGTTCACTCGGTTCAGTGATACAGGTCTAGAACAAGGGTTACTCAGTTCAGTAATTTAGTGTAACACCCTAAGGATTTATAAATAAATATAATATTAAATTCATGAAACATTGAGTCTCCACAAAACCCACCTTTGTTATAACCTATCTAGTAAACACAATTTTTTCACCACTGGGATTTGAATTTCAAAAAACTGACATGCACGGTTGCGTTCAGTAAGATATTTAGAGTCTAATAAGACAAACTTAAATTTTGGTCAATAGTAACATACCCTTATGAATAGTGACTTGAACATTAATATGAACCTTATTACTAGTAAATCATATAATTATTTTATTTTATTGAGGATATAATATAATGAGATTTTGATTAATTTTTCAAGGTGATATAAAATGAATTATACTTTTAAAATTTTAATTTTTCAAATAAATTATGATTTAATTTGAAAAAAAATTAATAATATTTAGAAAAAAATTTCAAAAAATTGATTTCATTTTTTAATTTATAACTTTTTTTGATGAAATCATATAACATTAATGACAAGGATCAGAAGAAGTACATGCATGAATCCATGAAGGGAAGTTGTCCAGCCAAATCTGGTTAGTGCCGAATAGGCCTGAGGAATCTAGCTGATGGGCCGCATTGATTCCTTCCCTTTTGGTGAATGAGAAGGTGCATAATGAGAAAAGTTAGTGGAGTGAGAGAATTCTCCTGACAATAGTATTAAACGACTAGAGTCCTCCGTCGTTGTGATTGATAGCATCGATAACGGAAAGGCAGTCAGACTCAATGATTATGTCACCCCATCCACATTCAATAACGAGCATCATACCAACAAGGATGGCCTTGGATTCAGCGACTGACGATTCCCAGAATGTCTGATGTGGTTCATACTTAGCAGCAAGTATTTTCCCCAGATGATTTTGGGAAAAGAGGCTGAGGGCAACAAGCCTATCTTTTGGAAGCGACGCGTCCACATTGATCTTGAGAATCCCTTCTATTGGGGGATTCCAGGGAACATGAGGAGAGGGGGAGACACCTGGCATAGAGCACCCACTTTGGCCTTCCCAACCTTCAATCCAAGAGGTAGCTCGATTAATCCAGAATTTGGGGGGTCTATGGGCATGATGAAAAACAGCGTCGTTGCGCCGGACCCAAATAATCCAGGCCAGAGTGCAAAGTGAACCAACATCTGCCGGGGAGAGAGAGGAGCACCAACACGTCAGAAGATCGGGAAGGTCAGAGGCCAAATCCAGTGATGCAGTAGAAGATGAGCCCCATTGAATCCAGATTTCCTTATCTCCCGGGCAGAGAATGATAGCGTGCAGAGGGGTTTCAGGAGTTTTCGGGCAGAAAGGGAAAAAGGCGTTGCTGGCCATATGTCGATAAATGAGAAGGCTCATTGTTGGGAGAGTGCCTATACAAACCTGCCACCAGAAATGAAAAATTTCTGGGGGGACGTTGAGCGAACAGATTAATTTCCAATGACCCTCATCCCTGCCAATTGGGTGGATTCCAAGAGCAAGTCTGTAGCTGGATCTCACCGTGTAAACGCCCAAAATGTCATTGATCTAGAAGCGACGGTCAGGGCCTGCATCTGGTACCTATGGGATTCTGAGGATATTTATTTGATCTATTTCATTAAACCATCCGAGGATCTTATCTAAACACCATCCTTGTCCCTGGTCAGAAAGGAGGCAGCTGACAGTGGCGTCTTCCAGACCTGGTTGGGCGGGGGATGAAGCTCGTAAACCATCCTCATCGACAAGCCAGGGAACAGACCAAATTTTGATAGATGAGACATTCCCAATCCTCTAACCCAATCCTTTATCAAAGAGCTTTTTATCCCCCCAGATGCTTCTCCAGAGGAAGCTGGGATGAGGAACAAGAGAGGAGGCATGAAAGTCCGTGTGGGGAAAGTACTTAGCTCGTAGAACTCGCACACATAGAGATGATGGATGGTAAATAAGGCACCATCCTTTATTGTCCAAAGTGCATCATTTAAGAGAGGAAGATTCTAGAACCCCATACCACCCTCTGAATTTATGACAATTTTATAAAATACTTTACTTTTTCATGAATAGTAAAAATACATTTTGGAGTTTTCGGTATGATTAATGACATCATACTGATATAATAATAAATATATAATGATATTAGACATGTATAAAATAAAATATGATATGAGGTGTCCCTAGTGACCAATACCATGGGAAAATACGATGGCCAGGCCCATGGTTTTTTAAATACCACTAATGAGATGTCCTTTGAAACTAATAAACCCCACCCACTCATTCCTTCTTTTACTTTCCTTGAAAATTCATTATAAACAAATATATGGTATTTCTACCTCCCTAAAATTCCTCCTAAGGTTTCCTAAATCCCTCAAGGTCACAACCTTCGTGTTTTAGGAGTTACTCTACAAGGTGATGATTTTCTAACTGAACCTCCATTTTCATTCGGGTTACTCTTATTCTCTACTTACCTAAATTTTATTCTTATTTATTCAAATTTAATCCTCATAAATTATGTGTTAATGTTTTATATATGTGTACCAACCCGAATCCAAATTTAATTTATGGGTAGCTATATGTTTTTGAAGGATATTTCAAAACAAGTTCCCGAAATACAAGCCCAATTTTAGGGAATTTCTCAAATTCTTACCTATTTTCAAGGGCACTCTATAATATGTTATTAGAAACCATTATATTTATGAAATCACAAAATTTATTATAAAAATAGTTTATTAAATAACTTCTGGTTTTATACAAATGTTTTTCAAAATGACCCTTCTTTTCAAAGTAAAAGAGTATTATTCTCAAGAATTACTCAACGACTTTATAAGAGTATATTCATCTATTTCAACAATCTTGATGATTATTATGTATTATTGGGATTAATATTTTATGATATAATATTCCATATTTAATTAAATTTTTTATGATTAGTTTGATTGTGGATGTGAAATATTAAAACAATTCACCAATTTACTCTAAATGGTTAGTGTTTATACTTAATGATCGAGGAAAGTTATTTACATTTCATATGTTTGTTTAATTAGAATGTATGTGTTGTTTATGTTTATCCCCATTCATATGAGGAATTCATTGGACTTAGTAACTAATGTGTGGGACCCACTATTTCCCCTCAATGAATCGGTAGGTCTCATGAGACAATCTACGGTCTTGGCACGAGGCCTTAAAAAATGTTTATTTATGGTATTAGCTCGAGGCCTTCACAGTATGGTTATGATGCCCATAATTATGCTTTTTCTCATTATGAAAATAGTAATTTAATGTTATTTTTGGTTATCATTCTAGTAGAATACCCATGATTATGCTTTATTATAGCATTATTTATTCATCTCGTATTCATGCCATAATGTGTTCAAGTTTATTTTTAAAGGCAATGGTTTTTAGTCATTCACCATGCAAAATGTTTATGTTTATGATATATTGTATTGTATTTCTTACCCTTACTGAGAATTTGAGTTCACCCCTTATGTTTCATTTTTACAGGACATAAAGAGGAATATTATGAATGACATGTAGGGATGTCCTAAGATTTAATAATGTTGTCAAATTAATTTCTATAGTGTATTTCCTTTCAAGTTGTAATGTTGAACTTATGTATGTATATGGTTTTAAAAAACTTCTAAACTATTAATTCCTTTAGGAAATGAATTATTTGTAATCATTATAATGTAATGAATTAAGGAACTAACCCATGTCAACTGTTTTCGGGTCTTTACAGTTGGTTTCAGAGTAAGTGTAGTTGAAAACATAGAAATTAGATTTAGAAAATGTAGATTAGGGAACAAAACCCTAAGATATGATTTTAGGATAAACATACAAGAATGTCCCAAAAATTTGGTAAGTAATAGATTATGTGGATATTTCTACAGAATAAACCCCTTTCTAGATATTACGAGTTGACATGGTTCTTGCACACATTTACCTAGGAGTAACAACTTTGGAAAAGTGTTTTGGGCTTGACACAGGGTATCCTGGTATACGAAAAATAGCCTTACTTTTCACCTGGTTTGAAACTCCTAGGGGATATTCTTATGATGATTCACATTTTTATTAAAATCTATTATAAAGTATTTAAATTTAAATTTTTTCCTCAAAGAAACCATGTTTGAGATTAGCTATGTATATGATTTCAATTTATGTGAAGTATTTTTCTATGTTGATATTACACATTATGATTCATAACATAATCTAGTGTATGACACTATTTATAAATGGAACCTAGTGGAAGGAATGGAAACTGCATGAACGCATGTGTCCCATGTAGGGATTTCCCTCCAATGCATGATAATTATGTTGTATCTAGTGCTACGACTAGTTCTGAGCAACTTTTAACTATACTGGGATAGTTGACTCAGGTTATAAACAATAAACATACTCATATGGAGCATATGGATCCACATCATAAAGGATCTATATTATTCCTCTTTATTTAACAACAACCTCCATCATTTAATAGGACTACGAACCCATTTGTAGCAGAGAAGTGGATAAGTTCATTAAAGAAGATATTTCTTGCTTTGAAATTTAATGAAAGAGAGAAGGTTGTCATGGTAGTTTATCATCTATCAAGAGATGTGGATTAGTAGTGGTCTTTAATTCGAAACACAAAGAAGGAGGACGAAATATAAGAAATGTAATTGATGGATTTAACAGAAATATTCTTAGAAAAATACATCCCTTGTGAACAACTAACATGTATGGAAAGGTATTTTCAAAATCGAAGGTAGAAAAAAGGATGAGAATGTTGAAAAGTATGTATATAACTTCACAAGGTTATCAATACATGTCTTGGACTGAATAAGTAATCCAATTAGAAATATTTATTGGTTCTTTGATTGGTTAAAACCATTCATATAAAGGTTTCTAGTCTCCGAGATTTTCTCACTGTATAAAGATATAGTGTCATGTGTTATCAAGATGGAAATGGAATTCTATAAGTCTTATGATTTTATGGGAAAGAAATAGAATTAGAGGGCTACTAAAAACTCTAGAATAGGAAATAAGTAAATGAGGTAGAAGGGAAGAGTTTACCAACCACCTAGTGATAATTGTGGGAAGAGACACCCTGTTAATTGCGTGAAGGGTATGGTTGTTTGTTACAAGTGTAGAGAAAAAGGCCACATATCCCTGAATTGTAAGGGGAATAAAGAAGCTACCAAATTTTAATGATAAAATTACAGGGAGATAGTAAATTATGAAAATGATTGTCTTAGGCATCAAGGAAATGTTCCCCAAAGAAGGTCAAGGAAGAAAGGCCAAGCTTATGCAATCACAACTATTGATATTGAAGTTCTTAATAATGTGGTGAAAGGAACTTTAATTATTTCCTCAAACATATCTAATGCTTTATTTTATTTGGGATCATCGCATTCTTTCATATCTTCCTAGTTTTGTAAGAAAATTAGATATTTAAAATTTTATTTAATAAGGGAGTTGTTATTCAAAACTACTAAGGGATGTATCATTGCAATAAATATGCGTTAGGAAGTCCCCACTATGAAATATAAATGTTCTTTATCTGATTAATTTATTTTAATAACCATTATTGAATGTGATATAAACCTCGGTATAGATTGGATTTCGAATCATGATGAAAAAATCTATTTCACGAAGAAAGAAGTAACAATTTTTGAGGATGATGTGGAATTCCTTATCTTCAGGGAAGAAAAATTACCATTTGATTCTCAACTAGATCCAACCTTAGTATCTCTACTAAATTCAATTATTGGGGAGGATACGAACTCAATATATATGAGTGAGGAAAGAAATTTTCAAATTGAGGATGTACCTATTGTGCAAGAATATATTTATTTTTTTCCATTAGATTTACCTAGACATCTTCCAGAGCGGAAAGTTGAGTTATCTATTGATTTAATTCTTGGTTCAAGGCCTATATCACAGACTCCTTATAGAATATATACTGTGAAATTACTATAACAGAAGAAACAACTAGAGGAATTGAGTGATAAAGGATTTATTCTCCCAAGTGTCTCTCCATGGGGAGCCCCTGTTCTTTTTTGTAAAAAATAAAGATGGATCTATGAGGCTGTGCATTTAATACATGGAGATAAATGATATAACAATAAATAAAAAGTATCCACTACCTTGAATTGATGATTTACTTGATCAAATTCATAGAGCCCAATATTTTTTGAAGATTGACCTTCAATCTAGATAGCATCAGTTGCGAGTGAGGAAGGAAGATATTCCAAAGATAACATTTTGAACCAGTAATGGGAATTAAAAGTCTATAGTAATGCATGTTGTATGGACTAATGCACCCTTGACCTTCATAGATATAATGAATAGGTTTTTAAAGGAATATTATGATGAATTTTTTGAGTTATTTATTAATGATATCTTGGAATACTCCAAAAGCTGAAATGATCATGAAAATCTTTAGCACATTATTTTGAAGACTTTTAGAACAAATTAATTATATGGGATGTTTAGTAAGTGTGAATTTTGAATTCAATCAGTTTCCTTTCTTGTCCACATTGTCTCTAAGGATGGAATATCTATTTACCCTATGAATACATGGGCTATTCAAGAATGTCCTACTCCAAAGAACATTACTGAGGTACATAGCGTTTTTGGTTTAGTAGGTTATTATAAGTGTTTCATTCATATCTTCACTCGTTTATCCAACCTAGTGACCTAGACTACACATAAAGGGATTAAGATTTTATGGATAAAGTAATTTTAGGAATATTTCGAAGAATTGAAGAGGATATTAGTTATTGCTCTGATTCTCACCCTATTATTAGGGATTGGTGGATTTGTGATCTATAGTGATGCGTTAAAGAAATGAATTAGTTGTGTCCTTATGCAGATGATAGAGTTATTGCCTATGCATCAAGGTGATTAAAATGTTTCAAAAAAACTATCCAACTTAGGATCCTGAGTTAGTAGCTGTAATCCTTTCTTTGAAGAGCTGGAGATGCTATCTCTATGGAGAAAGGTGTGAGATATACACAGATCACAAGAGTCCAGACTATATCTTCTCACAGAAAGAAATCAACATGAGTAAAATTAGATGGCTCTAACTACTCAAGAATTTTGATTTCTCCATACAATACCACCATAGAAAGTAAAATAAGGTAGTCGATGCATTGAGAACAAAATATCATGGAGTTTTAAACAAAATGAGGATTGAAAGGGATCCTGTATTCACGGAGCTTGTAAGGATTGACATGGGAATTGTCAAATAAGGTGAAACATCATTAATTTTTAAATTATTTTCCCAACCATATTTTTTTAAATGATTAAAATATCTCAGTCTCAAGATGAGAACCTTTAAAATAAAATTATTTCTTTGAAAGATGGGATGTTGGCTAACTTCATGTGTGGATATGGAATTCTAAAATTTGGAAAGAGGATATGTGTTACCTCTAAACCTGAGCCGAAAAGGGTGTTATTATATTATTTCCATAGCTCAAATTTTTCTATACAACCTAGTAGTACTAAAATGTATATATATTTTAAGGAGTATTTATCATGGGACAACATGAACTGGAAAATTTCTCATTTTGTATCTAGATGTTTAATCTATCAACAAATGAAGGATGAAAAACAACATCCTAGAGGAGTCATGCAACCTATACCTATTCCTACATGTAAATGGAATGGTATAATAATTTATTTTGTCACTAGATTTCCCCAAAATCAACGAAGTAATGATTCAATATGGGTAATTGTGGATCGACTTACAAAATGTGTACATTTTCTCTATAAAAGAAGGATTTTCCAATAGATTGCCTTGCATGAATCTATACCAATAAAGTGGTAAGAATTCATGGAAAACCAATTTCAATAGATTATGATTGAGATCCTCGATTAACATCAAAATTCTAGAAAAATATTAATAAATCTTTGGATACTGAGCTTTAATTGAGTACTGCTTATCACCCTTAAACTAAAAAACAATTATAAAGGACGATCCAACCTTTAGAAGAAATGTTACAATCATGATAAATTGATTTTAAAGGTATGTGAGATCATTATTTACCTTTTGTGGTGTTTTCCTAAAATAATAGTTTCAATTCTATCATTCAAATGGAACCATATGAAGCATTGTATGGAAAGAGATGTCATACACCAACATGTTGGGATGAAGACGGTGAAAGGAAGATTTTGGGTACATATATTGTGGAGGAAACAACAGTAAATGTAAAGACTATTCAAACCCATATCAAAGTAGCTCAAAGCATACAAAAGATATATGCGGATAATCTAAGGAAATAATTGGAATATCATGTGGGAGATAATGTTTTCTTAAAAGTATGTCCATGGATGGGTGTTATAAGATTTGGGAAGAAAGGGAAATTGAGCCCTAGGTACATTGGTCCTTTTGAAATTATGGAAAGAGTTGGAGTTATGGATTATAATTTGGCAATTTCTACTAGCCTATCTAAGGTACACAATGTTTTCCATGTCTCATTATTGAGAAAGTACATGTCAGACCAAATGCATGTCCTTGCTTCTGAAGGTATAGAATTGGAACCTAACCTATCTTACTACGAAGAGCCTATCCAGATTCTGGACCCTAAAGAACAAGTGTGGATGAATCAGATGACTTGACTGGTAAATATACATTTAAAAAATAATAAAAACAAAGAGACAACATGGGAGACTGAGGAGCATATGATGAATACCAACCCAAATCTTTTTATGAGGTAAAATTCTATGAATTTTGAGGATGAAATTTTTGTAATGAGGGGAGAATGTAACACCCCAAAGATTTATAAATAAATCTAATATTTAATTCATGGAATTATAAGTCTCCACAAAACACCACTTTTTTATAACCAATCAAGTAAACATAATTGTTTCACCACTATGATTTGAATTTTGAAAAACTGACATACATGGTTGCGTTCAGAAAGATATTTGGAGTTTGATAAGACAATTGTAATTTTTAGTAAATTGTAACATACCCTTATGAATAGTGATATGAATAGTAATATGAACCTTATGAATATTAAATCATATTATTATTTTATTATCTTAAGGTTATAAGACAATGAGATCTTGGTTAATTTTTCAAAGTAATATAAAATGAATTATAGTTTTAAAATTGTTATTTTTCGAACAAATTATATTTTTATTTAAAAAATAAATTAATCATATTTAGAAAATTATTTTCCAAAAATGGATTTGATTTTTGAATTCAGAACATAGATATTAGTTGATGCTGAGTTTATGATAATTTTATAAAATACTTTAGTTTTTCATGAATAGTAAAAATACAGTTTTGAGTTTCTGTAATGATTAATGACATCATAATGATATAGTAATTAATATAAAATTATGTTCAACTTATGTACATTAATATATGATATGAGGTGTACCAAGTGGCCAATACCATGGTAAAGCCCATGTTTTTTCAAATACCACTAATGAGGTGTCCTTTAAATTAATAAAAACTCCCTTTATTTGACTATAAATACCCACTCATTCCTTCATTTTCCTTCATACCAAATTCATCATCCTACGATATATTGTATTTTCAGCACCCTATGATTCCTCCTAAGGTGTCATCAATCCCCCAAGGTCCCAAACTTTGTGTTTTTGTATTTACTCTACAATTTATGGATTTTCTACCCAAACCTCCTTTTTCATTCGGATTACCCTTATTCTCTACATACCTAAATTAAATTATTATTAATTAATATTTAATCCTCATAATTTTTGTTTTAATTATATATATATATGTACCAACCAGAATCCTTCTTTCATTTATTGGGAGTTATATGTTTTAGAATGATCTTTCAAAAATTCTCCCTAAAATACAAGCCTGTTTCAAAGGATGTTCCTAAATTCTGTCCTATTTTCAAGGGAACTCTATAATCTATTTTTATAAACCATTATATTTTTCAAATCAGTCATTTTATTATGAAAGTACTATATTACTTAAATTATGGTTTTACTCAAAGATTTTTTCAAAAGAACTCTTCTTTTCAAAGTAAAAGAGTATTTATCTCAAGAATTACTCGAAGATTTTATAAGAGTATATTCATCTATTTCAACAGTCTTGTTGATTATTATGTATCATTGGGATTAATATTTTATAATATAATATAACATATTTAATTTAAATTTTTATGATTAGTTTTTTTGTGTATGTTCTATCTTAAAACCATTCACCAATATACTTTGATTGGTTAGTGTTTATGCTTAATGTTTGGGGAACGTTATTTACATTTCATATGTTAGTTTCAATATGAATGTATATATTGTTTATTTTTATCCCCATTCATATGAGGAATTTATTTTTCTTAGTACGTTAGGGGTGGGGCCCTCTATATCCCATCGATGCATTGATAGGTATCATTAGACAAACTACAGTCTTGGCATGAGGCCTTGACAAACGGAATATTTATGGTCTTGGAACAATTCCTTGATGGTATGGTTATGATGTCTTGTATTATGCATTCCCTCATTATGAAACTAGTAATTTAAAGTTCATTTGGTTATTAGACAAGTAGAATACGCATGATTATGCTTTATTGTGGTAATATTTATTCATCTCTTATTCCTTCCATAATCTGTTTATGTTTATTTTTAAAGGCCTATGTTTTTAGTTATTCACCATGAAAAAGTATTATGTTTATGATACCTTACATTATATTACTTACCCCTAATGAGAATATTATCTCACCCCTTTCTTAAGATTCATTTTTCTAGGTCATGAAGTGGTATATTATGAATGACATGCATGGATAACCTAGGAGTTATGAATGTTGTCAAAGGAATTTATATATTTTATTTCCTTTCAATTTGTAATGTTGAATTTATGTATGTATCAATTTTTTCAAAACTACTAAACTATTCATTCATTTAGGATACAAAATTCTTTTAATCATGCCAATTTAACAAATTATATCACCCGATCCAAGAAACTGGGGCTAGGTCTTTACATACAGGGTTGGAATGGGGGTTCACTTGATTTAGTAATATAGGGAAGGAATGGGGGTTCACCCAGTTTAGTAAAGGATTTTTTTCACTAATATAGTCTTTTAAGTAATGTATTTTCTACTATGGAAATAATATTATATACTTATCTGTTTTCCAAAATTCCATGATTTATTCCTATGTTATGATTTCATGGATTATGCTCTTTATTTCATTATGAATCATATCTTATGAACTTCCAAACTTTATTCCATGATATCTATTATGATATTTGATATGAATGTTATGATCTTATATCTTCATGATCGCGTTATCATACCCTTATATTCATGATTATTCTTACATGTATCCTTTTTTTACCCTTACTAAGCATTTGAGCTCACCCCTTTTTTGTTTCCTTCCCCAAATTTTGAAGATATGTATTATGTTTGTTGTGACTATGAAGGGTGCTAGTCAAGAAGAACCTAGTGGGAGATATTTTAGCTCATTTATGTACCAGTATTTATGTTTCCACGTTTCTAAAGGAACTAGACTAGTATGATCTTCATTCATTTGTTTGTGTAATGTTTTTTTTCACAAAAGTTATGGATTGTTAATGTTTGAAAAGGGAGGGTAACTATAGTTGGTATAAGAGGAAAATTTTAGTTATCCTTTGGAAACTATGATGAGAAAACCATTATCAGAACCCTAAATAAATTTCTATGGATAAGTATAGGGATGAGTCAAAGTATAAGAAAATGTCCTGGAATTTTGGTGAAGGATAGAGTGGGTGGTCTCTTAGAAATACATCCCTTTCTGGATACTAAAAGTGGATGTGGATATGAAACAGATGTACCTAGGGGTAACAACTCTAATAATATATTTCGAGATTTACTTGGGATAATCTGGTACACAACAAATAGCCTTTCTACACACCTAGTTTGACACTCCTGTGGGATACTATTTAGGAATTAAGAAACTCTTCACAAACCATTATGAAGTGTTTAAATATAATATGGATATAAATAACCTATGATAAACATAAGGTGTCCTAGATTAAATAAGGTTTCAAAATTTAGACATCCTATAAGTGATTTTTGAGGATTGTGTGGTTCCTCATTATGATAACTATTTCTTACTTTATGATTTTGGTTTTAGTCAATGGTCAGAACCCTAAGGAACCGGTTTTAATGGAAATTGAGATTGAAAATTCAATGATTGTCCTCATGAAAAACCAAATAGTATGGGATATGGAATGAAAAACCTCATTTCTATTCTCACAAAAGTTTCCTAAGTTGTGAATTATGGTGGACTTCCAAATGAAAAAAGTATGGAACAACATTATGTTGAATCTTTCATGAGAAAATTTCCCCCTTATTTCAGAGGGTCTCTTAATCCACTTGTTTCTAAATAATGGATTAGTACCACTAAAAATATATTCTCTGTTATTCAGTGTTCGAAGCATGAGAAAATCATTCTTGTTATTAATCGGTTAGAAGGAAAAGAAGATCAGTGGTGGACTGTAATCAAGAATACAAAGCATCAGGATGATATTGAATCCATTATTAGGTACGAGTTCAAGATCTAATTTTTCAAAAATTAAATTCCACTAATTCTTCATACCCAGATGAAGAAATGGTTTTTTGAGTTTAATCAAAGGGATGATGAGTTTTTCGGTACCTATGAGGTAACTTTCACAAGACTTGTGGGGTATGCTTCATGATTTATCATCCATCTCGAAAGTAAAGTTGGTAGGTTATTCAGTGGCACAAAGATAAGTCTCATAACAATGTTGGCCATAAGATACATTTGGAGCTATGAAGATATTTTACATTGTGAAATCAAGGTTGAAATTGTTATTGGATTCATGTATCAATTTAATCCTTTTGACAAGAAGATGAAGACCAATTTTAATGGAAGCTCCAAAAACCAAGGACAAAAGAAGATAAAAATTCCTTTATGCTCTAATTGTTGGAAGAAGCATGGAGTAAATTTCCTTACGGGGTCTAAAAAATGTTTTAAGTGTGTAAGGTAGGGCCATCAGGCAATTGATTGTCATAGTGATGGGAAGAAGTTAGCTCAAAATGCTAATGGAGAAAGAGCCACACAGAATGCACCTCCAGTGATTTAGTTCTACAAGTGAAAGGAGAATGGGAATTATTCTAAACACTATCCAATCCCAAGGGGTGGTGATGATGACCAAAAAAACAACCTCTTAAGCCTATAGATAAGGGTAAATCTCATGCTATCAGTATTTATCATGAGGTTGTGATAATGACATGATAAAAGGTACACTTATCATCCACCATAGATCTACTAATTTCATATTTGATTTTGAATCAACTCCACTATTTAATATCTAAATAATTTTCTAAGGGTTTTAAGATTCCTCCAAAATAATTAGAGGTGGAATTAGTAGTGAAACCCCTTAATGTTATAATGATTGCATCTCAAGTCTATGATTCCTCTCCTGTTCAAGTTTGTGGGAATATATTTCCTACAAATATTGTCATTCTTCCATAGGTCAAATTTGATGTCATCTTCATCATGCATTGTCATTATCTACATAAATCCCACATCAATTACCAAGGAAGGAAAGTTAAATTTGATATTTCAAACCCTCTTATGATCATCCATCAATGTGAAGATAATAATGAACTTCCTATGGAGATTACATCTACTGTTTGGGTCTTAATTCCCATTAAAAAGGGTTGTATATCTCAAATGGTTGGGGGGAATATCGACATAGATGATATGCCTATTTTTCATGATTTTGTGGATTCCTTACTAGAGGAGTTACCAAGTCTTCAACCAAAATGTGAAGTTGAGTTCTTGATAGAACATATACATGGTTCCACACCAATTTGAAAGACTCATTATAGAATATCCTCGATTGAGTTTCATTAATTGAAGAAGAATCTCCAAGAAAAACATGATAAGGGATTCATTCGTCCAAGTGTGTCACCTTGGGGGGAACTAGTTCTTTTTGTGAAATAGAAATATGGATCAATACGACATTGTATTTATTATCAGGAGTTGAAAAAGATCACAATCAAGAACAAGTATCCACTTCCCCGTATTGATGACTTGTTTCATCTACTGCACGGAGCTCAATACTTTTTCATGATTGAGCTTCATTCTGGATATCATCAATTGAGGGTCAAGAAGGAATATATACCCAAGAAAACATTCTGTAAAATGTATGGTCACTATGAATATATAGTGATCCCTTTTTGTCTTACTAATTCCCTTACCATCTCCATAGGCTGTAAGAATTGAGTCTTTAGAGATTACATCAACCAGTTTGTGGTAGTCTTTATAGATGATATTATTTTTTATTAAAAGAGAAAGTAATAGCATGAATATCACATGATAATTGTACTGAATACCCTAATGGACGATGATTTTTATGAAAATTTTATTAATTGTGAATTTTGGCAGCAAAAGGTTTCATTATTTGGGTCACATAATCTCAAGATATGGTATAACAGTAGATACATCAAAGACAGAGGCTATTGAAAGTAGTCCTAGACTAACCACAGTGACTGAAATATGTAGTTTTCTTGGATTATCTAGATATTATAAATGGTGTTTGGAGAATTTATCATATCTACCTAGTCCTCTAAACAATTTAACTTGAAAGGATTTTATGTTCCTTTGGACAGATGAATGTGAGGAAAATTTTAAGGAACTAGAGAGAAGCTTGGTTAGTGCACCTGTGTTTAAATTACCCTATAGTAGAGAATGGTTTTTAATATATAGTGATGTATCCAATAAGGTACTGGGATGTTTTATTATTAAAAATAACATATTTATAGCCTATGATTCCTGACTGTTGATGATTCATGAGAAAAATTACCCAACTCAGGATTTGGAGTTAGCTGCAGTAATTTTTTCATTAAAGATATAAAGGCATTATATTTATGGGGAAAGCATTGATATATATACCAATCATAAAATTATAAATTATATAGTCACGAAGGAGTTGTACATGTGGTAGATAAGATGGTTAGATTTGATAATGGATTATGACTACTCAATACATTACCACCCTGGGAAAGTGAACAAGGGGGAAGATGCTTTGAGTCGAAAAGATCATGCTAGCTTATCTATGATGAGGATCACAAAAGATCCAATATTTATGAATTTGAAAAGGAAGGATCTAAAAATTCTAACGGAAGAATAAAAATATTATCTTTCTCAAATTAATGTTCATCCCTATATCCATGTAATTATTAAGGAAGCGTAGAAGGAAGACGAAGATATGAAAAAGAAGGTTAGAAATATTCCAAAGTTTAAACTTGATTGTGATTGAATGACAAGGTTCAGGAATAGTGTATGTGTTCCTTTCATGACTTATTTTATAATTATAAATTTAAATAATCTCATTTTTCTTTATTCTCTATTCATCTAAAAAGTACAAAGATATATAGGGACACAAAATAATTCTCTTGGTGGGATGGCATGAAGAGAGATATTGTGGAGTTTGTATCTCGTTGTTTGGTATGCCAACAGGTTAATGATGAAAGACATAAGTCTAAAGGGATGTTTCATCCATTACCTATACAAGAATGGAAATGGGAGAATGTAATTATGTATTTTTTCATTGCACTACTGAAAACCTCTAAAGGGTTTAATTTTATGACAACCCTTCTTTTTATTACACACTTAACATAAATTATTACATAAAACCTTCACTTAATACAACATAGAAGATCAAGAGGTCAAGTGTATTTGGGGTTTAGGAACATTAAATAACAACTTAAAACATAAAAGGAAACATCTTATTGAAAAATTCCTTTACATTAGCACTACATTTCCTCATACATAGCATTGCATGAGATAACCTGAGGACATACATAAGAAAGGGGTGAGATTTACAGCCCAGTAAGGGAATAAACAAGGAATAACATGTGGAACACAATACATGTTAGACAATAGGAATGTTAATGAAGCACAAGAGAAACATGAACATAAATGCATGATAAAGCATGATAATCATAACATGGATATGTGGCAACAACATTTAACATGATATTTACATGAGCCAAGGCTTATGGAACATGAAGCATGAGTAAACCCTCATTATACATGAAGTAAGAGTGAAACCACATCACACTTGAATTAGTATGAGTCAACACTCATTGCCCATGATGTATCATGATACTATTCTTTACCTAACGTATTGGAGCGCTATTAGGGAACACCCTTCATAATCATTTAATTTCATGCATAAGTGTGCCACATAGATCATAAAACAAGGATTCATTAACATCAAAATTCATTCCATGAATAAGAGATATAGAATACATAAATGTAAGTCCTTAATAGAAATGTACATGTGCATAAAGGTGAATACCCTTGATAGAGGAGTCGGTATGGTATTCACTACACAATGATTTTGGCATGGAAATGTTTGTGTAATATCAGCCGCATAACGATGTCAAATAGAAATTCGTAAAATGGGTTGATGGGAGTGAAAGGGGTCTATCATAATTTATACATTAAATGGACAGAAATGGGATCATGGGAAATGATATAAAAACATATGTAATGGAATTTATATACATAATATAAAATAATTGCTTGATTGTAATTGAGGAGAGAGAAATTTCTTACGGAATTTAGGCATGGTAAAGGGTGTATATATGAGGAATTAATGAGTCAGAAAAGGTGTATCTCATCATTCAAAAATAAATAGGTAAGTATGGTATAGGTTCTAAATCATACCCCAGAATTTGTAATTAAAAATAAAAGTGAAAAACAACATAATGAAATTTGGACCAAATAAGAAAAGAAGAAATCCCCTTCAAGGAAGTGTGATCGCGAAGGCTTGGAAGGGGATTTAGAGGGGCTTATTGGGAGCATGGGGTGCCTTTGGAGGATTATATATAGAGGATTGTAGAGGTTTGATGAACTCAAAATTCTTTGAGTGAAGAGGAAGTGGGAGAATGGGTGGGTTTATATAGGAAAGGAGGGGGATTCTTTATTATTTAGGTTTGGGACACCACACATTAAACTAATCAAAACCACAAACCAGTACAGGGTTTTGGCCCATGTTTTTTTCCAAAGGGGAGTGGAAAATAATATTATATAAGTCCAATGACTGAACTTCTTAAAATAATAGGGTTTCTTTTGTGGAGGTGAGTCATACACTCAGGGAAATCAATTTAAAAAGGTAAAATGATTTATAAATCTTGAAGGGTCCACTAAAGACTTGTAAAATAAATCAAAAAAACAAAAAAAATCACATTATTTTAATGGTAAAACATATATTGGCTGAACATAATGTTTATAGTATTTTATTACATCAATATTGGGTCATTATGATGTCATAAAACACATTATATATTTAAATAGTATTTATTTTTTACCCCAAAAATCGACTGTCTCATAAAATTATGAAAAATTCACTGCTGGATAATTTTGATATCCTGATTCCAAAAAATATTAATTTTATCCAATTAATTTTTGAGATATTTTAATTTCACTTTTAAAATAAAAACCGTGATTTATGACAAAAACAGCTTTCAAACCTTAAAAAAATTACAATTGTATTCATAAAAAATATACGATAATTTATACTTAATAAATATTAATTTAATAAAAACAATATTTTATTAAAATATCATTTAATTTTAAAAAATCCATTAATTTATCAAAATATATTTATTGGTTGAATATTAACTAAAAATACTATTTGTGATTTAAAAACAATTTTCAAAGTTACAATAATAATAAAACGAATGTATATTATTTCTTATATACAAAAATAATGAACATAATCATAGTCATATGGTCTTGTTACGTAACCCCTTATAAAACTCACTTAAGACCGAAGGGTAAGGTGTGTGATGGTGACAAACTTCTAGGGTGGCTCAGATAACATCACTCGGGTGGTAATCTCTATCGACTTCCACTTCTCCTGTAGGAGGTTCCATTCGAGCTTAACATGCTGAAACTCAGCTTGGGCTTAGTCAAGAGTGAATCCCAATGACACCACCTCCTTTTTAAGCTCTAAAAAATGGGCTATGTATGGGGAAATTCTACTAGATGAGGCCATTTCTTTATTTTCTGAGTAAATTTGATTTCTTAAAACCCTATATTTATACTAATCATGTTATCACTGTTCAATGGCTATATTAGAAATGGTCGTAGAAATAATTTCATATGTTATATATCCATTTTACATAATAATACATTTAATCAGATCAAGAGAAATTTTCATTAATGAATGTTTAGGTCATTACAATCTTCCCCCCTTAAGAAATTTTGCCCTTGAAATTTCCTTCTCCCACACTAAAACATATGTGGGTAACTCTACTTGATCACTTCCTGTGATTCCAACATTGCTTCTTCAAACTTTTGGTTTCACCACAACACCTTGACGTGGGGAATTGTCTTATTTCATATAATTTTTTCTCTACGATCTAATATCTTCCCTAGTTGCTCTTCGTAAAAATGATCATACTATAACTGTACTAAATCTGAAGAGAGTACATGTGGAGGTTCTGGTATGTACTTATTTAAGAAGAATACATGAAATGCATCATGTAGTTTGGCCATGGTGGGTGTAATTTCTAGTTGATAGGCCACAAACCCAACACGATCAAGAATCTCGAAGGGGATGATGTACCTAGGAATTAACTTACCTTTCCTTCCAAACCTCGTGAAATTATTCCATGGAGATATGCATAGAAATAACATGTCTCCAACTTTGAACTCAAGGTCTCGTTAAAAGTTATCTGTATAACTATTCTATCAACTTTGGGATACCTTGATATGCTGCTGAATGGTTTTCACATTCTCAACCATTTCATGTACCATTTTAGGTCCTAAAAGATTATGCTCACTGACTTCATCCCAACAAACCAGAATTCTACACCTTTTCCAATAAAGGCCTTCATATGGTGCCTTTCAGATGCTCGAGTGGAAACTGTTATTATGGGAGAATTCAACCAGTGGAAGATGTTGCTCCTATCCTCCTTTCAAGTCTATAGAACATGATATTAACATATCTTCTAGTGTATGAATAGTTTTCTCAGATTGTCCATCAGTTTGATGATGATAGGTCGTACTGATGTTTAGTTCAATGATTAGATCATGTTGGATACTTTTCTAGAACTTCGAGATGAATCTAAGATCATGATTAGTTACAATAGATAGTGGTACTCCATGAAACCTTACCACTTCTTTGATGTAAATCTGTGCAACTGGATCTAATGAGAGTTCATATCGAATCTAAATATAGTGAGCTATCTTCATAAGACAATCCTCAATGACCTATATAGAATTGTTTCCTCTGGATGTCCTTGGAAGTGTAGTGAGTAAGTATATGGTAATGTTGTCCCACATCCATTTTGGTATGGTTAGTGGTTGTATCACCCCCTTATACTTTTTCCTCTCCACCATCACTTTCTAACATACCAGGCACTTTGATGTATATTCATCAATCTCCCTTTTCATATTTTCCCACCAAAATATTTTTCATATATCTCGATACATCTTTGTGCTCCCTGGGTGAATAGAGAAGGTTGATCATTGTGCATCATTCATAATCTCCTTATTTAACTCTGTATTGGATGGTACACATAATCGTTACCCAAATCTCACAATTCTATCCCTTTCAACCATGAACTCTATGGATTTCCCATTTGTGATAGTTTCCACCACTTTCAAGATTTCCACATTCTTTCTTTGATCATCCTTTAACATTTCCAAAAGATATGGTTGAGAAATAATTTGGGAAAGGATTGATGATGTTCCCTTATTTATTATTCTCATGTACATATTCATCAAATCTAAGAAGATTAGATCCTTCTCAATTCTCATCAATGACAGAATCATTAGATCCTTTCTACTTAGAGCATCAGCCACCTTGTTTGCTCTCCTAGGGTGAAATTCGATTGAGAATTCATAATCTTTGATGAGTTATATCCATATTATTTGTCTCATATTAATATTTTTTTGTGTGAATATATATTTTAGGCTCTTGTGATCAGTATATATCTCACACTTCTCCCCATAGAGATAATGTCGTCATATTTTCAATGCAAAGAACACATCTTCCAACTCTAAATCATGTGTGGGGTAGATTTTCTCAAAGCAATTTAGCTTCTTTGTGGCGTAGGCTATCACTTTATCATTCTACATCAACGTAGAACCCATACCCGTCTTTGAAGCATTACTAAATACCAAAAAAATTTCTCTACTTGTGGGTAGTGTGAGAACGGATGCAGTGATAAGCCTCCTTTTCAACTCCTTGAAGCTCCATTCGCATTCATCACTCCAAGAAAACTTTTCTCCCTTCTGAGTTAGCTTGGTAAGAGGGTTGGACAATCATGATAAATTTCTCACATATCGGCGATAATATCCAGCTAACCCCAAGAATATATGGATATCCGTTACGAATATTGGCATCGACCATCACACAATTGCAGTTTTCTTGGAGGGATTCACAGATATCCCATTGCTTGTGATGATATTACCCAAGAATGAGACCTCCTTCAACTAGAACTCACGCATTCTTTAGATTTCATAGATCTTATCCTTCCACAAGGTCTCTAGTACAGTTCTTAGATTCTACTCTTGATCCGCCTTGGTTTTGGAGTATATTAGAATATCATCTATAAAGACTTTCAAAAACATTTCGTGGGAATCTCTAAAGACTGTATTCATTAAGTCCATCAAGATTTCTAGAGCATTAGAAATTCTAAAAGGCATTACTATGAATTCATAGTTCCCATATCCTGTATGAAAATCATTCTTGGTAATATCTTCCTTCTTCACCCTTGCTGGATAATATCCCGACTGAAAATCCACCTTGGAGAAGTATTGTGATCTATGTAGCTGATCGAAAAAGTCATCAATTATTTTTAGAGGATTTTTTTTCTTTGTCATGATTTTATTAAGCTCACAATAATCGATGCAAAATTTCATTGAACCGCCCTTCTTCTTGATGAAGAGAACTAGTGCACCACATGTTGAAGAACTTGGGTGTATAAACCCTTTATCCAAATTATCCTATAGTTGTTTCTTCATCTAATCAAGCACTATGATAGAAATTCTATATGGATTCTTCGATATTGGAAATTCCCTAGGAATAAGATCAATTGAGAATTCAAAATCTCTTCTAGGAGGAAGACCAGGAAATTCCATGGGAAACACTTTAGTGAATTCCCTCACAATAGGAATGTCTTCAAGGATGGTTTCCTCCTTAGATTAAATTATCTGATCCAGATATGTTTTCTTATAGGGCAGCAATATCCATGCTTGAGATGATGGAGCTAAAGAAGATTCATCTTCCTCCTTGCACTTGTATAGAATCGGGGTTCGATTCTCCACCTGGAGAGTGATTTCACTCTCATTGAAATTTATGTTGGATTTGTATAGGGAAAGTTAATCCATGACAATAATTGCATCAAATTCCACCAAAGGGAGTATGATGAGGTTCTTCAAGAAGTTAAATAAACAAATTATGATAGGGGAGGAGTTATATTCTTGGGATACAATGATCACACCATTTTTCGTACTCACCGACATCTTCACTTCAATGATTTGTGGTGGTGTTGGGATTATTCTACTGAACTTTAGGGATGTAAAATAATGCGTAGAACCATAATAAAAAAGTATGTTTTCTATTCTTGAATTAATAACTATCATACCTTTCACCACTTCATTTTTGGGGTTCACTTCGGCAGTAGTGATGGAAAAAGCTTTCCCTTGCTGCCTTAGAGTTTGTTGGTTCCCTCCTAAAACCCTTGTCTTAGGGAACTGATTTACAAGGTGCCATAGTTCTTTTTAGTTGAAGTAATGAACAATGCATTGAGATTCAAATGGAGTGTTCCACTCCTCTGTCGTAGCCTCAAGTTTTTCTTGTTGGCAGTTAGTAGCTAGGTGACCTTCTCTTCCACACCTAATTCATTTCCTCATCCCTTTCAAGTAATTTCTGGGGTGCTTCATTCCACACCTTTGGCGAGTAAGGTGATTGATTTTCTTAGCACCATTGGATTAATCCATCGGACTTCCAGAATTGAAGTCCACCTTACGCTTCATATCCCCACGATACCCTTGATATTCTCCGATCTCTATTTCGACCTTGAGGGCACATCAGATAATTTCTTCATCTCTATCGAAGTCACGGATCGCCAGGGCATTTTGCAATCTTGGTTTCATCCCACCAAAGAAGTGATCAACTATGCATTCAGGGGTAGAAAAAAACCCAAAGTTTTATCATGAAATCCTTGTGAAATTTTCCTCGTACGCTCCGATGGATTGTTTGTCTTTTTTCTTGAGGTCAAGGAAGTCCCTTCAAATCTAAAGCTGAAGGGTACATGGAAAATATTTTTTGAAAAAAAACTTCCAAAAATCCTTCCATTATAACGCCTCGATCTACTCCTCAGGCTTTACATTTTTTTTCAATGTCCACCATTGATCAGCTTTACTGTCCATACATTAAGTAGGCAGAAGAACCTTCTCTTGTTCTTAACATTGAAGGATGGAGAAGATCATTTCAATGGAGGTGATCCATTGTTCTGTGATAGAGGGATCATATGATCCATTAAAAGTAGGATTCCTTTGTCCCCTAAAGCTCCCGATGGTGACTTGTTCTTTCTTGGGGGGGGGGGGTAGAACATTCCTCTATACCCATGTTTCTGTTAAAATATTGAGTTAACTGGGAGAGTATCGTGAAAAATTTCATGATTCCTACTCCCGTTGGATTTTCATCTCATTTTAACAGTCATCACATTGGTCTTCACATCGATTGTTAGCCAGATTCCTCCTATTACCGTCCATTGGTGGGAATAAAGGGAATGTTAGGGGTAAAAAATAAAGGGTAACCCAATGACAAAATAGATGACTTATAAATAAATTTTATATATTTATCTTATGAATCTATAGGCTTCAATCTATGTTATCCATGATCTACTTTCTAACATATATTCATAGGGCCTTTTTTATTCCCATAATAATGGTTCATACAAATATTGTTAATTTACAAAATAATATCCCCTGGTAGTGTCGTAAAAAAGAGTGCAGCAATGCCCATTGTTGTGTACGAGGATACCCCAGGTCAAGCTTGAAACTCCTCATCAGATTTTTTACTCCTATGTACATATATGACAGAGCCGCCTCTACCTACTCTTATTTAGAGAGAGATGTATTTTCTTGATAAACCACTTACTCAATACTCACTAAAACATAGGTATTTTTTATTATACTTATTATTATCCCAACATCTTTCACAAGGGTTTTATAATCAGAATCCCAAAAATAACTATACCTATCCTCTGATACCAACTATGACAACCCTGATTTTTATTAAACACTTAACATATTTTATTACATAAAACCTTTACTTGATACAAAGTATAAGATAGATAGGTATAGTGTATTTGGGGCCTAGGAACATTACATAACAATTTAAAACATAAAATGCAACATCTTATTGAAAACTTCCTTTACATGATAACTACACTCCCTCATACTTAGCATTGCATGGGATAAACTGAGGACATACATAAGAAATGGGTGAGCTTTATAGCCTAGTAAGGGAATCAAAATGGAATAACATGAGGAAAATAATACATGTTAGACAATAGGTATGTTAATAAAGCACAAGAGAAACATGAACATAAAGGCTTGATAAATCATAATAATCATATCATAGAGATTTGGCAAAAACAATTAACATGATATTAGCATGATCCAAGCCTCATTTCACATGGTGCATGAGTAAACCCTAATTTCACCATAAGCATGAGTAAACCATTGTTGAACTTGGATTATCATGAGTCAACACTCATTGCACATGATATATCATGATATTATACTTTACCTAATGTATTGGAGCGCTATTAGGGTGCACCCTTCATAATCATTTCATTTCATGAATAAGTTTGCCACATAGATCATACAACATGGATTCATTAACATCATAATTTATTCCATGAATAAGAGATGTGGGATACATAAATGTAAGTCATAAATCAATAAGTAAATGTTCATAAAGGAAAATACCCTTGATAGAGTAGTGGTTATGGTATTCACTACAAAATTATTTTGGCATGTAAATTTTGGTGTAATTTTAGCAGCATAACGACGTCAAATATAAATTCATAAAATGGGTTGATGAGAGTGAAAGGGGTATCTCATAATTTATACATTAAATGGAAATTATGGGGATTATGGGACATAATATACCAACATATGTAATATAATTTAGATGCATAACATTAAATAATTGTTTGAATGTAAATGAGGAGAGAGAAATTCCTTACAGAATTTTGGCATAGTAACAGGTGTACATGGAAGGTATTAATGAGAGATAAAATGGGCCTCTCATCATTAAAAAATAAATAGGGAAGAATGGAAGAGGTGATAAATCATACCCCAACATTTGTAATTTAAAATAAAAGGGCATAACAACATAATGAAATTTGGACAAAAAGAGAAAGGAAGAAATCCCTTACTTGGAAGTGTGATCCCAAAGGCTTACGAGGGGCTTGAAAGAGGCTTCATGGGAGATTGGGGAACCTTGGGAGGATTATAGAGAGAGGGGGTAAAGGTCGGATAAACTTCAAAGGATTTGAGTGAAGAGTAAGTGGGAGCTTGGGTGGGTTTATATAGGAAAAGAGGGGGGATTCTTTATTATTTAGGTTTGGGACACCACACATTAAACTAATCAAAACCACAAATCATCCCATGGTTTTTTCCCATGGGTTTTGCCAAAGGGGAGTGGAAAACAATATTATATAAGTCCAATAGACTAAATTCTTAAATAAATAGGGTTTCATATGTGGAGGTGAGTCATACTCTCAAGGAAATCAATTGTAAATGGTAAAATGTTTTATAAATTTTGAAGGGTCCACTAAAGCATTGTAAAATAAATAAATAAACTAAAATAATATTATTTTAATGGTAAAACATATATTGGCTGAACATAATGATTATAGTATTATATTACATCACTATTGGGTCTTTATGATGTCAAAAAAAATTATATATTTAAACTCTATTTAATTTTTACCCAAAAATTCGAATGTCTCATAATATTGTGAAAAAATCACTGTTGGATAACTTCGACATCCTGATTCCATAAATAATATAAATTTTGTCCAAATAATTTTTTTAAATATTTGAATTTTCACTTTTAAAACAAAAACCGACATTTATAAAAAATTCATGGGTTTTGACAAAAACAGCTTTCAAACCATAATAAAAATTACAATTGTATTCATAAAAATTATACGATCATTTATACTAAATAAAATGTAATTTAATAATTATAATATTTTATTGAAATGTAATTTAATTCAAAATAAATCCATTAATTTATCAAAATATTTTTATTAGTTGAATATTAACTGAAAATACTATTTGTTCTTTAGAAACTATTTGCAAAGTAACAACAATAATAAAATGGTTGTATATTATTTATTATATACAAAAATAATGAACATAATCATAGTTCAATGGTCTTGTTACATAACCCATTATAACACCCGCATAAGACAGAAGGGTAAGGTGTAAAATGGTGACATACTCCTGGGGTGGGTCGAATAACATCACTCGAGTGGTAATCTCTATCAACTTCCACTTCTCCCATAGGCGGTTATGTTCGAACTTAAAATTTTGAAGTTTGGCTTGTCCATGGTCAAGAGTGAGGCCCAATGACACCACCACCTTTCCAAGCTTCAACAAATGGGTTTCTTACAGGGACAGTCTATTGGATGAGTCTATCGCATCCTTTTTCTGAGTAAATTGGATTTTTTAAAGCCCTAAATTTATACTAATGATGTGATAACTATTCAATGGCTATATTAGCAACATTCACAATTCATAACAGTATTTTAAAAATTCAAAAATATAAAACCAAAGAAGTGAATATTTTATTTGACCATTTTACATAATAAGGCATTTAATCAGATCAAGAGGAATTCCATTAATGAAAGTTTGGTTCATTATAAATTCTATATAAGTGGTAGTCAATCACCTTACTGAGTTAGTACACTTCATTTTTATCAGATAATATTTCTATACTGATCAGATTGCTGGGATATACATTAAGGAAGTATTAAGGTTGCATAGAGTACCACATTATATTGTATAAGATCAGGATATGAGGTTTACCTCAATGTTTTGGTGAAGTCTTCAGAAAGAACATGATACATAATTTAGTTTCATCACTTATTATCATCCTCAAATAGACGGTTATTCTAAAATAACAATTCAAACCCCAGACGATATATTGATATCTTGTTCTCTGGATTTCAAAGGTGGTTGGAATAAAACCATTCATCTATTTTACTTTTTTACAATAATATCTTTTACTAAAGAATTAATATGTAACCTTATGAATCCCTCTATGGGATGAAATTTATATCTCCAACATATAGGGATGAGGTTGGAGAAAGAGAGATATTAGGACCTGAGATCACTGAAGAAATTCTCAAGAAGGTTAGAACCGTTCAGCAATGTATCAAGGCATCTCGAAGTTAACAAAACATTTACACTGATAACCATTGAAGTGATATAGAATTTAAAGTTGGTGAAACGGAGTTTCTACAAATCTCACCCTGGAATAAATTTATGAGATTTGTGAAGAAAGGGAAACTAAGCCCTAGGTATATCAGCCCCTTTGAAATTCTTGATTGTATCATGATAGAGGCTTATCGCTCAAAACTTCCACCAAATATCTCTTAAGTCTATGAGGTGTTTCATGTATCTATGATGAGAAATTACATACCTAACCCTTAAAATATACTAAAATCATAGGTCATACCACTCAATAAAGTTCTTTCTTACAAGGAGAAACATGTTGAAATTCTAGACCGATCAGATAATGTTCTACGGAACAAGACCACTCGCCTGGTCATAGTTTGTGAAAACAAAATCACCAGTTGGAGGAAGCTTTTTAGGAACATTAGGATACTATGAAGAACAATTATCCTCATTTTTTTACTTGAGTTATGAATTTTATTGGAGAAATTCATTTTTAGGGAGGTATAATTTAACACCTAGTGTTTTTATGGACATTTTTTAAAAAATAAATTAAAATTTTCATATTGTAATGCACTAAATCCAAGATTATTTTCACAATAAACCAACATTCCATACATTAAATGAAACACTTACTTGTTGTACATTACATGCAACATTGAATTGGCGTATGATACAAGCAACATTGATTTGGCGTACGATACACGCAACACTAGGTTTCTATGAAACATATATTTTTTGTTTTAATTATTTAAATAAATTAATTATAACCTAGACATTAAATTTTTTTTTGATTAAAAATAGGAAACATTAATGACTAATATCTATAGGAGTACATGTGAAAATCCATGATGGGAAATTGTCCAGCCAGATCTGGATGGAGTCGAATGGGCCTGAGGCCGCAAGATGATGTGCTGCATTGTTACCTTCCTTTTGGTAAAGGAGAATGTGCATAAAGAGAAGCATTGGAAAAGTGAGATAATTATCTTGATGATGATGCAAAATGACTGGAGCCCACCATTGTTGTGGTTAATAGCATCGATTACGGTAAGGCAGTCAGACTCAACAATGATATCACTCCATCCACATTCCAAATCGAGCAACATACTGGCAAGGATGGCCATGACCTCAGCAACTGCAGGTTCCCAGAAAGCTTGATGTGGTTCGTATTTTGCAGAAAAGATTTGCCTCATTTGACTTCGGGCTAGGAGGCTGAGGGAAACAAGACCATCATTTGGGAGAGACACGTCCACGTTAATCTTAAGAGTCCCTTCTATTGGAGGATTCTAATTAGGGGGGAAGGAGAGGGTAAAACCTGGAATAAAATGTTCATTGTGGTCTTTCCAGCCCCCAATCCAAGAGGTGGCCCATTCAATCTTGAATTTGGATGGTTTATGATCTTGATGAAAAATAGAATCGTTACACTGGACCCAACTAATCCATGCCAGAGTGTAAAGTGAACCTAAAGAAGTTGAGGAAAAAGAGGAGAACCAACACGTCAGAAGATCGGGAAGGTTAGAGGCCAATTCCATAGAAGCTGCCGAAGCTGGGCCCCATTTATTTCAAATTTTCTTAGCTCCCGGGCAGTGAATGATGGCATTCAAAGGAGTTTCTGGAATGTTTGGGCAGAAAGGAAAAAAGGAAGTACTAGACATATGTTGGTAAGCAAGGAGGATCATGGTTGGGAGAGTACCCGTGCATACCTACCACCAAAATTGGCATACTTTAGGGGGAACATTGATCTTCCAAATCAAATTCCGTGGTCCCTCATCCCATCCGACTGAGTGGCTACCAAGAGCCAGTATGTAGCCAATCTGAATATTCCAAATCAAATTCCTTTTATGTTCGGTTTACAACGGCTCCATCTACCCCCGTGCTCCCCACTTCTATTCTTCACTTCACCTCCCTTCTTCAGTTTCAGTGCCATTGGTTCGTTTATTATGTTCTGTGCTGCTCCTTGACCCTCCGTGGTGGGAAAACTTTGTTCTTTTTCCCCAGTTTTTCTCCACCTGGTCCTGTACCCCGAGTTCCGTGTTTTGAAGGGAGTCAGGCTTCATCTTCCTCTGCTCGAAATTGCCTTCAGGCACAGGTCTAGCCTCTCCCGGGGTCTTGAAGTCCTTTCTGTTGCCGTCAAACAACGTCGATGCTAGATCTGGGAGAGGGCGGGTGATCCTAGATCCCTAATATAAAACTCCATCTGTATTATAGATTTGAGCGATCTTGTCTCAAGACAAATACCAGATTTAGAGGAATACAAAACCCTAATCTCCTATCCCCTTTCAACTTTCAGTTACAGGTGTTTAGAGTCCCGAGGAATAACCCAGAGTTCTAGAATATCGTTACCCTTTTCGGTTTCTTACCTGCTTCCATGACGACATGCAGTGACCTGTGGGCAGTAAGCCGGTTCCTCGTCTTCACGAAGTTTCCACCATGATGTGTTTGCTGACGAAGCACCCTCCATGATGATTCACCACATTGAGAGATTGCAAAGTGGATTCTGCGAAGTTGCTTCTGTGGGGTTTTAATCTGTGAAGTGGTTTGATTTGTGAAGCACCTTCCGCGATGCTTCACCGCGTTGAGTGATTGCATTGTGGACGCCGTGAAGTTCCTACCGCAGGGTGTTGATCTGCGAGAAGACTTGGTGTGCGTAGTGAAGAAGGAAATGTCCTGTGGGCATGGTCGTCGTGATGAGTCTGTTCCGCGACGTTCCTTTTCAAAGCATCAGTTGTTTTGTGAAGCCGTGAAGATTCAGTTGTGAGGTGTTTCTCCGTGATGACTGGTGTGCACCGCAGTGCGGGTTTCTTGGGCGCGACCTTTCAAGGGTCAGGGTCGATCACGAAGGCCGTGGTTCCATCTGAGTGGACCGTATAGGGAGTTCGTGAAGGAGTGTCTAGTCCAGATAATTCTTTGTTAGACCAGGCCTTGATTCATGTGTGGCTGGACTGGGTTGACATTGCACACCAGGCGTTTCCGGAGCATTAACCAAGTTTCTAAGTAAGGGTTCCAGGGTCGTGGGGTCCACCAGGGCACTGGTCTTTAAGGATAATAGTGTAATCAACTTTAGGTTATTCTCTATGGATTTGGAACTTGTAAATCAATGGAAGAGGTTTTCCCTGACAAACAAAGAAAAGGCGACGATCGAGGCACGGAGAAACGAAGGCACACTTTTGGAAAATCGCATGTCTCTGCTCATGGTTGGAAAGTTCATGGAAAACATATCAGTAAATCAGGGGGCTCTCAAAAATACTATACAGAACATCTATAAACTTGATACATGAGTGGCTATCTGGGAAGCGGGGATCAATCACTTCATCTTTGAGTTATTTAATGAGAGAGATAGAGAAAAAATATTACGTGGAAGACTGTGGTCCTTCGATAATAAACTCCTCCTCATGTAAGAATTCAAAGGGGGGGATGATATCGAGTGAGTGAATTTAACCCGCTCCCCCTTTTGGATACAAATTAAAGGAATTATCTTCCATGCCAGAATGGAATGAATCATGACAGAAATCAGGGACAGTTTAGGTCACTTTCTCAATTGGGATAGCTCAGACCCAATACAATGGGGACCCAAGGTTCAGATCAAGGAGGAAATTGAAGTGACAAATCCATTCATGAGGGGAATGTTCCGTAAAATCAAAGACACCAACATTTAGATATCATTAGAGTTCGAGAAACTCCCAATATTCGGGTTTTCCTATGGTCGCCTTGGCCATCTGGAAAGAAGGTGTGCCACAAAACATAAGAGTGGATCAGGTAACATTATCCTCCAATATGTCCCTTGGCTCTGTACCAAAACAAATAAATATTCTTTCATCCTTGAGATGGAAAAAAAGGACCGTGACCGTCTCACATTGGCACATACCAGTTAGGTGGAACCCATACCTGAAAAGCCCAAATGCTAGGACCATTGGATTTCCCTATTTCTGGCCCCTCCAACTCAGAGAGAAGCTGGAGTTCATCCTAACCCCCTGAAGGAAAACACTCAAACATCTATAAATTTGGTGACAAAGCATAAAGAACCACCAATAAACTGCTCAAAGCCAATGTTTTTGCACATCGAACCACCAGATCCGGACCCTGACCCACAATCGACCGCAACATGCGTTCTTATAATAGAGGCCCATGGAATGATGGGGACTCCATTACTAGGCCCAATTACCCATCAAACGTGGAAAAGGGTGCAACTAGGATAGAGTGATGGTCCTACGGAAGACCCTAAACTCGGGGTCAGGAAAATACATAATGAAGCAGGCCACCTAGGGATGAATTCCACCAAAATATGGAAAACGACAAGTGTAGAAACAGGTCTGGAGGAACTAAAGGCAGCAGCAAGCGAGAGCTAGCCCCGCCTAGAGAAATGATTTATTTATGTTGGAACTGTTGTGGGCTTTGCAACCCATGAACGGTAAGCATGATTTAGTGCAATTGCGCTCAAAGTCGCCCCGATATGGTTTTCCTGTCTGAAACCATATTGGAAAACAAGGACACCAATGGTATTGCCCTGAAGTGCGGATTCCAAGGATTCTTTCTGGTACCCAAACAAGGCCATTATGGGGGCCTCTGTCTCCTTTGGAAGGAAAATATTGACGTCAAAATATTGTCTTTCTCCTCACACCATGTGGCAATGACTATTCAAATAGACACTCACCCACCCTAGAATTTTGTGGGATTCTATGGCTGGACATCCCATAATGATAAGGTGAATTCATGAGATCTTCTATGCAAGCTACGACAAGACTTACCGATCCCTATACTCTTTGGAGGATATTTCAATGAGATTATGTTCCATAAGGAAAAGAGGGGCGGAATCATTTGACCCCCATCTTCGATGTCAAACTTCAAGGACGCGGTCTCTAGGGAGGATCCGGTCGATCTGGGGTACACAGGTAATCCTTTTACTTGGTTTGATGGAAATAGTGAAGGCACCCACGTCACTGAGTGTCTTGATAGATTTCTGGGCTCGACTGATTGGATTAATCTGTTCAGCATGTTTCATAGTGGCCACATGAGGCCCTCAACTGCTCGGACCACTGTCTAATTCTCATTGATTGTACACAAGGCGAATAAAATAGACAACTTAGCATACCCTTCATATTTGAGAGCTTCAGTTAAAAAGATCAAGAATATGAATAGGTGATCTGATCAAACTTGAAAAGCACTCAAGTGGATGTTTGCCTCAATCTTTAACAGGTCGCATCTGATCTGAGGTCTTGGAGCAATAAGAAATTCCGCCACCCCGAACGGCACTGTGGTGTCCTTGAAAAGAGACTGAACAACCTCCTCTAACAACACACGTCTAATTGTATTCTCTCTAAGATTGGAGCCATGAAAAGAGAGCTCGACACGGCCCTGCGTGTCAAGGAAAGCTTCTAGGCTATGTGGGAATGGGATAACCACATTAAAGAGGGGGACGCTAATACCCAGTTTTTTCACCAGAAAGAATCAGCTAGACATAGTAAAAACTCTATTACTTTCATCTTTCAACCCGATGGAAGCAAATATTCTGACTCTAATGGTATCCACGAGTCCTTGACATACTATTTCCAGAACATCTTCGCTGCAGGAACCCATTTCATGTCTACCGAGGTGGAAGATTGTATCAAACCTGTGATCACCGATGAGAACAATAGGAATCTCACCAAAGATGTGATAGATGACGAGATATGCCTAGCTTTAAACATCTTTATCCCACTAAGGCCCCAGGACCGGAAGGGTTCCATTCCCTTTTCATTTAAAAATACTGGCACATTATCGGTCCCGACATCTGCAACATGATAAAAAATAACTGGGATGGGAATACTAGCATTGCTGCCATCAATGAAACTATCTTTGTCCTTATCCCCAAAATTAAGAAACCTCTAGTGATCCCTAATTTAAGACCTATCAGCCTTTGCAATGTCTCTTACAAGATCTTCTCAAAGATCCTTTTCAATCGGCTATGACCTTGGCTACCTGATATTATCTCTGAGAATCAGAGCGCCTTCGTGGTCAAGAGACTGATCACTGATAATGCGATTGTGGCCCATGAAGTGTTCAATTCTATGAAATCACACTCCACCGCGAAAAGAGGAACCATGGCCTAGAAACTGGATATGACCAAGGCCTACGATAGAGTGGAATGGAACTTCATTCGTGTAGTCATACTGAAAATGGGTTTTTGCGCTAAATGGACATATATGGTCATGGAATGCATCTCGACCATCTCCTTCAAAATCATGTTTAATTGGAAGCACACCAGAGGATTCACGCCATCTCTAGGCCTTCTCTAGGGAGATCCCCTCTCCCCTTTTCTATTCATACTGGTGGCTGATGTGTTTTCTAATCTTATTTCCATGGCTGCATCCTCTAAATCTATTCATGTGGCAAAGGTCTACCGTGTTAGCCCACCAGTGTCACATCTTTTCTTCTATGACGACTGCCTCCTATTTTCCAGAGCAACAATTAATGAATGTCGGGTGATCATCCAAGTGATCCAATAGTATGAGAGGGCGATTAGCCAATCGATCAATCATGGAAAATCTGAAATTTATTTCAGTGTTGGGGTGCCTCTTTATAATAGGGATGAGCTATGCGCATCAGCTGATATCCATATGGTTTTGAAAAATCATATGTACATTGGGCTTCCCACGGTGATTGACAGATCCAAAAAAGAAATCATCGCATCTCTTGTGGACATGATCGAGAAAGAAATTCTAGGCAGGTCCCCTAAATGAATTTCTAAAGATGGAAAAGAGACCCTCATCAAAGTTGTCATACAATCCATCCCTAGCTAATTTATGTCCCTGTTTAAGCTCCCGACAATCATCATCGACCATATCCACACAGGCATTTCCAATTCCTAGTGGGGGAAGAATGATAGAAGGAATCGAACCCACTGGATAGCCTGGGGGAAACTTTGCAAACCCAAATCAGAGGGAGGGATGGGATTCCGGAATCTGCATCTCTTAAATGATGTACTGTTGGACAAGAAAGGATGGCACCTTCTTAATCATACATCATCTCTTTGTGCACCAGTTCTCAAGTCTAAGTACTTTCCCCACACAGACTTTCATGCTTCCTCCCTTGGTCCTCGTCCTAGCTTCCTCTAGAGAAGCATCTGGGGGCTAAAAAGCTCCTGAAAAAAGTACTAGGCTAGAGGATTGGGTCTGGCTCATCAGTCAATATCTGGACTGATCCCTGACTTATCGATAAGGATGGTATGCAGGTTATATCCCCCATCCATCCAGGTCCTGAAGATGCCACTGTCAGCTACCTCCTTTCCGACCAGGGACAAGGGTGGTGTCTTGAAAAAATTCTTCATTGGTTTAATGAAAGGGATTAAAAAATTATCCTTAGCATTACCTAGCCATTAACTTATTTATATGAATAGTATTAACTAATTTTCAAATATTTTTTATATTTATTTTATATAAATAAAACATATTTATAATAAAAGATATGGTTTTTGGTAAAGTCCCTCTATGTCCAAAAATACTATTTTTAATTCCTTATAATAAATTTTTTTTAGACACATATAGAAATATAATTTGATAAAATAAACTTCATTTATTGAATTTATGGTTTTGAAATTAGGCTAGGGAGAATTTTTGATATTCTTCTAACAAACTTCCTTTTTGTATGAATAGTAAAAAATACAGGTTTTTAGTTCAAAACATATTTTTAATTTATTTTATTTATAAGGATAAAGTATATTTTAATTTTATTTAAATGTTTAATTATATAATATTTTAATAAATTAATAAAATTTTGGTCATTTTAACCATTTACACATTTAAATTGGACACAAATACTTAAAAAACATTTGATGCTTATTACTTTAAAAACCCACAATGTCGTTTCGAAAGAGGGATTAATTATTAATTTAATTTCTGACACTTTTGTAATTATAATTTGGTGAAATGTATTTTATATTTAGAATCATCATAATTTATAATGTTTTATTAGTTCATTCTTTAAGGTGTTTATTATTAATAAGTTTATGATTTTTTGGGAGGTGTTAAGTGGTTTATTTTTATTTCTATTGAAATTTATATTATAATGATCATGTGTTATTTTATTTCCCACCTTTGTTTCTTTATGTCATGGGATGATATAGAGTACATATTGAAATATTAATGACTTAAACCCTAGTATATAAGTTTCATCGACTAGGGAGTGTGTCCCTCTAGATCGAGGGAGTTAGTGGAATTGTTTTTGGTACTAAACCAAGTGATCTAGAAAGTTTGATTGTGGCATGTGGTTATGGTGTGATAATTAGAATCTATATTTGGAAATTTTTATGGAAAAAAGGACATGATTGGTTTATTAGTTCCATAATTTTATCCTTTACATTAGTTTGAATCATGTTATATTAGGAACTAATACATATCCTATAATGGTATATATATTTTCTAGGTAAAATTATTTTAATTTCCACCCTTATTTTGGTTTTTTTGTGTTTTTTTCTTCAGCAAAGTCTCAAGTATACTATTGGTGGTTTTGGATGGATTTAGGGGCCTTTAATGGGGTACATAGTATGAGAAATATATAGGAAAACCATGTAGTTTATTTTAAGAAACTATGTGGATTGTTTTATAAGTACTGTGGTAGGTTCACGGTTATTAAATGGTTATAGATAAGCATAAAAATTCCCCTATAAATTTTCTTAATTGAAATAGCGGTGAAAATAATATTTGGTGAATAGTTTACTAAGATATACAGAAAAACTATTTGAGTTCCTAAATGAGTAAATATCTTTTTTCAATTGGAACATTGTTTAGTAAACTATGTGACCAAACCATAAATATAGATTTAAATAATTAAAAAATTGAGTTTAAAACCCAAAAACTCCCTAAACATATTCATTTTTTCTCCTACACCAAAATATATTAAACCTAGGGACTCTAGTTGGGGGGTTATATTGTCCCCCATCCAAACTATAATTCTAGTTAACCAATATGAAAGGGTATATGAGAATTCATGGTATGTGATAATTATTCTCCATTATTATTGATCTCTCTAGATCCTTCCTATTTTTCTTAGGATAAATCCTAGATTTGGGATACTATGGATAGATCTATGGAATATTATGTGATCTAATGGATATTTCTTAGATCATTGATGGATAATATCACAAATCTCATGAGAATTGATTGCTCTCTATCAAAAGAATCTAAATACATCATTGGTGGTAGATCTTATTGGTTAATCAAAATCAAATTCAAGAACTTAACATGTAATTTTTTCAAGAATTTTTTTCATGAATCCATTTTTGTGATGAATCAGGATTGGTAATAGGTATCCTTGGTGTCTCTTATTATTTTGAGTTATGAATCTTTATGGATATTAACATTGAGAATCAATGTGTTTTATGTAGGAATATTCATACCACATAAGTCTAGTATATGGTTTTTGTCATTATATAATGATATTTACTTGTGTACTTTGACACACATTCATGATTTTTGTTGATTATGGTTTATGCGTGTCTCATTTTGAGAACCACTCTTGATATGAATTAATGGTCTTATTATGAAAATACCTATATATGGGTGATTTATAGACTATGGAACTTTTTTTAGGTATTAATATGGTTAGGTTACTCATAATTTTCTAAAAGGTCACTTTGAGGGGGAAATTGAATCTTGTAAAAAATTCAATGGAATTATGTTTGCTTAATTCTATTAGTTGTATATCAAAAACTTGTTTAGTCGAGATGGGAGTGGACCATGTAGTGGTGAATTGTGTCCAATGAGTTAGAATATCAATAAGGGAGAAAGTACATGTATGGATTATTTTGATCCAATTCAACAAGTATGTCTAGTGGGTGTACCATCAAGCGAGTATTAGTGACCACCTAAGTGTAAGGAAAGATGTGATGTAAGGAAATATGACCTTTGTTCGGTGGGATGAGATTTTTTCCATAATGGTTGAATGTTGACATACAATTTATGGTCATAGGGAATTGAACAAATGTTTGGACCTTGTGTCATGTTCAGAGACATGCAGATAATTATATTGAAATTTTTACAGGCATAGTGTCGAACAAGGTGCGGCCATTGTTTTTATTTTCTTGGATATCCCATGATGACCTATCTCTTGTTTGGTTGATAATTTACTAGTTAATTACTTAATTTTGTGTCATACACAATATATATATTTTCACTTGTGTTAAGGAAGAAATAGTGGTTTCCTACTATGTTTTATACTCATTCCCTTCATGGGTATCATGATTTATGTGAAGACTTCATGATTAGGGGCCTAGGAAAGAGCAAGGTCCCTACGACATAGAGATAAGAAGACGGATCTTGGTATTCAATGGTGGTACTAGTATGGACTCTAGAGTGATGTCTTAGGGTATTATTTATTATCCGATTGTTCTTATTTTGATATCTTTTGACCTGCCACATTGGGATTCCTTGGGTTTTTTCCTTGTATGACTTGATATACCTATAATGTAATCATTTATATTGTCATTATTACTCACTTATTTTATGAAATTTTGTGTTTTCATCATTTTCTTGATATGATTTTTATGTATGTATTTTGATAAAAATGTTATAGTCTCCCCATTAGACTATTCATACCCTCACTGCTATTAAGAAAACTTTTCCATACAGGGAGGCACACATGATTCTATGTGGCACTATAGCTTGGGTCAGGTGGTTCAGGTCAGGGCATTAAAAATTGGTACCAGAGGCAGTTTTATTTTTCTTCTCTTATTTACTATATTTTGGGTAATGTGGAAAGAAGATATGTGTTGTGGAACTTGGGTATGGGATTCTTGTAAGTTCTTGTCCAGCACTTTTGTGACATAACTATGAGTTACTAGTGATAGAATTTCTATTGAAGTTCTAGTTTTATGGTTTCATTTGGATATGCACTATGTTTTACTATTATATTTTATGAAATTGATTTTGTTCACACATAATGACTAGGCATGTATGATCACATTTCATATATAATTGTTTCTTGTTATCCATGGTATTTCATTTAATTAAATGTCATGATCTATTATTTATTCTTCAACGTTATATCTATGCTTAAATTTGGATTATTTGAACGTGAGTATTCTTTTTTGAATATATATATGATTGTGATTAACTTGAATTTTTAAAGGAATAGGCTTGAGACTTGGGTAGTGTTGGCAAGGTTATGACATATCATTATTAGTATCCTCCTGGGATAGGTATTCCTATAGAAATACCTTATATATTCCTATAAATTATTTTATTTTAAATCTAAAGTAATATATTATTGGTGATCTATGTGGGAATTTTAAATTATATAAAATGTCACCAAAAAGATGCTTGAAGTAACCATTGTTGGAAGGAAGGTATAATTCCTCTACTAGGGTGGATTCACCTGTTCCACCACTGGTTGTATAGGAGGATTCACTTGATCATGCTCTTGTTCCTAATATAGTGCTTCAAGTAGAGTAAAAGTTGAGTATCTAATGTTTTTGGTTAGTTTTAGTTCAAGTTGTAGAGGTATAGAGTACAATGGTCAATTATGCTTGACACTTCCATATTTAGCAACCAGTGGACTTCAAGTCTATTGGCCATCCTCGGGATATTGAGGACTAGATCAACATCATTGAATGGATATTCAACATAGTAGAGACACAAAAGGATTGATTATTGAATTTTGATGATTTCATTCTTTAGGGACCCACCATGAGATGGTGGGGTGTTTGAGTCAGGTAGGTAGACATGAGGGAATTACCTGGATGACCTTAAATAACTATTCTTTATATGATTTATTCCCAAAAAAACTGAAGTTATAGCACACTCAAGAGTTTAGGGAGCTTCAATAGGGGAAAATGATAGTATATTATCACTCTTCTTGTTTCATGGAGTTACTCCACTTCTCCCCTCTCTATGTTGGAAATGCGTTGTAGAAGCACCATAGGATTGGGATTGGTCTATGTCTAGAACTAAGGCATCACGTCCTGGGATCTGTCCTAACAACCTATTCACAAATGATTCATAATTACATGGAATTTGTGAAGGTTATGGAGTATTATATAATTGGGAGTATTCTCTCAGCTTTTATTGGACTTTTAGGCAGACTCCCCAATAAGTTTATGGATTAATATTCCAGTTGTATTAAGAGGAAAATGGATTCATTCTAGGGAAAAGTAGGTAGATGGAGTAGAGAGTTATTTATTCATTTCCCATTATGGGAGGTGTTTCTATTTTTTTATTAAATTATATGAAAATGGGAAAACTCATAAATATTTATGGTAACACTCTTCTAGAGTGTCAGTGATGTGAAAATTCATTCCATATATAGTATTTTCATTCAAGGGACATATGGATTAATTCCATGAGGTCATTCCAAGATGGTGGTGGAGGACCTATTTAGAGGATTCATACCCCCTTATACTTTGATGACTCATGAAATACAAGGGATTCAGGTGAATTTTCATGGACATAATGCTGGTAAGATATATGAAATGGACTAGGTTATAACTAATAGTTGATAAGGATAATTGATTGTTCATGGAACTCTCTTCATCAATTATATGTTATCTTTTAATTTGTTTAACCAGGAGCTCCCCATTCATTTATATCTTCACAATTGGTCAATGTACTTAATTTACTGATCAAGTTACCTTATGAGTTTTTATCACTTGACAGGATCTTAGGGAAGAATTTGGATCATCTTCAAATATGTCCATAATATCGCATTATAGTTTCTGACCATGAACATCTATGGGATTCCATTATTCTTTAGAAGGCTAGTTTTGATAAAATAATAAACCTGGACAGGCTAGCTACTTATCAACCACACATTATCTAATATTAGAGATGATTATCCTTTACCAATCCCAAGGGGGAGATGATTGTGATGGCTATTGAGTGGGATATTATAATTGGAATAATGGGAGAAAACATGATCCAGATTAGAGATATTATAAAAGAGGTAGCAGTTTTGTATCTTCCTAATGAAAAAATAGTATCTACCTCTACTTTTACTCTTATAGCAGACCTATATCAAAATTTATTTTCTGATAAATTATACAGAATTACTCTTAATAGAGGAGTTAATTTTGATATTGAAGTCATTCTAAAATTGTGACCTATAATGTTTCTTTCATTTCATATGGAACTTACTGAGTTGAAGTAACTTAAGGTGATGCTCAAGGATTTAGAGTTAAAGGTTTTTATCATACCAAGAACAACTCTATGGGGTAATCTGGTGTTTCTCACAAATAAGGTGGATTAGAGTCTTCGGCTATGTCTGTACTATAGGAAGTTGAACTGGGGAACTATGAATAATAGATACACATTGATGAGGATTTATGACTTGTTTGATCAGTTTTTTGGGCCGAATGGTTCTCTAATATTGAACTATGATGAGGATACTAAAAAATGTTGGTCAAGGTTGTGGATATCCCAAAAAAATAATATAGGAGTAGATATAGATTATATGAGTATTTTTTTATGCCTTTTAGTTTAGAAAATTAACCAATGGTGTTCAAGGATCTCATGAATAGGATCTTAAATTCATATATATAAACCTTCATTGTGGTGTTTTCTAAGGACATCATCATATAATCACATACCACAATGATACACACTTTTCTCCAAGATATTTTGTAGTGTATACTTTGATCACATCACCTCTATGAAAATATCTCGAAGTGTTTCTTCTAGATCTAGAATGTATGTTTTTTGTGAATGTTATATATGAAGTTGGAATCTCAATGGAACTATAGAAGCTGGTGGTTTTAATGTCTTGGTGATGACCTAAAATTATGTTAGAGATCACAAGTATCCAAAATTTTATAGGATATAATCACATGTTCATTCATTACTTCTTCAATTTTGAATCACCTATAAATGGGATTACCAAGAAGGGGATAAAGATTCAGATTAAAAATAACCAAGAAGAGGGTTTCCTAAAGCATAATAGGAGACTGACATCAGTTCCAGTATTGAAATTCCTTGAGACTAAGATTGGATATGAAATATAATATGATGTATTAAGTGATGGATTGGAATATTTACTATATTTTATCTTATGTTCCATCCCAGTTGTGACCCCACAAGATGAACTACCCAATGCATAATTTAGAGTTTGCAGTTGTAGTCGATCCCTTAAAGTGTTGGTGACATTATCTCTTACGTGAGATTTTTTTTTCATTTACAAGGACCACAAGATATTTTGATATATATTCTCTGATTAGGACTTGAATATTTTAAATATTAATTGAGTGGATTATCTTTAAATGTTTGAATTTGATGTGGATTATACTCCCAGGAAAGTAAATGTTGTTGAAAATGCTCTTGGTTAGAAATTCAAAGAGCTTGGATAGAGACCTTCAAAGTAGGAATAGTCCTTGATGAGATTTTTGGCTGAATGGTTGGTGGAGTAATTTATGGACTAACGTTTTATGATGTTTTCTCAATTATTTATCATTCCAACATTTTTTGTACCAAGTAAAGACCACCCAGTATTTGAATACGCAATGGCTAGTGATGTTGGAGAGGTGGGTGTGAAGTGACCTAGTTCTAGGATGGTTGATGGATAGTGATGGTGTGATATTTTTCCTTGGGATATTTTTTGTTCCTCATTCCATTTGGTAATATTTTATTATGGACTCTCATTATTATCAGTGGTAAATGAACCCATATTATATAAATATGTATTGATATATTTGGTGACACATTTGGTGGTCAAGGATGGATACATACATCATGGGCATCATCCCTTGTTTCCTAACATGTTATAGGATCAAGGTGGAGTGTCAACAGTAAATGGGATTACTTCATACACACATTATACCTATGTAGAAGTGGGATGAGGTGAGTATAAACATAATTATAGGTTTGAATGAAACCCCAATAATATGGGATATTGTTTGGGTGATAGTTTAATAGCTCAAAAAAGGAGCATGTTTCGTATGAATACAAGAGACTTATTCTATAGTTGAGTTGGGTAAACCTTATGTATAATAGATTTTATGAATATATGGAGTTCCTTACAATATTATTTTAGACAAGTACATGTGTTTTATTTCATGGTTTTGGAAAGTCTTGTATAATTATTTGGGAACTCACTTAAAACTGAGTATTGTGTATCATCCATAGATCGATGGATAGCCATAGAGGAGGATCCAGATCTTAGAGGAAATGCCTCAGGAACAGGTCCTAGACTTCATTAGATCATCGTATAACCATCTATACTTGGTGGAGTTAATTTAAAATTATATTTTAAAAGCATTGATTTAGATGGAACATTTTGAGGACCTTTATGGATAGTCCTGTTTCACACCACTAAATTGGAAATAGGTTTGTTAGTAACAATTTTTGGGTCGATTATTCTATAGGTGACCTCTAATAGGGTATGATTGATCAGGAAGCTATTTTTTACCACTGGGAGTAGGAAATGATCATGTGATAATCCTAGGAGATACCCTATAGAGTTTTTTTGGGTGATTGGGTTTTCTTGTGGGGTTAACCTCAGTTGGGTAATTATCATTTATAGATACAAGGGATACTGGAACCATTGTTTCTAGATCCATTTGAGATCACTGAGAACATAAAAATGGTATCCTAACATTTGAACATATCTCCACAATAAATAATTATGCTTAATGTGTTCAATATATCTTAGTTTTTAAGGAACATCCAAATATTGTGAATTTCATCGATAGTGAGGACATTAAGTTGGAACAACATGCATTCAATGTGAGTAATAGATACAGATTTTGGAATGGAGTAAGAAGGTGTTGAGGAGGAATACTATACCACTTGTTTGAGTTCTGTAGAAAAATGGATGTATCTCAGAGGATACATGGGAGTTATAATATTGTGTATAATCTCAATGGCCCATGTTTTTTTAGGAAAAACATTAGAGACACTTATTGAAGATGATAAGTACTTAAAGTGAGATATTTTAATGGTATTTATTTTTTCAAGGTCCCTTATATCTTACTTTGAAACCTTCATTAATATTTCTTTAGTAAATAATTTCTTAAGTGAAGTATCGAGTATCTTCTAGATGTTTTTGGAGGGTTTTGGTGGCCTTTAAGGGGTGAATAGTTTGATTTTGGTTAGGGGAAACAATGTGGTTATTCCTAGGAAATTGTGTTGTTTATTAGAAAAGTATCATGGGTGGAACATGGTTGGCACACAATTATAGCTAAGAATGAAACATCACAACAAAACTTTATCACTCAATAAAGTGGTGAAAATCATGATTATCAAGCGGTTTACTAAACAATATGGCCAAACCATACAGGTTATTATAATAGGCATAGATCCTTTCATGGTTGGCGCATGGTTTATAAAACCATGTTTAGAGATTTAATTAAACCAAAAATTGAGTTCTAAAACAAAAAACCACCCTAAATTCATCAAATCAAATAGTGTAATTAAATAATTAACATAAAAATTAATATTTAAAAACTATCATATGAAATGTTAATATTTTACCTAGTAAAACTAATCACAAACCATTCAAATAAGTAATAAGGATGGTATCATTAAAACATTTCCCTAGTGGATTATAAATAAAATAAATTTATTTTATTTATAAATAGAAATACCAAAAAAATTGTTAAGAAACTTCTTGATGAAAAACCCATTTTCACTTTGAAAATAAATTTTGAAAACTAAAAAATTGAAGAATATTAAGAAACAAATTTTTTAAAATAATCATTGACACTTGTAAAAAATAACAAAAACAATTATCATTCATGATGTTCTAAAATTAATTTCATTCCATATATGATAAAAAACATTCCTTTCATAATTTTGCTGGAAAAGTAAAAAAAATACCTCAATTGGAAAAAGATAGGATGATTCCTTCTAAACAAAATTTTAAAATTCAAATATGGGTGAAAATTTATTTTATAAACCATTGGATAATAGTTAAAATTTTCTTTAGAACAATTTTAATGAAAATATGGATATGAAAGGAAAATATTCTCAACCAATTAAAAAATTAAAGTCATCTTTATTTAAAAGCGTGATTCCAATATCATGAGTACTTAAAATGTGGAAAATAAAATAATAGAAATTAATATCTATAAATAACCAAATTATAATAAAATATATTAGTTTTAAGATATAAATATTAAATAATTCCTCATTAAATAATTTAAAATAAACAATTTTGAGTAATGATGAGATTTTAAAATAAACCCTTACCACCATGGTAAGTGTTAAATCATAACACACATGAAATAAAGAACATAAAATGAAACATTAAATATAAAAAATATAAATATATTCATGATATAACACATAAAATAGTATTTATATACACCTCATTAAATAATATAGGTGTAAAACATAACATATGTCCAAAAGAAGAAAATTTGAGATGAATAACCCTTAACTTAGGTCTGACTACCATTGTATGTATTCGAACCTACTATATAATAAATAGATATTTTTTATAAATATATTACAGATCAATAATAATATATATTTTACATTTTATTATTCAATTATAACCTTTATTCAACAATTTTTCCAATTATTTATTAAAATCACTATTTCTGTGGATAACTTCTTCGTTTTTCATGTACGTTTTGGTTTTGGAGTTTGGGTATTTATACATTGATCATTTTTCCATCATCCAACGAATTTAAATCATGATGTAAATATCATATATATCCAATAATTTATATTTATTACTTTTTAATTAAATTTTAAATGAAAAACAGACCACACCGCTTCATGGAGGTTTTAGTCCACTTGTACGCACGAGCGACGTTATCATTTTACAATGGATTATAAGGTAAGAAGGTACATATGATATTATAATTTAAAAAGAATATTTATTTCATAAATATCATATATAATCATAATTTCCATCATTATAACCTTCCATGTTATGTTTTTGTGAAAATAAAATTACACCGATTTGTGGAGATGGTAAGCTGCGTGTATGCACAAACAATGTTTTCTTATTTCATAGGATAGAAAATAGATGAAAATAATTATACCATAATAAAAGAAATATCATTATATTTATAATGCTGGATTTATTATTTTTTTTAGGTTAAACATATTTTTAATTGAATAAAAAAATTAAAAGAGTCGATGTAACATCTCGGGTATTTGGAGTGGGTCGAAATCATCACCCATTTTGAATTTTTAAAGTTTGGTTTGTATTACAATGTTTCTATCATTGATAAAAGCATAACTATGAGATTTACATTAACACCAAACCTTGATTTTAGATGGTTTTATAGGTTTGGAAAATGACTCGGGTGTTCATATGGATTTCAAAAGCATCAAAGTCCTGGAAGCCCTATTTTGGAGAAGTGAAAGATGATGTGCGTGGTTATATTTAACCGTGAAGCCCTCATTTTGCATTGATCACAATTTGAGAAACTTTGTCGGATGGGTTATACAACCTTGTGGGATGGGGTTTATTCTTTTTTGGTACCTCTGTAGTTTTTATCAAAGGTAATATTCACATTTTTCACACAGTTTGGAAAATCGTTTGCAAGCCACACAGTTAGTGGCATTTTGGAAGTACCATTACACTGTAGCACAGGTAGTTTTTGCATGGTTAGGATGAACTATGTGGGATATCCATGTGGGGATTGGATCCTAATTATCTAGAGTTTTATTGTTCCTTCTTGATTTGGAAAACCATGAAACTGATTAAAGTGGTGAATTTACCTTTTTACCCCTACTCATGTTTTCTTTCTTCTTCTCTTTTCTTCCTCCCATGCATGGTATTACTCCCAGCCATCGACGGATCTCCTTTCCTTCTCCTCTAGGTGTTGATTTATCTTCTCCATTATACCGTCATTATTAAATATTTCAGTTGCGTTGTATTTGTATCAGTAATGCTCTCAATCATCTTGCTTTTATTTCTCTTTTCCTTAGCCTCACGGACCGCTAAACCCATATGAGTTGTTTTGATCTATTTCTAATTCATTCGTCTAAAATACTGATTTATTCAAAATATTATTGAGTTAGAGTCTAATCTCATAAGTTCCTACACTACGACTATGAGTTAGGTGGTGTATACTTTTATTTCTTATTTCGTGAGTGTTTGGGGGGGATGGATTTTAGCATGCCATTATATTGACCAAGTGAGACCTTATAACTAAATTGATTCAATTTATTAAATTAATTGAATCCATGTGAGATTACTATGGTAATTCTCACATGAGTCTGTAGGTTCCACAAGCCTTGTGAGTGGATCGGAGCCACGAGAAGGTTAGTCCGGGGTGTTGTTTTATTTATTTAAATTTCAGGACTAATTTTATTTAAAGTGAACTGTTATATATATATATATTTATTTATTTATTTCTTCTGATGAATTATTTGGATCCTTGGGATCATGAAAGCCTCATCCTAAGTATTGATATAGTTTCATCTATCTATTTTGAGGCAATGTGATCATCGAGATGGGTTTGGCTAGAGTAACTTGGGTGATATTAATCACTAGTTGGGAGACTCAGTTGTCCAATTGAGGAAAATTGTTTTTTAGGATATAGGTGAGTCTTATCTGATATGAGATGGTGTGGCCGTCATATTTGATTAACATGGTCATAGGAGAATGAGGTGTCGTGATGGTGTGTATTAGGTTCTAAATTAGTGATTTTCCCTGACCCATGTTTTCCAATGTGACATTAAGAGTCATGGGAACATAGGATGACATAGTGATGAGGTGGTATTATCCACTAATATGGGTATATTTGCCCGATTTTTATATATTAGGTAAAATTTTGGGTTGATTTTCTTATAAATCCATGGGGGTGGGGAAGATCCTTCAAAAAATATCATTGAGGTTGTTTGTTGGGAGCTAGGGCTTGCTGTGCTTGAGGCCATGAGGACCGAAAACTTTTGGGAGGATTCACGTTTATGTTCCTTAGGACATCTTCTGTTGATATGAGAATGAAGTTATTTTGTGGAAATATATCATTATACCTCTAGAAATTGGGCTTTGATATGATGGTCTCTTTCGAGTTTGGTTCTGAGGGAAAATATTCTTTGATTGGGTGTGCCTTAGAGATTTTGGTTACTTTGTTGATGGCATGATGTGTCAGGTGACATATGGAGGTGGAACCAGAGGTTTCACAAGGGAATATAGGAAAATAAGGGATGCCTTGGGAAATTGGATAAGGATCTTATCCTTTACATCTATTTCAGTATTGGATGAAGAAGGGGATAACTTCTTTATGGTTGTTGAGTTCCAGGGAAGATTGTATTTATTATGTGCATGTGCTACTGATTTATTTATTTAAAGTACACACCTGCTTAATAAAAAATGTAAGGTAAGAACATGTTGGTGGTGTCTTACTAAGTCACTTTTTCACAAACCATTTGCGCACTTCAGGATGCATGTTGATTTCATTGTTTCAAATTCAGGTAAGGGTTCGAGCTCTTGAGCTGGATTCTAGTGGTTGATTTTAGTGGAATGGGAGGCTAGGGACCTTAAGGTTCCTTCCTTAGCTAGAGTTTCTATTTTTTTTCATCATGCAACTTATGTATGTATATACTGGTGGTCGGAAAAGGTCAACCCTTTCTTATTTATTGTGTTGTGTGTCATGTATTGGATTCATGTTTTGTTTCATTAGCTATAAATGGTATGTTTGATGGATTTACTTTATTCTGTATATTTTTTTCGATTATGGTTTTGTTATTTATTTTTATTGATGTGCTTCCTCCATGGGTGGGTTATTGGTCTAGATTCTATCATTATTACTTCTTTTTTGCTATGTATATATTTACCAAGACCAATATATTATTATCAATAGAGGGTATAGTCTCACCAAAATCACTCATTTACTCTCTCACTGTTAGTTAGTAGCCTTTGGATTATGGGGATACATATTTAAGGCTTGTGCCACTCCGTCCGAAAGTATGGTTACAGTATCTAATTGGGTTGGGGTGATATAAATGGTATCAAATCCTTCTTGAGTAGGAATTAGTAGTAGCACGTGACTAGGTGCTAACAACACAAAATTATTTTCCTTTTCTTATTTGGTACTTATATTAGGGATATGGTAGACTGGAGATTATGATGATGTCAGAACTATGTTTAGAGCTTGTTTTTGGGTGCCTACGGCCCCATGAACATGGGTCAGACCAATTTTCCAAGGGTAGGAATTACTCTTATGATTTTCTCATTTTACAGATGATATAATTTCAACCTTGAGTGGTATTCTTAGAAATTTTAACCACTACATGTTGTGATATGATACCCTTGACCTGGTATGGTATGTGAGATGATCAACCCATGGCCCAATATGGAAATGGCTGTTTTTTAAACATGTTTATGATTTTTAATAGGCACATATGGTGTTTTTAATTTATAATATTCATGTTATAGTGATAGAATACTTATGATTTCTGTTAGGGACATGGATTTTACTAAGATGGGTCATTTTTTCTAAGTGTCAAAAAAACTAAGGGTGTTTTCCTTCCTAGTTTCTCTTTTTTGGCATCCTACTCAACCAGCCTAAGAAAGTGGACCCAATGGAAACTATTTGTGAAATGTGATATATATATATATATATGGTCTTGGATCTTATATGAGTATGAAGGTACAAAGGTATGGGGTGATGTTGATCACCATGTTGGGTGACTTGGTCATCATATTGAGGCGATGAGATTCTTTAGGATGGGTGTCGCCCAATGTGTATTTGATACATGGTTCTGATATGGATAGGTAAGGAGGTGATGAGTCCGGGATTTCCAGATACATGAAATACTATAAATGTAGGCTATATCCATGGTTCCAAACCATGGCTATAAGCCCAAAAACCATGGTTATAGGTTATTTCCACGGTTTAATGAATCGTGGTTAGAATTGTTGTGGCTATAGGAACAATACTATATCCACGGTTTGAAATCATGGTTGAAGCTTTATCCACATGTGGGCTATTACCATAGTTTGAAACCCTGTCTATATCCCTTCCCATTTAAAAAAACACCCCCCGGAATGATCGCAACCCCAAGACAGACCCCACCCCCTCCCTGGATAGACCCCCTCCCTCCTGAAAACCCCCTTACACCCCCTAGACAGACCCCCCCCCCCACAACAGACCCATTACACCCCCTTGTAGACCCCCTTTCACCCCCATACCCTCCTTCATGGACAGACCACCCCCCCCCCCTCACACAACCCCCTCCACCTGCAAACACCCCTTGAACCCCACCCCCTACACACCCCAATGAAAAACCCCCTAGACAGCCCCCATCCCTCCTGGAAACCCCTTGGAAATCCCCCATGGACACCCCCTGTATAGCTACCCTCTCTCCCAGACCCCCCCTATAGACCCCCCTATCACCCCCTACAATCCCCTTTCACTCCCATCCCTAGACAACCCCCTATAGACCCCCTCCTCCATGCATACCCCCTTGCACCCCCTCCCCGAATGGACCCACTCCCCCTTCCCCATACAGACCCCATTTATACCCCCCAGGGTAGCCCCCCATCCCTCCTAGACACCCCCTGGATAGCCCCCCCCCCCCCCCCCGCTCCCTGGATAGACCCACCTTCCCATCCCCCCTACACAACCACCTCCCCTAGCATACCCCCCTTTCACCACCCTGCACACCAACAAGATAGCCCCCATCCCTCCTGGACAGCCCCTCCCCCCTCCTAGACACCCCCTGGACAACCCCCTACAGACCCCCTTGCACCCCCCCCCAAACAGACCCCCTTTCACCCCCACCCCTACCTAGATAGACCCCCTTGCACCCCCTACAAACCTCCTTTAACCCCCACCCCCTGGACAGACCCCCCCCCCTCCCTGGACAGACCCCCCTGCCCCCCCCCCAGCACAACCACCTCCCCCACGTAGACCCCCATTCACCCCCCCAGGACAACCCCCATCCCTCCTAGACACACCCCTTGATAGACCCCCCCCCCCCCTCAGGACAGACCTACCTTCCCCTCCCTCCTAAACAACCCCCTTCCCCTGTAGACCCCCTTTCACCCCCTGGACAGCCCCCATCCATCTTGGACACCCCCTATATCCACCCCCCCCCCCCCACTCTTGGTCACCCCCTAGACAGCACCCCCCCCCCCACTCCTAGACACCCCCTACATTAATTCATTGGAAAACCAAAATGATTTCCAGTCAAACATGCAGAACAACATGTAAAGAAACTCTTTTTAGTTAGATAAGAGACAAATACAGTGAACATTTAACATTAAAATTTCCATGAAAACATTTTTTATATTAAAACTCTACCCTCATTAATGAATATTTATCTTATTTTCAACAAATAAATCCAAAAATATAAATTTCACAATGAGCATCATTATACATTAAAACTCAACATTCAGCATGTTTTACCATAACTAAGATTATTTTCAATTACCATCATAAATAGATTCAGTTCAATAACATCAGCATGAAAAATATTCAATAGTTTAAGCACAAACACTCAACAAGTATAACATCCTCAAATCAATAATTTCAAAAGAGTTTCAATAAGTGGAAGCATAAATGAATTGTTTTAAACAAGTAAAAACAAAATTAAGTACTCCCTTGTAAGGATATGATGTAGTTTTCTACTTTTTTTTTTGATCCAACCATCCTCTTATATTTTTCACTCAATATAGATATTCTCATTCATGTACCATAAAAAATCAACATCAGATTTAGTCATTTTAGTTCAACAAAAATAAAACTAGGTCTATAGTGAGAAAGGAGTGACCGTTAAGCTTCAATTCAAAGGTGTTTGTTGTAGTGAACTATGGGAAAGATGGATTTCATTACCTACACTCAATTGGATACGAAGTACAATCTCCTAATAATTCATAAGAAGAATAATGGTTTGATCCAATTTTATTTTGAGATTCTAAAAAACAAAATAAGAATAATTTTATTGAAAGCACATAAATCATTTTATTGAAACAAAACGAATCATGGGTTACCTCCCATGGAGTGGTAGTTTTAAATTCCCCAGCTAGACTCTCTAAAAAATATATCCATAGTCACTAGGAAAGTCTGGATTCCTATGTAGTAACCAACTCATGTCGACATCTCAAATGTTTTTATATAAAAAATAAATTATGTGGGATTCTAAACATATAGGAAACAAACCCAATCCCTTATTAAATGAAAAATAATATTGAAAACACCCCTTTCTATAGCTATATAACATGTTATCAAATCTATAATTTTTTCTGCAATTGATGAATTTTACAATTTCTTGAAGGGGAAACCAAATGTAGGGTGTTTTGAGGGGTTATAAAAGATTCCCAAAACTCTATTCCTCATTAGATAACAATAAATAATCAGAAAAAACATTGTAAATTATTGTGTTTCAAATGAATGATTCAAGAAGACACCCTCCCTAGAAAGTCCCCCCTGTACACCCACTCTCCACATACACACCCCCATACTGGACCCCCCCCTCTTGGACCCCCTGGAAAGACCCCACCCCCTCCCTAGATAAACCCCCCTGCACACCCCACTCACCACCTACAGACCCCCCTTACACCCCCCCCCACACACACACAAACCACCTTTGCACCCCCCCCCCCCCTCCACAGTCCCTTATTGGATAGACCCCCTAGAAACTATTAACACATGAAAAAAATTAAACAAACTATTCAAAAAAGTCAAAAAAACATTGAAATAATTATAAATTTAGAACAAACAATAAGCAAAATGAAATATAACCAATCCATACCCATGATACAGTCTAAGCATGTATAAATAGTGTAAATGTAATTCATTTGTAGTGTAATGTGAGATTTAGGAAACTAAAATTCATAAATATAATTCATTTGTAGTGGCAGATTAGGGGAGAAAATAAAAAATGACCAGCATGTTAACTATAATCTTGTAAAAATAGACTGTTATGGGAACCCTATATAGTTATGTAGATGCAATTAAATAGAAGGGTATGAGATAGGCATATTTCATGAAAAATCAATGAAGGGAAGATTAATCTAATGTCTGTGAATGATGTTTGTGAGAAATAACATGAGGAAGTTGACCACGAGGATAGGGAAGGGTTTGGGTGAGAAATCGGGGATGTAGAGTGGCCATATTGGAGAAGGATCTCATGGTGGTGGGGTAGCCTCATCGGAGGAGGACCTAAGAAGGTGGTGTGGCCGTGTCAGTATGGCATCAAGTGGTGGAAAGCTATATCAGAGGAGGAGGACTGCGGTGAGGTGGGGGCATTGGAGCCACATCTGCAGGGAGGTGGGGATGTCATGTCGACAGGGAGGTGGGTTGGCAGCACCGAAGACGCATTGGCAGGGAGGCGTTAGAGCCACGTTGGAGCCATTTCAGCGGGTAGGTGTGGTTTTGGTGTCAGAGCCGAAGTGGGTGGAGGAACAACGATGGATGAGGATTAATTTCTATAGAATAATCTCATAGGTAGAGGGTTGCATGAGGGAGAGGGTTCTGTGGTTGGAGAGGAAAGTCCAAATGGGAGATAAACCTTTGAGGACCTATATCCATGCCCAACCTTTTTCCTATTGATATATCTCACCCTAAAGACACATTTAATTTAAATTGTGAATCATCAATGGGATGAACAACTATTTGAAGAGAAGATGAAACATAGAAGTATCAATGGTAATACTTCATTTTTTCATTTTAATTCTATTTGTTTTAACATGGTCAAGATTAGATAATTGTATATCGAGGTTTAAGTGATGTGGTCTAATTGATTACTATGAAATCTTAAATTCATTTATATCTTGTAATTATTTTCTTAGTTATCAATGCATTACTAATTGACGTAACAAAATTTGAACTCCATATTATGTACTGGAGATAGGACATTGAATTCTAAAGAATGAAAATCTCCATTATGTTATGTAGCATAAAAAACTTTCAAGGACCTAGGATAGTATTTATGTTTTTAGAGAGTGTGTCAAGAGAACACGAGAATTATATAGTTATCATGCTAGCATAAAATTGATAAATTTATGTGTAAACATTATAAAATAGTTAAACTTATCTAAACATTCCCATTATCTCAAAACAATAACACATAATCCTTATAAAATATTTCTCTAAGAATCTATGTGGTTTCTTCTAGTTTTTATCACTATAACTTAGTTTGACAGTAACTCACACATTGGTATTTCTTGGTTTGTTTCATTTAGTCCCCACACATTACCAATAGTCACACACCATTATTTTCATTCTTTTATCATAACTAAATTAAAATTTTGAAAAGAAATAATATTGTAACTAATAATATAACATAGGTAACTCCCATATATTTTTTTACGACATCCTGTGCACTTATGGTAGGCTATTTGATTTCCAAGTACACTTGAAAGATTAAGAAATATTTTTTATTTTCATTAAAATTTACCAGGTTTTATTTGAAATCATGTTATTAATAAATGACACAAATAAAATTAAAATAAAAAAATGAAACTATGGAAGTGGGGAAAATATATTTTATATAAAATATAATTGCATGTAGTATAAGTAAAAAATTTCAAAAAAAAGGAAACTAAAATATAAAAAATTATATATTTGATCATAAAAACAATAATAAACATTCTATATTTTATCATAAAAGGAATCCTTAAGAAAATATATAGAAGAAATATAACTTCCAAGGAAACTCCTATTATGTTTTCTAAAATCCTTTCACCATTATTTTATTAATAAATTGAATTTATAGCACAATATATTTTTTATTAAGAACCAAAAAACACCAAATTGATGTTAAATGACGAATTGTAAGTGATCCTCAAAATTTAAACTCAAATACAAAGTAATAGGTGATTCAATTTTCCATGAAGGACATATAAATATATGTAAAAATGAAACCATTTGATCACATGATTTCAAATAGAAACAAAAAAAATATTTAATTAATATTTAAATTGTGTAATGAAACCAAACAGTAGTGAATACAGGTGGGGGTGGGGATATTAACTCCAAATTCATGAAAATAATATGATCATATTGAGGGAGGGGTGGAGGAGATTAACTTAACCAGAATATGGGTGGCCTGAAATTGATATTGATACAGCAACTATTCCCGACATCTGAAATCGAAACAAATAAGTCAAAAAAAACAATGAAAATAAGACAATTATTCAAATAAATAATACCTGATGAAAATCAATGCAAAAGAACTTAAATGGGGTTAGAAACTATTTTTTTCAATTATCATCAAAATACAAAATCTTGGTTTTTATGTTATAAAACACCACATCAAATAATTTTAAAGTTTTCTAAAAACACCTCATTAAAATCATTTATTTATTAGAAAATAGTTATTTTATTTTAATTCAACTTATAAATACTCCTTCCACGTCTCAAAATTCTAAATTTTACCTATAAACCCATGTTTCCATCATGATGATCCTTCGTTTTTGTCAAATCCAAATTCCTTTCTTTATTAAATTTTCATTTATATTTTTAAACACTGAATCCACTTCAATGCCTTTGAATTTTTTGTGTTAATTTTAAAACTAACAATTTCCATTTAAAATTATGAACTATTCCGAAAAATCCCATACAACTCAATGATTATATCTCAATACACCATAGAAAATACCCCATTACTTGAGAGTAAATACTTGTCATACATGAATCAACTACATGGCATAGCAGAGCATGATCCATTTGTGCATTTTCCACCAATAATTATATCGTACCATGTACTCATCCTCTAAATGATTTTGTTGACCCTGTGAGTTAATTATGTTGTACCAGTTAAACTCCTAATGGCGTTCCCCAAACCATAATAATCCTTTAAATAATCCATACATCATTTATATAATTTTGATCCATCAATATAATGAAAAACATGCCATAAATATATGAATAAGACCTAAAAATTAAGGCACATAACCCAACATATTTTGTTAACTTGAGGATCTAAACAATAAAGATCTCTTGATTTTCTACTTAATCTTACCTCTTTATTATTTAAAAACCTATATTAAATATAGTGTAACTTCCAAATTAAAAAATGGAATTGTGAAAACTATGCTCTATTAAGAACCTAATCTCTAATACAATTTTTTCATGTACCTACTCAGGATACCCATGAATTGTTAACCCAAGATGACATATGATATAATTGAGGGTAATTAATCATACCCATGGGATAGTTTAACACCCCATGTTTTTTTATAAAAATAAATAGAAATGCATGGAACTTTGTTTTAAGAAGATATTTTTTTAATTAGCCTTTAAATCATAACTTTTCTACTTCTATGTTCTGAATTTCAAGAAACTGTCATCTAAAATTGTGTTCAGTATATTATTTGGAGTCTATTGGAACCAACTTGTTTTTTTGTGAATAGTAACATACCCTAATTAATATTAATATGAATATTAATATGACCCTAATGAATAGTAAAATTTATTATTATTTTATTTTCTTAAGGCTAGAAGACAATAACATCTTGGTTAATTTTTCATTGTGATAAAGAAGTAGTTGTAGAATTAGAACTATTAATTTTTGAATTAAGTATGCTTTTATTTAAAAATTAAATTAATAATATTTAGAAAATTATTTTTAAAAAACAGACTTCATTTTTGAAATCTACATGTCGATAAATGGTTAGGGTGGATTTTGGGAATTTTTCTGCAGCAGTTGATTTTTCGGTGAATAGTAAAAAAAAATACAGTTTTTAGTTTCGGTGTATTAATGACATCATTAATGATATAATAATGATTACATAAATTTGGTCGACTTTTGAATAGTTTAATAATATGTGAGGTGTCCCAAGTGGATTACACCATGGGCAAACCCATGGTTTTCTAAATACCACAATGAGGTGTCCCTTGAAAATTATTAAATTAATCCCTCACTTTTCCTATAAATACCAACTCTTACCTTCATTTAAGTCATTAACAATTCTCCCTCAAAAAATATCTAGCCTCCTTACCTTCATATTAGTTCTCACAAGGTTTAATCAAGCCCCCAAGGTCCCAACCTTCAAGTTCTAAGGGTTACTCTACAAGGTGAGAAAATTCTCAATTTCTTTCTTTTTCCTTTCAAATTATCTTTTATGTGGTATAATTTTCATGTTTCCATACCATGTTATTATTTACTTATTATTATTGATCTTATATATATTATGATTCATTTCTGGATGGGTGAACCTTGTCCCCTATCTTTTTAATATTTTCTAAAACCATGTTGTGTAGCCGTTAGGCTGCCAGATTTTTGTAAGAGATTTCTCACTTTTTCTTTTATTTTGAGTTCCTTACTTATTCTTTATTCATATATCCTTACCCAAGAAGCATGAAATCTCCAGAAATCATGTATACTATGGATTTTGTCATGTTTATGAAAAATTACTTATCATTATTCTTCTCCTCTCCAAAATATTTAAAGAATAAAAATATTGCCCATTTGTGTCGAATTATCGACATCGTGGACAATGTGATTTCAATTTCCATTAATTATTTCAAGTATGGTCATGAAACCATTTATATGGTTTAACCAGGTTATAATATTTGTTTTATGACTCACCCATGGTTCTGTAATTCTCTTGTACTAATGGTTCTAATTTATAAGACAAAACAAAGTTGTTATTATCAAAGAACCACTAAAAGGATCTAAACGAACATCATTAATGTTCTAACTTATGAATCATCCTCATGTAAGAATTAAAAATGGTAAATGGAATAATTTATGTTAATAGTTATATGAAAATACTACTCTATTCCAATTTTGGATTTTCACTTCCAATCGACAAGAATTTCCACCATGAATGAATCATATAAATCATGTAAAGAATTCAACCAAAAAATAGCGCAAGGGGAAAAATACTAAAACTTAAGGGTGAGAAGATGTTATGAAATGATCATATAAGATGTTATAAACATTAAAATATTTCTATAAAATATTAATAACACTTTTTTTAACCATTATACAGGAGGTTTAAACAAGTTGGAAGTAAGACAAACCCGAGGTAAGGGAATTCTTAACCCGATTTCCATTCTTTGGGTTAACCTTCTACTTCATTATTTATATGAAATTTAAATTGTTTTTGTGATGGGTTATGATTATATTATGTTTTATTATGTGTATTTACATTATATATACATACTTCATCTACTATTTTATGTATGTCTTCAATTGTAAGATATTTATAAAGGAGTTTTCTTTAAAATTCTTCTTTTAAAATTCGGTTTTACGAAATTCCAAAGTGATGTTTTTATGGTATTATTCATGTTGTATGATTATGTTTTGGTTCTTGGGAATTATTTATGATTAATTGTGGGACCTATATCTCCCTCCAATGCATTGGGTATGATTAAGTTAGAGGTCAGCCATATGGTTACTCCAAGTGTAACTGTGATGGTTACACAATGTAAGGTAGTCGTGAGGGTTACAAATTATAAGGAATCCAAGAATGGATAAAAGATTATGTAAGTAATGTACCAAGATAACTTTATAATTATATTTATGTTCTCATGTTTTGTCTGAATTTTTTTAAATCTCATGTTACTCAAAGTAAGTATCTATGGGTGACAAGCATGTCTCTTGAAAATGTTTTCATACGTTACGAGTATTCATGGACTAATGTGCTCTTTCCTTATTTTTAATCCCTTACTGATCTTTTGTGCTCATCCCAAGTTTTTAAATGATTTTTCACAGGTTAATAGATGTGTAATACAAGGAAGGAAGACACGTTAAATGTTGAAGCATTGTCCAGGAGTATTGTTTTATGTTTTAATGTTTTATAATTTAAAAAATAAATAAAAACTGTTTTTATGGTATCCACTATGTAACAATGTGTAATGTTATGAATGTTTTGTCCTAATTCTCTAAAGCTCTAAACTTGAAAAGATACTAAATGTAAAAGAAAATTTTTCCTTTATTAAATTCAAGATTATGTATGTAATAAGGTTGGGTTCTTATAGATAGCGACAAGAACTAGGGAATCAGATATAGAACTTGTTTGAATTATTTCACTAAAATAAACATAGATAAAACACAGTGAAATATTTATTGAAATTTTATCATAACCTCTCTATACATTTGAGGTCAATGCACCAAAAGAAAAATAATTTTTATAAATAATCATAACCAAATAAATAATATAAAATAAATAAATAGTCATACTAAATAAATGATATAGATAAATATAAACAGATACAAGAGTGGCCATTTTAGTCGATACAACAATAATTAAAAAAGAAAACTACTCAGACCAATCTCTGTGTGACTCTACAAGTCACCATTCAAACTCAATACCAAAATCACATAAACTTGATCATTTAAGTACCTAAACCTATACATCAAACTAAATTATATATATAATAATTATTATAAATCATAGTATTTATTCTAAAAAAACTATTCCCCCTGTATTACCTTTAAACAAAAGTTCAATTTCTTGGTAGTTTGAAAATACAGTTTGTAAACATAGGTTTTTATCATTTTTTTAAAACCAATTACAATTCATTTTAATTATTCCTTTAAATAGTTTCCTTTAAAACATATGGTTTTAAACAATCCCAAAATAACATTCCTTAAATATACCCATGTACATGAGTTTTCAAAAGGAGTTCAAAAAAACATTTCCAAACATTTAATCATTATTTAAAAATAATTAGATTAATTATTTATAATAAGATAGTAACAACAAAAGTGATAATAATAATGATAATAATAATAATAATAATTAAAAATGAGAAACATATCATAGTAAAAATGTAAATGTAAATAGTAACACATTATCACAAAAATAAAGGAGACATATTCTTGAAAATAAAGTTAAGTACTTAGGATCCTGGGAATACCTTAGTGTTGAGGGAAAATTCAATAACATACTAAACATTATCCATCATATCATCATGTTTGTCATAATATAACCTACATAACTCTTTTAATTTACCTACATTCCATGATAGAGGGGATAACTCCCAAAGTAAGATAAATGACACACTAAGGGCCATCATTTTACAGAATAATCATATAATAGTACAGTATGTGGTCTTTGAAATTACACTCTCTACTCTAGGTTACTATGATGTATTAAATGGTGGTGAGACAATTAGTGATAAAAATAACAATATATAAATATATAAATTCCCAAATACATTAATAATAATCATAAGAAATATTCACCCCCAAGAACCCCTTTAAGTAATAGCCCCTCACTCACAAAATCATCAACATAATAAATGTGTTCTATACTAGGGAAGATCTATTTCATTTTAAAATAAATCATGATAGAGGAATATTCTAATGGATTAATCATCAAGAAAACCCTTCTTCAAAAGTAGCAACTATGCCTCATAACTCATCTCTGAAAGTGACAACTATGTCTTATAACATTTTTAAAAAACATTTTCTTAAGTTACATTTTTTTTAAAAACCAAACACAACTTGTAAGTCCATAAAAACCTTTAAACCCCACTTTAAAGAACAAAAAATAACTTATGATATTAAATCTCATTAATAAATGACATTTCTGAATTTCATCAAACATCTTGTGTGCATGGTCAAAAAAAATAGATTTTAACAAATCATTAAAATGTTAAAATCATTAAACTCATTGGAAATAAAGTAAAATCATAGTTTTCTCATTACAAAAATCCCTAACCAGATTTAATATTGTCATTACACAGCCACAGCCAAAATTTAGAAACCGAATAAATTAAAAAGTATTAAATTAAAGTTAAATACAAGGGGAAATATACCTTAGGTTTTTTTAATCCAAAAGAGAAGTATTTATCCAACCTAATAAGGAAATAAAGACCTCTAGAAACAAATACTGTTCCAAAAAACTAGAAACCTCCATTTTAAAAATATCTTGATCATGAACCCGTGGTCATCAATATCCTATTTCTGTAAGATCGTGGATTGGGAGAAAAATAATAAAATTCAGTTTCCTTGATGATTTTACCAAGAATAATTAGGAATGAACTTGAATAAAATTGTGAAATCACTAAGGAGTATGAGAAAAATGTAGGAACTCAAGCCCGGGGTCAAAGGAAACAAACAAGGAAAGAATAAAATCCTAAATTTTTAATAGGGTAAATAATGTGAAAACAATTTTAAAAAACTATCAATCATTGACCATGTCACAAATCTTCTAAATATGGTGTGGTATCCCCATCTCAATTACCCAAGCAACATGGTCCTCGGGTTTTAACATTGTATCCTCTATGAAAATAAATCTACACCTCCCACCACCACCATTAGCTCCATGAATCCATAGCATAACCCTTTCCACTATGGTGTATGAATCACTCCAAACCAAGCCCCCACAATATAGGGTAGACCAAGTGTCTTGGACACCTAGGGTCTACGTAATGGTAACCCTCAGTAAGGCCATCTCCCCCACCACCTTCATTCCACATATCCCTTAGATATGGAATGACATGACACTATCAAAGTATAATACCATTACAAAACTATGATCAATGTGGAAAATCAATTGGTTATGGTATGTTCTACTACTATGTAAGAATAAAACCCCAACATATTCTTCATCCACACTATAGATACCATTTTATGGCATGTTCTACCTCTATGAAGTGGTTTCAAACTAGTATACCCTTATGCAATCCACTTACATATTGTATAGAATTTTGGTTGTGGTGTGTTCCTCTCGTACTAAGACCACCACAATGGCATAGCCCATGTGTTATGACATGGACTACTATAGAAAGACCCGTTACTATTTTTCCCCAAAAATGTTTGAAAAACCCAAAAATAGTAATTCCAAAATAAAATTATTAAATAATTAAAATAACCCAAAAATGTGAGTTTGAGGTGTGACATTAGTCTAACAAATCCAAATAAGTCCAAAAATTCATTTTTTAATTATGAAATTAAAAACAATTATAGACTCATGTAGGTGACTTCCTTGTTAGTGTTTTATTTATAATATATATCTACAAAATCATCCCTTGACTAGATTTATCATATGAAAACCAAGACAGATAACCACTAAACCTTAGGTAAACCTTCCGTAATTCTAGAGGTTTTTTTCTAGAAGCGAGGGCCTAAGGGAAGATAGTGGGGAAATTATACCCATGGAAGATAAATAATAATAACTATATAAAATAGTTGATATGGTAATAAATTAATAAAAATGTGATATAACAATAAGAAAATCAACAACATCCCACAATCTCAAACTAACGGTACAACAAAAATGATATACTAGTCATAAAAGACATAACAGGATCACCCGTAGGTGGATCACACACAATAGCTCCAAAATAAGTGAAATGAAACCCCAAACATGTCATATAGGATCCACATGGTCTTGATCCGACCATTAAAATCCAACCCATGAATTAACTTCCCCTCTAGATACTAATATCTAGATATTGAGCTCATTAAATTTCCAATGTCATGAGACAAAATGTATATATTCTTCTTGATGGTCCTTTATAGGGTTTGAGTATTACCTCAATATGCCACTGCCAATTTATTCTGAAGATTAAATAAGTTTAAATAGCAAAACCCTATCCAAGACAAATCTTAAAATTAAGAAGACAAAAAATAGAAACAAATAAATATTACCAGTTGAAAATTGGATTGTCTAGGGGTCTGAAATAAAATAAACCATATTCTATGGTATAAGTTAGAGCTATGTGGGGTGGCTACATCTAAGAAGTATCTTGTGGAGGTGGGGTGGCTACATCTCAGGAGGACCACTTAAAGTGGTGTAGGTTGAGTGAAGGTGAGCCAAGTTAGAGTAGGAGGGTTGCTGTGAGGTGTGGTGTGGGGGGGGGGACTTCAGAGATGTGTTTATAGGAAGGTATGGAGGTCATTTAGGATATAGGATGGGTGCATGGGAGCCATGATGGTAGGGAGGTTGGATGGGTGCATCGAAGCCACGATAGAGGGGAGGTGGGTTGGGTGCGCCAGATCCACGATAGAGGGAAGGTGGGCTGGGGGAGGTGCGCTGGGTGTGCTGGAGTTGCGATGGAGGGGAGGTGGGTTGGGTGTGCTGGGATGGGTGTGTCGAATCCGCAATAGAAAGGAGGAGGAGCAGGAGGAGGGTAGGGGGAATCTCAGGTGTGAGTGGTGGAATAATCATGAAGGATGGAGGGATCGTGAAGGGAGGATGGTAGGTCCAAAATTTTCCATCCACCTATGGATTTTAGGATGGATATAGCCATGTATTTTATTAGTTTTGGCTATAAATCTATGTCTATAGACCAATTTTCTAGTAGATTTTTTTGTGATATAAAAGGGTAAGTGTAGTGACATTGTGTTACATGTTACTTCTTTCCCTATTTTCTATTTGTGTGTGTGAATAGCCTCTGAGTGGCTTCTCTCCCCCCACCGCTTTCCGCTAGGGTTCCTCGGTGGTGCCTCATCGGGGGGAGGATAGTGCGGTGCTTCCAGCTTCGCCTTCCCCCTTTCCCCCATTCTTCCTTTTTCATCCCCCTTTTCCCTCCCCCTATTCCCCCATTACATGGTTCTCCTGGATCTCTGGTTCATTTATGTTTTTCATTTCTTTATCATTCAATCTCGGACCCTTTTGCATCATTTCCCCTGGTCAAAGCCTCCATTTGTTCTTCCCTTTCTTTGTCCCCACAGTAGCTGTGTTTTTTACCCCACTTTTGTCTGTTGTGCTGGTTTTCTCAGGGAGATTTGGGATGTGACGTCTGAGTTCCATGGGTTTCTCAGGGTTTATTTTCGCTAGGTTGTGGATCCAATAGTCTAGGTTGAAAACTGAGTTGTGGTTGTGATTTATGGTGATTCTCTATCCCAATTCTACTACTTATCTAGCTTCTGGTTCCTTTGTTTCACTCCAAGTCGGTCTTCCACAGTGGTTTCATGGATGCTTTGCGAAGTGCAGTTCGACTGGTCGATGGTGTTCTAGTAGGCGCTTCCATTACTGGCTTTATATCGAGCTACAATGGTCCTCTTTTGTTTGATGATTCGCAGGTTCACTGCTTCTTCAGGTATGTGTAGAGGCAAGCAGCCTTCAACGACAGACACGGTTTGTTTCAGATCTATGTTGTTTTGTGCGAAGATGTTTGTTTCATTTGGTGGAAATCTCATTTGATGATCGGTCTTGGAGACATTATTGTTGTTTTGGAGGTGATGACGGTGAAGTTTTCTTCATTATTTATGGGTTTGGGAAAAGATGTTGACACCGGTGTTATCTCTTGTTGATGAAGGATGGTGTTGGGACTTTTCCTTATGCGTGTGAACATGGCTCGTGATTCCTTTGGGTTTCATGTCTGTTTTTGGATTTTTTTGCCTTTTGATTTATGTATTCTGGTATCCATTGTTTCTTTGTTCTCACCGGCGATGTAGAGACAATGAACACCGACATTATGGTATGGTGCTTTAATCGACGACGACGATGATACCAGTGTAACAAAGACATCAAGTGGCGATGATGACGTGGACAGTGGTGTCAGTGATGATGGAAATGTTAATTTCGAGGCTGGCGCATGATGAGATGGGTGATGAATTCTGGAATTTGAATTTTGTGGATTTTTGAAAGGTGGTAATGGCGGTCTTGTATCAGGAGTGTTGTTTGATTTGAATTTTGAATTTTTAATATGGTGTTTTTTGTAAGGGTTGACACTTACCCATTAAAAGTGTCATTATAAAATACCAAAAAATATGGATTGGGTTGGGGATGTGTGTGTGTGTGTGTGTGTTTGTGTGTGTGTGTGTTATCAAGGATATCTATCCATGTAATTGTATTCAGTAGGTTTTCACCTATATAGGATCCTATGGAGTGTCATGCAGGCGGTGATGGGGTTCCAGAGGAGCACGATCAAGTTAAGACCTCTAAAGGTTAGGCAGATCATGAGCTGTTGGTATAGGCTCAAGTACAAACTTAGGTATAGGCTCTATTACAAGCGGGACAACTTCCAGATTTTGAACCCTTTGTGTCATGTCTGGATGTGATGCTCATAATGATCTTGGTACATCTCATCAAGGGTATCGATAGGGGATCTCATGTATAGGAGCCTTCCATGAAGTATCTGACTCGAGAGTTCTAGTCACAACACCCACCACTATTTTAGGGTATAGGTGGTCCACTGAAAACTAAGAAATTGATCAAATGGATGGAGATGATCTTTTAGAAACAAGATATTCCTCAAAGGTGGAGGGTGAAACTAGAGATGTACATGCTCTTAAGACTGTAAAATCACTGATGAGATGTGCAGGTTTAGGATGGAAGACATGAGGAACTGTCCTAGAAGGAATTTGAGTTCATGTTCTTCGAGAACTTCTTTCCAGAGATTTTGTGGATGGAGTGATCGTAGGTGTTCTTGAACCTTTAGTAGAGTTACATGTTGATCATGGACTATAAAACAATGTTCACCAAGTTATCTAGCTTTTCACCCAACATGGTGAGTGATGACACCTCTTGGGTCATGTGTTTCGAGGATGGTTTATGGCATGACATTCAGGTGTAAGTAAACATATTTAAGTTGGCCTCATATTAAAAGGTAGTGAACCAGGAACTCATAGTTGAGGGAGACTTAATGGAAGAGTCCTACTTGATCCGGGTGACAGTGTCCTGTGATTTCAGTTGTGACACTTCAGATACAAAAAAGCAAGGATCAGATGAGTTCCAGTATGGTAGTCAGGACAAGGACTGGAGCACACCACCTCAGAGTGGGTTGTCGACGATGTGATTCCAATTTAGGAAGCCAAGTCATGTCTAGACTTGGTGTGTGAAGCCTCCAAAGGGGTGTTAGGAAAGTGGAAATGTCGGGTATCTTAAGAGGTTCTTCAGGAATCCTTCTCGGATAGTCAAAAATTAAAGACCAGAGAAGACTCAGGGTTTTAAGATTAGACCTGGAGCGGTACTAGGTTATGGTTGTAGAGGTTCACCTACATTTATAAGTCATGGAAAAGATAGTAGGACCCGGTAATGTGGTTAGTTAATTGTGTCTAGTGAAGTACCATAAGGAGTATAGGATTCATGTAGTCGAGTGTCAGGCTAGGTGTATGTCGCAGAGCAATCAGTGTCAAAGTAGACCGGTGATCCAATGGAAATCATAGGGATTCCATGGGTGTGACCGGAGTATTATTTTGTTTTGTTTGGAATGGAATTTTAGAGGCATATCTACTTTGGGTGAACAATATGGATGGGATGTATGTTTTTACTAACCATGTGTAGGTTATTATGTTTGTCTCATATTAGGACGCATTATATGTATATATATACACACATGAGGTGCGTGGCACCCGAAACTATATGTGATCATTGGATGTGGGATTACTTGAGGTGCGTATGAATCCAAGCAGCATTGTGTTGTGGTACTTGATTGATGTGTGAAGAAGCAGGACTGAATTGAGCATTTTTTGAGGTGTGGGACCTCATAGGTGCTATGTATGACATGGGAAAGAGGCAGGAATTGATGTATTGTGGGATTTTGATGGGTTTCAGGTATGAAATGGGATCACCTTATGAGGTGTAGGAGTGACGATATGTCATAGGAGGACCTTGAGTCTATGGATAGTCAACATACCAATATATGTTTTTTGATTTTTGGGTTGGGATGGGATTGTGGTTGGTAAATCCTAAGGTGGGGATCCCCTTGAGGTAGTTGGTCTGTACCCTTTAGACTGGAGTGTTTTGGTTTAATTTGAAGGAGATGGGTATGTTCATTATGATCTCCATGTTTTGTTTCATATATTTGGGATGATCTATGGTAATATGGGAGATTTTAACATCCTTGGTATTTGGAGCGGTTTGAAATCCTTAATTATTTTGAGTTTTTGATGTTTTTCAGGTATAACAACTTTTCTCTCACTAATAGTAACTAAATTTCATGTTTTTTGTTAACCAAAACCTTATTTTTAGATGGATTTAGAATTTTGGAAAATGTATCAGGTGTTTGGATGGATTTTGGGTGCATAAGAGGCCCAAAGGCCCTATTTTGGATAAGTGAAGGCTGAGGTACATAGTTATATTTAGTTGTGAAGCCTCTTAGTGTAAACCATGTTGCCCTCCTTTTTCACTAAGCATAGTTTGGGGAACCATGTGGCATAGGGTGAACATCCATGCGAGACCTCTTCAATTTTTTAGTATAGGGAATCTCCACGGTTTGCACACGGTTTGGAAAAAAGTGAGAAAGATGCAGAATTAATGTCATTTTGGTAGTTCCCTCACACACTAGCATGCATAGTTTTCACACAATTAGGCATAACCATGTCAATCATGGCTCATAAGTAGCAGGAACTACAAAGTTGCAGCAGGGTTTGGAAAATCGTGCAAGATAACCATGCATATCATTAACGAAGTGAATTTACCTTTTTACCCCTACCATTATTTTTATTCTTCTCTTCTTTTCATCATCCCACATGTGGTTTTCCTCCAAGTCTGTCATGGTTCTGCCCCCCCTAGGTATTGAGGTATCTTCTCTGTCTGAGCTCTGCTTTTCGATCCAACGGTTGTGTTTGATCTGTATCGGTAAGGTTCTATTTCCTCTAGATTCTATTTCTATTTTCCATTGCCTCGAAGATCTATAAATCTATGCAAGTAATTTTTCCCTATTTTTTGGTTGTTCATCTAGAACATCAATTTATTTCAAATAGGTTTGAGTTAGAAGCTAAGAACTAACATGCCTACATCTAAAACTATGAGGAAGGTGGTGAATAGTTTTTATTATTATTTCAAGAGTGTTTGGGTGATGTGGATTTTAGAGTCCCATTTTGTTGACTGATCAAGACCCCAGAATTTAATTGATTTCCATTCAAAAATTAATTTAACCCAGGTGTGATGCATATGGGAATTCTCACATGAGTCTAGAGGTGTTGCAAGCCTAGTGACTGGCTTCAGGCCCTAGGTAGGTTAAGTTAGGGTGATTTTTTATTTAAATTGCATGTCTCGGTTTATTTAAATTGAATTTATATATATATCTCTGTGTGTGTGTGTGTTTAATTATTAGGATTCATTATTGGGATACTCAGGATAATGATGGGATTGACCTGAGGATTGAGATTGTGTAATTTTCCTATTTTGAGGAGGTGTGATCATCGGGATGGGCTTAGCCTAATGCATTGGGGTGATGTTGGTCACTAGTTTGGAGACTCAATCATCAGATTGAGATAGAGAGGATTTAAAGATACTGGATTAGTTTGTGTGATATGGTATGGTGTAGCCATTGGATTTTAGCAGCATGGTCGTAAGGGCATGAGGTGTCAGGATAGTATGGCTCAAGTTCTAAATTGGTGATTGTCGCTCATCCGTATTGGCCAATATTATATTAAGAGTAATGTAAACTCATGATGACTCAATTATGATATGGTATTGACCACTCATGTGGGTAGATTCCTCCGTTAGTTGAGGATTAGGTAAATGGTTGGGGTGGAAACCATATAAAGACACATGGGTGATAAGGAGCCATTAGATGATAGAATTGAGGTTGTTATTTAGGGGATGGGGCTCACTGTGATTAAGGAAATTAGGCCAATAAATTATTGGAAGGATGGATGTTACCATTCCTTGGGACATCATATGTTGAGTCGATGGTGATATTATATTGAGAAAGATTTTATTCTACATTTGGGCATCAGGCTTCGAGACAAAGGGTGCTTTCGAGAAGGGGTCCGAGTGACCAAATTCTTTGGTTGGTCATGCTTTTAGGACATTGGTTACTTTGTTGATGGCACAAGGTTCTAGTGAAAATTTGAGGTGAAATATGTGGGTTTACATAGGACTATATGACATCATATGACACCTTGGAACATGGGTTAAATATCCTCTCCTTTACAGATATTCCAACATTGGATGAAGTTGGTGATAGCTTCCGGGTGGCTATTGAGAACTGGGGATGTTTGTGTTTATTATGTGCATGCGTTTTTTCTTTATTTATTTTTGGTACACACCTTTTTAATCACAAATTTAAGGCAGGAACAAATTTTAGGTGGCCTACTGTGACTCTTTCTCACACCATACATGGGCCCTGCAAAACGCATGTAGATTTCATACTTTTGTGTTTGGTTAAGGGTTCGGGCTCTAGAGATGGATCGTAGGGGTTGATATGAATGGGATGGAAGGCTAGGAACCCTAAGGTTCCTAACTCAGCTGGAGTTTCTGTTTTTATTTATTTTTTTATCATCATTCTACTTATGTATGTATATACTGGTGGTCGTCCACAAGTGATCCATTCTTATTTATTGTATTGTATGGCCTGTATTGGATGCATGTTCTATTTCTATATCTATAAATGGTTTGTTTGGATATTTTACTTTATTCTTCTACTGTTGTTCAATTATGCTTCTGCTATTGCTTATTATTGTTTTTCTTCGGCCATGGGCGGGTTACTATTCTAGAGACTGTCATTATTTATTCTCTACTGCTATGTATATATTTAACAAGACTATTATATTATTATCATTACAGGGTTTAGTATACCCACTGTCACTCTTTTACACCCTCAACACTAGTAAACGACATTTGGCGTATGGGTAGGCATGCCTAAGTCTAGTGTCACTCGGCCTGAAATCACTATTCAGGTAGCTAATCAGGTCGAGGTGCTACAATTGATAAAGAGGATTACCTATTTTTTGAAAGAGGTCATTTATATCATCACTTAATGGACCTAGGGTTGTTTTTTTTAAAGAACATCACATATAGATATTGTAAAATAAAGTTTAGAATAGTTTTCTTGAAGGTTTCAGTTGAGTTAAGAGTCACAATGTGGTGTTTATAAGAGATCAGTGGTGGTGCAGTTTTATAGTTAACGAAAGGACACATATTTAATTAATAATTTTTTTTGAATATAATAAATTCTTTTTCATGTGAAAGTTCAATTATTCCATAATATAAAATATAAGATTGTATAAGGTTGAAATATCATAAATAAATAAAATTTTTATAGGTTTATGTGCTATTTTAAACCTTATCTTTTGGTTTAATACCTTAGTTAACATATTTTAACCTTAACCACAGTAACTCCTTCTCACTCTTGAAGGGTTATAATTTTACTTATAAGGTAAAAATTGGACCATAAAAGGGGCCATGGGATTACATTTTAGACAACATATTTTCCCCGTTTCCACTTTAAATATTATTATAATTTTTAACTAATTTAGTAATATATTATTTTCTAAAAATATCATTAATTTCATTTTTAGCACTATAAAATTTATTTTAATTTAAGAAATTAAAGACAAATATTTAATTGGAATATAGACTTTCAATGTACCTGTACTATTTCATATATATCTATAAAACTTTTGGGTCACTATAAGTCACCCAAAAATTATTACTTTTAGTGTTTTTAAAATAATTTATTTTATTTTTCAATTAATTAAATAAATACCATATCAGCATTGCATAAGAATTTAAGGTAATTATTTAATAACTAAAAGTTATACATAAATTACCATATTAAAAAAAATTATCTCATCTTTCAAATATACATTTAGATCCAAAATTGTCCTACTTTTATCCTTATAACACTAATAGAAAATAGATTTATTACGACTGGACATTTGCGATAGAATGAAGGTTCTTTTACAAATACTCACTATTTGAGACAAACAAAACATGTCCTTCGCAAATAATTTGGGGGGGGGGGTCCCTCCGCCCAGTGCCAAACTCATTGGCGATGGATTATTTGTGATGGAAGACTTATTCCATCGTAAATAGCCATTCGTTCAAAAGTATTTATGCTGGATTTTAAATTCTATCATAAATACTTTTAACCAAAAGACTATTTGTGATGGCATTAATTCGGTCACAAATACTCTATCTCAAAAAACTATTGATTTAACCTACATTGACCATCCTTTCTCCTCCTATCCTCTTATTCCTACTCTCCCTCACAGATTTTCCCCTCTTATCCTCCTTTAGACCACCGGACCACACCTCCTACACACTTCACCACTATGTCATTGCAACCCTCAACTGCATCGCCACACCACATCGCAAAAATCACTCTCCCTCTCCCGCACAGCCACAATGCAGCCCCTCCGAACTACCCACAAGACCACCCAACCTCTGTTCCACTCAATCAAATTATGTTTCCACGATTTCTTAAAAGATCTAGGTTGGACTCTCTATGGTATGGACTCATCTTATTATTCTTGATTTTTATACATTTTATTTCATTTTTTCATTATGGAAACCCCTATGTTTAATAATTTATCTATTTATCATGCCGGATCTTGTATTTAGGAATGATAAAAAAAATATTCCGTATTTGAATGTAAGAAAAAAATGTAATGCTAGATCTGGTGATTTATCTACTTATCTATTTATCATGCCTCATCTGTTTATCTATTTATTATGCATGATATTTTTATCATGTCTGTTCTGGTTTAATAATCTATTTGTTTATCAAGCATGATCTGTTTATGTTAACTGATTTGTAGATATTTTTCTAATTTTTTAATTTTTTAATTTATATATGTGGATATATATATATATATATTGACATGTGAATATTTATATATATATATATATATTTAAAAAACATATGTTATAATATATAAACATGTAAGGTTTTTAATATATATATATATCATGTTTAAAAAAACGTGTAATGTTTTCTATATATATATATATGCATAGATATAGATAATCATTTTGAAAAAACATCTAAGGTTTTATATATATATATAAGGTTTAAAAAATGTGTAACTTTTTTGATATATATACAGACACACACATAAATATACATTTTAAAAAACTTTTAAGGCTTTTGATATATATATATATATATATTGATATGATATGTATATTTTTTTTAAATACATGTAAAAATATGTTTTATTATGAAATCATATGATATAAATATAACTATATATTTATATCTAATTATGTATATACATAAATCTTAAAAATCCTTTTATATTTATTATATATATATATATATGCATATATAGATTTAATATGTATATTTATTTAAAAGTGTCTGAATATATTTCATATATTTATATTAATTACGAAATCGTGATATAGATACACACACACATAGATGTATATAAACGTTTTAAAAAAATAGTATGGTTTTTCATATATATATATATATATAAGTTGTAAAAAAAATGTGATTTTTTTGACACACACACACACACACATAGACATATATTTAAACATTAAAAACGTGTAAGATTTTTGATATATATATATACATATTAACACCTGAATATGTATATAAATAATATATATAATATGTATATATATGTGTGTGTGTGTGTGTGTGTTTATTTATTTATTTATTTATATAGATTTGATATGTATATTTGTTTAAAAAAGAGTCATTATAAATTTTATGTATTTATTTTAATTATGAAATCATGGTATACATACTTATAATAATTATTAAAAATTTAACAATAATTTAAATAATTAATACTAATCCTACATAATCTATAATAATTACTAATTAATCAGTCAATATTATTACTAAATAGTAAATATGTATGTATGTTTATATCTATGTATATAGATCTGATAAGTTTTTTTTGAAAAAAATGTATAAAAAATAATTTTATGTAAATAGATTTGATTAATTATGTGTTATATATATATAATGTATGAAGTAAATTAAAATGAGTGTTTTTTAGGAATGATGAAAAGAATATTTTAAAGAAAACATTTTAACTGAATGTTGTTTATAAGATTTTATTATATTAAAAATGTTAAAAAATTGCTTTTATGAAAAAAGAATAAAAATTTAAAATTTGTAATATTTATTAAAAACATAGTTAATAATAGTTAGGATAATTTCTTTTAATACTTTATAAAAAATATAAAAATTATAAGACTTATTAAAAATTCTTAAAAATATTAATTATTAAAAATTTAGTATTAATTTATATAATTTATAATATTTAATAATTATTGAGTAATTATTATTTATATATTGTTAATATTACTGATAATTATAAAATCCTAATAATAATTTGTAAAAAAATATAAAAACTTATATATAAAAGTAAAAAATATTAAAAAATTAATAAAATATTATATTAATAATAATCATTAAATAATTTATAATAATTAATAATTAATTTAACAATATTATTAATGTAAAGACCTAAACTGTTATAAATGAAATTTCCCTTTTGATTTAATTAAATGTCTAATTTGTAATATGGTTATATAAAACACATGAACTTCCTTTTTTTATGATTTAAAATGTAAAAGCCTGTTAAGAATGTTGACCGGTGTTAATATAGTCATTGACTAGTGATCACATGATTAGTATCAATATAGGGCTGTAAAAAATCCAATCAACTCAGAAAAAGGAATTGATAGCCTAAAAAATTAGAATCATTCCCTATAAAGTATATTTGTCGGAGCTTCATAGGGAGATAGTATCTCAGGGATTTTTCCTAGACCAATCCCATGATGAGATCTGGGGGTTTAAGCATGAGTGAAACCGTTTATGAGAGAAGTTGAAGTTCATCGAGATCACAGCCCAAACCATGTTCGCCGAACAACCCCATGATAATCTCAACATCACAAACCTTACTCATATAGAGTACGCCAGTGTAATAATGGGATATGTATCAAGACCTAGTTAATTTGAATATGTATATTACATACTAATGTATATATTCTCATTTTAATTGTTTCTTTTAAATGATTTTTTAAATTTAATTAAACAAAAAATGTATTTTCAGGTAATACTAAAATTCAATTAAGGGGTTTATATCGATGAATTGATGGATTTTTAAAATAAACAATATTTTAATAAAATTTTATTATTAAGTAAATATTATTAATTATAAATGGGTTTTCAATTTTGATGAAGTGAAATGTACTTTTTATAAGGGTTCAAAAAACTATTATTCTAAAAACCCCAACATTTTATAATAAATGACAAATATTATTTTAAAATTGAAAATTCATATATTTAGAAAATAATTTAGATAAAATTAATATTATTTTTGGAATTATAATGTCGAAATTATCCAAAGATGAATTTTTCATACTTTTCTATGATAGTTGAATTTTCGGCTAAAAATTAAATACCGTATAAATTTAATGTGTCTTTTATGACATCATGATGACCCCAAAATGATATCATTAATACTATAATGGGTATTATCAGTCCAATTTTATTTCTCCATTAAAATAATATGATTTTTAGACAATTTTATTATTTTTATAATACCCTTATGATTCCTCCAAAATGTATAACATATTTCATGATTTTAAATGCATTTCTCTGATAATGTGACTCATCTCCACATAATCAAGGCTAATAGTTTAATATCTTCACCCCTTTGCCTAATAAAATAATTAAAACCTCCCTTATTTGGAAAAAAACATTGGAAAATCATGGGAAGGTATTTTGGTTTGGAGTATTTAATTATATAGATTCCTAAACCTATGTTTGTGAAATATTAAATAATTCCCCTCTCATTTCCTATATAAACCCACCCAATCTCCCACATTTATTCCCTAAAAATCCTTTTATAACGTCTTTAATATGTCCTACCATTTCTAGAATCATCCTAAATCACCCCAAGCTCTCATATAATCCCCTTTTCATGTTTTTGAAGCCACACACTCAAGTAAGGGTTCCTTCATTTCTATTATTTATCCAAGTTTCCTTAAACTATTACACCATTTTATTTTTAATTAAAAATGATGGGGTATGTTTTTTTACCTCCACCATAATACCCATATTATGTTTTAATGGTGATATATCTCTTTCTCTCACATTAATCCCTCTCATGTACACTCATTACAATGATGAACTTTTCATAAGAGTTATTCCATTTTCATCTTTCTTCAAGTTTCATTATTATGTTATGACTTCCATGTAACACCCCCAAAACTTGAACCTCATATATTGATAATTTGAGGTGTTATTTTTGTTTTAATTTCATCATAATGAAACAAATATTGTTTCTCATAAAAGTAATAATATGTTTTTCATGTACTTTATTATGAAAATGATTAAAACAACACACAATGGAAACAAGGTTTTTTCTTTCAAGTAAGAACACTGTAGTGTTTACAATACACTGGAATGAACAGGAAAATCATGCTAACCAAAGATAACCATTAAAAACCCTATCAATATTTCAGGGAGACCACCCAAAAAAATGAGAACCCCAAGAAGATAATATGGGTCCTTAGTATCAATCATAACGAACATAAGAACGGACAAAGCCAGTGTGACCACACTAAGAACCAATTGTATAAAGAGAACCATCTTCCCCCTTTTGAGTTTTAGGACACCCGAAGGATTGGTTTTATAAGACTTTAATTTTACCATTGCCTTGGGTGACCATGGAACGCTAACAACTATAAATATAGTCACTGGACTTATTGGATAATTAGTTGAAAGTAAGTGAGTGTAATTTAGTTTTCAAAATAATCATGTTATGGATTGGATAATTATAAACCATCACTAATAATGAAATTTAAAGGTACATGGTTAAATTGTTTGAATTACACATAAGTGATTTTGTAATGTGTTAAGGAATTTAAAACACCTTGAAAATATTTCAATTATATAGAAAAGATTTTCATTTCTTAAACAGTATTTTAAATTATTCTAATTAAACTATGTTTTTTATTAAACCAAGTTTTGAATTCTATACTAGTATAATAATTTTCAATTTTAAAGTTTATAACTTTTTATTTTAAAGGTTTAGTGTTTTTAAATAATTTTAGAAATACTTTTAACTAAGGAAGATTCTAATTTGTATTCATTAACCTTATAATGTTTAACAAAATCCATGTTTTTAAAAAATAATAATATTTTTTCTCTTCTTTAAGACTTTATACTTTTGAATGTGGTTTTTTATAAAAATTGGCCAGCTAGGGCCAACCCATTATAGCTGGGATGAGGGAGGTAGCTCACACTAGGTGCATGAGCCTAGCCCTCAGCCCAAGCCACGGTTGGCCCGAGCATGGGCATAGGTTCCCCGAAGAGCGTGTGGGAGGAGGAGCGCATGAGTGCACCACCGTGGGCGCAAGGCTGTGGAGAGGCATAGGTAGGTCAAGACCTGTGGGGGGGGGGATCCCATGTGTAAGGCTCCCTTCTGTGTGCTGTGATTTTTGAGTTGAGAATTGGAGCCTCCGGATTATAAGGAACTCACACACGCCTCCTTGATTCGATGTGGGAAAGATTTTTTCAACCTAGATCTGATTCGACCGTTGGATCGCGTCACGCATGATCACAACCATCCATCTCGGTCCAGGCTTCGACTCCCAGGAGTCGCGGTGAAACATCCACATTTTTATACACTGTCGAATCGGGCGAGATCTAGTCGCAACTTTACGAGTATTTTTTTAAACACCGCGTCACCCAGAACCATTAGATCTTCTATGATCAAATCAAAGTCATTCATCTTTTTTAAAACACATGGTTACTCCTCCACCGTCTGATCTGCTCCACGTTTAATCCTCGCCATTCATTCTTTCTTCTTTTTTATTCTCCTAAACCCTTTTCTTCTTTTTATCCTATGCTAGTCCAATACCCTTCCTTCCTCTTTTCTATGTTTTTTCGCACAACGACCGACTTCCCCAGTCTTTTAATAAGCCATTTTGGCCTCGGATCCCTTAAAACTTGTATTAAAATAATCAGTATATGATTGGATTAATATATATATATATATATTTATAAACCCAAGGCACACCCAAGTATCCCCTGACTTTTCCCCAACTCAATCCCTCAGTGAACATCAGTGAACCCTCCTTGAGCTCTCATCCTCCTCATACCAAGGTAAGGGATAAATTTTTGATATGTTTTATTTTTGTAAACTCTTATAATCTTATTTATATATGTATATATATATATATATGAATATATTAAGTATATTCTAAACCATAATTCACATGGATTATCAAAACATATTTTGGGTATATTACACATGAAAGGAGTTTATGCTTCAAAGATGGAAAATCCTTCTTGTCCATTTCAAAATTTCACAGATTATATAAGTTTGTCCCAACCTATTTTGATATTTTGAAATAATATATGGTTTCTTCATATAAACTATTTCGGGTTTATGAAATTTGATGAGTGATCATTTGTTTTAAAGAATTGTTTTCTTTTCGATACATGAAACAACACGCAAGGGTTATAATCTATCATTTTTTTTGTGTCCACTTAAATATAATCCATTTACTTGTGGTTATGTGTTAATATATATATATGTACAATTATATATATATATAAGTTTGGTAACAGCTTAAAAATCACAAAAACCATCCTTATTGGTTTAAAATATAATTATAAGGAATATAACGGTTGTAATAATCTATTTATTCTTGTTTGGGTTATGAAAGATTTAAAGTAGACACCTTGTGTACATATATAAGTATATATACATATGGTTTTTCCATGATTTTCAAATCAACATAATTACGTACTTGTATTTCAAACATCAATTCTCAAGAAAGTGGTATGATAGTTTTCATGTTCAAGTATAAATATACATTCATGTATAAGTACATATGTTTAATTATTTATTTCATGCATGAACTTTTCTCTAAGAAATAACCCACAATTTGTATATTCCCAATTGTCACAAGAAATGATTTAGATCATGTATAGTTTATGATTTCATCTTTTTCTCCCTGCTTGGATTAAATTAGTATCCCAATGTCAAATCATGTAGACATGGTTTTAGAAAAAGTGTCATGTTCCTAAGAGTTTAATTAAAGTGTTGTTATTTCATGTGATAACCCATCATTTTATGTGAAATAATTCTTACTACATCTGTATGGGTATGTTGTTTTAGTTCTTGCACGTCATTGTTAAATTTGGAACTAAAAAATCTAGTTTTTTTGTACTCAATGCGTAATTCAATTAAAGTAAGTCAATGAATGCAAATGATTATGGGTTAAGAATGTATGTTTTCTATGTAATATGAACACTGCGATGATGAGACCATTCTAAGACTTGAGGAATGTATTGGACTTAAAATGATGTGACGGGTGCACCCAGAATTATACAGTGCTCCCATGCGTTAGGTAAAGTAATGAAGTCTCATGAGTTAAGTTAATGATGTGTGAACATGATGATAGCTTTGTTCACAAAAATGTGTGGTAGTTAACCACAATTATGTTTGGGTTTCAACCCATATGGTCTTGGCGCAAGGACTTGAAAAAGTCCAACATTATAGATTTCCTCATTATGTAATGGTAAATGATAAACCAAGGGATTTTTCAACAAATAGAATAACCCTTTTCTAAGGATATTCTATGATAATGGTAGTTAAGTCATAAAGAATAATTATGTAAGAAAATGGCATGTTATACTAGGAATGGGTGTCTAATGTTATGGTTATATTAGTTTCTTTTAAATACTAATGATTCAAGATTTACTTATGTTTATAACTATTCTTTTAAAATTTGAATTGATCATATTATGAGTTATGCACGTCTCACACATTTCTTATATAGACATGTGCACTCTGATTCATGTTTTATTTGAAGTTTTTATGTAAGCATAATTATCTTGTATAAAAGGGTTCATTCAGAAAAATGTTTTCAAGTAACCTATGAAAATATTGATAATGTTTTCCTCTTATGAAAACATTCTAATATTGCTTTAAAGATTTTTGTTTTAAAAGGTGAATTTCATTAATTGTTTCAAAAACCCTTAATGGGAATTTTTATGCTCACCCTACATTTTTATAAAAAAGAATCAAGTTTCAGTTTGAGAAAAAGAAGTATGATAGAAGTAGCTAGTTTCCCAGAACCCGAACCAAATTTGATCCTCATGGAAGGGACATGATGTGTAATTTATTCAGTGCATGTTTTTATTTAAAATGACACATCATGTTCGGGAGGCACTAGCTTAGGGTATTTTAGGGGCGGGGTCCTCACAGTTGGTATTAAAGGATTCAGTTTGGATAGCTTTGGAAAACCAGAACTGAAAAAAAGAGAAATTCACTTAACAATTACTAGATATGAGTTTTTCTTAATTTTTAGATGGAAAACGAGGGCACTAATCTTTTTTCTCTTCCAATATAATCCCTAGAAAACATAATTTCCATAGCCAGTCATTAAAATTTTATAAACTATGACCATATGTAAATGACATGTAAACACATCTATGACGTATCCAACTCTCCCTCAGTACTTCAACTCCACGAAGAGATGGTATGCATTACATCTTTATGTTGCAAGCCCAATTTCTATCCTACGTACGATCGGGAAGATACTACGAGGGACTTTTTAGATTCTTCACCACTACGGAAGGCATCCCATCCCTCACGACCTTCCAAGAATATGCAGTGACAGGAGACCTCTGTGCAGCGTATATCTGTCAAGTCTTTTCCTATGGCCATTACAGGCAAGTAATGGAATTTGACATCCTTGAATACAAAGCCTTCCGTTAAGTGTGCAAAAATCAAGTGCATACTGATGTCTCACAACTATACACCCCACATGCCAGACTCTGGAGAGAACACAAGTTCACCAACTATATCAAACTCAACTTCTCAGGTTTCATATGGTTCAGGTAGATCAAAACTTTTGAACTAGTGTTGAGGATTCATGTATTAGGGAATAGGGGAAACCATTAGCCCTTACTTTTTATGAACCAGTGGTTATATGAGAAGATAATTTTTCATCTCTCCTTTCTGCTATATTTACTTTGTTTATACCCTTGGATGGATATCAACAATTGAAAATTCATAATTTTTTTTAGATTGAAGGACATACTCACATCCTATCACTCCCTATTGAGATACTAGAGACCATCTTGGTCAAAATCTATGAAGAAGAGTTCCTACCTTTCACAAACTTGCAAAAAACGTGCAATAAACTTTATGAAGCGTTAAAGAGTCCAAACATTCTTCATTCCTATCAGGAGAATGCTTAAATATACCATCGTATAGCCACGGTCCAATTGGCCAAGTACAGGTAGAAAGGAAAATGCCACGAAGGAATCTTTATATGCTTTACTCTCGGCTAGAACTTCATGTCTAGAGAGAGATTTTAAGAGGGTACTTTGGAGGGAAACCTTTGTGCAGCTTACATGTACCAACTCCTCTGTTTTAGCATATATGAAAACACGTATGACTTTGATATCCTCAATCGAGAGTCAATCCAGTGAATTCTTTGAGATTTGTTCCTTTTAGACATCTCTGAACTTTCCACCGTTCGATCATCTCTGTGGAGGCTCGAATGCACTATGCAAAGGTTCAACCCTTTCAGCTCAAAATGTATCTGGGCCAGGGAAGCAGATGAGTTAAACATAAACTTGGGAATTCCCCTGGCCTCACCGAAGGACCCTCCATGATGGAGGTTGTGGTGATGTTTTTAAGGGAGTATTTTATCAAGGTAAGTAGAAAAGAATTGCAAGGACACAATTCTTTTAAGGGTGATAATGTAACACCACCTGTAACATACATGGAATCTATGTTTCGTGTAACAGTAAATTTTATATTTTATGTCACCCATTAATCGAACAAATTGATTTCTTATGAAAAAGTAATAATGAAATAGAGTAAACACACAAAATGAACAAAAGGAAATTTATTCAAATGGAAACACCATAGTAACTACAATACACTAAGATCAAATAGGAAATTAAGCTAACCAAAAATGCCAAATAAAAACCCTAGTAAGATCACTGGAAGGCTACCCAAGATAAAAACAATCCCAACATCATAATTTTAATCATGAGGACCCATCATGAGCATCAGAATAGATAGTGCCACCATTGTCGTGCTGAGTACTAGTGTGATGATGATAACCATTCTCCTTCCTAAGAAACTAAGACACCCCAAGCCTTGGTTTTATAGGGCACCTATTCGATCGTTACCTCATGTAGTCGTTGGAAGCTCAACGACTATAATTATAGCCAGTGGAGTATTTAAATTTCATAACGGTTTGATTTTAAAGTAATGAAGTTTATCTTATTTATAAAACTAGAATTTTATAATGCTTTTATAATTTTATTTTATGTTATATCTTTAAATGTCATAGTTTTCAATAATAGAATACTTTTATGAACCTAGTTTTTTTTCACAAACCCTAATGTTTATTTATATAGTTCAAAACCTAATAATTTAAAATATATTTTAAATAATATAAAGGTTATAACTCCTAAAGAGGGTATTTTATAAGTAGGGAACTAATATACCTTTAATAAGTATTTTGAAGATTTATTTTTAATAATTATTTAAAACCCTAATGTAATATTTTAACCAAATGAAACTATGTTTTCAACTTAGAAGTATTTTATATTTGGAACTATGAACCCTAGTTTTATAAAACCATTATACTTTTGAATAGTTTAATAGGAATTGTTAATGTTTTCATTAATTATTTTAACTTATGTTTATAGATACTTACTGTTTTTAAATAACATATATGTTTAAATAAATGTACATATTGTTTTCAAATGTTAAATGTTTATCTAAATTTTAATAAAAAAATATAAGGGGACCTGCCAACCAAGGGCAGCCTTGAGGCCAAGCCCTCAAGGTCAAGGCCAGTCCCCCTAGACACCCAAGGTGGCGACCCGGGGTGTCTCGAGTGCAAGCTTAGAGAAGATCCGGAGCCTGAGCATAGCTCGCGCTAGGTTCCAGCACCCACGCATAGGCCCGTATCTAAGGCCATAAGTGTGCAAGGTGTAAGGGTGGGCCGAAGCCTGCGAGGGGCCAATGTATAAGGCCCCGTGGAGTGTGTGTGTGTGTGTTATTTCCATGAGGCAGGAGCACTGAGGCTTATAAGCCGCGCCAAATCTGGTCCCGTTTCGATGTGGGACGACATAATTTCGGTGGCGCGCCATCTGAGCCATCCGCCGCATCTCGCGCTTGATCTGAGCTATCCACACGATCGAAGCCACGTGATCAACCGCTTTTCCCTGCAACTGTCCGATCTATATCAAGATCTAATCTTGGCCATCCATTTATTTTCATATCTACCCCCATGGTTCCTCTTCTTCTTTATCGCACATGTCGCTCACCAGTAACCTATCTCCCCATTTTCTTTTCCTAGGCCGGTAGTGGACCTGTTCTCGTCCCTTCTTTCCATGAAATTGGCACCGCCCATTAATACTGGGCCTCATATCCCCTAGATGCCTCTTCACACTAGGCCAGCTATTTAATTTTCTTTTAATCCTCTTGTTTTACTAATCGTGGCACGGTTCCTTTGTGTTTTCTCTCCAGAGCTTCCGACCTGTCGCGACAACCTCACTTTCTTTTTCTCCTCCTCTCCAAGCCGGTAAGGTAACTTGGTTTGTCTTGGTGGTTTATCTTCCATTTTGGTTTTGAATATATATATATATACATATATACAAATACGATCTTGTACGCAGCGGCATCCGAACCCATTCTTCGTACAAGTTTTCCCTCGTCCTTCAAACCAGATTAGACCAAGAAATAATGGGGTTTTGTGGCTAGGATTTGTTCAAGTTTTGATTGAGACATATATATATATATATATATAAATTTATATATATATATAAGCTCGTGTAAAACCATGAAAACTGTTTCTTACGTGTTTTCCTTACCTCTCATGGAGGGTCGAACTGGAGGAGTGAACCCGTGACTGGCCTTAGTTGTTCCCAGCGTCGGTTTTGGGTATATATGAATATATATATATATATATGTATGTATATGTATTCCAATACAATCATTTATAATTTTCAAGACTTGAATACTAAACCTTAATTAGTATTTTAGATATGAACTACGTTTTAGATTTAAGTATAAATTTTGTTATAGAATATTACCATAGTTTTTAAATACTTATGTGCATAGAGATACATGAAAAATAAATCTTATATGGTTTTGGGGAAAATATAATAAATGGAAAATGTTTAGAGGTGTTTTTAACCTTAAGGAATTTTAATGGACTTTGTTTATTTTGTGTAAAAACCCATACATATACTTTGTGTATATATGGTTAAGTATAAATGCATTTATAAGTTTAATTTTCCAAAACCCTATTTTCAATTAATAATTATCAAGACTTAGTTTATAATTTTATACATGTAAAATTTTAATAATTTTGGTGGTTGCTAAGCTAATATGTATGTTTCACTAATGAGCTTGTTTAATTAAAGAAGTTATATTGACTTTCACCCTTATTGTGTTTTATGAATTAAAAATATGTATTTTGGATTAATTAAGATATATTAGAGGATTAGGTATTTATGGGATCATGTTATCATGTTCTATGCATTTATTGTTTTATGATAAACCTACTGCGGTGAATGTTAGTAGTTAATCAAGTTATGGTTTAATTTATTTGCGAGTTCGATGACATGTTAATCGCAATAATTAATGGCAAATGTTTTTCCTTATGTTTTTCATTTCCATGATATAATAATTTTAAGGATGTCATAATTTATCACCTCATGTGTCAAACCCTAATCATCCATCATTTTATGTGATTTTTATGAGTTAAATTAATGGAATCATGTACCTATAATTAATAACATGGATTCACATATTTGAAACTTAGCTCTTATCAACGTAGAAATGATGCATGTTATAATGTAATATTTAATTCATGTATTTCTTCCATAAATTTCATTTCATATTTTTATTTGATTGATAAAACACAAAATAATAATAAAGAATCTAAGAACCCATTATTTGGAGTGGTATGGGACACCCCAAATAACATCACTTTAAAATGGGTGTCCAAAACGGTATGGGACGCCTTGGATACATAGCCCCCTAAGACATAAGAGGATTTTATTGGACTGATTATGTGATAGTTGGGGCCCGCTATAGCCCCTCGATGCATCAGTAGGTCTCATGAGACAAAACAGTGTCATGGCACAAGGCCTGAAAACAGTTATGGTTCAGGTGAAATTCTTGGATATAGACGGTTCATGTGAAATTCCTGGACATAGATGATTACGGTCTTGGAACGAGGCCTTGAAATATTCTGGAATTATACCCTCTTCTTAATGTTTTAGTAATTGACCAACCCTGGTATTTTCCTACTAGTAGGATATCCCTGGTTCAGAGCCTTTTGTATACACAGAATGAATTAATGGAATGACATGATATGTCACAGTAGTTCTGGACTTGATCCATTTAATAGTATCGTTATGTTATTACATGTGAAAAGATATGGATATGGCCATCATGATATGTGAACCAGTTATGTTCATTATTACAACATTTTTTATTATGTCTTGTGCCCTCAGAACTGCCTTGCTAGTAGTATTCATTACCCTGTATGTTGTTAATGGTCATGTATTATACAATCATTTAATTTCCCTAATTGAAACTGTGTACTCTGATCATTATTGGATTTTATGTTATTAGTTTTATTTATTCCAAGATAATTTCCCAATGTTTAAGTTTATTTTCAAGAATAATAATTTTCTTTTCAGTAAAGAAAGATTATTTTTAAGTTGTTTTCAAACCCCTTACTGGGCATACTTTTCTCACCCTACGTTTTTGTTTTAAAAAATTTTCAGGTATGGGTTTTTACTAAAGACGTTTTTCAGAAGTATCTAGTTTCCCAAAACTAGAACCTCACAATCCTCTATAATAATGGGACATGATGTAATATTTTTAAATGTTTGAAATATAATTTTGATACATCATGTCTCACTAGCACCGGCTCCTGGCACTCGGAGGCCGGGTCCTTACACCCCCAAAACTTGAACCTCATATATTGATAATTTTATGTGTTATTTTTGTTTGAATTTCATCATAACCAAACAAAACATGTTTCTCATAAAATTAATAATATGGTTTTCATGTGCTTTATTATGAAACTGAGTAAAAAAGCACACATAATGGACACAAGGATTTTTCATTCAAATAAGAACACTGTAGTGTTTACTATACACCGAAATCAATAGGGAAATCATGCTAACCAAAGATACCTATTAAAACCCCGATCAAGATTACAGGGAGACCAACCAAAACAACGAGATCCCAAAGAAGATAATATGGGTCCTTAGTATCCATCATAACAAACATAATAATGGAAGAATCCACCGCAGTCATGCTAAGCACCAATGGTATGACGAGAACCATCTTCCACCTTTTGAGTTTTAGGACACCCTAAGGCTTGGTTTTATAAGACTCTAATTTGATTATTGCCTTGGGTGACCATGGAACCCTAACGACTATAAATATAGCAGTTGGTCTTATTGGAGAATTAATTGAAAATAAGTGAGTGTAATTTAGTTCTCCAAACAATCAAGTTATGGATTGGAAAATTATAAACCATCCATAATCATGAACTTTAAAAGGACACGGTGAAATAGTTTGAATTACACTTAAGTGATTTTGGATTGTGTTAAAGAATTAAAAACACCTTGAAAATATTTCAATTATATTGTAAAGATTTTCATTTCTTAAACAGTTTTTTAAACTATTCTAATTAAACTATGTTTTTGATTAAACCAAGTTTTTAATTCTATAATAGTATAAGAATTTACAGTTTTCAAATTTACAAGTTTTTATGTTAAAGTTTTAGTGTTTATAAATAATTTTAGAAGTAATTTTAACTAAGACAAAGCCTAATTTTTATTCATTAACATTTTTATATTTTAAAAAATCCATGTTTAAATAATAATAATAATAATAATTTTTTTCTCTTCTTTAAGAATTTATACTTTTGAATGTGGGATTTTATAAAAATAGGCCTGCTAGGGCCTTCCCTTTATAGCTGGGCCGAGAAAGGTAGCTCACACTAGGTGTCCAAGTCTAGCCCTCAGCCCAAGTCAAGGTCGGCCTTTGAATGGGCATAGGTTCCCCGAAGGGGGTTCGGGAGAAGGAGCACATGAGCGTGCCACCGCGGGCCAAAGGTTGCGGCAAGGAATAGGTAGGTTGAGGCCTGTGGGGGGGGGATCCCTTATGTAAGGATCCCTTATGTGTGATGTGATTTCTAAGTTGAGCATCGAAGCCTCGGGCTTATGAGGAAGCCACACACGCCTCCTCTATTCGATGTATGATAGAATTTTTGAACCTGGATCTGATCTCGACCATTGGATCGCATCACGTGCAATAGGGGTCGTCCATCTCAGTCTGGACCACGACTCCCAACTGCCATGGTGAAACATCCATGTTTTTATATGCCGTTGGATCAAGGGGATCTAATATCAACAGTTTGAGTGTTTTTTTAAACATGGTGTCACCCTAAACTGTTGGATCACTTATGATCAAATCAAAGTCGTTCATTTTTTTAACACATGGTTACTCCTCTACCTTCTAATCTGCTCCACATTTAATTCTCACCGTTCATTATTTCTTCATTTTTATTCTCCCACACCATATTCTTATTTTTAATCATGCACCAGGCCAATACCTTGCATTCCTCTTCTCTTCATTTTTCCGCAATTGTGACCCAGCTACTCCCCCTCTTTTCACGCGTCTTCCATAATGACCGACTTCCTTGGTCTTTTAATAAGTCGTTTTGGTCTCGGATCCCTTACAACTTGTATTAAAATAATTAGTATAGGATTAATTTTAAATATATATATATATATATACACTCAAGGAACACCCAAGGATCCCCCGAATTTTCCCCAACTTGAACCTCCAGTGAACTTCAGTTAACCCTCCTTGAGTTATCCTCCTCCTCGAACCAAGGTAAGGGATAAATTTTTCTATGTTTTCCTTTTGTAAACACTTATAATCTTACATATATATGGATCTCTCTCTCTCTATATATATATATATATATGAATATATTATGTTTATTCTAAACCTTAATTCATGTGGATTATCAAAACATATTTTTGAGTATATTACGCATGAAAGGATTTTATGCTTCAAAGATGAAAAATCCTTCTTATCTATTTCAACATTTCCTAGATTATATATATTTGTCCCAACATATTTTGAAATTTAGAAATCATATATGGTTTCTTCATATAAACTATTTCGGGTTTATGAACTATTATGAGTGATCCTTTTTTTTCAAGAATTGATTTCTTTTTGATACATGAAACAACAGACAAGGGTTCTAATCTATCACGTTTGTTTTGTGTACCCTAAAATATAATCCATGTACTTGTGGTCATGTGTTAAAGTATATTTATATATATTTACAATTATATATATATATATATATAAGTTTGGTAATGGATGAACATTCACAAAAACTATCCTTATTGGTGTAAAATATGATTATGAGGAATATAACGGTTGCAAGAATCTATTTAGTCTTGTTTGGGTTATGAAATATTTCAAGAAGACACATTGTATACATATATAAGTATATATATATATATATATGGTTTTTCCATGATTTTCAAATCCACATAAATACATACTTGTATTTGAAACTTTAATTCTCAACAAAGTGGTATGATAGTTTTCATGTTCAAGTATAAATATACATTCATGCATAAGTACATATGTTTAATTATTTCTTTTATGCATGAAATTTTATCTAAGAAACAACCCACACTTTCTATTTTCCCAATTTTCAGAAGAAATGATTTGGATCATGTATAGTTTATGATTTAATATTTTTCACCCAGCTTGGATTAAATGAGTATCCCAATGTCAAAGCATGTAGACATGGTTTTAGAAAAAGGGTCACATTCCTAAGAGTTTACTCCAAGTGTTCTTATTTCATGTGATAACTTTTCATTTTATGTGAACTAATTCTTACTAAATGTGTAGGGGTATGTTGTCTTAGTTCCTGTATTTCATTGTTAAATCTGTAACTAAAAAATCTAGTACTTTTTTACTCAATGCATAATTTAATTAAAGTAAGTGAATGAATGCAAATGATTATGGGTTAAGAATGTAAGTTTTCTATGTAATATGAACACTTTGAAGATGAGACCATTCTAAGACTTATGAGGAATGTATTGGACATAAAATTATGTGACGGGTGTGCCTAGAATTATACAGGTCTACAATGCATTGGTTAAAGTGATGAAATCTCATGAGTTAAGTGAAATGATGTGTGAAAATGATGCTAGTTTTGTTCACAACTATGTGTGGTAGTTAACCACAATTATGTTTGGGTTTCTACTCATATTCTCTTGGAACAAGTCCTTGACAAAGTCCGACATTATACATTTCCTCATTATTTAATGGTAAATGATCAACCAAGGGATAGTTTGACAAATAGAATAACCCTTGTCTGAGGATCTTCTATGATAATGGTAGTGAAGGCATAAAGAATAATTATCTAAGAAAAAGGCATGTTATACTAGGAATGGATATCTAATGTTATGGTTATAGTTTCTTTTAAATAACAATTATTCATGATGTAATTATGTTTATAACTATGCTTTTAAAGTTTGAATTGAACAGATTATGAATTATGACCGTCTCATGAATTTCTCATATACACATGTGCACTCTGATTCATGTTTTATTTGAAGTTTTTATGTAAACAAAATTATCTTGTATAAAATGGGTCTTTCAGAAAAATATATGCAAGTAAACTATGAAAATATTGATAATGTTTTCCTCTTAAGAAAACGTTCTAAGATTTCATGAATTTTTTTTGTTTTAAAAGGGTAATTTCTTTATGTTTTTTAAAAACCCTTACTGGGAATTTTTATGCTCACCCTATGTTTTTATAAAAAAAATTCAGGTTTCAGTTTGAGAAAAGGAAGTATAATAGAAGTAGTTGGTTTCCTAGAACCTGAACCAAATTTGATTCTCATGGAAGGGACATGATTTTTAATTTATTCAGTGCATGTTTTTATTTAAAATGACACATCATGTTCTGGAGGCACCGGCTCCGGGTATTCTGCGGCGGGGTCCTCACATTCTATTTCCAAATTACTTATGATGGTAAATATATTTATATGACCCTATTACTATAAATTTCATTTATATATGATGATATACCCCTTTATCTATCATCAACCCTTTCTATGAATTTTTATTTAATGTCATTTGGGTGCCGAAATTGCACCGTGAATTTCCATTCCAAAACAATTGTGTAGTGAATACTGTACCCATTACCTATTATGGGTGTTCACTTTTATTCACATATTATTTTTTTATTGAGTACTTACATGTATTTTTTCTTCATTTCTTATTGGTGGATTAAATTATGATGATTAATGAATCTATTTTTTATGATCTATGTGGCACACTTAAGTATGAGAATGAAATGAATGAGATGGGTGTGCCCATAATTATATAGTGCTCCAATGCATTGGGTAATTTTTATTATCATGATATGTCATGTTAGGAAAAGGTTTTCCCGTATTACTTTATTGTACTTTGTCCAATATGTTGTCTTGTTCATTTATCCTTTACATAGGATGTAGTTTTTTAAGTTGTTGTCACATTTCCATGTTATGAGTATCATGTTATATCATGCTTTATAATTCATGTTACTTTATGCCTAATTGATATTCCTTTAGTAACATGTATTATTATCTTCGTATTATTCCCGGTTTACTACCTTACTGTGCTTTTTATCTCACCCATTTCTTATGTATTTTCCTCCGGACATCCCATGCAGTTTTAAGATCAAGCATGTTAAAGAAGTTTTCAATAAGGTTTTTGTTTTTTTCATGGATAAAGTTGTAATAGAATGTATGGAATTCCCAAAGTCACTATACTTATTGTACTTTTGTAATGTTTTAATTATAATTTTATATAATTAAATCATGTAGGAATGTAATAAAAAATAGTGTTGTTATAGTTGGTATGAGAAGAATGTTTATTTATTTTTGGGATTAAGATTAGAAAACTCTAGTGAAAGCCATGGGGATATGACTAAGTATAAGAAAACATACCTAAATTTTTATGAGTATAGAGTAAGTGTTTTATCAAGAAAATACATCCCTATTTGGATATGAACAAGTGGATGTGGCTCTGGAACAGATGCATCTAGGGGTAAAATCTGAAAACACGGCTTTGAGATAGACTCAAATGGGAACTGGTGCACAACAATGTGTCTTACTATACTCCCAGTTCAACACTCATGATGGATATGCTTTTTTAAATTCATAAGACTAGTATGAACCATTATTAAAGTAAAAATCTCATAATAATAAACTTTTGGAAATATATTAGGGATAACTTAGATTGAATCCTAGAAATTCATAAGTTAAGAAAATAAATGTAATTTACAATTTTTCCCTTTAATGTCATTGGATTCCCCTTTATGTGTTTAATAGTTTAAAATAATTACCCCTAATTTTCCTTTTATTATAGAAAATGGTCGGTAATATGAGGAATTGAGAAAATAACCGATACAAAGATCAATGTAATGACTGCAGTAATGAGATGCCCAATCCGATGGGAGAGGGAATCACAAAATATTTCATGATACTCTCCTAATTAACTCAATTTTTGAATATAAACCTATATAAATAGGAACATAACCCCCCCCCCCCCCAAGAAATAACAAGTCATAATTGAGAGATTCATGAGACAAAGAATCCTACTTTCAATGGATTACATGATCCCTCAATTGTTAAACGTTAGATCAACTCCATTGAGAAGATCTTCTCTATCATTCAATGCACTGAACAAGAGAAGGTTCATCTGGATGCTTATCATATGGAGGGTGAAGGTGATCAATGGTGGACATTGATACAAAATATGAAACTTGAGGAAGATATCAAGAAAATGGGATGGAAGGATTTTTGAAAAAAAAATCAATAAATATTTTCCTCGCACCCACAAACTTAATACGGAAAAGGATTTATTTTTTTCTCAAGAAAAAAGATGATAAATCCATCGAAGCCTATGAGGTAAACATTACAAGGCTTATACGATATGCCTTTAGATTTTTCATTACCCCTGAATGAAAGGTTGATCGCTTCTTTGGTGGACTAAAACCAAGCCTATAGAAATCCCTAGGTGATTCGTGAATTTGATAACTATGAGTAAATTGTCTAATATTCCCTCAAAGTTGAAATGGATATTGGATAATCTTTGGGGTATCATGGGGAAAAGAAGTAGAAGGTGAATTCAAATTATTACTCTCTGATAGAGATATCTAACAGTGACAAGAAATTTCAACATCCCACTTGACAAAGGTGTGGAAATAAGAACACTAAAAATTTTATAAAGGGGATGAGAAAATTCATTAGATGTGGGAAGTAAGGGAACTAAAGTAATGATTTCTAGCAAGAAAACCCAGCTTCTGTGATTGAGGAATGGAATTACCTCGTAAACCCTCGGTGTTTTGTTCATTTATACAACTGCAAACCAATGCACTAAACCAAGGGTTTTCAGAGGCAACCAACAAACTCTAAGGTATAAAGGGAGAGATTTCACCATCACAACTACTGAAGTGAATACTAAAAATTAATTGGTGATAGTTATTCTAGTTATTCATTAAAGAATATCAAATATACTTTTTTTTAGGTTATATGAATTCCTTTATATCGTGGAATTTTAAAATAACTATTTGATCCACATCACAATGCTTATAATCGGATTTATTGGTAATAATGGAAAATGGGGAAATTATTGAATCCCAAGTATATAACTCCTCCCCTATCACAATTTGTGGGTTGATCTTCCCAGCAAACCTTTTATTTCTCCCTTTAGTGGAATTTTAGGCAATTATAGGCATGGATTGGTTTTCCCAATATACATCCAACATAAATTACCATGAGAAGGAAATCACTCTCCACACTGTGAATCATCCATTGATTTTGTAAAAATCAAAGGAGATATATAAATATTCTTTAGTGCCATCATCTCAACAATGGATATTTTTACCCTATGAGCAAGCGTATCTAGCTCAAATGATCGAGTCTAATGAAAGAATCACCCTTGAAAACATTCCTATTGTAAGAGAATTCACTAATGTGTTTCCGGAGAAATTATTAGGTCTTCCTTCTAGATGAGAGGTAGAATTATCAATCAAACTCATGCTTGGGGAGTTACCATTATCTAATAATCCATATAGAATTTTTTTTAACAATCTTGAGGAGGTGAATAAATAACTATAGGAGAATTTGAATAAATGTTTTGTATGCCAAAGTGATTCACATTGGGGTGCACTAGTCCTCTTCATTGAGAAGGATTGTTCAATGCACCATTGCATTGATTATCGTGAGCTCAAAAATATCATGGTAAAAAATATAATCCTATACCACAGAATGATGACTTTTTCGATCATTTATGTGGAGTAGAATACATTTCCAAGGTGGATCGGTAGTCAGGATATTTCCAAGTTAAGGTAAATAATGAGGATACCCCCAACAATACTTTTTGTACAAGGTATGGGAAATATGAATTCATAGAAATGCCTTTTAGAATCACTAATGATCTAGTAATATTTGTGGAATTAATTATTAGAGTCTTTAGAGATTACCTCGACAAATGTTTGGTATTCTTATTGATGATAATATAATATAATCTAAAAGTAAGAAAGTGAATGAGGAGAATTTAAGTACTATGATAAAGGCCTTGTGAAATGAAATGATTTCTACCAAGTACATAAAATGTGAGTTCTGGTAGAAGGCAGTCTCATTATTGGGGAATATCATCACAAGTAATGGGATATCTCTAGACCCTTCGAAGACTGAGGCAATTTATATAGTGAGCCTCACTTTACAAACATATACATTACATAACTTTTGTGGAACACTTAACCATTACACAAAAAGAGTCTCAAAGACCGTACTTGAAATACTGCCTTTGGAAACATGGAAACAAAAACATTAGTACAATTGTGAGATATATCATCCCCCACTAGGTTCTTCTGGATTATCACCCTCCTCAGACATATCAAACAAAGTACGTACCATCAAAACCTATTGGAAATGAAATATAAAATGGGTGATCTCAAATATTCAGTAAGGGTAAACAAGGGAGACATGTAAGCATAATCATGAGTATAAGTATATGAGGACGTGATCCAGTAAATAGAAGATCATACCAAGCATATTAAAGATCATAATCGAAATCATGTAATAAATATTGGAAGTTCATAAGACATGAATCATGTGAAATAAAGAGAATAAGCGATGAATTCATAAGATATGAATAAGACATGGAATTGTAGAAAACACATATGCATCTAATGATATCCATAGTAGCTAAGGAATCAATGAGAAGACCATATTAGTGGAAAAAGTACTTTACCGAACCAGATGAACCCCTCTTCCAGCCCTGTATTACTAAACTGAGTGAACCCTTATTCCAGCACAGTATTATTGAACCGAGTAAACCCTCATTCCAGCCATCTATTATTGAACAAAGTAAACCCGCATTCTAGCCTTGGCTTACTAAACTGAGTAAAACCTTATTCTAACCATGTATTAATGAATCGAGTAAACCCATTTTCCATCCCTATATTACTAAACCGAGTAAACCCTTATTCTAGCCTTGTCTATTTTAGGATATATAAATATTTACCGAATACATTGGACGAAGATATAGGTCACACCCATAACATAATTAAAAAATACATACATGTTCCACAAGATTATAAATAACCATATCATAACCCATAACATGAAATGGTTATCATAAACATGTAAACATATCATAACTTGTGAAAAGAGACAGGTTTCGTTATCATTTCATCATAAACATAACCCGTGAAAATAAGTTCCTTTCAAAAGAAAATATCCCTTGAAAGAAAATGGTTTTCATAAACATATTACCCATGAAAAGGAAATAGGTTTCATAAATATCATGACATTAAGCATAACTCATTTATATAAAGGATATTAATGGAACCATTATATCATTTCAAATAAGGTATGAGTAACATCAATAGATGTCACCTAAGATGGAAAATAAATTTGAAGTATCCTCTAAAAAATTTTCTTGAGGAAAATATTCTTTCTTGTTTGAAATATCATTTTCAATACATTAAAACATTTGAAAATAATTTCCATATAAAATACCTTGAAAACTTATAAAGAAGACATTAAATCATTTTGAAAACCTTTTTCCTTGAAAACATCTAAAATAAGCTTTAAATATTTTAAAAACTTTTTCTTTGAAAACACTTGTAATCTTTTAAAGAAAGCTTGAAATTTTTTTGAAAACCATTTCATTGAAAATACTTTAAAAACATATAAAGTAATATTTAAAAAGTTTGGAAAATCATTTTCCATGAAAAATTATAAAATAAGATTGAAAAATCTTTGAAAACAATTTTGTAGAAATTTTTTTGAAAACATATAAAGAAATAATGAAAATGTTTTTAAAATAATTTTCCTTAAAAACATAAAAAAAATTCAAACATTTATTGAAAAGAACTTTTTAAAAATATAAAATAACGATTGGAATCATTTTGAAAAACAGTTTACTTGAAAACTTGTAAAATAAGATTGAAAACATATTGAAAAAAATTTCTCTGGAAAAAAAATTTAAATAAAATCCAAAAGATTATCCTTTTAAAAAAATACATATGGATCTTCAGAGAAATGATGATGGGTAAATCCATACATGTCATACAAGGTCAAAAGAACATTCATTTTTCCTGGTAAAAAAGAAATAAAAGTGCCTTGTTGAAAAAGAGAAAATAATATTCCCTTAAAGAGATTGGTAAAACACAAAAGGTTGAAAATGTCTTATATTATATATTATAATGGTATAATAATCTTCTAAACTCTTTTTAGAAAACATATATTTCCGACTGAAGAGAGGGTAAAGTCAGGCTTTCCTAAAAACACATTATTAACTATATTATATACCAAAGAGTAGAAAATGGTACCAATAAATGATTATATAATGAAATAAAAAAGGATAGTAAATCTCATGAATATTCTTTATATATGGATAATAATATTTCATTAATGGAAGTATAAACATAAACAATCTCAAAAAGAAATGAGATTGTCTCAATAAACTCTTATAACATGGTATCTTGGGATCATGATCTACATATAAGTAAAGGGGGTTAAATTAAGAATATAATATCATGAAAATATTTATATTCATGATATTTCATGTAAAATGAAATTATATTCACCCCAAAAAAATATTTTAGGTGCATAATAAAACAAGAGTCTCAAAGAAGGAAAATTGTGACAAAAACATTTTTACCAATTGGGTAACTTTTGAAACATAAACCCCATAAAATAAGGATAATAAAATGGGAATATGAAAAACAATAATTTTAAGTATGAGATAAATTTAATACAATAACAAGTATTACATACAACACACAAAAAGAAAGATTAGCGAACATAGCTTGTATCCCACAGAAATTAAAAGTGAAATGAAATCCCCTTACATTGTGTCTTGACTCTCTCCATACTCCTACATGATTCCTGTATAATAAAAATAAGTTTATTATAAATCTTTTACATATGAATATTATTATATCTATTACCATATATGGTTTCATTATAACCTTATATTTCCTACTTGTTAACTATCATATGTAAATGTTTCACTTCGGATAATATTTCATTTGTTCATCGCATGTGTCTTAATTTGTTATATTGTTGATCCTTATACTTATACCATGATTTCAGAGTAGATAATTCAATATAAATATCATGTATTTCCATAATAATTAAATTATAATAATAAATATCATAATTAATTACATAATGGAATACACCATTCATGGAGACGGTAAGCAGTAAGTATGCATGAACGTTGTTTTCTGTTTTTATTATCATATTGAAAGATAGTATGTAAATAAAGTATTTATATATATGTATATATATCATTATTAAAGTATAATTAATATATAACATACATAATATAATTTCATAAAACTCATCCTTAATACATTCAATGTGGTGTGTGAACGAATCATGTCGCTTTGAGGGGGTGGTAGTCCACACGTCCTCAAATGAGAATATCGTATTAACACCAAATTGAAGATAAAAATATGTTTGCTGTAAAAGGAATAAATAATATTAAATACATAATAAAAATAATATATTTCATATATTAATATAGTTTCCATCATAATGGCCACCATGATTGGTGGTAAAGGAGACATGAACAATCATCTTTTCGGGATGCAGTAGTTCGTTGTACACAAAAATTATCTATTCATTGTACATTAGATGGTGGTGTGTGTGAGTGTAGTTCATACCCTTTTTAGAAAAAAAATCATCGTATATTGTGGGTAATGATTTTTCACACAATAATATAATAAGGAGTGTAGGGGATGGAGAAGGAAAATAATGGAAATGAGCTTGAGAGAAGACGTTACCTCTTAATCGGGTAACTTCTTTTGGTTTGTGCCAAAAGTCATCCTTGAGAGGGTTACTTCAGAAAGGAATGCTTCAAGGTCAAAGGTATGATTTTTGGAAGGATACTTTGGAATACCTTGGAAGAACTTAAAAGGTTTTATAGGCGTGAGGAAGGATTATAGTGCTTGTCATTTTATAGTAGAGGGGGAGTGGCACTTTTGTAAATACCAAAAGGTATTCAATAATGGGTGGTCTATCTTACCTAAGGTTCCTCCAAAATGGAAAAATAATTGATTAAAATATAATCATTTTCGATAAAAACCACATACACATAAAAATATTCCCATTTTAAATATATGGTTTCTTAACTTCTAAGATCCCCCATTTTCTCATTTTGGTTTTTATTAAACCATCTAGTTTTCGAATCTAATTAATTTAACCATTAAGATTAAATTAAAGTGATATTTATTAGAAAATATAGATCCACTGAATTATTAAAATTATAAATAATTTATAAAATTCAAATTCTATTTTTATATATATTAATTTTAAAACAATCGCATGTGACGCGCTAAAACGCTGCTTGAACCCAGACTGTCTTAAAACATATTTACATAATATGGGTTAATATGTTAATTATAAAAGTTTAATTATTCCATTAATATAAAATATTTAATATATATTAACACTTAAAAGTCACTTGGAATAATATATGATTTTTTTCAATTTTAAATTATTTTATATGATTCATTTATATTAAAATAACAATAATGTAAATTTTATCATTATTTATTTAATGTTAATTTTAAAATATAAATATTATATTGGAATTAAAATAAATTAGGTTTATAGTTTTTTAACGTGATATATTAGTCTAAAAAAATAAATATAGTAATTGAATCAATTAACTTCACTTTTAATATTTATAGTATCATTTATTTTAGTTGATTATTAACTAAATAATCATTATATTGATATTTCTTAAGCATTATAAGTACCTAAACCATCTCTAAAAATTATTGATAAATACTTATGATACAAATGGCCCATATATATTTAAAATGATATATATATAACTGAATATATAATGTCTTGTACATATCTCAATGTTTTATGAATGTTAAAGGTAAGGAAAGTTCCCTTTTGTTGTTTTCCTTACTTACCCTTTTTAATAGGTAACTTCCATTTAATAATATCCAAAAACACATATATTTATAAACAAGTGGGTAAATGGTAAAATTGTGGCCAAAAATGGATTTTGGACAAGTTTTAAAGTCATTTTGATACTTAATATTAAGGTTTCATCCCTTATTAAGCTTAATCGGACCATAATCACTGTAATTAATTTTAATCACATTCACTAATCATTTTGGTCAAAAAATTAAGTTGATATTATTGGAAAAAATATATAATACTAATTTCATTAATTTATTTCATATTCTCACAATTATAATTAGATAAGTGGAAAAACTAAGATTAATGATAATCCCACAGATGGGGTGAAATAACGAGTTTTTATAGTAGGAATGCATTCAAAAGTTCGTTAAGTTTTTATATTCATGTTCAAAGTATAATAGATTATAATGAATTGCATTGTTTTAATATATTTAATATTTATCTAATTTTTCCTTAAAAATTATCTATAATATCATTTATCATTAATAAATAATTAGACAAAAAGACAGTTTTAACTAAAAGGCATTATTTCCACTATTCATCAAACAATAAACTTTTCTGAAAATTCCCAAATATTCACCCTAGGATAATGTTGACATTATGAATTAAAAAATGATTTTTATTTTGTCAAATTCAATTTATAAATTGGTTTATAATTAATTTTATTATAAAAGGTGGTACATTCAGAAAAACAATATTTTTAACATAAAAAGACTTTACCAAAAATCTTATCTTTCATTTTCAATATGTATTATTTATATAAAACAATTATAATGAATATTTTGAAATAATTTATTACTATTACTATAACTATGTTTAATTTTTAGGTTATAATTATCTCATTTAAATAATTAAAACAATAAAAATAAATGTTTTGTAGAAACTCATTGTTGTGTGCATCGTACGCCAAGTTGGTTTTTCCTATAGCACAAGACAAGTTGGTATTTCATGTAGGGAAAGACAAGTTGGTATTTCATGTGAAAGGAATGTTTGACATAGTGTTTATATATATATATATGTATATATATATTTATTTATATAACTATTTTTAGTTACATGTGAAATGAAAAATATTGAATAGTTAAATTAATTTTAAAAAACAATTCTCAAAATCTTGGGGTGTTACATTCTACCCCCCCCCAATGAATTCCCCCCCCCCCCCGAAATTCATCAAGGTTATCAAAAGTTTAATACTTGAAAGTTTCACTCCTAGAAACCCACATCATAAAAATGGATACTAAAACTTCCCTTAAAAAGGGAAATTTGTAACCATAACAGTTACCAAAAGTAACATATAATTGTGTTTCCACATAGGAGAACATGGGTTGGGTGTGAATATTGTACATGGAGGGAAAATATAAATATTTATAGGGTTGATTGAGTTCGTCAATCACAAAAAAGTGAATGATCAAATAAATGTTGAGGGCCTTAAAGTTATAAATCTATGATGATTCTATAAGCCATTTGTTCAACGGAATTTTAGGTATTAGGATAACATTTTTTTATTCACTTTTAGAAAGATGAGTAATTCTGGATAAATTTATATAAACAAAATTTTATTCTTAGGTTGTGCTTTGAAAATTTTATAATACATCCATTAACTCAAGAAATGAATGTCTAGAAATCAAATTTTACAAATAAAGCACTAAAATGTGCCTTTAAAGGATCTTAAGGCCCATAAAAGTATAAAAAGTGTAACTATTTGTATCTTAAAAAAACATGATGAATTAATCTCTACAAAGTAACACTAACAGTTCTTCATAAATATTTATTCACTAAAAATAAATATACATTAACCAGTACATCACGTAGGCCAGTGGTAGGCACGAAACCCTTATCATTCTCTAGTATTGGTTCCATGACCAATGGCCTTGCAGACTTGATTGGTTGTCACCCAACATACATGATGTCCTTTTTTTAAACCACACTAATATAATATATAACATGGATATCCTTGAAATAAGGCCAATCAATTATTATCCTTTTAACCATGTTTTTCAACACAAAATCAGTGCACAAATACTTCCTATGAAGCTTAAATTAAACTTTTAAAGAATGGTTAACCTTATAACCATTCTCTAAGGTGAAAATACAAAACATTAGAAAGAGAGTCAAAAAATTTAGCTTAACATTGATTCCCCTGCATAAAAAAACTTTCTCTTGGTTGTCACATTCGAATCATGTGAATAACCTTATCATATATTCAATTGAAACATGGTAACAACTTGAATTACCATATATCCTTTTGGGAAAAAATTCATGCTTACTCATTCCAAAGTATATTAGATCTATTCCTTAAATCCAAAAATAATTTAAGCTTCATCAATGATATCATAAAACACCCTTAAATAAGTCCTTACATATTTCCAAGTTAATCAATACTTTCCAATTTACTTATTCATATCCCGTGTATCTTTATCCATACAACATTATCTTATCATAAAGGAAATATTAAGGGTTGCCTTCCCATAGAAAAAATATCATCTTTTTATTAAATCACTTCGACGATCCATATGGTAATTTCAACATAAACATCTAAATACTTGTAGAAAAAACACAATTATAACAATCCTTTTATATTTAATTATTCATAACTTTTGAATCTGAATACATAAATACTTTGATTACTTCATCCTTAATCCATTAATAATGTTACCTTATCCTATTAAAAAGTACTTTTTCATTCACATTTTATACATAGTCTCTTCATCATCATAAATGTAACCATTATTATCACCACTTTTTTTACTCTATTTTTGAAAATTCCTCTTGGTACATTGAGTTTCATAATGACCATTTATTCCACACTAAAAACACTTAACCTTCGATGAATACTTGGGGATGCCAAAATTCACATCCATTTTGTTAACTGAACTCTTCATTTTTCCCTTACAGTCACTTGCTTTGTGTCATTCGTTTCCATAGTCAAAACACCTTCTTCTTCCTCTAAGACATTCACTTAGGTGATCCTTTCCACATTCCTAACACAAAGGAAACTGAATCTTTTTTCCTCTATCGTTTCCATTACCAAAACTCTCAGCAAACTCCTTTCTCTTCCTTGGTTAGTTCGAGAGTTGGTTAATATAAAAATTGTTAATAATATTCTGTTAAAATGGATTAGTCATGATCACAACATCTTTCACTCTAGTGATCATCCCACTTGACCGTTCATTAGAAAATCTTCCATCACATCCAACAATAATCCAGTTCCTTCAAATTACCTACATTGACTAAAATGAGAAGTATAGTGTGAGCATTACTTATCATAGAAGAAAACCACATAGTCAGGAAGAGAATTACTTTTAGGATGTCTAAATCATGAAACCTTCCATAATCTATGACACCGTGGGTTTATCATATGTTATTCATAGAAAAAATATATCTAAATCATTTATGATGGTTCATGAAGATTTTTTGAATTCCCAAATCATATCCCCAAGTATTGTCAAACCATATGTGTTCCAAGGCCCGTTTTTGAGTACTAAATTGCCCCATGTTAATCCCAGAACATATTTTTCGAGTTGTTACTCCTAGGTACATCTATGCCAATGCAACATCCACTTGTAGTTTCCAAACAGGGATGTATTTATTGGAATCCACTCACTCCATCCTTTACCAAAATTCCAGGACACTTAAATGTTAACTAATCCTCATACTTATCCTTAAGTACATCCCTAGAAATATCCGTAGAAATAAACCTAGGTATATCACTAAGGAATTCTCATACTAGTTTACCAAGGTTAACTATACCTTTTCTCTAATACCAACTATATCAACCCTCACTTTACAAACAGAGACATTACATAACTTTTCGAGATACTTAACCATTATACATAAATTCACCCAAAGACTGTAGTTGGTATAGTGCCTTTGGAAACATGGAATCATAAACATTGGTATATATGTGAGCTACATCATCTCCCACTAGATTCTTCTTGACTAGTACCCATATTAGACATATCAAACATAGTACATACCATCATAACCTGGGGGAAATGAAACATAAAAGGGGAGATCTCAAATGCTCAGTAAGGGTGAAAAATTGAGACGTGTAAGCATAAACATGAGTATAAGGCTATGAGAACATGATCTTGTAAATATAATATCATACCATGTATATCAAAGATCATAATCAGAATCATGGCATAAATATTGGAAGTTATTAAGACATGAATAATATTAAATAAAGAGAATAAAAAGTAAAAGCATAAGATAGGAATAAGACATAAATTTTTTTCAAACACATAAGAATATAATTATTTCCATAGTATCCAAGGAATAAATGCTAATACCATCATAGTTGAAAATTACTTAACTAAACTGGGTGAACCCCCATTCAAAAGCAGTATTACAGAACAAAGTAAACTCTCATTCTAGCCCTGTATTATTGAACAGAGTAAACCCTCATTCAATCTCTATATTGTTGAACTGAGTAAACCCTCGTTTCATCCCAATACTACTGAACTGAGTAAACCTTTGTTTTAACACAATATTACTAAACTGATTAAACCCTCATTTCATCCTTATTTTACTAAACTGAGTAAACACTAATTATTTCCCTATATTTTTGAATTGAGTAAATCCTCATTCCATCCCTATATATCTCATGAGATATAAATCTTTACCCAATGCATTGTAGGGGGATATAGGTACCACCCTTCACCTAATGAGATCATACATACATGTTCTATAAGATCCAAAATAAACATATCATAACCCATGAAATGAAATGGGTATCATAAACAAGTAAACATATCATAACCTATGGAAAGAGACAGGTTTCATAATAATTTCATTATAAACATAACCTGTGAAAATAATTGGGTTTCAAAATCATATAACCTATGAAAGAGAAACTGGAATTATAAATATATTACACATGAAGAAGAAATGGGTTTTCTAAAGATAATGACATTAAGCATAACTCATTCATAGAAAGGATATAAATGGAAACTTTAGAATATTTCATATAAGGTATGAGTAACATCAATAGATATCACCTTAGATAGAAAATAATTTTGAATTATCTTATGAAAAAATTTCATGAGGAAAACATCCTTTCATGTTTGAAAAATTACTTTTAATACATAAAAAATTTTAAAAATCATTTTCTTAGAAAATACATTGAAAAATTATATAGAAGACATGAAATCATTTTGAAACCCTTTTTCCTTGAAAACATTTAAAATAATATTTAAAACATTTTAAAACCTTTTTCTTTGAAAAAACATGAAAACTTTTGAAAAAGTTTGAAATTTATTTGAAAACCATTTCTTTGAAAATAATATGAAAACATATAAACAAAGATTTAAAATGTTCTAAAAATCATTTTCCTTCAAAACATGTAAAAGAATATTGAAAAAATTTTAGAAACCATTTCTTTGAATTTTTTTTGAAAACATATAAATAAATCTTGAAAACGTTTTCAAAATCATTTTCCTTGAAAACAATAAAACTTTTTTCAAACCATTTCTTTTAAAGAACTTTGAAAACTTTTAAATAAGGATTGAAAACATTTTGAAAACAATTTTCTTTGAAAATTTGTAAAGTAAGTTTGAAAAAATTTGAAAACATTCTCTCTTGAAAAAATATTTTAAAAAATATTTTCCTATAGATTACCCTTTTAAAAAAATGAAAGGGTAGCTTGAGAGAAATTATGGGTACATATCATATGAGGTTAAAAGTATATTCCTTTTGTATGAAAAAAGTATAGAAATGTGACTTGTTCTGAAAAATAAAAGAATATTCCCTTAAATAGATTTGTATTAGAAAAAAATAGTAAAAATTTATTTTAGATATTATAGGGGAATCGTATAATATTCTTAAAAACTCTTTTTAGAAAACATCGATTTCTGACTGATGAGAGGGTAAATTCGGGATTTCCGAAAAACACATTCTGGACTATCTTATGTATCAAAGAGTAATAAATGGTACCAATACAAGAGTATATAATGGAATGATAGAGGATAAATAATTTTTTGAATATTCTTGATATATGGATAAAAATAATTCATCAAAGGAAGTATAAACATAAACAATCTTGAAAAGCAATGAGGTTGTCTCAATAAACTCTTATAACTTGGTATCTTGGGATCCTGATTTCTATTTAAGAAAATGTAATTACATGAATAATTTAATATCATTAAAATATTTAGATTCATGATATGTCATGTAAAATGGAATTATATTCACCCCAAAAAATAGTTTAGGTTCATAAAAAAACATGAGTCTCAAAGAAGGAAAATTGAGACAAAAACATTTTTTCCAATTTGGTACCTTTTGAAACATAAACCCCATGAAAGAAGGATCATAAAATGCGAATTTAAATACCGATAAATTTAATTAAAAATAAATATAATAAAATCACGGGTAGTACATACCCCGAACAAAAGTAAATAGTGGCGAACATAGCTTGTATCTCACAGAAATTAAAAGTGAGGTGAAATCCCCTTATCTTATGTCTTGAATCTCTCCGTACTTGTACATGATTCCTATTTAATAAATATAATTTTATTATAAATATTATACATAATCATATTATTATATGTATTACCATATTTTTTTATTATAACCTTATATTACCTGCTTGTTAACAATCCTATGTTAAGGTCTCACTTCGGGTAATATTCACTTTGTTCTTTGCTTGTGTCTTAATTTCTTATATCATTGATCCTTATACTTATATCATTATTCAAGAATGTAGAACAAGATATAAATATAAGTTATATACAGTAAAAATATATTATAATAATCAATATCATAATGAATTATGTAATGGAATACACTGTTTATGGATACGGTAAGTCATACGTACGCATGAACGTTGTTTTCTGTTTTTATTGTCGTACTGAAAGAAATCATGTAAATGGAATATGTATATATATGTATGTATATATAAATAATTATTAAAGTATCAGTAATATATCATATAAATCATATAATTTCCTTAAACCCATCATTAATACATTCTATGTGGTGTGTGAATGAATCGTATCGCTTTGAGGGGGTGGTAGTCCACACTTGCTCAAAGGAGATTATCGTATTAACACCAAATGAAATGTTAAAAATATGTGTGTTGTAAAAGGAATAAAAAATATAAATACAATAAATATAATATATTTCATAGAAAAATATTTTTTCTTTCAAAAGTTCCACCATGATTGGTGGTAAAGGAGAAATGAACAATCATTGTTTCGTGAGGCAGTAGTTCATCCTACACAGAAACAGTATATTCAACATTCATTGGATGGAGGTTTGTGTAAGTGTAGGTAAGAAATTTTTTATTAAAACACCCTATTATATGAAATATACAATTTTTTCACACAATAAGGGAATAAGGATATTAGAGGGGTGGAGACGTAAATTAAAGGAAAGTGCATAAGAGAAGATGTTACCTCTTAATTGGGTAACTCATTGTGGTATGTGCCAAAAGGATTCCTTGATAGGGTTTATACCCAAATGGAGGCTTCATGGTCAAATGGATGACTGTTGGGAGTCTACTTGTGTAGATCTTAGACGAACTTAAAATGTTTTAGAGGTGTGAGGAAGGAGTAGAGTGCTTTCTTTTTTATAGTGGAGGGGGAGTGGCACGTTTGTAAATACCAAAAGGTATTCAATAATGGGTGGTCAATCTTACCTAAAGTTTCTCAAAAATTTATAAATAATGGATTAAATGATAATAATGGTCGATAAAAACCACATACACAAAACAATATGTTCATTTTAATGATTTGGTTCCTTAACATCTATGATTCCCCAGTTTTATCATTTTGGTTTTTAATAAACCATCTAGTTTTCTAATCTAATTAATTTAACCATTTAGACTAAATTAAAGTGAGATTTATTAAAAAATATAGATCAATTTAATTATTAACATTATATATAATTTATAAAATTAAAATCCCAGTTTTTTAAATTTAATTTTAAAATAATCGCATGTGACGCACTAAAACGCTGCTTGAACCCGGACCGCCTTAACAACGCATTTACATAATATGGGTAAATATGTTAATTATATAAGTTTAATTATTCAATTAAAATGAAATATTTAATATATATTAACACGTAAAATTAAATTTTTATAATATAGAATTTTTATCAAATTTAAATTATTTTATAAGTTTCATTTATATTAAAATAACAATAATGTCAATTTTGATATTATTTTTTTAATGTTAATTTTAAAATATCAATATTATATTTGAATTCAAATATATTAGTCTTATAGCTGTGTTAAATTATATATTAATCTAAAAAAATATATACAATAATTAAATTTATTAACTTCACTTTCAATATTTATAATATCATTTATTTTAGTTAATTATTAACTAAATAATCATTATATTGATGTTTCTTAAGAATTTTATGTACCTACACCATCTCTAAAAATTATTGATAATTTGTTATGTTAAAAATTAAATATATATATTTCAAAATGATATATATAACTGAAAATATTATGTCTTTTACATATCTCAAAGTTTTACAAATTTTAAAGGTAAGGAAAGTCCCCTTTTTGTCTTTTTCCTTACTTACCCTTTATATAGGGAACTTCTATTTAATAATATCCTAAAATGAATATATTTCTCAAAAAGTGGATGAATCATCAAATTTTTGTAGAAAATGTATTTTTTACAATTTTCCAATTCATTTTGGTCCTTAATATTAAGGTTTTGTCCCTTATTAAACTTAATCATACCATAATCACTATAATTGATTATAATCACATTCACTAATCATTTTTGTCAAAAAAATTAACTTGATATTATTAGACCAAAAATATCATATTAATTACATTAATTTATGTTGTATTTTTAAAATTATTATCAGGTAAGTGGTAAAATTATGATTAATGCTAATCCCATGGACAGGGCAAAATAACAGGTTTTTATAGTAGAAAAATGTTAAAATGTATTTCAAGTTTTTATATTCAATTTCAAAATAGAATTGATTATAATGGATTGAATTTTTTTAATTAATGTGATATTTATATAATTTTTTTTAAACAATATTTATAATATAATTTATCATTAACAAATAATTAAACAAAAAAGGTAGTTTTTAACTAAAAGGTAGAATTTTTCACTATTCATCAAAAAAATAATGTTTCTCGGAAAAATCCCAAAAAATCATCCTAGGATAATTTTTACATTAGGAATTCAAAAATTATTTTTATTTTATAAAATTAAATTTCTAATTTTTTTTCTAAAATTGATTTTATCATTAAAGGTTTTTCATCCAAGAAAATTTTATTTTTAACATAAAATCACTTTACCAAAAATATTATCTTTCATTATCAATATGTTTTATTTTTATAAAACAATTTAAACCAATATTTGGAAAGAATTTATTACTATTACTATAACTATATTTAATTTTTATCTTATAATTATCTCATTTAAATATTTAAAATAATAAAAACATATGTTTTGTAGAAACTCAGTGTTGTGTGCATCGTAGGCTTAGTCGGTGTTTCTTATAGTGCAAGCCAAGTTGGTATTTAATGTAAAAGGAATGTTTAACATAGTGTTTTAATATATATATATATATATATATATATATATATATTTATATATATATAACTATTTCTAATGTCATGTGAAATAAAAAATACTGAAAAGTTAAATTAATTAGGGAAAAAAATCTCAAAATCTCGAGGTGTTACAATTCAAGGATGGTTGAGGCCAACATCTATGACAGATATCCATAGTGTCCATGGATTAGTAGGGTATTATCGTCGATTTTTCAGAAATTCCTTGTAAATTTTGAACCCTCTAACCAAGCTAACTCAATGGGAGTCATGTTTTCTTGGAAAGATGAATGCAAAGATAAATTAAAGGAGTTGAAAAGGAGGATTATCATTGAACTTATACTCATACTAACCACAAGTGGAGAAATTTCCATTCTATTTAGTGATGCTTCGAAGAAAGATTTAGGTTGTATGTTGATGTAGAATGACAAAGTCATTTCCTATGCTTCTAGGCAGTTGAAAGTTCATGAAATGAATTATCCAACACATGATCTGGAGTTGGATGTAGTGATCTTCACTTTGAAAATTTGGGTACATTACCTATTTGGGAGTAGTGTGAAATATATACGGATCACACAATACTTAAGTATATATTCACATATAAATAGTTGAATATGAACCAATGAATATGGTTAGAGCGGATCAAAGACTATGACTGCTCAGTTCACTACCATTTAAGGAAAGTGAATAAAGTGGTAGATTCTCTAAGTAGAAAGGATCCAAAAACTCTTCCATGATGAGAATTCAGAAGCATCTGATCTTCTTAGACTTAAAGATGATGGAAATGAGAATCATAAAGGAAGAAACATCATCAATCCTTTCATAAATGATTTATGAACCATCTCTTTTGGATATGTTAAAGGATGATCAAATAGATGATGTGGGAATTCAAAAGAAAATAGAAACTATTAGAAAATGGAAATCCTAGTATTTCAATTTTAATGAAGAAGGTATTGTAATATTTTCATCAAGACTATGTGTACCATCAAATCCTGAGTAAACGAAGGAGTTGTTGGATGATTCACATAACTCAACCTTCTTTATCCATCCTAGAAGCACAAAGATTTATCAAGATCTTAGAGAATACTATTGGAGGGACAATATGAAGAAGGAGATCATATAATATACATAAATATTTATTGTATGTCAACAAATGAAGGAGGAAAGGAAAAAATATATGTTTATGATGAAACCATTACCCATACCTACATGGAAATGGGAAAAAATCAGCATGGACTTTATCACTAGGATTCCTAAGACATCTAGAGGAAAAAATGATATTTAGATGTGGTGGATCATCTTAAAATGAATGCAAACCTCATTGTGATTTGATATAATTTCTCATTAGATCAACTTTCACATATATACATTATAGAATAATTGAGGCTACATGGTATACCACTATTGATTGTATCCAATCATGATCCAAGATTCACCTATAAGTTCTAGAAGAGTCTCCAAAATACTCTGAATACTGATTTAAACTTCAACAAAACCAATGAACCTCAAATAGATATCCAATCTAAGCAAATTATCCAGAAAATTGAGGAAATGTTGAGAGCATACTCATTGGACTTCATGGGATGATGGGATCAACTTCTTCTTATGGTTGAGTTATCTTACAACAAAATTTCCACTCAAGCATCCAAATGTCTCCATGTGAAACTCTTTATGGGAAGCAGTGTTGAATACCTATATGTTGGGATGAAGTTGGGGAACAAAAACCGTTAGATCCTGAAATGGTCAAGTAAATTGTGGAGAAGGTTAAGACCATTCAGAGGCACATCAAGGCTACTCAGAGTTGAAAGAAAATCTATTATTACAATCATCGATGAGACCTATAGTTTTATGTTGGAGAAATGGTATTCCTCTATATATCTCCATGGAATAAAGTGATGAGATTAGGGAAAAAGGGAAATCTTAGTAAAAGAAACATCAGCCCCTTTGAGATCCTTGATAGCATTGGAACATAGGTCTATATACTAGCACTCCCACCTAACATATCTCAACAATGTGATGTATTCCATGTATCCCTATTGATAAAGTACATACCAAACCCTTCAAATGTACTCAATCTAGAGGTGGTACCATATGGGAATGAACTGCCTTATGAAAAAGAGCCGGTGAAGATATTAGATTTTGAAGAAAAAGTTTTACAGAATAAGACAATGCACCTGGTCAATGTGTTGTGGAGAAACCACAAGTTTGAAGAAGCAATGTGGGAACTGGAGGTGGTATTGAAATTAAGTTATCCTCATCAGTTTAATGAAAATTTTGAGGTTGAAATTTCTTAAGGGGGGGGGGAGATTATAATTACCTGAACTGTTATAAATGAAATTTCCATTTTGATTTAATTAAATGTATTATTTTGTAAAATGGTTATATAAAATAGATGAACATCTTTGGTTTTATGTTTTTTAATGTAAAATACCATAAATAACGTTTATTTTTGTTAATATATTCATTGATCAGTGATCACATGATTATTATAAATATAGGGCATTAACACATCTAATTGACTCGGACAAAGGAAGTGATGGCCTGAACAAGTAGAATTGTGCCATATAATGTCCATTTATCTGATCTACTAAGAGAGACATCATATCTAATATTTTCCCTTGACCAAGAACAAGATGATATCCAATGACTTAATCATGAGAGAAACTATTTACGAAAAAAGTTCAAGCTCATCGAGATCACGACCAAAACCATGTTCGTCGAACGACCCCGTGATAATCTCATTGTCGCACACCTTAATCTTAGGGTGTACATCGATGAAATAAAGGGATATGCATTAATTACTTAAATTTTTTAATATTTACATTATATAAAATTGTATATATTTTCATTTCAATTGTTTCTTTTAAAGGATTTTGGTTTTGATTCAATTAAACAGAAATTGTATTTTCAGGTAATATTAAAATTCAATTAAGTGAATTATTTTTATGAATTAATGGATATTGGAAATAAATATTAATTTAATAAATTATTATTATTAAGTAAGTATTATTAATTATAAATTTTTGTGTAATTTTTATCAAGTGAAATGTACTTTTTTAAGGGTTCAAAAAACAATTATTTTTCAAAACCCATCATTTTACAATAAATATCGAATCTTATTTTAAAATTAAAAATTCAAATACATAAAAAGTCATTTAGATAAAACAAATATTATTTTTGGAATCATAATGACGAAATTATCCAATATTTAAGTTTTCATATTTTTCCGAGACACTCAAATTTTCAGCTAAAAATTAAATACTGTATAAATATAATGTCTGTTTTATGACATCATAATGACCAAAAAATGACGTAATAAATACTAAAATGGGTATGAACGGCCCAATAAATGTTTTACTATTAAAATAATGTGAATTTTAAGGTAATTTTATTATTTATATAATACCTTTATAAATCCTCCAAAATGTATAATATATTTTATGATTCTAAATTCATTTCTTTAATAATGTGACTCACCTCCACATAAGAAAGAATAATATTTTAATATCTTCATCTTTTTTCCTAATAAAATAATTAAAACCTACCCTCTTTGTAAAAAACCATCGTAAAAACCCATGGTATGTTTTTTGGTTTTAAATATTTAATTATATAGATTCCAAAACTTAAGTTTGTGAAATATTAAATAATTCCCCTCTCATTTCCTATATAAACACACCCAATATACTAATTATCTTCACTCAAAATACATGGATAATTTCCTTACTCTATATTCCCATATCTATAATCTTCCCAAGGTGCCCCAAGCTCCCAATAATCCCCTCTTCAAGCCTTTAAAGTCACACACTCAAGTAAGGGTTCATTTCTTTCTCTTTTTTATCCAAGTTCCATTTTATTATTACACCCTTTTATTTTCAATTGTAAATGATGGGGAATGTTTTCAAACCTCCACCATACTATCCTTATTATTTTTAATGATGAGATACCCCTTTATCTCCCATTAATCCCTCTCATTTACACCCATTACCATGCCTAAAGTTTTGTAAGAGTTATTCAATTTTTCCTCTTTCTTCATGTTTCCTAATTATGTTATGCCTTCTATATCCAGATTCCTTATTTTGTGACTTGTATTTCTATGAAACTATTACTTACATTTCATGTATATATCATGAGATACCCCTTTCTCTCTCATCAATCTTTTCTATGAATTTTTATGTCAAGCTATTAGGCTACCAAAATTACACCATAGATTTCCATTCAAAAATAATTGTTTAGTGAATACTATACCCATTACCTATCAAGGGGGTTACCTTTTATGCACATATTCATTTTTATTGAGTATTAAATGTATATATTTCACATTCCATGATCGTGTAATAAATTATGAAAATGAATGAATCCATATTTTATGATATATGTGGAACACTTAAGCATGAGAATGAAATGAATAAGACAAGTGTGCCCAGAATTATATAGTGCTCTAATGCATTGGGTAATTTTTAGTTTCATCGTACTTAATTGGGGTATAGGTTTTTACTAGATTAATTTATGGGAATTTTTCCACTATGATATATTTTAGTTTAGCCTTGACTTATGAGGTAGTTTTTTAAGTTGTTGTAACATTTCTTTGTTATGAGTATCATGTTATATCATGATTTATGATTCATGTTCCTTTATTACTCATTAATATTCTTTTCCTAACATGTATTATTATCTTCATATTATTCTACGTTTACTCCCTTACAAGGATTTATATATAACATCTTTATATGTTTTTCCTTAGGATATCCCATGCAGTTTTAAGCTCAGGCATGTTAAATAGGTTTTCAATAATGATGGTGTTTTTTCATGTTTAAAGTTGTAATGCAATGTACCTAATTTAAAAAGGCACTGAAATTATAAATATTTTGGGTTTCATTAAGATTAATTTTATGTCATTAAATCATTTATGAATATAATAAAAAATAGTGTTTCTATAATTAATATATAGTACAGATATTTAGTAATTACAAAATATTATTAATAACTTCAAAATATGAGGAAATTAAAAAAAATAAAACATTTTAAATGAAAAAATATGATTAATTGTTAAATATTAATAATATTTTTTATAAATTCAAATGTTATGTTGCAACTAGGGTAAACCCCATATCTCAGATCAAATTGTTTTCTCTGATTTATCATAGGATACACCGTTCAAAAGATATATTAATTTTTTTAATAAATTACAATAAAAAAATTAAATTAATTACTCTTTCCTGTAATGTCACTAAACACTCAACACTCACAAATGTTATGTCACATCTATTAGGGGGTGTGATCTTGATCGATTAAAAATTATAGATCCTATTCCAGAGAGATGAACATCAGTTTATTTTGATCCTCATTTACATAGGTATGTTTAATTGTTTAAGATATTTATTTTATATTAACTAAGTGTATTAATTTTGAAAATAATTTTATGATTATATTTTTTTTCAATTTATAACATTTTTCACATGTAACCATTATGATGGCTAGTGAAATTCTGAGAAATTATTTTTTTGAGACGTGGGTGTCATGAGACCTGATACCCATGACCATGCGTGACCAGATGTTCACCCACATGATTGTACATTATTAAATAATATATACTTTTTAAAAATTTATTTAACTACTAACATATTTTTTTAATTGTATTGAAGAATTTATTTTCTCTAATTTCTAATAGTCATAGAGGTATTATCCGAGAGGCATGTGATACATGTATAGGTGAGCACATTCATCATTTTCTATACAACATCAAAAAAGTGAGATATGGATAAAGTTTATTCTACCATTTTTTGATGAGTCTTGCATATCCCATCACCCCGACTATATATTAGCTCAGGTATGGGATGGGTTGTGCAATTTATGTCTAGGAGAGACATTCAGAAGGAGATCATTAGCAATACATTAGATCTGGGGGAGTTAATAGGTCACCCATACGGCTGGGAGTCATACATTTAGAATACATCAATGATATATAGTAAGTGATATTATTTGGTAATGTATATATTTTTTAACTATAACATATTTGTTTTATTATACAGGCCACTAATGAACCATCTATTTTGTAGTATGGTTTTTATAAGAATATGTATATTGATCCCCATACAAGAGAATTTATAGGTAAATGAAAGTGCCATATTGTGGTTAGTGATTTTGTTTAAAAAAATAAATAATTTTAATTTTAATGTTATTCTAATTTTTCATTGTTTTTAAAGTAAAAATATGAGGTTGAGACTTCCCATTCATGGGAGAGTCCAGTTGATACCGAACAAGATGTCACTATTGATTTGGGTTTTAATGAGGGGGCTTGGATATAGGAGACTTCTTGGGGTGTTGAAAATGGTCAAGGGATTGGTATTGGTTCTTGACTAGCACCTACAAGTTATTATAGTACATCTACGATGGCATCAATGAGTGCAAAGGGAGCTCATGGAGAGTCTCCATTGACATCGTCATCTACTATACAGTATGAGGAGAGGTTGAGAGCTAAAGATGAGATGATACAGCAGATGCAAAAGGAGTGGGAGGAGGAGCATGAACAACAGCATCTGAGAGATGAGCAGATAATGGAGAATATGTGGTGATTTGTGCATGGCATTGGTATGGTGTTTCCTCCCCCTCATCCTTCGATTTATCCTCTCCATTTTCCTTCGAGTGATACTCCTCCATCAGATGACAAATTTTGATTTATAAAGTCTTTATTACTTTTTTTGTAATTTGGTATAACATCCATGTTATTTTTTAACAGATGTATTACTTTTTTGTTTGTTTTAATTTGTTTAATTCTCTGTAATTATTTTTAAATATTTGAAAATTTATTAGTTTTTTTTCATATTTTAAAATTTTTTAAAATAATTTTTTGTTTTTAAATTATTCTTAAATAAAAATATATATATATATTTAAATTATTTTTTCTATATATTTAATATGTTAATTAATTTCAATAAATTTAATTATTTTAATAATTTTTATTATATTTAGTTTTTAAATTAAATTAATTTTATTTAGTATTTATATTTTAGTAATATATATATTTTAAAAAAATTATTTTTTTATTTTATATTATTTAAAATAATAATAATTATTATTATTTTCTGAAAAAATTATTATTTTCGATGAATATAGCCATATATCCCAAATAAATTTTTAAACATTTTATAAAAAATCATCAAAAAAGGTTATTTAAAAACACTAACATAAGCCTTTTGTGACAGATCCTTTTTATGTCGCAAATAAACACATTTGCGATGCCACCATCTACGACATGGTATTTGTGACAGACTCCTGTCACAAATGATGTTCTGTGATGGCAGTCTATCTCAATTACCCCATCTCAATTAACATAAATTTCTATTGAGTAATAAAAATTTAGAGTTATTAAAGTCAAGAGAGTGAAATTTTGTATCTATTCATTTCTTAAATTAATATAAAGGTCATAATCAAAGAATTATGGTACAAAGTAGACATATATTAGATACTTTGATGTAAAATGATGTGAACCACCTATCCAATAAGATAAAGTAAAGTTTTGGGTTGTTATTTGGACCTTATCCCATGGTTTTTAGACTACTTTTCCTATTTTACCCTTACCAAGGGGAAAACATTTTCCCAATATTACTATTCATAATGACTAAAAATTTAAACGTGCCTATTTAACAAATCTATACCATTTAATTTAAAATATCAAATCCATTTATTTGGATTCAATTTCTAGAAGTGGAAGAAATTAATATAAGATAAATACAGAGAACGCAAAAAATATTTTTAAAAAAATTATTTTTAAGTATAATAATGTTTTTATACAAAAATCAATACAAAAAAATGATTTCAATAAACATAACTAGATTATTAATGGTATAGTAGAACCAATTTTACATTTACACCATTGTAAAACAAAGTGCAACATTGTGTATGCTTTGAATAAAAATGAAATTTTCAATAAAAAACTATATTTTTCACTATTCAATAGAAAATCAATCTTTTTTGTAAAATAAAAAACATTAACTCAAAGATTAATTTTATACGATGATTAAAAAATAATATAATTTTAATAAAAAAAAATATAAATTTTCCCAAAATTATTTATAATATTATCTCACAAAAAGAAGTAAAAATCATTTTTTATGGAAATGTATTTTGAAGAATAAAATGTCTACTAAAAATTGAGTGCTTATTTCCAAATAATTAATCAATACATATGTATTTATTGAGTACATTAGTCAATATATATGCTCGGGCTTGATCCTGATGTTCCTACTCATCATTTGGGTTTGCCAGAAGAACATCGATGATTTAAGGAAGCCGCGAGAATAACACACCCAACTTATGCTTCCAAAATTGAAGCTGAAATGTATAAGCTTATTAAAGATAACTTCATCAGAGAAGTTCAATATCCCAAGTGGTTGGATAATATTGTCCCTGTGAATAAAAAGAACGGTCAAATTAGAGTTTTCATCGATTTCAGAGATCTTAATCGGCATTGTCCTAAGGATGATTTTCCAGTTCTGATTACAGAACTTTTAATCGATGAAACAGCTGGAAATAAAGAACTTTCCTTCATGGATGGATATTCCAGATATAATAAAATCCGAATGGCTCTAGAAGATGAAGAATCCACAGCCTTCAGAGCCCCTCATGGTGTGTTTTGCTATCGGGTAATGCCCTTTGGCTTAAAGAATGCTGGTGCAACATATCAGCATGCCATGCATCGTATTTTCAAACCCTTCTTAGGGAATTTTGTTGAATGTTATGTGGAAGATTTGGTGGTCAAATCCAAACAACGTTCTAATCACTTGGCTGATTTGGAAGTCATATTCCACAAGCTTTGACAACATAATTTGAAGATGAACCCCTTAAAATGTGCTTTTGGGGTAAACTTAGGAACATTTCTCAGCTTTTTTGTATGCCATCGTGGTTTTGAAGTTGATCCTGAGAAGACAAAGTCAATCCTTGGTATGTCACCTCCTCAAAATTTTAAATAATTGAGAGGACTTCAAGGAAATTTAGCCTATATTCGGAGTTTCATCGCCAATTTGGCAGAAAAAAGTTTACCCTTCCCCAAATTGATGAAGAAGGGAGTCATTTACCAGTGGACTGAAGAATTTCAAGAAGCATTAGATATTCTCAAGAAATACCTCTTGAGTCCACCGGTACTTATGCCACCTGTTGAAGTACGACCACTTATCCTCTATGTGACAGATTTGGAGCGATCATTGGGTGCCTTTCTTGCTCAGAAGAATGATGTTGGTAATGAAAACAACCTCTACAATCTCAGTCGGACAATGCTTGAAGTAGAAAGCCGGTATTCAAGTATTGAGAAGTGCTTCCTGGAATTAATCTTTATAGTTCAGAAGTTGAGACACTACCTGCAACATCACGAGGTCCAATTGGTATCTTGCAATAACCCGCTCAAATTCATCTATAGTCGTCCAATGCTTACAGGACTTCTGGAAAGGTGGGTAGTTATTTTGCAGCAGTTCGACATTCAGTATGTGTCTCAAAAGACAATAAAGGGCCAAGATCTGGCTGATTTCCTTGCTGAACATCCTTCAGTAGAAGATACATCTTCAGATATTTAACTCCCTCATGAGGAAGTCTTCTCTATTCAGAATAGTCCTCAGGTATGGTAAATGTATTTTGATGGTGCTTCCAGAAGTCCAACAGGGAAGAAAATGGAAGATCCTAAATTCAACAAGGTTGGGTTAGGAGTTTTCATTATTTCCCCAAAAAATATAGTGTTACCTTATTCCTTCTTATTGTGGGAATGTGGTACCAATAATGAAGCAGAATACCAAGCTCTCATCGCAGGATTAGAGTTGGCGCTTCAAGCACAAGTGAATAACTTAAGGGTGAAAGGTGATTCAGACCTGGTAATCAAACAAGCCAATGGGGATTATGCAATCCGAAAAGAATAATTGATCACTTTGTATGATTACGTCAGAGAGTTAATGGCAGAATTTCCTATGGAACCGACATTTTCTTATGTCCCGCGATCACAAAATGCTCAAGCTGATGCACTCGCTAATATAGCCACAGCTCTGGCAGATCCAAATCGGGACGAGACAACCATCAATATTGCCCATCGTCATACAATTTCACCTTATGTTCGAACCATAATGGAGGAGATCAATGAAATTAGTCCCATTCCTGAACCGTATGGTCATAATACAGGATGGAACCTATCAGGGAATACCTTCAAAATGGAACACTTCCACCTGATAGAGATGATAAAGAACAAATCCGGCAACGTGTAGTCAATTTTACTCTTTATGATAGCCAAGATAACCTTGAGAAAGTTCTCTATAAACGTGGTTTTGATGGAGTTCTCTTCAGATTCATTGATGGTTAATAGACAATGGTTGTCATGAAAGAAGTGCATGCAAGAGTCTGTGGTTCCCATCAGTCTAGACATAGACTGTCTGATCAAATTTGAAGGCTTGGATACTTTTGGCCTTCAATGATACAAGATTGTGTTGATTTCACAAAGAAGTGTCATTCATGCCAAGTACATTCCAACTTCATTCATCATCCCATAGAGTTGCTATAACGCCCCAAACCTAGTTAACCAGAGTCGGTACATTATTATATAACATTTTCATGATCACAAGAAAGATCAAATCTTGAAAGACAGATTAGTTTAGTAGCCTTAGAAACACTAGATATATTCATAAGTCTTACATTACATCATAAAAATGAAAAATACAACAACATAGTCTCCATATTCCACACTCATATCCCCACATACTATCCCTGCAGGTCATTCATAAAATAATTCTTCACATCCTGGGAAAAATAAAACATAGAAAGGGGTGAGCTCAGATGCCCAGTAAGGATAACAATATAGCGGAAACATTCATAAATAAGCATAAAATTTTAAGGCAATGTATAACTAAAACAAAAGCCTTTTAAACTTGAACTTCAACATAATATGGAAATGAAAAAATGAAATAATTCCATTTACTTATTCACATGGATATTCCACTAATCAAATAATGACATTCAATATCAATAACCACTTTCATAATGATGGAATGCATAATGTCAGACTATCATAACCACATAGTCAAGGCCTCATGCCAAGAATACAAATATGATTTTGTCAAGGCCTCATGCCAAGACACTAGTTTGTCTCATGAGACATACTGATGCATCAAGGATATAGTGGGCTCCACTCATCACTTACTAAGTCCAATGCATTTTTATATGAAAAGGTTTAAACATAACACAAACAATCATATTAAAACTAGCATACGAAATGTAAATACTTTGTCCATAAAATATGATTCATATAAAAATAACACATCTACAGTAAAACATATCACAAAACCTTCAATACAATATGGAAGTTTTATATCATAATAAATCAACTTCAAATAATCTTGAAATCCATCAAAGGATGTTTACATAGATGAAATCAACACTATTTGAGAGAAATATCTCTTTTTTTGAAATAAATTAAAAGTCACATAATTATAAAATAAAACATTTACTTTGAAAATATTCTTATAAGCTTTTAAGGGAATCTTAGAAGATTTTATAATGGCAGAAAATAGCCGCACCCACCGTATAAGTAAAAAAAAGACATTCTTACCTTAATTTTTTCGAAAAGGTTAAAAAGGACCTTGTTTGCAAAACGACAGAAAGATTCCTTTATAAACTTCTAATAAAAAGTGAGAAAAGGTTATAAATGACTTTAACCCATATTCTATAAAATATTAATAATGTTTTGATTTTTTTTTTAAGAAACATGGATGTGGATGATAAAGAGGTCCTAGTAGATAATTACGTATAAACAACCTCGGATAATGAAGAGACTGTGAAATAAACTCTTACCTTGTAATTTTCCTTGGTCGATGGTTGGTTAATTTCCTGTATAATGGTTAAATAATTGTTATTAAATTATAAAATAATCATATACATTAATTTGATGTCATATATGATCTTTTAACATTGATTTGTTAATAACATCTTAGTATTATCATCATTTCGGGTGTTAATGGATTCGTTTTCTTTTGTCTGTTTTGTTATGTAATCCATGTTTGTTATGGATAGGTTGTATATTATTCATATACAGAATGATATCAAGTCCTTAAACATTATTTTTAATCATTAAATTAGAATTATACTCAAATGGATATGATGGGGAATGAATCTCATCACGTTTGTGGAGACGGTAGTCCGTACATACGCACGAGCGACAATATCATTCTTTTGATATTAAAATATTATATAATTTGATGGTATATCATATAGACAGAATCATTATCATGTTATATTTATTATTTACATGAATTATACATCATTATTATACCCATCTAAATAATAATATACTGAATAACAATTACACCACAATGTGGAGATGGTAGGCCGTACGTACGCATGTATGGTGACATGTCATTCAAGGGATGGATAGAATAATGAATTTTGTTGTTACATATTTATATTAAAATCAAAATATATATAATATACTGGATTTATTATTTTAGAATTGAAATAACAAGGAAAGAAGAAGTTGAAGAAGAAAGGAACTTGACAGAGGGTGGTGAAATCATTACCTCTTCTTCAGGTTATTCCTTTTGATTTGATCAAAAGGGATCCTTAGGTTGGATTTAGGATCAACATAAGGCCTCTAGGTTGAAGTGGGGGAAGTTTAGAGAGTATTTGGGTAGGGTTTGGCCGAACCAAAAGGCTTTGAAAGTGTGAATAATTGGTTAGAAGTTGTGTCCTTTTATAAGGGGGAGGAGGGGCTCTTTAGAAAAAACTTAAAGTATTAATTTATAATAAATTCATATTCGGTTTATAATGGCTCCAAAGTAAATTATTCAAAGACTAAGGTAGGTATGGATCTAAATAATTTCAACCAATATATTTTAGATAGGTTTGGGTCATTATATTAACCTTATCTTTTAGTTTTAACTCTTGGTTAATTAGTTTGACACTTACCATGTCACTTTGTATTTTTATATTATATAGTTAATAAACTTACTATATACCTTAAAGAGACACTAAAGTGGTACCTTAATGATAAAACGTTCATAATAAAATTCCTTTGGCTGAACCTTAGATTTTTAGGAATTTAATATCAATTAATAATATAATATTTGTTTTAAAAACTCTTTTATGTCAATTTTCACACTATTTGGTATTTGATTTTTGTGAAAATCATAACAGCATTATTACTTCGAAACAATTTAATTAAATAAATATTAACAAGTCATATTAACCTATTAAATTCGTGGAATTTATTAAAAGTCTCAAATTATATTTATTTGGGTATTTATAATATCAATTATTTTAATATTTCACAAATAAGGTAATTACTGCATCATCATTGTGTCATAAATAAATTTAATTATTTAATTTCTAAAAAATATAAATAAAATACAATTATGTAGGAAATATTTTTATCTTTATAATGAATATTTATATTCTAAAATATAACATTTATAACCCTATGTAAAAATTGTTTTGCTAAAAGATATAGGTTTATGTCATTTTTGTATTTACTTTAACTTAATTAATATAATGTGTCATCATCACTTACAAGTAGATACATGGGGTCCCAAAATCAACCCAAAGATGCCCATGGCCGGACATGTATTGACCAATAGGGTTAAGACACGTTTTAGGAAAATTTATTATTATTATAATATTATTATTTTACCCTTATTACCAGATTTACCCTTTAACCATGGTGAATAAAATATTCACCAAAGTAATTATTCAAAATGTCTAAAAATAAAAGTTACCTCTTTAAAAAAATTTGACATCTTGATTCTAAATATGGAGTCAATTTTTTCAAATTCAAAACATAGAAGTGGCATAAATTAATTTAAAATTAATTCCCACTGTCAAAACAAAAAGCGTGTTTTTAAGAAATAATAACTATCAAAAGATTGACACTTGTTTATGTCTGGTTTAATTGTAAAATTATTTCCAATGACCAAAATTGTATTAAATGATAAAAATATATTCTAAATATACTTTAAAACCACTCAAATTCATAATTTATCACTATTATGTATTTTGATTAAAAAAGTTGTTTTTAATTAAAATATAGTAATTTTCACTATTCATCAAAATATAAAAGTTATCCGAAAAGAACCAAAATTTTACCCTAGGATAATTTTAATATTCCGAATCCAAAAATGAATTCCATTTTGAGAGATAAAATTTATAAAATTTCAAAAAGTGGGTATTACTATTCATAACGACTACGTTGATTGGTCGTAGTGTGTTAGAATCTCGAAGTTGCGTACAACACACGCTACTGTATTATTCAAAGAGAATCGTACCATGGAAGCTTGGGGAGTTACAGTTTCTTCATACAGCTAAATAATTGTGGCCATTTTTTACATGGGGAATTGATGTGGTGGGACCTTATCCTTCAGCTACAACCAAGCAGTTTAAGTATATTCTTACTGCTACTGACTTCTTTTCCAAATATGCAGAGGAAGTACCTCTCAAAGAAGTTAGTTCTAAAAGAATTTTTAGCATCATAAAGTCTAATATCATTACCATATTTGGTGTCCCTCATACCATATTGATGGACAATGGCACCAACTTCTGTTCATCCGAGGTGAAGAAGTTGTATCACGAATACAACATCAAATCCAACCATTCATCTCGGTATCATGCAGTGGCCAATGGCCAGATAGAAGCCTTCAACAAGACTCTCTCAAACATACTGAAAAATATGGTGGATAAAGATAAGAAGTCATGGCCTGATAAACTCTTTCATGCTTTATGGGCATATCGGACCACCACCCACACTGCAACGCGGTCAACTCCATATTCACTGGTATATGGAACAGAAGCAGTATTTCCCATTGAAGTTCAATTACCTTCGCTCGGAGAAGCCATTTGTGATCATTCATCTATAGATGAGCAATATAAAAAGTGATTGAATGAATTGGAATGGTTAGATGAGAAAATATTGTGCACCCTGCACCACTTGGAAGTCTACCAGAATCGAATAGCATGAGCTTTCAACAAAAAATTTCTTCTTCGTTCATTCATTCAGGGAGAATTGGTATTCGTTCTCAGAACTCTAATGATACTAGGAAACAAACCTCCCAATATGGAGCCAAAATGGGAAGGACCTTATTCAATACATAAGGTCTACTCCAATGGAGATTATTCTTTAATCTCAATGGATGGAGAACTCATCACTACTCCAACCAATGCCAGATTTCTGAAGAAATATTTTGTATAAACAAAAAATACACCATCTATGATAAATGCATATGACCTTAAACTATTTGTATTAATTTCATCCCACATGATGTTAAATTGCATATCTACGGTCCATGCATATGACCTTAAACTATTTGTATTACTTTCATCTCACACGACGTTATACTGCATATCCAACGATCCATGCATATGACCTTAAACTATTCGCACTTTTGTCCAACATAACGTTAAACTGTGTCCCCTTCATTGTCCTTGCTATATAATGTTAAACTATACAGCAATGGTCCATGCATCTGACCTTAAAATATTCGAACTTTTGTCTAACATGACACTAAACTGTATCGTCCCTTTTCTTCTAACATGACGTTAAACTGTGAAAAAGTCCCTAATACATCCAACATGCCATTAAACTGTGTCCTCTTTTGTCCTTAATGCATGACATTAAACTGCACAATCCCCCTTTTTGTCCAACATGACATTAAACTGTATTGTCCCCATCATCCTAACTACATGATGCTAAACTGTACAGAAATCCCTTAATACGTCCTACATGACATTAAACTGTATTTTGTCCCTGCTACATGACACTAAACTATGCAGCACTAATAGACATAACTATAAGACTTTAAACTACATAGTCCCTTCATATGTCCTACATGACATTAAACTGTGCATCGTTAAGGTTGTTTCTACCTCTTTTTTCTCACACCGAGTGTGACTCACGTGAGCTTAGAGCAAACTTTAACCATAACACCCTCTCTGGGCCGCTAACCACACGTAAGTACCAACACCATTTTTTAGTTCATTGTCCCCAAGAACAACCTAATCACTAATTCATTCTTTAATTGAAGTACGTGGACTTTGATCCTTACCTTCCAGGCTGGGTACGTAGTCAACATCTCGAGGTTCAATCCCAAAACCAATCTCTTCACATCGGTTCACCTCCATCTCGTACGATGTTGATTCGTGAATCTTCCCCCAGAATCAATATCTTTACATTGGTTCACCTTCGTCCTTGCTATACTACGTTAAATTGTATAACACTTTTGTCTTGTAAAACAATAAACTAAAATATTATTTGATACCCTCACCTGAGAGGGAATCATTATTTACATTGATTTCCAATCATGTTATATTCCAAAGACTACGCGCATACATGGAAATTCCTGAACCTTTTATCTTGGGTCAAACCATCATTGCACTAAAGTCCCCTTTTCACCCTTTACTTGTATGAATAAAATCTATATAGAAGGTATGTCTAGAAATACATGGGCTTGATTCCCATCCTTATGGGATATGTAGGAATGTTTGAGTTTCCCTCGAATCCAACCCCAAGTCTTTGGGCCTAACCCCAAATTCCAATTTCAGTCCTGTGGCTGAAAAGTCCCCATGAAAACAAACATTGTGTATTCATTATTATGGTCCAAGCTCTATGACCCTAAACTAAGATCTCTCATACTTTCGTCCCACAAGACGTTAAACTGTATTTCAAGAACTGCGTATGGCTTTATTCCCATCCTTATGGGATACGTAGTGAAGTCCAACATTTCAATTCAGGACCCATCCACAACATGATTATGGTTAGCATTGATATGTGTATCTCTGCATACATTGGAAAATACCCATTTTTATGTGTCATAATCCTAACCATAAATATTTTAAGATCTTCATAACCCTTATCCTGACTTCTAGTCAGAAAAGTAAATTTTTGAGAGTTCTTTTGCCTGACTGTGCAGCATGTTCCCTTAGGTGGCCTTGCATAAATAGTCTACATAATGGACCTGTTAGCCAAAAGATGCTATTATTTGACTATGTAGCCAATTCCCTTTGGTGGCTCTACATAATTCAACCCACTAATGGGTTTGTTAAATAATTTTAACTTCATTTTTGGCAAGAAAAACTCTTTTGTCCTTAGTTGTCTTTAATGACAATATATAGGGATCCGCAAAAAAATAGCCATCCTTAATATATTTTTCTCACATTCCATTTCATGATCTAAAAGTATTCAAGTCTAGGGTTTATATTTCACTTCCCTACGTTTGGGTCAGACCTTCGTAGGAGTAACATTCATCCAGTTCTTAAAAACATTTTTTTGAAAATATCTTCTGCATGTTCAAGTACATCTTTCCATACAGAAAACTCTATACTTTGGAAAATTTGAATCTCTATAAACATTCACTGGCTTCTTAACACTATAAAAGTAAATTTTTGAGAGTTATTTTACCTGACTATGCATCACATACCCTTAGGCTACCTTTCATAAGTAGTCTACATAATGGACTTGTCAGCCAAAAGATGCTATTATTTGACTATGCAGCCAATGCCCTTAGGTGGCCCTGTATAATTCAACCCCCTAACAGGTTTTTTAAATAATGGTAACTTCATTCTTGGGAACTAATTATTCTAATGATTTTTAGCCCTTTTTCATATCATTCCTCAAATTCAAAATTTCTTAAGTCATAATTTACATATTTTCCCTCATACTTGAGTGTGGTAATATTTTTTCAGAAAAATTTTTAAGGAATTGAGTCCATTTTAATCCATTTGGTCAAAGCTATTTCGACCTTAAACATTACCCTTTTTATGTCTGACGTGCATGACTTTAAACTTCCCACAAAAGACAAGGGAAATCTGAATAAAAGCCATGTTCCAGCTCATTAAACATACATTTTGTATGATTTTAGGTAATATTGAGAAATAAAAAAAAGTTTCAAAAGGTTGTAGGGTTATTTATAATAATCATAGAAAAAATCAAACTATGATTACTAGGCCCATTGGCATAGGTAAAAAAATTTAAATCAGGGAGAAAATGAAAGCATGCACAAATGATTGAAGATGAAAGTGTTTTTCATTGATGCAAAAGAGTTATAAGGACATCCACAGACTGGAGTCTCTTCTCCTTTTCAGGAATTACAAAAGACTTTCAACATAACTCTTCATTTGATTTACGGAATCCCAAGCTTCATCAGCAGCCTCCTGGAATTAATTTATTCAACTGGATACAATAAGAGATGTCGTGATACCAACTCTTCTTAGAAGAATTGTAAAACAATGTTCTTGAGTGCGGTTTGAGAAAATTTTCTACTGATCAAACAATGACTCTGTTTTTGTCCAAGAGAATTGTAAGATGGATACATGGATTTGAGAATAAAGCATTGGAAGTAAAGAGCCATTTGGAGAGAGTACTCTTATCAGCTGCATCTCAGGCATATAGTTCTTTGCATCTGGAACATTGACTCCTTGTAGATGACCATGACCATACAGAGGCAGATAGATGCTCTATGGGAAATTAAGATGATATTTATTCAAGTACTTAGCCAAATCTGGGAGAGTGTCATCACAAATATCATAGTAATCATGGCCAACAATGTTCATCATGTCATCAATCCTCTTGCTAGCCAGTTCATCATCCATTCCGATTCTCTTGGGAGCCATTGAATATGCACAAAAGTTAAATAAATTAACTCTTAAATGGGTTGATTTTTTATAAAATATGTGAAGAAATTCAAAAAAAATGGATAAGGCATTAAGGAATGCAAGTGTAAATTTTGTCGCGCAAGTATGAATGTGTCGCGTAGGTTTTTGGCACGCAAGTATCACCATGCATGTCTAAATACCTCTACAGCAGCGCAACAGCGGAAAACAGAGCAACTTGCACGGTGAAGGTATCTTTCGCAACGAGAGCTCGAAAGTTTGAAATTCGGTGCTTTGCGTGAGGAATGACCGCGTATATATAGGCCAGGACGCACCCCTGCGTGCCTAAAGCCAGTGCGCTTAACACTTGAGTGTCGTATGTTGCTTGGTTTTCTTCTTTTCCTCAGAGTCACATCCTCATTTCTTTTGGATCCAACTCTGAGGGGGGAATTTTGTTGACGCTCCTTTCTGTCATAGAGTCTAAAAGAATTGAAAAGGTAAATACCTTGAACCCAAAGTGATTCATACTTTGAAGAAACATAAAAAATTGACAAAGGCATGAACCAAGATTCAAATTCACTTTGGTTGCACATGTTCCACCAAGGTCACGCAAGTATACTTGCGCGCCGCCCATTGGTCGCACAGGTGACTTGCACGCCCTCTTTAAATTTCGCCCAGGGTCTTCTCCAGCTTATAAATACCCCTATGGGCCCCCAATTTCAAGGAGGAAAAATTACAGAAACTCCGATTTGAGCTCCCAGTGCCCTAGTCTCTTCTCAAAGCTTCTAAACACTTCTATGGAAATTTCTTACATAGAACAGAAGATCTAAAGAGGGGGAGGAAGGACTAAGTGTTGAAACTCATCAACACCTACATGCCTGAGTGGCCAACCCTTAAGGGAAATGGCCACACTTGCGTGCCGCCTTAATCCTTCACCAGAACTTGCGTGCCACCCTTTTAAAAACCCCTAGGGGTAATACTAAGGGATTAAGCCAAGTCTCGCCCAATTATTACCCCAAGGGTTAAAAGTAATGCAAGTACCCTTGTGCCGCGCAGGTATACCTGTGCGACCATGACTTGCGCGCCCACGCCGTACTTGCGTGCCCACAAGGACTTGTGCGCCCCTCTTTTTTTTTGGGTGCCCCTCTTTATTATTCCACCTCTCTTATGCCTATCCAACAATCCTTTTGATGATTAATCCCTCAGAACTCTCTTTAAAGTCATTTATGGCTTGATTTCTTGATTGGATTCTTTATTTGAAAGGAATTATGTGGAAACATCTCTCAAAACCTAGTGATTTACATATCTTTATGTAACCAAGGTTATAGATTTCATTCATTTTAACCTCATCCTTTAAGATGAGTGGATTTATTACTTGGGCATCCTTTTCAGGAGTAATCCCCAGTACAAGTTCTCTTAATTTGGGCATCCTTCTTAGGAATAAGCCCCAAGTCCCCTAACCTAGGATTCCTTTTCAAGAATAATCCCCAGTCATAATTCCCATAATCTGGGAATCCTCCTTAGAAGTAAGCCCCAGTCTTCAAAAGTTCCCAAACATGTGCCTCCTCCTTAGGAGTAATCCCCGGTTCTCAAAAGTTCCCAAACCTGGGCCTCCTCCTTAGGAGTAAGCCCCTGTTCTCAAATCCTTTAACCTGGGCCTCCTTCTCAGGAATAAGCCCCAGTCATAATTTCTCTTAACCAGTCCAAAATTACTTTTGATTTGGGCTTCCTTCTCAAAAGTAAAACTGAATTATAAGTCCCCTCCTAATTTTGGGCATCTTCCTCAGGAGTAAGCCCCATGTTAGAGTATCCAAATCTCCATAAAGCACATATACATTTATGGACTTTGTTCCCGGGTTTCTTCCCTGAAGTAAATACTACTCTTCATATATTTGGGCAGTCATACATACATAAGCCCCGCATTATTACTTATGATTGCATCTTTCATGACACAATTGTCTGGTTTTACCAATACCTCTTGTTTCTCACACCGAGCATGACTCACGTGAGCTTAGAGTGTAAAAGTAATTATGAAATCTTTCTTTGAGCCATCAATAATACATAAACATCATATTCCCTTACTCGAACTATGTGGGTTCTGATTCATTTTTTAAATAAGGATACGTAGGTAGCCCAACTGCGGGTACGATCCCAACTCTGGAATAATCCATATCCTTCTGAATGACAATAAACTTCAAGTGCCCCACTGAGTGGCTTTAAAACTAGTATGGTCGTCATAATGACCAAGAGATATCTATATAACGTATCTAAGGATATCATTGAATAATAATCTCTATCAAATATAGATGATTCTCTATCGATGAAGAACCTCGAAAACATATAAAAAGATTCTCTAAATTTCCTGCATATCAATCATTGATTGCAAGTTCTAAAAGCTCATTATTATACTTGGTAATTTAATAAGGATTCACAAACATAACTCAAATCTAAAAAGAGAGTCCCGGAGTAGGAAATAATTCCCCTAAAAAATGTGTGATGAGTATGACCTCACATCCTCTCGACCAATGAAAATTCCTAAGCCTCATCGGTCCACAGTTAATGAGCGCCTACCTTTGTAAAGTAGGTCCAAATGTATATGGAATCATTTGATGTTTCCGGTTCTATGAACAAACCCATTAGAAACCTATTGGAATGTTTAAACCTTAAATTAATGAGGTCATCCCCAATTCTAGAGGAAACAACAACTTATTTTTCCACCTTTTAGGGCTGCATATGTACTATCTATTTTATCCTTTTAGAAATTCAAGAGTTGATTCTTTTTAATTTATGTATAATGTGGTTACGTATGGATTCTACCATAACTATTATTTAGTATCCAGTCACATACTTTTATTTATGATGGTTACTTTGATGTGGATATTGTATTATTGATATGGATATTTTATCAAGGGTGAGATCATTCCCAATGTTCACATTCTATGACACTAGCACTGGTTTCCTGCTCGAGGAAATTGGGAATACACCATAGGTATGTTCTAGATCATCTTAGGTGTTTGATAGATGGATTACATGATATGGTTCATGAATAAATAGAATTATAGAAAACCCTTTTGTTACTTGTGGTGTTCTTAGGTAGTTTAGAGACTAGGATCACTATTAAGACTTGAGAAGGGTGTACGGTAAGGTGTTTGGCCTTCTATTCATCAAACCGAATGTCATGTTTAAATGTGTGTTTTGTGGATTGAGTATTGATTTTTATTTTGTATTTGGATATATTTAATTAATTTTTAAATGTTGTGATTATATTTGATCCCTATTGTGTTCAACAGATATTTTAGGGGCAGTTTTGAATTTTTGAGGTAAATGCGATGAATGAACCAGGGTTACACAGTTAGCCCAGACAGTCCGAACCATGCACAATATAGTTTCTCCAATAGATTTTTTTCTACCTCCCATACTCCATATATTGATTTTAATAAATCATGAAATTATTGTGTTATCAAATATAGGATTTAGAGTTTTTTGGTAATTATGCAGTTGAATTTAGTCTGATTTAAGAATAATGATAGTGTTATTGGTTTTTACCCTTGGGGAGTATTTTTTTATGGAAAATTGTTTTTTGAATGAAAAATAAAAATTCCATGAGGTTTTTTGTCTTGAAAACTGTTTTGAAATGATTTTAGAAAGGTGTTTAGTTTTTTTTGTTAAAAAACAAGTTTATTTCATTTTAAAAGTCGATGTAATGAAATAATTTTTTATGAAGAAACATTTAATCATAAAAGGTGTAATTTTTTGAAGGATTTAATTAATAAAGGTAATTCTATAAGATTTGGTTAATGAAAATGTTTTCAAAGAGTTGAATGATTTCAAAATTGAATTTTGAGATTTCCTTGGAGAAGAAAATGGTTTTCAGGCCCAAACTTTGAGGGGTGGGGTCTATTTTTCAACTTGTGGAATGTTTTAATGATTTGTAGTTTTGAAAAATTTATAAAAATGTTTTTGAAAAGTGTTTGGAATTTATTTTTTTGTTAATTTTTTTGAGATTATTTCTAAAAATAAAATGGTTATACATTTTTTTTAATTATTTATGATACCAGTGAGCTTTAATAATATTAGTAACTCATCCCGAGATGTTATTTGTATTGACCCCCAAATCAGTTTTACACTAACCTAGGTTACATTTCTAACCCCCAAAGGCTAGATACAAGATCTATGGCATCAAATATATATAATTTTAATTATTTCACCCTTAAATTAGAGTTAATTTTTAATGTCATTTCTTCTGAAAATATGGCATGACCCGTAAATATATCAAATGTCCATACCAAAAATATAATAGGTAGAAATAAAAAGATAAATTATAATAAATGTTGAAATAAATCCTTATCTCAGACTCCAAACACCATCCCATATATAAAGTTATCTAATAGTTCATATCCTCGACCATCACACTAATAGTACAGCTCTTACCCTAGAAAGTACTAAAATTCCTACTTGGATGTTTTATGTCATTTAAAGGGCCACGTGATAGAAATTATAATAAATTAAAGTTATATAATATTAAATCGTATAATAATTACACTTGGATAAATGTGATTAAATAAAACAAACCTCAAATCCCACAAGTCAATCAATGGTCCAAGGGAAGTCAAGAACTGAACCCAAGACTAAAATAGAGATAATATTGGAATTAACATAAAAATACTCAGTAGGTAACCACATGTATTTCCACATAATAAAATCTTAATTATAAATCCACTTCATTCTAGGATGAATATACATTAATATTATATGGTTTTTATAATAATTTATATAGAATAACCAAACAACACCTTAAATTTTTGTTAAACACCCTTTCTATTCCTTTATTAAATGAAAATAGTCACCGAAAAGAAAAAAAATTCAAGCCAAAACACATTTTTGAAATCATCCATTAAAGATTAAATTTATACCCATTTTATAAATTCCCATTATAAACCATTTAAAACATCAAATGAAAAAAAATTGTTTCTAATTTTTTTAAAACATCTTTGAAATCCATTTAAAGAAAACAAAATACCATAGTAGAAAAGACATCTGACCAATATGCACCACATATTAGGAAATCCAAATCAATAAAGAAATATTACTTGGATTATAATAATAATGGATTTTTGGTTCCGAGCATAGTAGAAGCATGCATTGGTGGGTGATATATTAAAATTTCTTTTAATAATCTTTTCCCAAAACCAAGAGTGAGAATATTGTACGTCAAATTTATAACTAATTTATTAAATATATAAATAAATAAATACCTGGGCTTAGGAACTTTCTTAATTTATGATTTTTGATCATTTGAAAATTCTTTTCCAGATTTCCTTCATTGTTCTTTTGAGGATCCAGGGGTAGAATCCCTTTTGCGGTGATCCACACGTGTTTCAATGGTCTCCGAGAAATGCCACTCATTCTCTAGGGGTTAAAATGGTGAATCTAATGTCTTGAATTGTTCATTATTGATAGTTATTTCTTTATTCTTGAAGAAATTGTATCTCGGGTTTATCAATCTTGAGAGGGAGATAGGAGGAGGAGTTTAGAGATAATTCATTATGTGCAATAATTCTCCATTCCCAAACATGGAATTGGATTTCAAAGAATTTTACAATAGACATAGCTATCTATTTATAGAGTTGGGATTTCATTTAAAAAATTTAATTTCATAACAACCATTTCATATAATTATAACCATTAATTAAACCCCATGCCACATAATAATAATAACAATATTATTATTTTGTGGTTTTCTAACTTGTGAATAATGGATAAATAATATTTTTTGACTTGTAAATAATTATTTTATCACCGTACATGGTCTTGGTCCATTAAAAATTATCCTGTATTTATTCAATACCTAAATAAATATTTTATTCCCTTAACTAATTATTTTATTCACAAAATAGTAAATAAATATTTATTAAATATTCAATAAAATAAATAAATATATTTTATTCACAACCCAATGAATAAATATTTATTTAATTTATGTGATCATTATAACTTAATTAAAATTATTCCTCTGTATTGAGAATAATATTTATTCCATTATTTAAATTCAAATATAATTTAATTAAGACCACCAAAAACACTTAGTTTGTGATCCTCTAGGATGATTTCTTGTTGGCATTAGATGGGATTGCCTAAATTCCAAGAATACTATCCAGAAATGGGTCAAGGAATAGAAGAGAAAGAACTTAAAGTTACCATGACAACAACCACATATGAATGATCATTTTGTAATATAATACATGTGTCACATAATCTCATCAATTATATTTCAGGATTCTGTCATCAACCTATATGATTGATACATCATTCTTTGATTATTTAAAATATACTTGTTGTTTCACCATGGCCATGGAATTTAGGGAAATGGTTCTATTTCAATAAAATTGATAAGATATCAACTTCCATAAATATATAAGGGACAAATCCTTTCTTGAATTATCCATTAATAACATGTCATTTGTGACAGGCCTAATATACCCTACTTCTCACCAATATATGGTGTAATAATATTTGTCATTAAATCTATGTACGTGAGTCCTGACATGAATTAATGATAATATTAAAGTCTTAGGACCATTACACACTCTCATAGATAAGTATATCTAATGACATTGATACATAAAGAAGTCCTATTGGTGGGTCAGTTCTCATAATATCCTGTCATGGAGATTACAAAGTGTGACCTTTATGAGAAGAAATCTCATCTACTTACGAGTACTTTCAACTGATAGTCGATATACTATGCGTTATCACAGTATGTTATCCAACCATAGAACTATATTAAGAATATTTTAATTGCCCTTTAAGGTTCACATCCTAGTAGGGAACTACTATGACCTTATCAATGCAACAAATACTTTATGACATTATTACATTATTGTCATGAAGAACAATTAACAATATGTAATAAGTGGTTTAATTTAATATTTAATACATCAAATATTCTTGTAATCAATTTACAAACAGTTGGTTCTAAGACAACAACTCTAACAAACTCCAAATTGGACTAGTGCCAACTACCTTTGAATTTCAGTCTTCTAGGCCTCACATGATAATCATCTTTCTATTGAGTCAAGGGTTTAGTCAAGGGGTCCACCACATTGTATTCCATAGAAATACAGCTCACTATAACTTCACCTCTCTGAGAAAAATCCCTCAAGAGATGATACTTCCAAACTATGTGACTTTTCCACTAATGTGACCTTGTCACTTTTTCAAGATCCACCACTGCAGTATTATCACAATAGAGTGTGATGAGATCTTTACTTATAGGTTACACATAAGGATATTGGATGAAATTGAACATCCAAACTACTTATTTATCTTCCTCAGAAGAGACCATATACTTGGAATATACTACAGAATCTTTGAACACATCCTTCATGGAGCTCTTCCAGCTCACAACACCTCCATTCAAGGTGAAGATATATCCCATTTATGACTTAATTTCAACTTTATCATTCTAGAAACTAGAATTTGTATATCCTATGATGAATAGTTCCCCATCTGCTCATTAAACTAGGAACATATCCTTAGTACACCTTAGATACTTAAAGATATTATTGACTGTCATCCAATGGAGGTTAGCTGGATGTGTTTGATATCTTCCTACCACACTTAATTTGTACATGACATATATCCAAGTACATAGCATAACACACATGACTAACCTAATCACTGATGCGTATGGAATCATTTCTATTATATATATTTTCTCATGGGTTTGAGAATACATTTTTTTTGGAAAGATGAATGCCACAAAACACTGGAAATAATCCTCTCTTAGATTGTTCAATACTGAATCTCTTTAGTATCTTGTCAATGTATGTACTTTGACATAGGCTGCGCAACCTCTTGGATCTATCACGATTGATATTGATCCGAAGAATACGTGCTAACTCTCCCAAGTATTTCATGAAATATAATTTATTCAACCATGCCATAATAGACTATAATATTTCTATTTCATTTCTAATAAGTAATATTTCAACCCCATATAATATTATGAAAATTACAGAACTCCCACTAAACCATTTTTAGATACAAGGATGGAATTCATTCTTTATAAAACCAAATTTTGTTATGGGTTCACCAAAACGAATGTTCCATGACACGGATGATTGATTTAATCCATAAATTAATTTTTCAAACCTGCATATCATATTGGACTCCTTTGGAGTTAGAAACCCTTCAGGTTTTGTCATGTAGATATCTTCTTGAAGGTCCCCATTAAGGAATGTTGTTTTTACTTCCTTTTTCCAAATCTCATAGTCATGGTAAGACAAATTGGAAAGTAAAATTCTAATGGATTTCAGCATTTCAACTAGTGAAAAGGTTTCATCATAGTCAATACCTTGACACTATTTAAAACATTTTACAGCAAGTCATGAATTATAGGTGCTAAATTTTCCTTCCATGTCTAGTTTCTTCTTGAATAACCATTTGAAACCAATTGGATTTCCATCCACTGGAGGATCTACCCAAATCTAGACTTGGTTTTGGTACATGGAATCCATTTCAGAATTCATGTCTTCTTGCCACATAGAAACATCTGTGCCCCTTACTACTTCCTTGGAGATTAGAGGGTCATTATTATCAACTAATAATGAGTCTACATCATTGATACCTAGAAAACCATAAAATTATGGTTCTCTAACCTCTCATGTACTCCTATGAAGTTATTATGTCTCATGAATAGTTTCTTCTTCCATGATACATTGTGTAATCTAATCCTGTACCAGCTTGTGTGTTCCTTGAGCCTTGACTTCATTGATTTTTTTCCCACTCCCACTATATCATTTGAATATTTTCTCCCTCTAAAGTAATATGGTGTCTCTTTCTACTATAGCCATTTTTATAAGGGGTTGTATAGGTAATATCCCCTTATTTCCTAAGGGTATCCTATAAAGTCACACTTTGTGCCACAGCGCGAAAGTTTGTTACCTTAATAGGCCTTAACAAACACTTCACTTCCCCACACATGTAAAATTGATAACATGGTTTTCTTCCACGCCAAAATTCATATAGAATACCATTAATCAATTTAGTTGGTACTTGGTTTAGAATGTTTGCCACTTTTTGTAACGCATATCCCTAAAAGGTTAATGGAAGACATGCATGACTCATCATTAATCTCTCCATTTCCAATAATGTGTAGTTCTTACATTTCCTTAAAACATTCCACTGAGGCGTGTAAGGAGAAGTGAGTTGGGATAGAATCCCAAAGTCCCATAAGTAATCAATGAAGTCCTGATTAATATATTCTCCACCTTGGTCTGAGTGGAGTTTCTTAATCTTCATACCTAGATGGTTCCCAACTTCCTTCTTGTATTCCTTGAATTTATCAAAATAATTCGACTTATACCCCATTAAGTAAATATATCCATATCTACTAAAATCATTAATAAAAGTTATGAATTATGAGTACCCACCCCTTGATTCAATAAAAAATGGTCCACACACATAGGTATGAACAAATTCAAGAATCTCTTTAGCCCTTTGATAGTTCCCACTAATTGGGTCTTTAGTCATTTATACTTATAAACATGCATTACATAAACCAAGTGGTTTTAGTTCGAAAGAATCTAAATATACATCTTGATCTAATTTTGTCAATATTTTTACATTTTCAAGACATATACAGTGATGCCAAAGTTGGATGTGGTATGATTCATGTGAAGTATCTTCGTTATCGATTTCTGTTACTTGGTTTATTTAATCAAAAACATAAATACCATTATGTAAATGTCCCTTAGTAGTAAAAATTCTATCTTTATAAAAGAAGAAAAATTTATTTCCAAATTTGAATATTAATCCATATGTATTTAGTCTGAATATAGATATAATGTTTTTAGTCACTGAAGGACCATAATGAAAACCCTTTAAACCCAAGATCATTCTGGTTAGAAATGTGAGGTGGAAATCCCCAATAGCTACAACAGTAAGTTTAACATTATTGTCTACTCGTAGATCTACCTCCCTTCGATAAATGTTTCTAAATATACTTGGTTATTATATTTTAATACATATGTGAGAACCAAAATATGTATCTAATACCAAATTTTTAGAAATAGATAAATTTCTCTTGATAAAAAATACACCTAAAGAATCCCCTTTCTTCTTTAGCTGGGTGTATTTTTTCTTCCAGTGGACTTTCTTATCACGTGAAAAACATACAACATCATGTTCCCTTGCTTCCCATTTGATTTTCTTGTTCTTGGTAGGATGTGAAGAAGATTTGGCCTTAAAGCTATATGCTTTCCCTTTCTATTAGTTTATCATAAGGATATAATGATTTTCACACTTCATATCTTAATCTAATTGTTGAAAGATGATAAGAAAATTTGGACCGACTTCTCAATTTTGTTCATATTAAAATTCACAACAAAATTGGAGAATCTTTGATTGAGTAATTCTAGAATGTGATCAGTGCCCAGTTCTTTGGGGAGTTTAAAACCTATAACCTCTAAGGGATCAATATATCCAATGATATTGACTACATGAGGCTTATATGGGGGAACCATCTCCAAGATTACTCTGAGAGAGTACCTTTGAAATCTCAAACTTTTCCTGTCTAGATCTTTCCTAGTAAAGACCATAGATATGATAAATCATGCTATTTGAATCCATGTTTTCATGAGACTTTATGAGTTTAACAGACATGGATGAAAGCATAAAACATTGAACATCAACTGAGTCGTTCATATGTTTTTCTTATACTAGGAACTATTCATCACTGTACTTTTGAGTAGGCGGATCAGGCATTGAGGATTATGGCACGTAAGATTTCCGTTCATGGCATAGAACAACCCGAAGGAATCTAAACCACTTATGTAAGTTATTATCAGCGAGGATATTGTCTTTATCAAATATTTATCATAGGGATAGTGATATTTTCATTATATTCTATAATTAAAAGAGTACATTATTAATACTTTTCTTGATTATAGATATTGTAAGAAATAAATAATTGATTTTATTAAATCTCCCACTATTTTATAAAGTCCCAATATCCCTCACCATTGAACATGGAATATCTAGTTTCCAAAACATTTTTGTGGAAAATATCCATATTCCCCTTCTAATAACCCCCCAAAAGGGTTGGTCAAGATATTTTTAAGGTATTTAGGTAGGCAAGTCTTTGCCAACTGTGGGCTAGAAACTCCTTGATCTGTTGAGTGGACTACCCAATCAAGAAATCATGAATTATATTTACTCAAAACATTCCTCAAAATTACAACAATTCTATAATGGGATACTCTTCTTGATGTACATAGTTTAAGTCAACCCAAAACTTTCATAATAAATCCCCTTATAAAAGTAAGTGCCCCAACCAGGGTTGGTCAAACACATAGTTCTATGGAATTTGTTTTCTAATCAAGTAATGGAAGGCTTAGTCTAACTTAATATTAGATTGAGGTATTTTATTTTATTATGTATAAATTTTTATCTTATTATTTCTTTTACATCTCTTGTTAAAATTTAAGTGTATGTTTAATTAATTAACTAACATGTTTGGATAAAACATTTATATATAATCAATTTTTTTTAAATTGTGTATTTTCATATTAATTCATTAATTTATGTGATTGCGGTCTTGCATCAATAAATATAATTTTAATTCATTAGACAGAAAATAATTAATTAATTAAATGACCCGATCATGAGCTTATCTAATGGTTGATTTAATGGGAAGAAATTAAATCAACCTTTGACTTAGGGGAAATAACACCTTATAAAAAATGTTGAATGAGATACAACATTCCATGTGTCCACCTATGTATCACTGAGTTTCTTTCATTATGGTTCCATCTTGAACCATCCCCATGAACCTTGGGATGCTCCATTAATTACAAATATTTATTTCTCACATGTAGGTGAGTGGAACCAAACGATTTTTAAAGGTAATTGCATAAATATAATAGGACACACAGGTCCTACATAATAATAGAGGGAGGGATAACTCAAATTCCATCTTCTAATTTAACATTTAATAATTTAGAAACCATGAAATAAATTTAATTAAACAAATTCCAACACATACATAGGTCTTGGTCAAGCTCATGAATAGTCACACATGAAACAAATATGCAAAAGTAATTGGATAGAAATCATTTTTTCATTATTTTATTATTTAAGATAAATATTCTTGCATTAATTAATTAATCAATTCCCTTTTATCTAAAGGACAATCATATCTTATTTGAAGATACCCATCATTAATGGTATTCATGGAAAATAAAGAACAAAACCAAAAATGGTATATTAATAAAAATAAATTAATTGAGTATTTTAAAATTATTCAAAACCATTATTAAATTTTCAAACCCAAAACTATGTGCTAATTAATAAAATAAGGTTTTAATGCTAAAATTTCAAATTTAATGTAATTTTAAATTTTTCCATTAATGGGAGACTACACAATGTGTACATACAGCTACATATAGTGTACCTCGGTTTCTTTATATCCAAGTCACATGCCTGGGACTTTGGTATATTGACTCAACTAGAATACATGGTGTGCACATGCTAGTTACACACCCTGTATCTGATTGATGTGTGCCGGTTTGTCTTAGTTAACATGTGGTGTGTAATAAAACCACCACATGTAATTAATTACTCATCACATCTAGATACATTGTGCATGGGTATACATCATTTTCCCTAGCCGCACACTATGTAACCCAGTTTTACTGGCCAATGATTTGACACTTTTCGATGACATATCTTTTTGTCCTTAAACGTTTATGAAAATTAAATGCTAAACGAAAATGATTAATATATTGATAAAATGTTAATTCAAATCAGATTAAATAATGAATAAAATGAAATAAAATATAACAAAAGTTACGCATAGATAAACATTGAAATAAATAATTATAAAATTAAAAATGACCCCTATGATACCAGTTGTTGGTTCCGGGCACATCGGAAGCATGCAGTTATTGGTTATATATTAAAATTTCTTTTAATAATCACTTCCCAAAACTAAGAGTGAGGATCATGAATATTAAATTTATAATTAATTTATTTAATATATGAAGAAATAAATACTTTATATTAATAACTTTCTTCATTGATGATTGTTGATTTTTGTAAAATGCACTTCCATATTGCCTTCTTTGTGCTTACAAGGATCAAAGGCTAGAATTCCTCTAGTGGTGATCCACACATGCTTCAATTTCCTATGAGTAACGCCACTCTTTTTCTGGGTGCTAGCACAGAGAATCGAATGTATTATGTCGTTCGTTCTTGATTACTCATTCTTTGGTATTGAATAAATTATATATTGGACTTCTTATTCTTGATAGGGAGATGGGAGGAGGAGTTGAGAGTGAATTCATTGAACACAACAATTCTCTATTCCCAAACATGGAATTGGTTTCGAATAAATTACACAATATACATAGCCATCTATTTCTAGAGATGCGATGTAGATTACAAAATATAATTTTATAATAACCATTAAATATAATTATAACCATTAATTAAATACAATTCCACATAATAATAATAACTGTATTATTATTTTGTGGTGCAAAAACTTGTGCAAAATAGATAAATAATATTTATCATCTTGTAAATGATTATTTCATCACCAGACACATTTTTGGTCCATTTGAAATCCTCTAGTATTTATTTAACACCAGAATAAAGATTTTATTCTCTTAAATAAATATTTCGTTCAAAAACTAGTAAATAAATATTTATTAAATATTAAATAAAATAAATAAGTATATTTTATTCACAATCCAATGAATAAATATTTATTTAATTTATGTGATTATTATAACTTAAATAAAATTATTCCTTATACTTGAGAATAATATTTATTCCATTAATTAAATTTAAATATAATTTAATTGAGACAACTAGAAACACTTAGAGCGTAACCCCCTAGAATTCTTTCTAATTTTAATTAGGTGGGTTTGCCTAAATTCTAAGATTACTGTCTAGAAACAGGTCAAGTCACCCAAGATAAATAACTTAAAGTCACAATGACGATAACCATATATGAACACTCACAATGTGATATAATCCCTTTGTCATGTAATCTCATCAAGAATGTTGTATGATGGTGTCATCAACCTATATGTTTGAAAAATCATTTTTTGACTATCTGATATAAAATTGTTGTTATAGCATGGCCAGGGAATTTAGTGTGATGATTCTATTTCAATCAAAGGGATGAGATGTCAAAATCCATAAATATAGAAGGGAGAAATACTTTCATGAATTATCCCTTAATTATATTTCATTAGTGATTCACTCAACGTACCCTAATTCTTGCCAACATATGGTGTGATGGTTTCATCAGAAAATCTAAGTGCACTTGTTGTGACTAGAATTAATGATAATCCTAAAGTATAATTAAAATTACATATGATTTCTGATATGAACATATGATGAATAAAAACACGCGAAATTCTTAATAGAGGGTCTATTCTCATAACATCCCATCATGGAGATTACCAAGTGAGAACTTCTTGAGAGGAAGTCTCGTATTCTTACAACTAGTTTCACATGATAGTTTATACACTTTGTGTGTCCCATCATAGTATGTTATCAAACCAAAAAATATATTATGAATATTGGCTTAGCACTTAAAGGTTCTCCTCATAGTGGGGAACTACTATGACCATATCAATGCGACAAATACTATAGGACATTATTACATTATAGTATCTCAAAACGATGAACAATATATAATAAGATGTTATATTTAGCATTTAATACATAAAATATTCATGTAATCAAAGTAAAAATAGTTGGTTCTAGGACACTAACTCTAACATGTCAATGAAAAAGTAAAATACCCTATACGAATCACCAATCAAAGAAATGCATCATTGGATATGTAGCACCATTACCTAAATTACTCAATTTGAGCCAAATCCCCACATGGAATCATGCATGCTCCCCATATGCTATAGGTTTCTGACTAGTAGCTAGGGTCTGAATGGTATAATGGGGGAGTCTATACCCTCATTTTGGAAAGTCATATATAAAAATCATAATAAGAAAAGAATAAAAATCTAAAAGGAAAAAATATAAGTGAGTAATAATAATACTATAACAAATAAAATGGATGGTGTCTCGGTTCATACAAGAAATAACCCACAGAAACCCCAATGTGTAAGGTCTAACCATATTATAATAAGAACACTAGGATAATAAATAAAATATTGTGGAATCACTTTGAATTCAATCCTAGTACCACCTCCACCTCTACAAATCCCTATGGCTAGAACCTTTCCCCATCCTAAATCCATGATCTTGAAGTCTGCACATGAATCGTGATTCCCATGTATGATGTGAATACAAAACCCAATAGTACACCACTAATTCATTCTTAACACAAGTGAAATATATAGAGAGTATATTCAACAATATGAAGTAAAAAATAACTAAATAATCTACCACACAAATTGAAATTTATTGTGTGCTAACCATAAGACCAAGAACCCCTACCCTACTTTCTTTAACACTATGTTTGTAAAAATTTCATTATCTATATCCACATGCATCGAAACATGCAACAAGGTCAACACATAAGTTTATAAACCTATGAACATCAATCATAGTTTCATTTTTCACCATGAAAGAACAAATCACACCCCACATGAAGGTGGGCATTTTTCCACAAAAAACATCATACAACACCCTAAGGTGGTTTTATATCCTTTCTTGATGGAATGTCCACCTGATATACTTAATGAATTGGATCAAAATCACCCCTATATTATCTTTCACCCATGTCAGAATTTTGATTCATTAGATAAACTTCACCCCTGCATGGTCAGATCCTATACCAATAGAACATTTCTGTGATATCTGACTAATACTATCAAGTGAGCACAAGTACTTAAAATTTTTCCCAACATTAATGCTCCCCCATAAAGGGGTAATTTATCCAATTTTGATCAAATTTTCCATCATGATACATTGAACAAGTTCCATAGTCCATGAAACACCCACAAAAAAGTCATATCATAACAGTTTAATTTGGTTATACCAAACATGGCTCCCACAAGGCCACACATATACACTAGAAGCAACAAAAAATGATCATGGGTCTCAAATAAAATAACCACACACCATCATATTGTGAAATTAACTATAAAAGTTCCCAATGTGGTAAGGAGTTTCCTAAATAAAGTTAGTTGATTCCCAATGTTAATAGCCACTAAGATTCATCTCCCAAAGTAAGTTCCCATGCCAATGTTCCCTAAAAAATCAAAATTAATCACAAAATGGGATTCTAGAACAATATTCCTAAAGAATAACTCAAAAATTGATTGAATTAAATTTAGACTACCCAATGATATTCATCAGAAATGGTGGTTCTATATCTATTTGAGAGATATGAACTCAGTCTCAATATGTTTGGGATCTGATCCTCCAGGGATCTAAAAATTCTCTATTATATAACATATGAATCCATATATATTACCATAGTTATTACAACCCAACCCCAGTAACCCATATCTGGTGCCTTACTTTATAACATTGGCATAGATACAGGTGTTGAATCTTAAAGGAACAATTATTTTAGAAGTCTTGGAAAATAGATTACATACAAGAACCTTACATTACAATTCAAAATATATAATAAATCATAAATAATTCTTTTAGAACTCAATTAATATCCTATATTATCCCTGAATATCAACCATAATACACATTTTGATATATTATGAAAATAAAACATAACAAAGTTGTGAGCTCAGTTTCTCAGTAAGGGTAAGAATACATCAGAATCTATTATATATAAATAAACATAAACCTTAAGGCAAGGTGTATAATTGAATAATAATCCAATTAAATATAAAATTGAGCATCATATAGAAGGAATAAATCAAATAATTCTATATAGACATTCATATGGATATTCTACTAGTTTAATAATTACATTTAATGTCAATAACTAATCTCATACAGAGGGAATGAATAATAATGACAATTAAAAAAATACTGTCAAGGATTTATCTAAGACACCATAAATAAAAGGGTAAAACCCAAACTGGTTTGTCTCATGAGACATATCGATGCATCAATGGGATATATCCTACCCCACCAATCACTTACTAAGTCTAATTCATTCCTCAAATAAAAAAGGTGAAATATAACCAACCGAATTTTTTTTATAAAAACTAGCACATGAAATGTTAATAAATTAACCATAAACCATGAATGGTATCAAAATAAAACATCCACAGTCAAAAATATCATTAACCCTTAAATATAAAATACTAGATTGTATCATAATAAATCAACCTCAATTAAGCATAAAATCCAAAAAAGGATGTTGACATAGATGAAAAAAATCCAAAAAAATCATTAAATTTTTTTTGAGAGAAATACCACTTTTTATATTGAAATTATTTTAAAAGGGGAATGAAATTTTATAAGAAAAAATTTCTAGTGAAAATAATCTTTTCATCTTGTAAAGGAATTTTATCTCATGTCGTATAAGATAAAAAAATAACATTCCTTTCGTATTTTTTTTCGGAAAGCTCATATAGTACCTCATTTGGAAAATGACAACAAAATTACTTTCAAAACATTTTATAATAAGTCACACATAGGTAAAAATAGAGTTAAAAAAAATTATAATAATATTAATAATATTTTAAAATACATTTTTAAGAAACATGGAAATGGATGATAAATATGTCCTAGTAAATACTTATCTTGAATAGTAATGAGATTGTGAAGTTAACCATTACCTTGTACTTTACTTCATTTGAGGGTATTTTAACCTCCTGTATAATGGTTGGAACATGTTATTAATTTATAGAAAAACTATATCCATATTTATGATATCATATAAAATCCTTTCATATCATTTTATTAAAAATATTTCATTATTACCATTATTTTATGTGTTATCTACTTAATTTTCTTATGATTTTTCATGTAAGTCCTATTTCTTATACATAGGATATATTTTATTTATATTCATAATGTTATAATGTTAATAAATATTATATCCACTCATTATATATATTTTTATTAATCATTCTTGAATGGTTAACTTGGAAAATTAACCTCATCGCCTCATGGAGAGGGTAGGTCGTACGTACGCACGAGCGACAATATCATTCCATTAATGGGTAAGTGCTAAAGAATTGGATGATATATTAATTATAAAGAATAAATATCATGTTATAGTTATTATTTTATCCATTATATTCATCATTATACCAATCCAAATAAATTGGTGATGAAAAAAAATTATACCACAGTGTGTCGACGGTCGTCGTTCGTACGAACACATGGTGATATTTTTTTCATAGGATGAATAAAAGGAGGAATATGGTAGTCCCATAATAATAATAAAATATCATAATATATATTATATAGGTGTTTTTTACTTTATTATGGAATCAACGTAAGAAGATGAATTATAATAAGAGATGAACTTAAATGAATTATTAGAAAATTTACCAATTCTTCAACGAACTTCCTTTGGATATCCTCTTAAGGACAATAGGGTTGGTATTTGTTGAAGAACATGAATTCCATAACATAACTAAGAATATTGGTAGGATAAGTGTTCAGGGGTTTTTTAATCTATAAGGCTCAATGTGGTGAGAGTAAGTGAGGGAGGATGATCGTTTTTATAAGAGAGTGGAGGGGTACTCTAGGAATCCTTTAAAATACTAAATTAATATAAATTGATTTAAGATTTAAAATAGATCCAAAGTGAGTTATTTTAAATATAAGACGATTATGGGACTAAATACTCTCAAAAAATTACTTTTATACATGAATATTTCACAATATTAACCTTATATTTTTTCTTTAACCATTAGTTAAAACTTGTAACTCCGACGCTGACAACTTGAATTTTTTACTTTCAAGGGTTAATATAGTTACTATAAAATTAAAAAAGAACCCAAAATGGATCATTGATGAAATATTTATCCTTATTATATCCATTTGAAATAATTTAAGTTTTGTATTAATTTTATATCATTTAATAAAATATTATTTATTTTAAAATATCACTTATGTCAATTTTGATACTATTCATTATTTGTTTTTTTAAATATCATAAAAACATGATAACTTAGAAAAAAACTTTGAATATATCAATAAAATGTCTATATTTTCTAGAAAATTATTTTATTTCATTAATTATTTAAAATTATATTTATTTTAAAAAAATTAATCTGATTTATTTGATATTTCCATTAATTAAAAAATTATTACTTCATTATTATGAAAGACATTAATTAAATTATTTGTTCTCATAAAAGTTTAAAAACAATTATCATGATGAATATAATTTTATTAAATTTTAAAAGTCTATTTATATTAAAATTTATCTTTTGTATGACGATGTATTAAAAAAGTATTACTTATTAAAGAACAGGAGTATGGAATTTTTAATATATCCTAAAATAAATTATTATAAATGAAATATTCTTACCCAAGTAGCATAAAAAGGTTATAATTTAGGAATAATGTTGATTTTAGTTTAAAAACACTTATCTAATGAAATTAAGTCATCTTTTAGGGTAATTTTATGATATTATATATTATTTTTACATTTAAGTACCTGATTTACCCTTAACTGTGGTAAATAAAAATTTACTAAAGTTACTATTCATAATATAAAAAAATTAAGTTGATTCTCTTAAAAAATAAATATCATAATTATTACAACTTTGAATGTCCTTTTTTCAAATTCAATTCAAAAAAGAGGATAAATTAAGTTTAACACTAATCTGAAGATGTGACGAGAAGATGGGTAAAAGTAAATGTTCAACTGTTAAATAAGTTTTTATATCTAATTTCAATATAAAATGATTACAATAACTTAAATTGGATTAATATATGTATTATTTATCTATTTTAACTTTGTAAATGTATTTAAATTATAAAAAATATTTAAACAAAAAATCATTTTTAACCACAATGCAGTATTTTTCACTATTTATAAAAAATGAAACTTCTCAGAAAAATACACAAAATTCACCCTATTTTTTTAATATTATAAATTCAATAATTAATTCTACTTTTAAAAATAAAATTTATAAAATTTCCAAATTTTATTTTTAAAATAGGTACACCATTTAAAGGTGGTAAAATTCACCCCCAAAAATATAGTTTTTATGCGTAAAATCTTATTTGTTATTATAAAATTATCTTGGAAATACATAAGATAAATAATAATTAAATTCTTTTAACAATGTGTTTAATATTATTAATAACCTTTATTTAAATGTCTAAGTTAATATATCATGGTGGGTTTGAACTCAGTGTTGCGTGAAACGAAATATATTGAATTTATTTAAAAAGAAAAGGTGCTGTGAAATATTGGGGTGTTACATTATTCCATACTTCAAAAAATATCATCCTAAAAATTTCCTTAATATAACTTCATAAAAATATTCAGGTAGTTATTTATCATGATATTCTCCGGTCCCCACATCACCTCTACTATTTTATAGTTTCTCTAAATGACCTTTACCAATCGAGTCGTCTGATTCCTTAACACTTGTTTTCTAGTGTTAAGAATCTTGATAGGATCTTCCCAATAAGACAGATGATGTTACAATTATATTTCTTCATAGGTGAGTACATGCATTTTTTCTGGCATGTATTTGTTTAACAGTGATACATGGAACACATCACAACTTTGGAGAGACTTGGTGACATTACTAAATGGTACACTACATCTCCAATTCAATCCATAATTTCAAAAGATCTGATGTAATTGGGATTTAATTTTCCTTTCTTACCAAATTTGATAACACCCTGCCTATAAGATACCTTCAATAAAACATTCTATCTGACTTGAAATTACAAATCCTTCCTTTGGTTATCAGTATATCTCTTTTTCCTTCTTTGAGCTGCATTAATATTGGTTTGAATAATCTTCACATTTTTCGATGTTTCCTCAACAATTTTATGGCCTACATGTCTCCTTCCACCAATATCATCCAAAAAAGTTTGTGTTAAACATCACTTTCCATATAATTGTTCATATGGTGGAATCTGAATACATTAATGGAAGCTATTTTTATAGGAAAATTATACCAAATGTTAATACTAATACCACATGAAAACTTCCATCATAATTTTATCCTATTTCCAGAAAAGAATTGGATGAGGTTATTTGAAACCTCTAGGATATTTTCTTTCAGCCTACAACTGTTGAAAAACCAACCATCTTGACACATAATCATAAATTTAATAATTCATATTATCTAACTAAAAATGTTCCTTCAAATCACTATGCATAGTAGTTCTTCTAGGGTGTATTGAAAAATTTGAGTTGTGAGAATCATCAAATAATTCCCTTTCTAGATTGGGAATAGAGGGAACACAAAGACTCTTCCCAAAATTCAAAATTCCATTTTCATATACGGATTCTATCAATTTCCCATAATTCATAGCATTAATTATATTCTAAAAATACTCATAATCATACTGAGAACATTTTATCCTTTCTAGTAAATATGGTTCGAAAACCATTTGAAAAAGTAAGGATGTTTCCCCTTCCTTGCTAATTAACATATTCATCATTACTAGATCCATGAATATAGGATCCCTTTAAATTCTCATTTTGTTCAGAACTCCATAGTTCATCCCACTCAACAAATATGGAACCTTATTTTCCTTTCCTAGTTTGGTAGTGTATTAAGAAATCATAATCCTTGAGTAGCACGATCCATCTACTTTTCCCCATATTGAGTTCTTCTTCTGGTAAAATATATTTCCAAACTCCTGTAATCTATATATATCTCACATATTTTACCATAGAGATAATGTCTCCATATCTTCAAAGTAAAAATTATCAGTGCTAACTCAAGATCACGAGTTAGATGGTTCAGTTCATGAGTTTTTTACTACCATGTTGCATATACAATAACTCCATAATTTTTTATAAGGACGCAACCAATTCATTTCCTTGATGAATCACTATATATCACAAATCCACTATTTCCTGATGGAAAAGTCAATATTTGAGCATTGTCCAATATTCTATTCCATTATTCAAAACACTCTTCACATTATTTTTTCTATACAAACATAACTGTTTTACGTGTGATCTCGATTAATGGGTTATCAAATTAGGAATAATTCTAAATGAAACACTGATACTAACCTATTAAACCAACAAAACTACATACCTCAATTATTCTCATTGGTGAAGGCTAATATTAGATTGCCTTTGTCTTTACAGAATCAAAATATATTCCATCCTTGGGGACAATATCTCCAAGAAAATAAATTTTCAGAAGCCGTAATTCACACTTTATAAATTTACCATATAACTCTTACCTTACAATACTCTCAAGGATGATCTACATTTATTTTCATGGTCTTAATAATTTTTATAATACACCAAAATATTATCAATGAATACCTAAACAAAATCATCAAGATATTCCTCAAATAATATGTTAATTAGATTCATAAAAACTGATGGATAATTAGTAAAATCAAATGGAATTACTGTAAATTCTTAATTTTCATACCTCATTCCAAAAAGATATCTTTGGTATGTCTTTATTATTTACTCACATTTGATGATATCCAGAACAAAGTTCAATCTTTAAAAAAATTGAGCCCCATGATGTTGATCAAATAAATCATCAATATAAGGTAAATGATACTTATTATTTATTTTTATAGAATTTATTTTTCTATAATCAATATACAGTCTCATGGACCCATCTTTCTTCTTGACAAGAAGAATATATGCTCCCTATAGAGAAACAATAGGGAGAATAAATCAATTTTTCCTGCCAGTTGTGGTGCTATCTTCAGGGACTCAACTGGTCAATGTCAAGGTTGTTTCGTTGTTGGTTGTGGTCACTCTTCATCTCTGGAGGCAGAAATTCTTGGAGTTATTCATGCTGTTGATTTTTCTCTTCAAAAATGTTGGAGAAAACTTTGTATTGAAAGTGATTCAACCACCATCATACATGCCATCTGGAATGGCAACATCTATCTAGCCTGGTCTCTCACTTCTCGTTGGATGAACTGCCTTAATTTGCTCCATGGGATTGATTTTATAGCTACTCATGCCTATCGTGAAGCAAATATCATTGCTGATGCTCTAGCCAACAAAGGTGTCCATCAAAGCATGACTTGGCTGGTCTCTATTCCTCCTGATTTATTTTATATTTTGGACAGAGATTGTAAAAAAATCCCTTCTTTTCGCTTCTTGTAATCCCTCTTTTGCTTATCAATAAATTATGCTTTGGTCTTTGACCAAAGCATCACCCCTTAAAAAAATGGGTTCATCCTCAATTTGATGATTATCTTCTTCATCCCAATATGTTATTTTATATTTATCCCCAAGAATTTCATATAGTAAAGCTAATCAGGGTGAATATAGATAAGAATCAGGTGATTAGTTTCTTCTTTAAAGATAAGTGATTATTCTTCTTCCTCACAAATTGAAATTTTCTTCTTATTCTAATTAATTTTAGCATCATATTTTGAAATCCAATCCATACCTTGGATTATATAAAAGTTAATCATAGGTATGATGATAAGTTCAAAAAAGAAAGTATGATTATGTGTAGTAAATGGTATTTCTAGACATATCTTTATTTAAATGAGACTTCCCTTGGGAGTTTTAAATGAAAAATACATTTTTAAATCAAAGGGGAAATGTATTGTTTTCTTAGAAAACTGAGAATATATAAAATAATTTGATGATCCAAAATCAAATAAAGAATTTTATAAGATTGAGGAGATGATTAAATTACCTACCACCACATTATTGTAACTTCATCCTCAGTAGTTATGATCAAATAAGCCTGGCCTTTCTCCCTTGTCCATTTATGGGAAAAAATTACATGCAACATAGAACAATAATTTGCATAATACCCATTTATTTACAATTATATCATTGAAAATTGGTAGATTGTTTCTTTCCCTTTCAATCACAAGATTTTTATCCTTTTTCTTCCCACTTGTAATAAACTCCCTTTCCATTCAGGCAAGTACTAGTGAACTTTTTCCCATAATTATTAATGGATGGAAAGTTAATTCTTCTCTTCTTCCCCTTTTCCTTATTTTATTTTTCAGAGTATTATAAAACCCTATTCTTCTATTTATTTCCTATAAATTCATAAGACTTTGAGAATTCATTTTATGTCTTGATATCAAATGAGACTATATCTTTATATAATGAGAAATTTTGGGAGATGAATGCCCTATAGAGAAAACATTTTAACCAATAAAAGAATCAATTAATCATACTCTTTGGATCATGTAAGTAATCCAATAAATTTCTTGATAACATTTTGATGTTAGATTCATACTTTGATACATTCTTGTCCTACTTTTTCGTCAAAATCAGAAATTGCATTTCCAAATCTACTCACTGTTCACAATGAAATGTATTTTTTATAAAAAATTATTCAAATTCCCTATATTCCACTTTTCTATTTCTTCATCCTTCTTCGTGTTTAGAATCAATGACCACCATGGATCCACATCGCCTAATAGATAATAAATTTCCATGAAAACCTTCTCCCTTTCATTTCTTCCCAAATTATAAAATACTATAACTAAGGAACTTATCCATTGCTCAATTATAAATGGATTTATAGCCCCATTGAATTATATAGGTTTTTTTTCTCCTGAATTAATCTAAAATTATTACTCCATATTGTGGATCAAGTTTCTTCATATGGGTAAGGTAACTATTTATAAACCGATTCATACGTCCCAGTATAGTCATAATATATTCAGAACCATTTGTAGCTCTAGCTCTAATATCTTTATCTTGCATAGGAGGGAAATACCTACATGGATTATGTGTGTTGATACAGTTTCCATTCCTTTCACTAGGTTCCATTTCTAAATAATGGCATACTCTATATTAGGTTATGAATCATAATGCATAATTTTGAACTAGTAAAATTCATAACATAAATTAAAAAATTTATGCATATATAATATCATAATCATAAACATGATTTATTTGGGGATATATTTACATTTAAATCCCTCATAAATTATTGTAAATAAAATATGAATTATCCAAATAATATCCCCAAGGAGTCTCAAACCAGGTGCGTAGTAATACCTATTTCCATGTACTAGGTTACACTGAGTCTGGCATGATGCACCTTTTTTGAGTTATTACTCATAGGAACATCTATTCTAGAACCATATCCACCAATAGTATCTATATAGGGATGCATTTCTATGAATACCCACACAATCTCTACCTTGCCAAAATCTTAGGATTCTCTTCTATACTTATTATCAAAGTCTATCATTGGGTTATGTTCCCTAATATATGTTTTATAAATATAGTTTCAATGGTTTATACTAAAATTCCTATGATAATAACTATAATATCCTAACCCTAAAATCCCAAATTCAGTGCCTTACTTTAATACATTGTCATAAATACAAGTTTTGAATCCGAAAGGACTGATCAGTTTAGCAGTCTTGAAAAATAGATTACATACATGAACCTTAGATTACAATTCAAAACATAAAATACAATATATATGATCCTTTAATATTACCATTAATCTCATAACTTAACCCTACATATCAATCCTAATATACATCTTGACATAATGGGAAAATAAAACATAAGAAAGGGGTGAGCTGAGATGCTCAGTAAAGGAAAGAGTACATTAGAATCTACTATGGGTAAATAAGTTTAAACCTTAAGAAAAGGTGTATAATTGAAAAATAAGCTACATAAAAATAATATTTAGCATAATATGGAAATAATAAATCAAATAATTCCATAAAAATATTCACATGGATATTATACTAGTATAATAATCACATGTAATATCAATAACTAATCTTATAACGAGGGAACACATAATGTCAAACATCATAAACATACCATCAATGATTTAGACAATAAACTATAAATAAATAGGTAAAAACTCAAACTAGTTTGTTTCATGAGACATACCAAAGCATCTAGGGGATATAAAGGGCCCCACCCATCACTTACTATTTCTAATGCATTCCTCATATTAAAAGGTTGAAATATAACCAATTTAAACATTCATATTTAAACAATCATGTGAAATGTTAATACATTAAACATAAACCATGAATGGTATTAAAATAACACATCCATAGTCAAACATATCATAAAACCTTAAATACAGTATGGTATATTATATCATAAGAAATCAACCTCAATTAATTATAAAATCCAACAAAGGATGTTGACATAGATGAAAACAATATAATAGAATCAATAAAAATTTATTAAGAGAAATAACATTTTTTATATTGAAATTATTTTTAAAGGGGTGTTAAATTTTAATAGAAAACATTTTTAGTGAATATAATCTTGTAATATTGTAAATTAAGTTTCACTCATATAGTATAAGTTAAAACAAATAACATTTCATTCTTATTTTGTCGACAAGGTCATAAAGTACCTCGTTTGGAGAACGAGAAAAATATTACTTTCTAAAATTTTATAAAAATCCAAAAATGTGTAAAAATTACTTAAAACAATTATAGAATAACAATAATAATATTTTGAAATAAATTTTTAAGAAACATGGACAAGGATTACTGATATGTCCTAGTAAATACTTACATATAAACAATCCTAGATAATAATGAGTTTGCGAAGTTAACCCTTAGCATAAAATTTCCTTTATTTTAGGGTCTATTAACCACATTTATAATATTTTAAGCTTGTTATTAAATTATACTATAACTATATCCAAATTTATGATATCATATATGATCCTCTTATATAATTTTTTGTTAATATTTCATTATTACCATTGTTTCGGTTGTTAACTACTTCATTTTTTATTATGTTTATTTTGTCATGTAAGTCCTGTTTATTATGCATAAGATATATTTAATTCATATCCAGAATGATTTAACTTATTCAATCATCATATATATATTTATAATCATTATTTAATGGTTAATATGGAGAATGGATATAACCGCATCGTGGATATGGTAGCCCGTACATATGCACAAGCGATAATATCAATCCCTTAATGGTAATGTGACAAGAAATTAGATGGTATATTAATTATAAATAATCAATATCATATCATATTTATTATTTTATCCATTATATTGATCATTATACCACTCTTAATAAAGTTGTGATGAAAAAAATTACACTAGAGCATGAAGATGGTAAGCATTACATACACGCACATGGGGATATTCTTTTTAGTAGGATGGAAAAAAGATGAATATGGTTGTACCATACTCAGAATAACATTTAATCATCTAGATGATACTAGAGTAATTATTTTATTATGAAAACCACATAGTAATAGTAAGTAGATGAAGAAATGAACTTAAATGAATTGTTAAAAACAATTACCTCTTCTTCGGTGGTCTTTTATTTGATCTCATATTAGGGACACTAGGGTCGGTGTTTTTAGAGGAACAAACCTCAAGAACATAAATAATTTTTTAGAATGGGTAGGGTTTTAGAAATTATTAAGTCTCACTATGGTGTGAGGAAGTGAGGGAGGAGCTGGCTTTTTATAAGAGAGGGGAGGGACACTTTAAGAATCCTTTAAATATTAAATAATATAAATTGATTTTATATTTCAAATAGCTTCAATGTGATTTATTTATAATATAATTTTATAAAGGGTCTAAATACTCTCAAAAAAAATTATACATGTTTAGGTCACATTATTTACCTTATATTTTAACTTTAACCCTTAGTTAAACCCTCTAACTCTTATTGTGACAACTTGGATTTCTTCTCTTTAGGGTTAATATAGTTACTAAAAAATGTCAAAATAACCCAAATGGATCATTGATAAAATATTTAACCTTATTATAGTAATTTGGCCTAATTTTATATTTTTATGAATTTTATTTCATTTTAAAAAAATACTATTTATTTTAATGGACCATTTATATCAATTTTGAGACTATTCATTATTTGTTTTATAAATATAATAACAACATCAAAACATCAAAACAACACTTCTAATATATCATTAGAATGTATAATGTTTCTATAAAATTAATATATGCCATTAATTATTTCAAATTACATTTATTTTACAATTTTGAATATCATTTATTTGATATTTCCAATTATTAAACAATTACTACATCATTATTATGAAAGAATTTAAAGAGTAATTTCATTTCTAAAAATTACAAATAAATCATGATTAAGAAAAACTTATTATGTTTCATATTACTATTTATATTCTAATTTATCTACTTTATAACCATGTATTAAAAATGTAACACTTATTAAAAAACATGAGTATGACATTTTTAACTTATCTTTAAATAAATTATTATAAATGTCATATTCTTACCCAAGTTGCTTGAAAAGGTTATAATTTCATAATAAGGTTTATTTTTGATGAAAAACACATATTAAATGAAATTAGGAAAATTTTTAGGGTAATTTTATAATATTATATATTATTTTTACCATTAATTCCTTAATATACACTTAATCGTGGTAAATAAAAATTTATTAAAGTTACTATTCATAATATACAAAAAATTAAGTTGATACTATGAAAATATAAATATCATACTGACTAAAACTATGTATGTCTATTTTTAATATTCAATTAAGAGAAATATCTAAATTATGTTTTACACAAATCCCGCAGATGTAGTGAGAAGGGGACTAAAAGGAAACGTTCAACAGTTCAATAAGTTTTTTTTATCTAATTTCAATATAAAAATTATTCTAATAAAATAAATTGTATTAATATAAATATTATTGATCTATTGTGAATTTAAAAATAAAAATAAATTATAATAATTATTTAAATAAAAATCATTTTTTTAATTACAATGCAATATTTTTTACTGTTCATCAAATAATGGTAGTTCTTAGAAAAATACTAAAAATTCACCCTATGATAATTTTGATATTAAAAATATAAAACATAATACTATTTTGGAAAATAATTTTTTAAATATTTCCAAAATTTAGATTAAAAATAGGGGCACCATTAAAAAGTGGTAAAATTGCCCTTATAAAATATAGTTTTTAAGCATAAAATTGGATTTGTTACTATAGAATTTTCTTGGAAACACATATGATAAATAGAATATTAATAAGTTTCATATTATGGTTAATACTATTCATAACTACTATTTAAATGGTTGGGTTAATTGATCATGGTGTGCTCGAACGCAATGTTGCATGCGACGCAGGCTATTAAATTTATTTAAAAATAAAACATACTGTGAAATCTTTAGGTATTACAATAGTATCCAGAATCTATGATTTATCCTAATAGAATGAGGAAAGATATAGAGATATAAAGAAGAACGGGGAACAATGATAAAATACCATGAATTCTCATAGACCATGTTACACCCATGATTTTAAAAGAACACTATATTTGATAGTGTATACAACATGCAACACCAATCATAAATGAACCACAAAATATTATTATTTAAATATAATTGTTATAACCTAGTAATGGAATTGGTGGGAATGAATAACATTTACCACATTACGATATATATATATATATATATATATGTATATATATAAATTACCTATTCAACACAAATGTATTTACTAATTCTTATGAAATAAGAATTCTATTTTTATTAAAGACATTTTATTCTTCAAAATTCAGTTTCATGAAAAATTCTTTTTGTTTATTTTTGTGATAAAATATTATAATTAATTTCTGGAACTTTATAAATTTTTTTTGATAAAAATTATATCATTTTTTTAATAATATTACAAAAATTCTCTTATGGTGAATTTTTGGGATTTTTCAAAAAAGATTGATTTTCTAGTGAATAGGAAAAAATACTATTATTATTGAAATTGTATTTTTTTCTGATGAATTTAAAAAGAAAATGGTTTAAAATTAATATTAGTTCTAATATATTATTAATAATCACATTAACTTCATTTAAATCAATTTTATTTTTGAATTTGGTAAAAAAATTATATTTATAAAGGCATTTTTTAAAAAACAATTTTTCTTTGCATTTTGGGTTTTTCTCTTAAATTAATTTCTAAGGTTTATATACACTAAATATTAAAAAATGTATTCCATTTTTGAAATAAGGAGGTCAAATTTTTTTATATAACCCACTTTAATTTCTGTTCATTATGAATAAAAATCATGGTAAGTTGTTTTCACCCCAGTAAAGGTAAAATCGTTAAAATAGGACATTTATATTAATTTATGAAAAGAATAAATACAAAATGTATCTCTCTTGACTTTAATAAATCTAAAATTATATTATAAGTATAAAAATAGGAAAATTTTAGTTCTAAATTTATATTTTAAATAATAAATAATTTTTTATTGAGGTAACACATTTCTAATTTTTTAATGATTTATTAATTTCCTTAAATTCTTACACAACACCGACTTAATATTAATTCAATTAAAAGAAAAAAATAAATAAATTATTTTTGAAACTCAATAACAAATATTTTTTGAGCGAGTTACAATGCCCATTAAGTTTATGGATATATATGAAATATTATATATTTTTTAAAAGTGTATATTCGAAATTATATATTTGTATTCGCATCAAATTAAAAGAATAATTTCAAAAATGACATTAATGATATTTTATGAAAATAATATTCTATTAAATTATTTAGAAATTTTAAAAACATTGAAATAGGATAAGTGGTATACAATATGGTCTAAAATTTCATCCCTTGGATATTTATGGGCCATTTTTAACCTTATAAATAAAATTATAACCCTTTGAGAGTGAAAAAGGTGATAATGCGGTTAAGGTTAAAATAGATCAAATAACTGGTTAAACCAGAAGATAACATTTATAATACCACTTAAACCTATATGAATTTTATTTTTTGATGATATTTCAATCAAATCCTGTATTATATGCAAAATTATTTACACATTTTTTCACTTTCACATGAAAATAATTCTATTATATTTAAATATTTTTATTAATTCCATGTGTCATTTCATTCACTATAAAAGGAACCACCTATCCTATATTCTATACATCACCATGATCCTTTTATATAAACAAAACCCTAAAACAATGTTTCTAAAAATCCCTAAAAAATTTCTGTAGGTTATATTCTTTATAAAATACTAACCCTAGGTCTCTTAAGAAAATATATGAAGGATCTCTTTCGAAAAAGAGGTAATTGACTTCACTGACTCTTTCAAATTTATTTCTTCTTCAAATTACTATAAAAATATAATAAACATCCTAAAATAATAACTATATTATCATAAATATATTGAGATTTTATTAGTATTATGGTACAATAATTTTCCAAACCTTTTCTATCCTATAAAAAAAACACCGCTCGTGTGTACGGACAACTTACTGTATCCTTTTAGCAGCGTAATTCATTTTCATTTAAAATTTACTAGGATTTTTATAAAGATGTAATTAATAAATATATATTATATTTATTACATAAATATTATTATGAAATTATAATATAATATATACCTTCTAACCTTACAATCCATTGTAAAATGATAACGTCACTCATGCGTACGTGTGGACTACCACCCCCATGAAGCATTGAGATATGTTTTTTTATGATTTTCGTGGATGGTAATAAAGTTATATTTCATAAATATATATTATATTTATATCATAATTAACATAATTTATATTATATTACCATGATCAAAGTATAAGTACCGAAACTTATGAACCAAAACATACATGAAAAATGAAAAAGTTATCTTCCTAAATAGTGATTTTAATAATGAATTGTTAATAAATGGATGATTAAATGTTATAAGTAAATATTATTTGGCATGATATATATTATTATGTTTAAATAATATATTTATAATTAATATATATTTATATATAGGAGTTTTGAACACATATGATTGAAGTTAGACTTGAGGTAAGTGTTCTTCATCTCAAATTATATTCTTTGGGACATATGTTATGTTTTACGCATATCCTATTTTTTGAGCTCTATGTACTTCCCATTTGACATTTTATATCTGGAATCAACATATATTCGTGTAATTTAATGTTTTAGTTGATGTTATTTCTCTTATGGGGGTTATGATTCAGATGTTACCAAAGTGGCTAGGGTTTATTTCATATTCTCAATATTATTTGGGATTGTTTATGTTAAAGTATCATTTGGGAGAATTATTTGATATTTATATATTAAAAAGAATTAATTTTTATTCTCCTATTTATATTTATGGAAATTATAATTTTCCTTTCATTTTCAACTTTTAAGTACTAACGATACCCAAATAATTTTTTAAGGAAAAATGACTTTGTTTTTCTACAGAGTCGAGAAAAGTTTTCTTCTGTATCCATATTTTCATTAAATTAATTTAAATAATATTTTCACTATTCTAAAAAGATTTATTAAAACAATTTTTACACATGTATAATTTCAAAAATTTGGTTAAAATGAATCTTCCTGCCATTCTCTAAATGAGGTTCCTTTTGAATTTTTTCTTAAAAAAGTGTGAAATGAATGTTTTTTTAACTTATATGACATCAATATAATTTCCCACCATCATGAATACTCAATGTTTTAAATATCCCTTTAAAAGTTATTGATTTTTTTGAAATATTTTTTCTCTAATATTCATGAATTTTTTTGTTTTTAAAAATAATTTTCAAAGTGAAAAGGTCATCTTTATCAAAAAAGTTTTAACAATTTTTATTTTATTTATAATAATCAGCATCATAAAAAAAATATTTTATTTATACTTCACATGGGATATGTTTCAAATATTCTATCATTATTCTTTCTCTGTGTGGTTTATGATCAGTTTTACTAGGGACAATTTTGACATTTCATATGTTTGTTTTTCAATAAAAAAGTTCATGTTTATTATGTTATTCAACCATTTCATATGATGAATTCACTAAACATAGTAAGCGATGGGTAGGGAATTTTATATCCCCTATATGCATCATTGTGTCTCATGAAACAACTATTTGGTTATTTGTATGAGGCCTTACCCATTTAGGTATGTTGTCTAAACATGTGGAATCAATGATAAGTTTAAGATGAATTCAATTATGCATTCCATCATAATAAAATTAGTTATTTATTTCTATGTGATTATTTTAATAGTTATGATATCCATTGATGAGTTTCATTCTCATGTGATTGTGGAATTATTTGATCATAATTCACTGCCACCATATTATTATTTTTTCTTAAGTTATTGAGTAAATGGAATGTGATTTTAGTTATTTACCTTAACTTAATAATTATTAATTATTTAATCATGTGATATTTTATTTCACATAACCCATAATAAGTATTTTAGGTCACCCTTATTTTTTTAATTTCCCTAAGATATAATAAAGAAACTTCGAATGAGTTCAAGAATACAGAATATTTACTTTCACTATGTTTTTTTATTTTATTACCAATATAAAATAAGAATAATGTTTGTGTATATTTTAACAAGAATAGTAAAATAGTAGGTTATTTGAGATGTGATCTCTTGTATATTATACTAATGTAATAAAGTAACCACTAGATCTGAGATACTGGAGTTAGTCTCTTTATAGTTTGTATTAGAGGAAGTTTAGTAGAATCCTTGAGAAACTGATTTAGAAAAACATAGATTAGGGAACATTACCCTATTACTAAGTTTGAGGATAAGTATAAGAATAGGATAACATCCTAATGTTTTCTTAAGGTAGATATTATGTGGGTTTCTTGATAATACATCTTTATCTACATACTACATGTAAACATGGTTTTGGAATAGATGAATATAACGACCCATAATTTACATACATTGTTAATACTTCAAAATTGAAGCATACTTATTACAACATATAACAAAACCACGAAAGGACCGTATAGGTATAGTGGCTTTAGAAACTGGGAAACATAAACAACTGGTTCATAAAGCGTCTACATTGTCTCCCATTTATTTCATCATATCTATAGTCCCTTTTGGCATATCTTACTTAATAACCTTCTTCCTGACCTGGGGAAAGAAAACATACAAAAGGGTGATCTCAAATGCTCAGTAAGGGTAAACAAAAGAAACATCAATCACATCATATACATAATCACATAACTTTTGGAAATCTTAACCTGCAAAAGAGATCATAATTTCATAACATGGGATAAATCATGGCAGTGAAATGTAATCACAATAATCAAAACTTAAAACATGAAACTTTGTGGCATACACACATAATCATAGAGAATCATTTCTTGTTAGTCAAGACTCATTTCCAAGACTATCTTAGTGGACAAAGTCCCTTTCTGAATTGAGTCACCCTCGTTTCAGTCCTGTTTCACTGAGCCGGTATAACCTACCGTTCCAGCCATGTCTATCTCATGAGATATAAAATCTTTACCCAATTCATTGGAGGGAGATATAGGTCCCACCCATCTCATAATGATATCATTCTTATGTGTGCCACAAAATCATAAATCATACATCATTACATAACCCATGTAATAAAAATGGGAATCTTAAACATCATGACATCGTAAAACAATTCATATAAGATAAAGGAATTCATAAAAATATTTCCATCACAAAATAATCAAATCCATGTAATAATAGGGATAGAAACAGAACCCTATATTATCTTAGATGGGAAATAATTTTGATAAAACTCTTGAACTCCATTTTTGAGGAAAATATCCTTTCTACTTCAAAAACATTTTCCTTTCTTAATATGTTGTAAAATTATAAAATAAAATAAGTTGATTAAAAATAAACTTGAAAAATTGTAAACTAAGCTTCTTGGAAATAATGTTTTAAAAATACATTCATGCTTTATAAGTTAAAAAAACATTCTTCTCGTACTTTTTTCGGAAAAGTCAAAAAGTACCTCGTACGAAAAACGAAAAAAGATTCCCTTCATATCTTTTACTAAAAACTCACCGAATGGTAAAATTGGATTTAAAAAATTGTATGTGGATGGAAATAATATTAAATATTGAGAAAACATGGATGTGGATGATAAAATACACCCCAGTATATACTAAAGTATAAACAATCCCGGATAAAAATGAGATTGTGATATTTCCCTTACCTTAGGTCCGTTTTGCTTCATAAGTGTACGAAACTCCTATATAATGATTTAAATAATGTTATTGAATTATTACAGAATCATAATTATTTTTATGATATCATATATGGTCATATTCTTAGCTTCTTAGTAGTAATATTTCATTACTACTTGTTATGCGGGTGTTTATAACCTTTTTGTTCTTATGCGTGTCTTGTCGAATAAATTCTTATTCTTATATTTAGGTTATAGATACCTCATTTCCATAATGGTATTAGTGTAATATATATCATATTCATTCATTAAATTCATTTATATAATCATTATGAAATGAAGATCATGTAGAACGAGTCACATCACATTGTGGAGACGGTATTTCGTACGTACGCACGAGTGATGATATCGTTCCTATGATCGTGGAATTGTATTGGAGTGTATGTATACAATTTCAGAATCCGTATCACTTTATAATAGTCAAATATAGTCATTATTTACAACATTATACCCATCCAAGTAAGGTGGTGGTGGAAAATAGATTACACCACGGCGTGGAGACGGTATTCCGTACGTACGCACGCGCGGTGATTTCTTTTTCCGTAGGATGGATAGATGGTGAAATAGGTTTGTTTCAGACTTATAATAACATATCAGTATATGATTGATACTGATGTTATTACTTCATAATTAAACAACTAAAGAAGAATAAGTTTAAGAAGAAATAAAGATGAAAGAATCGGTAACAGACATTACCTCTTCTTTGAAGTGATTCTTTGAGACCTTCTTTTAGGGCACTAAAATTGGTCTTTTAAGAAGACCAGAACCTCTAGGATGTTTCTAGAGAAGTGGAGAGGAGGAATTTTCAGGGGTTGGCCGAGCTTAAAGGCTCAAAGTGGTGTGAGGAAGAGGGGGAGAAGATGCCCTTTTATAAGGGAGGAGAGGGGCACCTTTGGGAAAACTAAAAATATTATTTTATTATAAAGTCAAGTTCGGTTTTAAATAGCTAAAAATTGATATATTTCGAAGCTAAGGTGGGGATGGGTCTAAATCCTCTCATCCAATATAATTTAGACAAGTTTAAGTTCCTATTTTAACCTTATCATTTAGATTTAACACTAAGTTAAATAATTTTACTTTTACCGTGTCTTCTTGTGTTCTTATACTATAAGGTTAATAATCTTACTATAATCATCCAAACGAACCCCAAGTTGTTTATTATTAATATATATAACCTTATCTAAGTCATTTGGCCTAATATTAGATTTTTAGGAATAAAATAATAATTACTAATATAATATTTGTTTTAAAACTATTTTATGTCAATTTTGACACTATTTAGTAATTGATTTTTGTGAAAATCATAACCGAATGATTAGTTCGAAAAAAGTTAATTAAATCAATACTAACATGTCATATTAACCTATAAAAGTATTTTAATTCATAAAAAGTCTCAAATTACATTTATTTTGGTGTTTATAAAATTAATTATGTTAATATTTCATTAATAAGATAATTACTTTATCATCTTTGTGTCATAAATAAATCAACTTATTTAATGTCTAAAAATTACAAATAAAATACCATTATGTAGGAAATCGTGTTATCTTTCTAATGAATATTTATAGTCGAATTTATCTTATGTATAACCCCATATTAAAAATTATTTACTTATTAAACTTTGATTTTAACTATTTTAACCCTTCTTTAAATAAATTAATAATAAATGTCCTAATCTAATCCAAGTGGGCCTAAATGGTCATATTTTATTCCTAAGTTTGTTTTTGGTAGAATTAAACTTGTCCAATAGAATTAGGACATGTGTTAGGGTAATAATAATATCATCTTTACCCTTAATTACCCTATTTACTTTTAACCATGGTAAAAAAAAGTAAAAAGTTACTATTCACCAAAAAATTATTTTCAGGTCATTGAACCATATTTTAGTCCTTGATATTAACCGTGTCTCTCAGATTTTCGAAATTCCACTCACAGAAGCGGTAAAATTAAGTTTTATGAAAAATTCAGTTTTTTAACTACCACTTAGTGGTTTCACTATTCATCAAAAATTGAAAGTTTTCAGAAAAATACCAAAATTTCACCCTAGGCTAATTTCAATATTCCGAATCCAAAAATTAAGTCCATTTTGAAAAATAAAATTTATAAAATTTCAAAAAGTGGTTATTACTATTCATAACGGCTAGTTTTAATATTATTTTAATAGCATATCGTTGTTTAGTGAAACTCGATATTGTGTATGACGCAAGCTATCGAGGAAGGTCGTGATTTCGTGTAAAGCAAGCCAAGAAAGTGTTGTATAGAAAAATATTCCTTTGAAGATTTATATAACATAAAAGTCTCGGGTGTTACATTCTACCCCCCTTAAAATGAATTTCGCCCTCGAAATTCGTCACTTTGTCACAAACAGATGAGGATACCTCTCCCTCATCATATCCTCAAACTCCCATGTAGCTTCTTATAATTGGTGGTTCCTCCATAAAACTTTCACCAATCGAGTGGTCTTGTTTCGTAGGACTTCTTCACTACGATCCAGAATCTCCATCGGTTGTTCTTCATAAGAAAGATCTTGCTCCAGCGGTACAACTTCTGAGCTAAGTACATGTGAAGGATCAGGTATGTACTTTCTCAGGAGAGATACATGGAAAACATCGTGAACTTGAGCGAGATTCGGTGGAAGCGCCAATCGGTAAGCTACCTTCCCAACACGATCCAGTATTTCGAAAGGACCGATATATCTAGGGCTCAACTTCCTCTTCTTTCCAAATGTCATAACCCTCTTCCAGGGAGATATTCGTAAGAACACTTTATCACCCACTTCAAACTCTAGGTCTTTTCTTCGGTTGTTGGCATAACGTTTCTGTCGACTCTGAGCTGCTCTTATGTGTTGTTGAATAGATCTGACCTTTTCTGCCATTTCATCAACGAGATCAGGTCCTAATAGCTTTCTTTCCCCAACTTCATCCTAGCAAGTTGGAGTCCTGCATTTCCTTCCATAGAGATCTTCATAAGGAGCCATTTAAATACTGGAGTGAAAGCTATTATTATAAGAAAATTACACCAAAGGTAGGTGTTGATCCCAACCACCTTTGAAATCCATAGAGCAAGCTCTCAACATATCTTCTAGGGTTTGAATTGTTCTCTCAGACTGACTGTCTGTCTGAGGATGATAAGAAGTGCTGAAACTCAACTTTGTATCCAGAGTATGCTGAAGACTTCGCCAAAACTTCGAGGTAAATCTCGGATCCCGATCAGATATAATAGAAAGTGGTACTCCATGCAATCTTACCACTTCCTTTACATATATCCTGGCAAGCTGATCCGGAGAGAAATCCTCTCTAATAGCATTGAAGTGTGCAGACTTTGTAAGATGATCAACTATGACCCAGATAGCATTATTGCCTTTGGATGTTTTAGGAAGTCCTGTGACAAAGTCCATAGTGATGTTTTCCCATTTCCATTCGGGTATGGGTAATGGTTGTAATATCCCCTTAGACTTATGTCTCTCAGCTTTAACTTGTTGACAAACCAAGCATCGAGAGAAAAATTCAGCAACATCTCTTTTCATGCCATCCCACCAGAAGTACTCTGTCAGGTCCCTATACATCTTCGTGCTTCCTGGATGAATAGAGAATGAAGAACTATGAGCCTCATCCAGCAGCTCCTTCTTTAATTCGGGAATGGGAGGAACACAAACCCGATTCCTAAAATTTATTATCCCATCACAATCAAGGTTGAATTCCGGAACATTTTTCACCTTCTTTTGTAACTCGACATCTTCTTTCTATACCTCTTTAATCTTCACATGTATAGATGGTTGAACATTCATTTGAGAAAGATAAGATTTTTCCCCTTCCATTATAATTCCAAGATCCATCCTTTGTAAATCCATAAATATTTGATCTTTTGTGATCCTCATCATGGATAAACTGGCATGGTCTTGTCGACTTAATGCATCTTCCACCTTGTTTTCTTTCTCGGGGTGGTAATGGATTGAGCAGTCGTAATCCTTAATCAGCTCCAACCATCTTCTTTGACGCATATTCATCTCCTTTTGTGTGAAAATATACTTTAAACTTTTATGATCAGTATAAATATCACACCTTTCACCATAAAGGTAATGCCTCCAAATCTTTAATGCAAAGATTACCGCAGCTAACTCCAAATCATGTGTTGGGTAATTTTGCTCATGGATTTTCAACTGTCATGAGGAATAAGCTATCACCATATCATTTTTCATAAGAACACACCCCAATCCCTTCTTGGATGCATCACTATAGATCACAAACCTTTCTCCACTACAAGGCAGTGTGAGCACAGGTGCACTGGATAACCTTCTTTTCAACTCCATGAAATTCTCTTCACATTCTTCCGTCCAAACAAACTTAACTCTTTTCTGAGTCAACTTGGTGAGTGTATTAGATAATTGTGAAAAATCCTTCACAAAACGTCGATAATATCCAGCCAAACCAAGAAAACTTCGGATCTCAGTTACTGTTGTTGGTCTCGACCATCTTTCAATAACCTCTGTTTTTGCTGGATCCATAGATATCCCCTCTTTTGAGATTATGTGACCCAAAAATGAAAGTTTTTGAAGCCAAAATTCACACTTGGTAAATTTGGCATAAAGCTTCTCCTTTCTCAGGGTCTTCAATATAATTCTCAAGTGATCTTCATGTTCTTCCTTGCTCTTTGAATAGACAAGAATATCGTCTATAAAGACTACCACAAATTGATCAAGATAGTCTCTAAAGACTCTATTCATCAGATCCATGAAGATAGCATGGGCATTAGTAAGACCAAATAGAATCACTATAAATTCATAGTGTCCATACCTTGTACGGAAATCTGTCTTTGGTATATCCTCCCTTTTGACCCTTAATTGATGATACCCTGAACGAAGATCAATCTTATAAAAGTATTGAGCTCCGCGTAGTTGGTCAAATAGGTCATCAATGCACGGGAGAGGATATTTGTTCTTGATAGTGATCTTGTTAAGTTCTCGATAATCAATGCAGAGTCTCATTGATCCATCTTTCTTCATAAAAAATAGAACAGGTGCTCCCCAAGGTGACGCACTAGGGCGTATGAATCCCTTATCAAGATTCTCTTGGAGTTGCTTCTTCAATTCCTTCAACTCAATTGGGGCCATTCTATAAGGTGTCTTTGAAATAGGAAAAGAACTCGGTACGAGTTCTATTGAAAACTCAACTTCACGATTCGGTGGAAGACCCAGTAATTCCTCCGGAAAGACATCATCAAACTCCCGTACAATGGGAATATTCTTAATCGTGAGTTTCTCACCAACCATTTGAGATAAATAACCTTCATTTAGTGGAATCAATACCCATAAAATGGAAGAAATTTCCACTGGAAGGTTATCTTCATCCTTTCATTGATAGACGATCATAGATTGATCTGGAGTATGAAATGTGACTTCCCTTATTTGGAAATTGATATGAGCTCTATATAAAGAAAGACAATCCATGCCAAGAATCACATCAAATTCCACTATAGGAAGGATCACAAGATTTACAGGAAGCACTTTCCCACAACTTCGATCGGAGAAGAATTATAAACTTTTGATGCGACTGTTGTGCCATTAGGTGTTGTCACAGCTAACTCAACATCTAATTGTTGAGGTAATACGGTGATACCATTAGAAAATTCTTCAGAAATAAAAGAGTTGGTGGATCCAGAATCAAGTAAAACATTTTCTACTTTAGAGTGGATGGTAAGTGTACCTTTCACCACATCGTTATCGTACTCCACATCGCTGATAGAAATTGCATGTGACTTTCCTTTGTCTTTAGCCTTAAGAGTTTGTTGACGTCGACCATCATCATCAACCCTTGGATTAGGGCATTTATTGGCGTAATTTCCCATCTCCTTGCACTTGAAACATTTAAGTGTAGTAGGTTCATTCCGTGTATCCCTTCCTTTGTTTGCATCATTAGACATCTTCTTCCCATCATCGCGGCATTCAAATGCCCGATGACCTTCCTTTCCACATTTGAAACATTTACTTGTCCCTTTAAGACAACTCCCTCCATATTTCTTTCCACACTTTGAGCATAAGGGAAAGCTCATCTTATTTTCAGTGTGCTCTTTAGATTTTCCTTTGAATTCCATTTTCCTCTTCTTATCAAACCCATATGACTGATGGGTTACTCCAATCTCCATCTCGACTTTGAGAGCACATCGAACGATTTATTTGTAGCTATTGAAGTCCCTTATGGCTAACGCCATTCGAAGACTTGGTTTTAAGCCACTAAAGAATCGATCGATCTTACTCTCAGGTTGGATAATAATAACAGAAGCGTACCTTGCAAGTCTTGTAAAATTTGCTTCATAGGTACCAACAGATTCATCATCCTTTTGCTTCAGTTCAAGAAACTCTTTCTCCATCTTTGTTCGGAGAATACGAGGGAAGTACTTATTGAAAAATAAGTTCTTGAACTCGTCCCATTCCATGGACTCAATTTCATCCCTTTGCCTCGTATTCAAAATAATATTCCACCATTAATCAGCATCACCTTCCAAATGATACACTGCTAAGATGACTTTATCATGTTCAGAACATTGAAGAACTGAAAATATCTTTTCAGTAGTACTAGTCCATTGTTCAGCAACTAATGGATCAGTAGACCCGGTGAAAGAAGGTGGATGTTGTCTCATGAAGGATTCAACATAATGTTGCTCCTTCCTTTTCTCGTTTGGAAGTCCTGCATGATTCATAGCTTGAGAAAGTTGTGTGAGCATGGCTACAAGATTTTGCATTCCAGCTCCCATAACGTTTGGTTGCTCAGGGGGACAATCATTGCATTGCCCGTCGCATTCCGCATTAACACAGTTCCTTCGAGTTCCATCCATTGACTAAAACCAAGAAGAATAGTGTGAGAAACACTAATTATAATAGGAAAACCACATAATCAAGAATAAAATTTCACACTTAAGGTCTTATCCTAGGTTATTCATGTCCATTTCTAAAACACTAATATTGTGTTCTATGCTTAGAATTATCCTTAGGGTTCTTACTAAGGCTTTCGCATCCTAGTTTCCAAAGATGACTATACATCCCTCTGATACCAACTATAATGACCCATACTTTACATACATTGTTAATACTTCAAAATTGAAGCATACTTATTACAACATATAACAAAACCACGAAAGGACCGTATAGGTATAGTGTCTTTAGAAACTGGGAAACATAAACAACTGGTTCATAAAGTGTCTACACTGTCTCCCATTTATTTCATCATATCTATAGTCCCTTTTGGCATATCTTACTTAATAACCTTCTTCCTGACCTGGGGAAAGAAAACATACCAAAGGGTGAGCTCAAATGCTCAGTAAGGGTAAACAAAAGAAACATCAATCACATCATATACATAAGCACATAACTTTCGGAAATATTAACCTGCAAAAGAGATCATAATTTCATAACATGGGATAAATCATGGCAGTGAAATGTAATCACAATAATCATATCTTAAAACATGAAACTTTGTGGCATACACACATAATCATAGAGAATCATTTCTTGTTAGTCAAGACTCATTTCCAAGACTATCTTAGTGGAAAAAGTCCCTTTCTGAACCGAGTCACCCTCGTTTTAGTCCTGTTTCACTGAACCGGTATAACCTACCGTTCCAGCCATGTCTATCTCATGAGATAGAAAATCTTTACCCAATGAATTGGAGGGAGATATAGTTCCCACCCATCTCATAATGATACCATTCTTATGTGTGCCACAAAATCATAAATCATACATCATTACATAACCCATGTAATAAAAATGGGAATCTTAAACATCATGACATCATAAAACAATTCATATAAGATAAAGGAATTCATAAAAATATTTCCATCACAACATAATCAAATCCATGTAATAATAGGGATAGAAACATAACCCTATATTATCTTAGATGGGAAATAATTTTGATAAAACTCTTGAACTCCATTCTTGAGGAAAATATCCTTTCTACTTCAAAAACATTTTCCTTTCTTAATATGTCGTAAAATTATAAACTAAAAGAAGTTGATTAAAAATAAACTTGAAAACTTGTAATGTAAGCTTCTTGGAAATAATGTTTTAAAAATCCATTCATGCCGTATAAGTTAAAAAAACATTTTTCTCGTACTTTTGTCGGAAAAGTCAAAAAGTACCTCGTACGAAAAACGACAAAAGATTCCTTTCATATCTTTTACTAAAAACTCACCGAAGGGTAAAATTGGATTTAAAAAATTGTATGTGGATGGAAATAATATTACATATTGAGTAAACATGGATGTGGATGATAAAATACACCCCAATAAATACTAATATAAACAATCCCGGATAAAAATGAGATTGTGATATTTCCCTTACCTTAGGTCTGTTTTGCTTCGTAAGTGTCCGAACCTCCTGTATAATGATTTAAATAATGTTATTGACTTATTCCATAATCATACTTATTTTTATGATATCGTATATGGTCATATTCTTAGCTTCTTAGTAGTAATATTTCATTGCTACTTGTTATGCGGGTGTTTATAACCTTTTTGTTCTTATGCGTGTCTTGTCGAATAAATTCGTATTATTATATTTAGGTTATAGATACCTCATTTACAGAATGGTATTAGTGTAATATATATCATATTCATTCATTCAATTCATTTATATAATCATTATGAAATTAAGATCATGTAGAACGAGCCGCATCACATCGTGGAGACGGTATTCCGTACGTACGCACGAGTGATGATATCGTTCCTATGATTGTGGAATTGTATTGGAGTGTATGTATACTATTTCAGAATCAGTATCACTTTATAATAGTAATATATAGTCATTATTCACACCATTATACCCATCCAAGTATGGTGGTGGTGGAAAATAGATTACACCACGGTGTGGAGACGGTATTCCGTACGTACGCACGCGCGGTGATTTATTTTTCCGTAGGATGGATAGATGGTGAAATAGGGTTGTTTCATACTTATAATAACATATCAGTATATGATTGATACTTATGTTATTACTTCATAATGAAACAACTAAAGAAGAAGAAGTGGAAGAAGAAATAAAGATGAAAGAATCGGTAACGGACATTACCTCTTCTTTGAAGTGCTTCATTGAGACCTTCTTTTAGGGCACTAAAATTGGTCTTTGAAGAAGACCAGAACCTCTAGGATTTTTATAGGGAAGTGGAGAGGAGGAAGTTGTATGGGTTGGCCGAGCTTGAAGGCTCAAAGTGGTGTGAGGAAGAGGGGGAGGAGGTGCCCTTTTATAAGGGAGGAGAGGGTCACCTTTGGGAAAACTAAAAATATTATTTTATTATAAAGTCAAGTTCGGTTTTAAATAGCTCCAAATTGATATATTTCAAAGATAAGGTGGGGATGGGTCGAAATCCTCTAATCCAATAGAATTTAGACAAGTTTAGGTTCCTATTTTAACCTTATCATTTAGATTTAACACTAAGTTAAATAATTTTACTTTTATCGTGTCTTCTTGTGTTCTTATACTATAAGGTTAATAATCTTACTATAAGCATCCAAACGAACCCCAAGTTGTTTATTATTAATGTATATAACCTTATCTAAGTCATTTGTCCGAACCTTAGATTTTTAGGAATAAAATAACAATTACTAATATAATATTTGTTTTAAAAACTATTTTATGTCAATTTTGACACTATTTAGTAATTGATTTTTGTGAAAATCATAACAGAATGATTAGTTCGAAAAAAGTTAATTAAATCAATACTAACATGTCATATTAACCTAGAAAATTAGTGGAATTCATAAAAAGTCTCAAATTACATTTATTTTGGTATTTATAACATTAATTATGCCAATATTTCATTAATAAGATAATTACTGCATCATCTTTGTGTCATAAATAAATTAAATTATTTAATGTCTAAAAATTAAAAATAAAATACCATTATGTAGGAAATATTTCTATTTTTATAATTAATATTTATAGTCGAATTTATCTTCTGTATAACCCCATATTAAAAATTCTTTACATATTAAACTTTGATTTTAACTATTTTAACCCTTCTTTAAATAAATTAATAATAAATGTCCTAATCTAATCCAAGTGGGCCTAAATGGTCATATTTTATTCCTAAGTTTGTTTTTTGTCGAATTACACTTGTCAAATAGAATTAGTACATGTTTTTGGGTAATAATAATATCATCTTTACCCTTAATTACCCTATTTACTTTTAACCGTGGTAAAAAAAAGTAAAAAGTTACTTTTCACCAAAAATTATTTTCATCTCATTGAACCAAATTTTAGTCCTTGATATTAACTGTGTCTCTCGTATTTTTGAAATTCCACTCACAGAAGCGGTAAAATTAAGTTTTATGAAAAAATCATTTTTTTAACTACCACTTAGTGGTTTCACTATTCATCAAAAATTGAAAGTTTTCAGAAAAATACCAAAATTTTACCCTAGGCTAATTTCGATATTACGAATCCAAAAATGAAGTCCATTTTAAAAAATAAAATTTATAAAATTTCAAAAAAGTGGTTATTACTATTCATAACGGCTAGTTTTAATAATATTTTAATAGCATATCGTTGTTTAGTGAAACTCGGTATTGCGTACGACGCAAGCTATCGAGGAAGTTCACGATTTTGTGTAAATCAAGCCAAGAAAGTGTTGTGTAGAAAAAGATTCCTTTGAAAATTTATATAACATAAAAGTCTCGGGTGTTACAATGAATCTAAGGGTAATGACCCTGAAAATATTTGGTCGAGTATATCCCATCCATCATTATAGTGCACGGTGAGTTTTCCCTTACTGCACAACTGGTTTTACACTCTAAAAGGATATTCTTGGGTTATTTCAAGTTTTCTCTTTGAAATGTTATGTTGAATGAGATAACTGAACATATAGAATCTGATGATATTACACAGTGATATGAGATAAAACTAAAGTGTCTTGGGATGATACATCTAAGTTTGATCATATTTTTAATGTTATAGACACCCCTTTTGAGTTTTTATGTGGTGGGATTTTAAGATTATTAAGAGTATTTTGGGAGATATTTATTGTAATTTAACCATTGGGGTTAGTATGTGTTTATGTGAAAGGTTTATTTGAGTAATAATTCTTTTAAATTTTGTGGATATAATCCTAAGGTTATTTCTAACCTTTAGGGATAATATAATCATTGATGTTGAGGTAATTATGGTTTATTGATATAAAATTATTAGTACATTTTGGTAATATATCTTGTATATAACCATGGGATTAAAAATGAATTTGGATATTAAGTGATTAATGTTAGTTTGAAATAATATAAATACACTATTGGGAAAATTATATGATTAAGGTAAATATAATACTATTAGATAAGATGGGATTATATTTAGGAACAATGGTTGAATTATATTTTAAAGGCATATATGATTTTGATGTTACTTTATGGATATTTAGGTTATTTATGGAAATGATTAGTATATTTTGGATATTATATAATTAGTGCATATACATATTTGGGTATATATATTATTGAGAAACTAATATCGATCAGAGATAAATGATAAATTATTCATAAAAGAACTTGTGATAAAATCCTTTTGATTTTTGGTTTTACAAAAGGGTTGGAAGTATTTTATATAATTCCGAGGTTAGAAACCTATCAAATGATCTAAGTTGAAATTTTGGTGTTACTATTGATGAATTATAGATTAATGTTTTATTTAATAATATGAAGGTTTATTTATTTTGGGAATTCTATTACATTATGCTTACAATTTTGGTTTTGGTTAATATCTAAAGATATGAATAAAAGATTATTATCCTTTTATAGATTATGTGGTCTGTTAGAAGTTAATTTTAGTGATTTTGGAATAAACAAATTCATCTTGAATACTCATTTTTTGGATCAAAAGATGAAATTATGGAAAAAATTGATTAAAGGATGTAATTATACTTGTCAAGTAAGTATATTTGCTTATGTTATTAGTATCTATGGTAAAAGCATACATAAAATATAATAAAAGGATCTTGAAACCATAATGTAATCATATTACCATTATTTATAATAAATCAATGATCTTTTTTCACACCTCATTTGTTTATGATTTTGTGGTCGTTAGCTTTCTCATGACCATTCACCTTATTATGATCTACAAAATCTGTCACTCTCCAAAATTATTTGAACATTACTCTATGTCCATATTTTTAATTCCCACCAGTGTTCACCTATTTTGAAACCTAGTTTTATTTTTTTACAAATGACCTTTGTATTTCACTTTATCCCCTTTTAGGAGGAAGTTTTACTAACCCTTTCACGATTTGAGTTTTCCACAAATGAATTTCTAAAAGTCAAACCCTTTATTACCAAGAAAATTTTTAAATTGTGATGATTCAATTTATTTAAGAGGAATGAAACATCCTATGATTTAAAAAAGAACACAATGTTTTATAGAATATACAACACAAAAACCTGACAACACGTTTGCTCGCGGGGGCTGGGTGAGTTGGTTCAGGGCGGTGGCGTCCCTTTGTTGAGGTTCCAGGTTCGAGTCATCGCAAAGGCAACGTTCACAGTACGTGATTAGTCACTGAAAGTGGCTAATATTCATTGTTAAGTTCTTAATATTAATGTGTTTAAAAGTTCATAAACATCAATTTTAGTCCAATTCAGAAATTGAACTTCATTTCCCATCATTGTGCAATTCATGCTTAAAATGTCAATTTGGGCCCACTCAATAATTTGCTTGTGTAAATTACAATATTCATCATTTTAATTTGATATTTTGGGATATTATGTATCACTTTGTTTGGAAAATTTTATCTTTTAGGTCCGATGGATGAATCACAGAGGAAGATGGAGAATTTTGCACCTGAAGGCAGAAACTTGCTGGAAAAAGCATAATGGGCCTAAGGCCCATCAAACAAATGTGGGGCCCAGAAACCAAGCCCAATGAAGCTAAAATTTATACAGTATAAAGATAAAAATATTAGGATCATTTTATTCAACTGTGTCCGGAGCTAATTCTGATTTTTTCATGATGATAAAGGGATCCGAAGTTGAGATTTAAATGGAGGACTCGTCATTAATGCACAGAAAGTAGTCCCACCATTTCGACCATAACTTTCAAACGGATGAGCCAAATGTCCTAAACATTTTAGAGCTTCTATAAGACACATGTACGAAGATATTTTATATTTAAGACACCTTCGGATTCGGCCATATGAAGTGTCAAACGCACACGTCAAAATGGAGGACGAATCTGGACAGTTTTCCGGGTCAAATTCAAAACATCAATTTCCTTTTGATTATTCACCCTCTATTAATTGTTGGGGGGTGAATTAATTGTTGGGGGATGTACCTAAGGCTCCTAATATGCCTATATAAGGAGCTATTGGTGAAGGGAATGGGTTTGGAAAATTTTTCTTATCATCTTGGATGCTTTGTTTCATTGTAATGTTTCGCTTCCAAATTTCCATTGTAATGTTTTCCATTTCCATGTAAGTTTCTTTTTTCTATCTTTATGTTCTTAATAAACTTCTTTCTCTTATATATTTTCCATTTAATTTATTAAAACTTTATAATCACAAAGCACAGTGATATCTCTGTGTTGTTGTGAATTAGTTCACACATAGGTGTGAATTTCATTCACACACACGGAGGAGTGCTCGTTATTTCTGCGGTTTTAATTTCTTCAATCCAATTATTGTTAGCCATCTTCCGCCCACCATTGAGAGTATATCATCAATGGAGGGCTAAACCCTTAATGGGTTGATCTTAGGAGTATGCAAAGGCTGGATTGAATGTTATTTTATGAACAAATTGTTGTTAATTGGATAATTAATTTAAGACATTCATTCTTCAGTTATTTCTACTCTTCATTTTTACTGTGTTTGAGCAGAATAAATTCAATTACTAAATGACCATATACCTCGAAGAGATCATGAATTTGGTTCTCTAAGTGTATAGGGGATTATTAATTGTTTTTAGTAAGCACCAAACCAGAAAATGATGAAGGTAGTGTTATTTTTGAAGAATGGATTCATCAAGAATTAATAAAACCAAAATTGTTTAAAGAAGTAAAATTCATTCAATCCACCCCGAGCATAATCCTAGATCAACCCATTTTCATTGAATTGAATTCACGTAGGTTTCTTAGTGTTATTTAAAACCATCCAAAATCAAAACCAAAGTTGGGTACTTCATTGCCCATCCTTCACCAAATCATAGCGTCTCAAGGTTACTTCTTCGGTCCCTGTGGACTCGACCCCTACATGTACTACATCGATCGCTTTTACCCGTAGGGTAAATTTGGGCACAACCAGTACGCCATTGATCCTCTCATCCCCTTGACTCCGTGGGAACTGGCCCAAGCCCAAGGTTGGCTACCTTGGGCCTAGCTGGGGACATGCAACAGGGGGTGGGGTAAGGCCGCCTCAATACCCTCTAAACTGACAACATGTTTTCCCCACCATTGGTGGTGGGGTGGTAAGGGTTTGGGTGGGGTGAGGGGTAGGTCGCGGGGTCAAGTCCCCGATCCTGTGATTTCTTCTGTTTCTACTTTCATAGTAGCTGATGAAGCAGGATTTCCATGATCAGAAGAGATGTTAAAATTTGAACATCTTGAAGAGGAAGCTTCCATTTCTGACCCGATTGATGATGAAGGGTCCTCCTTGGGTAATAAAGAGGAGATGATGGATTGAGAATCGACATCATTTTTCACCTCTGATGTTGCTATCACTTCTTCTGGCCTAGTTGGCAAAGTATAGACTTCCTGGATTTCAGTATATGAAATAAAGACATCTCCATTTGGGCTTTCATCACTGCTTGTTGGGTCACCAATTTCTCCCATGCTATATGGCTTGATTTCTGTAGTTGACATTATGGAAGTTTCCATAAGAGTATTTTGATTGGGGTCTATCCTGTCAATTTGACTGATAGGAAACACATAATCTGTACTCACATGTGTAAATGGATTTATTGGAATCTTTTCCAAACCAAATGGAACATTAATCTTGGTAACCTCCCTTGTTGTAGATTTCTCCTCTCCCTTCATGTGATAGAATTCTGCCTCAATATATTGAGATTCACATGTCTTGAATGGGGATTTATCACTATACAATGTCCCAATTTGACCATCAAAACAATATTTAATACATTAATGGTATGATGAATGGATAGTCACATGTTGATGTATCCAGGGTCTTCCAAGAAAAATATTGAAGGTTGTATCATGATCAAAAACCATGAAATCTGAATTGGATACAAGGTCACCAAACTGAGTTCTGAGTGTAATCTCACCCAGTGGTTCTTGTTCGTTTTTATCATACCCTTGCAACATCAATGTAGAAGGAGATAAATCAGATTTGGTGAATCCCAATCGACGAAGTGTACGAATGGGGATAAGGTTGACTCTTGAACCATTATCAATGAAAGCTCTTCGGATGTCTACACCATTGAAATTTCCAAATAGGTACAAAGGTCTAATATGCCCATGCATGACATCATCTTCATCTTCATCTATGAAATATATCACTGCATGGAATTCCGCAGGATTATTCTCTACGTGGTAGACTTCATCTGTAGTAATTTCAGTTTCAAACTCTTGAGGACTTGACAAAGCCTCAATGAGTGCCTCCCGAAGATCCTTTGATAGATTCAAAGCATCCAAAATTGATAACTTGGCTGGTACTTGGGACAGGTGTTTCAATACATCATACTTTTGATCCAAAGTTATGTGTTTCCCAATAGGAACATGTGGTTTAGCAGGTGCCTTGGAAGTTGATGCTTCCGAAGTAGATGCATCTTGTATCGGGATTGGAGTTGGCAATACTCCTGGATTTGGAAGATTAGACCGAATAGGTCTATTTACTTGTTGAGAGGAAGAATGTGGAACCTCCAACCGATCCTTCAGAATAACTATACTAGGACTGAATCTGCTATTGGTGGAAGAACTTGCTTGTTCTTGTTGAGCTCGCAGAAGGGCTCTGCCACGAGTTTCTGCTGCATACACAGTTCTAGCAGGGGTAGATTTGGAATAGTGGATTCTGGGATATTCACGCCTTCCTTTGTATCCCAGAACCTTGGAACTCCCTCTAATTACTCTGTTTGATACAGGGAATTCAGGCTCATCAAAATTGAAACTGCGACTGGTATAAGGATCTGTTAATTTAATCATATTAACAGAACTAAAATTAACTCTTCATCCGATGAAGACTCTTCCTGACTAGATAATTTAGGCTGTACCGTTTTTTGGGGCGGTGCTCGTGGCTTTGAAGTAGATGGCATAAAATCTTCTAGAGTCAAAGACAACTTTGGCTTTGACACATAATCATCTTCTTATGATTCTTCTTCCTTCCCTGAATTATGTTGTCCTTTTGAGGATTTTTCTTTTGATGGAGGTTTCACTACGACATTTACAGCAGAAGACAGAATTGGTTTCTTCAATTGCGTTTGAAAAATAGAATGTGTTCGATTTATTGTTTTTTTGACCATCTAATCATCATATTTCTGCGCATTTTTTTTTGACTTCTTTCCACTCACCTCCTTCCTACGGATCTGTAGTAGTAACACATGCTACCTGAGCTGAAGAACCTTTTAATTTAACTTGTCCCGAGTCAACCATTTTCTATAGGAGGTCCTTGAAGACAAAACACTCCTGGACTGAATGCCCCAACATCTGATGAAATGGGAAATAATTGGGATGGTCTTCATCTCTTTCCTTGTTTGGCCTCTTGGGCCTCGGCAGCTGAACCAAATTATTCTCAAGGGCCGAAATAAAGTAACCAGGAACTTGTTCATTTCATAAAGAATTAACTTTTCTCTTCAACTCATCAAATTGTTTCCGTCTTTGATCTATTTGATCGTCTTGAAAAAACGGCCTATGTTGCTGACGCTCAGGAGGTGGAGCCCTTCGGGAAGATGAAGGTTTTGAAGTAGAATCAGGTACATGTGCCTATTTAAGCATGATTTTAGTAGTCTCTTCTCTACCCATTCTTCGTCCTTGAGCTGATGGAATTACATGAGTTTTATCCTTAGTCTTCGTAAGAGAGTCTTCAATCTGTTGAGCAATCGAAGTAAGGTCTCGAAACCCTCCTGTGTATTTCACAGGGATCAACGGCGTGTGTAACTCATTACGCAAATTTTCCACATAGATTGGCAACAATTATTCTTGAGGGAGTGCTAAGATTAGCGAATATGTTAATCCCTTCCAGTGAGCAATGAAATCCGAGACTCTTTCATTATCCCTTTGCTTACAGTTTTTAAGATCGAAAACTTTTGTCATTGGAAAATTTGAGCTAAATTGAAGAAGAAATTGCTGATGGAGATCTTACCATCCGGTAATTGACTGGGATTTCATGCTTGTGTACCAAACAAAAGCAGGACCTTGTAATGACTGTACAAAACACCTGAGCTTAACTACCTCTTGTTGTTGAGAAGTTCCCATCATGGGATTACAACGAGAAAAAAAATGTGTTAAGTGTTGCTCTGGGTCTCCCGAACCATTAAAGATTGGGAATATGGTACTTGAAAAATTTGATGGGGGAGGAATATAATCAACCCATTCAGGGTAAGATCTCTTTTTTGGTTGAATTTGAGCACGCTTTCCCTTCATATCTTCCAACCAAGTTGTAAGTGACTCAATAGTAGTTATTAACTTTTGAGAAATATCTGGTTGAGCTTGGACCTAAGCAGGTAAACTGACTAGATCTCGGACAGGTATGGTGGCTGGTACTACAACTGATGGTAGCACCGTTGGTTGTTGCTACACCTGACCTATAGGATTAGACCTGTGAGGGTGTACTGATAGAGGAGGATACTCTTGATCCATCTCAGTAGCCGCAAAAAATTCCATTAGATGACTGGCTCCGTCACGTTTAGGAGGAAGACTACCCTGAAGTATTTCTGCATTCATCCTCCTCAATTCCATCATTTCTTCCTCCTATTACGGAAACCTTTTCTCTAGTGAGAGTGATTGGACTTCTCCAGAGGAAGGGTGTGTAACCTGATTCTTTCCTTTCCCCTTGTTTGATCCCTTTCGGAGAGGGGGAAGTGGGTTACTTGAAGGAATACCCAGGTTTTGGGTGAGCCTTTGATTTCATGTACACACACCTTCTTCATTTGTGTCTATGTGTACAACTTCTTGGGCAAGAATCTTTTCATCTGATCCCTCTGAGTGAGCCTCGTCTGGTGGATCAAAAACAATGGCATTGATGACATTAATTGATGCATAATGCATTGCATCCCTTCTATAAGCATTTCTATGATATTTTCTTCTTCCATGTCCCTGATGAGACATTGCCTTTTGTTGATTCGATCCCTCAGGAACTTCTTGGAAAACCGTAATTTGGAAAGAATCTCCTGATAATTTGGCTCTTCGTTCCTCTTAGGGCTTCTTCCCAAATTGAGAGAAGGCCAACTTTCTCTGAGGGAGGGATTGAGGATTTGAAAAATTCCCCAGTCTGGTGGACTGGGGTTGTTCCTGTTGTTCCTGCTCAACTCCTCGAATCATATTTGTTGATTCTGAGGGTTGGGTTCAAAGATTCCCTAGTCTTGAAAGCTGGGGTGGATCTTGACATGCTATTTCTGCGACTTTCTTAAAATCTCTCTTGATCTTACGGACCTTGGTCCGTAAATTAGCTGGATGCATCAACCGACATCCACTTTTATGACCCAGCTCAAAAGACCATTGGATGATTTCTAACACTTCTGTGACTTGATGGTGTTATTTCTCTATATGAGAGGCATGTTCAATATTATCATTTTCTTGATGCAGGAGTAATTCAACAACTTGTTATATGTACACCAGACTTTGAGAAGAACTAGTTGAGGCCTGTTCTTGGGAAAGCCTTTGATTACAAACAAATCCAATTGACTATGGCCGGCCATGGGCAATAACATTGCATGAGACCATTTTCAGTGGGCTTTGATGACTGGAGAGCTCAGTGAGATTTAGTGCTCCATGAACACCCCATCCTCTGATATGAATACTAGATGGGGAATTGGAAATTAACTGGCGCAATCTTCTTAATGTTCCATGGCATGAACGCTGAAGGGATCTCTACTATTTTTCAGCCTTCGAATATCGAGAAACTGAGAGATATGCCAAATCAATTTGGTGTTGTAACCCTTTTATTATCTTAACATGATTTTCATATTCATCATAAGATAATACTTTCTTTTTCAACTGAAAAAGATTTTTCCATATGTTGAGATGAATATCATGAATCTCATCTTCCGTCAACATCTCTGGAATGTCATATTGAGATTCAGCTAAAGGCCAAAACATGACTGACACTTCACCTTTCGCCAGTTGTTTTCTCATGTTCAGCATTTCCTCTTTATCATTCAATGAAGATTCTTCTACCTGTTTAGACCAGATATGGTTCTTCCTTATTGATTCATCGGATTCAACAAGATTGGTAGAGAATCCACTGATCAAACTAGAAGTTGAATGACCCAGGGGTGGTTCGGAGAATGTCCTACACCCCATGCTATCTTCTAATTGAGAAATTATTTCACTTGATAATGGTAAAGAATCAGACATGACTGGCTTTACATTTTCAAGTTCCTCAAGATAAGAGGGTTTTCTCGTCACTGCATTTTCCTCTGATGAGTTTTCCAGGAAATAAAAATTACTACCATGGAGAGGGATTTCGCAGCTAAATTCATCATCATGGGGAGGACCACCTTGATGGGTTATAGAAAAAGATGAGACCTCTTGCTCCTTGATCTTCTAGCCACACAGAGGGTTATTGTGGCTCTCATCTAAAGATGAAACTTCGAGATCGATCGAACTATCATGAAGAAATCCTTCATGAGGAAGTTTCTGATGAAGACCTTTAGAATTAATGCTCCCACTATTGGGAACTGAGAGAGTGGAATCTTGAATTCCAATAGATAATTGTCTGAGGGCTTCAAGAACTCCAGCATCAAGTAAGGCCTTATCACAAATGGACCCTTTATTTCTTGACTCTGTTGGGCGAGTCTTATTCTTAGATGCCTTCTTACTCAATTTGGTAGGTGTATGTGCCTGTTCAGGAGAAATGATCAGGTTAGGATGATTATCTACACTCAAACCAGGTATATGTGCCTGATTTGGTTGTCTGTATGATATGGGGGAGTATTCCCCACAACCCTCTTGGATGGGAACAAATTTCTGTGTCTGTTCCGGAATGATATGTTGATGTGTCACTCCACTGGTAGGGACATATTTTTTTGTCTTTCCCTAAGATGCTGCTGAAGCTGTTATAATATCCTGACAGGCATCCAGGATATAAGTAGGGATTTGCATCTGCTCTTTCACCATTGACAGAATGTGCTTGGTGACTTCAGCTGCTGGAATGGGGATGTACATCCATTCCGTGCTTGGAGTAGGCGTATGTTCCTACTCCTGTCCTCCTTTTCCTATCAGTGAGTCCTGACAGTACTCAAGTGTGGGGGTAGAGAGTTGAGTCTGCCTCCTGTTTATCGTCGGAGCTTTCCGACTGACTTCTCCGAGTGCTACCAAACGAGACTGTTGGAAGGCTTGATCAATAGTAGTAGGTGTATGTTCCTGCTGATTTCACTTCACCGAATGTGGTTGACGAGCTCCATCATATTTAGTCAGACGAGCCTGCTAACTAGCTGATGATATATAAATAGGTGTATGTTCCTGTCTATAGTACTCCGCTAGAATTGCCTGGCGGGATTGGCGTGCTGCTGCCAGAAGAGTCTGCTGGACAGCGGAATTAAAACGGATGGGTGTATGTGCCCGCTTGTTGCTTGCAACCAAGTTAGGTTGGTGGACTTCTCTGTAGATGGCAGAGATGAGAACCTACTCACTGTTGACCGGATTTTTCCTTTGGCGGTTCTTCTTGTCTGCTCAAGTTCGAGGAACTTGAGTCAAACGCCTAGAGTCGATACCCTCATCATGTTGAGGGTGCACTGTTGCACGAGTCTAGCGACGATTGTTGATGAGATCCCTTAGTAAGGACTCATGTCTCCTTGAATTAAGGCCCTGAGGGTCTGGATCATTCACCTCCCCATAATATGGGAGGGACTGGTGATTGCATTCCGGGGATAACGACCGGAAACGGTTGAAAATGGTGGTTGGCACCACCTGCTTCTTGATCACTGGTCGTCGCTATTCGGATGACCAGGGTGAATTATTGACTTGGAGGGCTAGTCGAGCGACCTCCAGAGTCGGAATAGTACCATTTTGACGGTACTCCTTAACCAGCGCATTTGATACCCAGCGTGGAAGATGCTGAGTAGGTGATTTCGTCCTCAGAGCGGACAATGATCCGGTAGGAGTAGCAGCAGAGGCATTCACAGCAGAGGTATTCACTGGTGTGAACTTGAGAGAATCCATTTCTGTAATGAAGAAGTTCTCGGAAAAGAGTTCCTTTATGATATAACAGACATAATCAAGATAAATGTAGCCACTACATCTTTTGGATGAGAACACATATTATTGATTTCTTTGTTGGCCCTCTCATTGAGTTTAAATAGGGGCCTAACAAATAATCAAAGCATCATTTTAACTTGGTTAAGGATTCACATTGGGTTCACCATTTTTGTTTCCTCTCGAATTGGGGATGACCTCGTTGATTTAAGGATCAAACATTCCAATTGGTTTCTAATGGGTTTGTTTGTAGAACCGGAAACATCCAATGATTCCATATCCATTTAGACCTACTTTTCAAAGGTAGGCGCTCATTATTTGTGGACCGATGAGGCTTAGGAATTTGCATTGGTTGAGAGGATGGGAGGTCAGACTCATCACAACTTTTTGAGGGGAATTATTGACAACTCCGGGACTCTTTTTGTAGATTTGATTTATGTTCGTGAATCCTTATTAAATTACCAAGTATAATAATGAGGTTTTAGAACTTGCAATAAATTATTGATATGTATGAAATTTAGAGAATCTTTTTATATGTATTCTAGGTTCTTTAACGATAGAGAGTCATCTGTATTTGATAGAGATTCTTAGTCAATGGTATCCTTTGATATGTTATATAGATATCTCTTGGTCATTATGATGACCATACTGGTTTTAAATCCATTCAGTGGGGCACTTGAAGTTTATTTTCATTCATAATGACATGGATTATTTCAGATTTGGGATCATACCCACAGATGCGATACCTATGTATCCTTGTTTAAAAAAGGAATCAGAACCCACATAGTTATAGTAAGGGAATATGATGTTTATGTATGATTGATGGCTCAAAGAAAGATGTCATAATTACTTTTACACTCTAAGCTCACGTGATTCGTGCTCGGTGTGAGAAACAAGAGGTATTGGTAAAACCAAACAATTGTGTCCTGAAAGATGCAATCATAAGGAATAATGTGGGGATTATGTATGTATGACTACCCAAATAGATGAAGAGTAGGATTTACTTCAGGGAAGAAACCCAGGAATAAAGTTTATAAAGGTATATGGGATTTATGGAGATTTGGATACTCTAACTTGGGGCTTACTCCTGAGGAAGATTCCCAAAATTAGGAGGGGACTTATGATTGGGTTTTACTCCTGAGAAGGAATCCCAATTCAAAAGTAATTTAGGAATGGTTAAGATAAATTATGACTGGGGATTATTCCTAAGAAGGAGGCCCAGGTTAAAGGATTTGAGAACTAGGGCTTACTCCTAAGGAGGAGGCCCAGGTTTGGGAACATTTGAGAACTTGGGCTTACTCCTAAAGAGGAGGCCCAGGTTTGTGAACTTTTGAAGACTAGAGCTTACTCCTAAAGAGGATGCCCAGATTAAGGGAATTATGACTGGGGATTATTTCTGAAAAGGAATCCCAGGTTAGGGGACTTTGGGATTATTCCTAAGGAGGATTCCCAAATTAAGAGAACTTGGACTAGGGCTTACTCCTGAAAAGGAAGACCAAGTAATAGATCCTCTCATCATAAAGGATGAGGTTAAAATGAATTAAATCTCTAACCTTGATGACATAAAGATATGTAAATTACTAGGTTTTGAGAGATGTTTCCACAGAATTCCTTTCAAATTTGGAAGTCAATCATGAAATCATGCCATAAATGGCTTTGAAGAAAGTTATGAGGGATTAATCTTGAAAAGGATAGGTGGATAGGCATAAGAGAGGTGGAATAAGCAGGAGGGGCACCCAAAAAAAATAGGGGCACGCAAGTCCTGGTGGGTGCGCAACTACTGCGTGGGCGCGCAAGTCCTGGTCACGCAGGTATACCTACGTGGCACATGGGTACTTGTGCGGCTTTTAACCCTTGGGGTAATACTTGGGTTAGACTTGGCTCAAGCCCTTAGTACTACCCCTAGGGGTTTCCAGAAGGGTGGCGCACAATTTCTGGTGAAGGAGTAAGGCGGCACACAAGTGTGTCCATTTCCCTTAAGGGTTTTCCACTCAGGCGCGCAAGTGTTGATGAGTTTCAACACTTAGGGCTTACTCCCCCTCTTTAGATCTTATGTTCTAGGTAAGAAATTACCTTATAAGTGTTCGTAATCTTTGAGAAGAGACTGGGGCACCGGGAGCTCAAATATGAGTTTCTGGAATTTTTCCTCCTTGAAATGGGGGTCTAACAGGAGTATTTATAGGCTGGAGAAGACCCTGGGCGAAATTCAAAGAGGGCGTACAAGTCACCTGCATGACCAATGGTTGGCGCAAAAGTATACTTGCACAACCTTGGTGGAACTTGTGCAACAAAAGTTCATTTGAATCTTGGATCATGCCTTTGTCAATTTTTGATGTTTCTTCAAAGGATGAATCACTTTGGGTTCAAGGTATTTCCCTTTTCAATTCGTTTAGACTCTGTGACGGAAAAGAGTGTCAACAGTGGCTACCCACAATATCAATATAACCCATAGTCACTCTCTTTATCCTGAGTCCATCATCTTAGATAACCCATATCCCAACTCAGGTGATACCAAAGACAATGCACCTAAAATAAAATCATAATATCTACATACATTGAGTGGTGTATACATGGTGAGAGTGAAACCAATCCCAGTAAGTAAGAACCATAAAGTTTGTAAAGTTCCATACAAAACAAAATATATTTTATTCTAGTTTTAATATACAACTAAAAAAATGTTTTCAATCCACAAGTTTAAAAAATCCAAATAACACTCAAACATTTCACAAAATTCTTTTATTTGGTTCAAATAAAAAATAGCATAAAAACTAATTTTGGGCCTCAACACCAATTAAAATAAAACACTCCCTTGGTTGGAACTACTGAATCTATCTCATCCCTGGTTTTCTTGTCGAACCAGCTAGAGATAAACCTCTTGGGTGTACAATATTACAATGTCTCTTGTTATCTCTCTTAGTCAAACAACCATTCTCAATTACACTAGCTCAATCAATTAATTGGGATACACTCTATAGTCAGTGTGGTATCCATGCAAGGGTTTTCACTTATCCATACCTTTACTTAGTTTACTAGAACTCCCACACATATTCAAATTATAGGTGAGAAATAAAATTCATAAATATATTAAAGTAAGAAATCACACCTCACCTCTTACACCCTCACAATCAATAGCCACATCACATTTCATTCATAAAATAAGTGATAAACACAGTACTCCTCATGCCAAAAATCACATCAAGAAATAAGAAAAATCCCCCTCATGATTATAAAATAACAAGGAGACCAATAGGGTATCACACTCACCCACACAATTTGAAATCATCCAAAGTTCCAAATGATTATTTATCAAAAGACATAGAATTACATATTTCTTCCCAATGGATTAAAGTCCAACTCTAAACCAATCATTAAAATCAAGATCTTGAAATCCATTTGTAATACATCTTCCTATTAAATTTTCAAAAAACCATTGGATGTACAATTTCAAGAACTAAAATTTCTTCATTTAAAATCCTCAACAGGAATAAAATCACCTTTTAATTCATATCATGACCCAAATGAGGTCAATAAATTTTAAAAAATTACACTCTATTTAAAATTTTTCTTTCACTAATTTCAAAACAATTTATATTTTAATCAACTTCATGAATAAACAAGAAAAAAAACATCTATAAGTTTAAAAACACAACTACCACTTTATTTAATGACCTAATTTGAGTAAAAGCACCATAAAAACAAAATTTTATTTAAAAATAATTCTCAAGTAATATAATAACACTTTTAATTTCAATAACAACTTGAAGTCTCAAGAAAAAAATGGTTCCAAGTGGAAAACGCATGTAACACCTTTTATAAACTATCCAATCCATCCCACATAGACTCTTTTTAAGGAATATGGAATTTTAAACTATCAAGAACTCAATAGAATTTCAATTTAATAAAAAACACAAAAAACATACCTTAGTTCAACAAAAACCAAGATTAAAATCATCAACTACGGTGGAAAACACTCCAACAAGCCTCAAGAGACCTCAAGTAATCCCTAACACAAAAACCCCCATGAATCAATCACCACAAACCCTAAAATTAAACTGAGAATCCCCTAGTGTTCATTAGTGATAGGGAAACCATATCAGAATAGATGGTTAAGGATAATGAAGTTTAATAGAGGTAAAACATTGAAGGAATCCTAAAAAATGAGGTTATAGAAACTTGAAAATCCAAAGGAAATGGAAAGAGAGACCTTCCATGGTGCACTCTAGTGTATCCAAATGAGATGGGTAGAGAAGTACCTGATACCCTTTTATTTTCAGTGAGGAAAATTTGATGAAACCCAAAACAATTAACACTTTCTAACTTCATAAGGTTTTACCACATGGTTTGGAAAATTGTTTAGTTTCCACTTCAAAGAAAAACCACTAGTGCATAGTTTCTCTTGGGGGACTCATAAGATTTTTTTACCCATGTGTCAACTATGTCAAATGACATTGTCCACCCACAAATATATATCCCATTATTCTCTCTTATTTTACACATCCATGCATAATCCATGTACCCAAAAAACTCAAGGAATGTAGAGATACAAATTTACTACTAAAATTAACCCCAACGGTGCGATAACCATTTCGGTCAAACCATATATGGTCAAAAAAACTAGAAATTACCCACATAACGGTATACACATGATTTATTATCATCTTTGTTTCTTAAACTGTGTGTAGAAGAATAATTTTGAGATAAAAAAATAATCTCGAAACATACAAAAAAAATATGTTAATCCAAATTTATATAAAGTAATTAACAAAAACAAATTAATATTGTAACATGGGGTGTTTTTATTTTTATTACCACCAATAAATAAAAAGACATTTATAAACCACCAATTTTATTTAAAACCAATTTTGAAAATTTTCATCAATACCTAGAATTTAAAGTATTAGCTGAAATGCATGTTGAAGATTAAGGGTCAATAGATAATTTACATTGAAACAAATATGATTAAATAATTAAAATGTTTTTTAAAAAAAATTAGTAATTTACTAAACACTTGTTATAAAATAATAGTTAAAGAATATATTTTTTACCATATTTCCAAAAAGAGAAATTCCTTTTAATTAAACTGGAAATCAATTAAATCTTGATTTTTCTTTCAAATAATCCCTGAACATAATTAATATTATCATTTAATAATAAAACATGATATTTAAAATACAATAAATCAATGTTCCATAGTTAAAGTACAATTTTGTGGGCAAACCAACCTTATATCAAGTGAAACTCATCACATTTGATGAATGCCACTAGAATAAGCTTCAAGATGATCTACACATGCCCTATACGCGAACAATATGATAAAAGAAAACACTCCCTATTGGTTAGGGTTTGGACATATCATGCACATAGTGAGGGGAGAAAAGGGAATAAGGAAAAACAAGAGGATAATGTAGAAGGATTCCTCATTATGAAGAACTAGACATAAATAACACAAAACCCCCCATGAAATCTTAAAAAGAGGGAGAGGAATAAAGAAGGGGAGGTATAGATGAAATCCCCTAGGATGGTGAGAGATGAATAGAAAAAGGGGTGGGTCAGGTAAAGGTAAAAATTAGGAATGAGAATTAGGGTAATTTTAATTTTTTAAAAAGATAACAATATTCATATTTGTTGCATAGTTTACCGTACCATGTTTCAATCATGAACCCTTCATTGGGAACACTATACACCTCACACAGTTTAGTTGTATGGTCTGAGAAACCATGAACAAAAAATGAAAAATAGTTTTAAAAATTATATATGAATTATTACAGTTACCGCATAGTATCTACTAATCATTTGGCTATGATGAAAGTATAAAATTTTAAAATTTTAAACTGGAACAGCTCAAGGTTTGAGGAAAAATTAAAAAAAAACTAATTAAATAAACTAATAAATGAAAATAGGTTCATGGTGTGACAAAGACACATACCCCAATGAATTTCACTGGATACTCATAAGGTGAATTCCATAATTGAAAATACTTTTGTGAATATATAGTCATAAAAGGACTCAAAACCAAAACCTCAAGGATTGTAGGGAATGTGCTAACCATTATGATATGGATTTGTGAGTAAAATTTTGGAGATCCCAATGCTCCTTCGTTAAATTCACATACCCCAACACACTCACCTAGGTACCCATATGGTCTAGGCATAGTTATAACTTCTTATACGAATATCCAATCATAAGAGGACTCGAACCTAGAACCATAGTGATTGCAAAACCGCGATTAATATTAGGAAAAGGCTTCATAAGTAAAATATGGTTGAGCCCAATGCTCCTTACCTAAACTCACATAACCAAACACACACATAAATACCTCAAGGTGTCAAGATAAAACTGAATGGAATCTTGTGAATACTTAAATAAAGGAAAAGAAAATAATTCTTATTTTAGTAATATGTAACAGAGGTTTCAAAATGTCAATCATAGGTTAATAAATTAAAATTATTTTTTAAAAATGTTATATATTACTCCTTAAATACATATATGGTTAATAAAAAGGTTTTATAAATTTTTAATTCCTACTTATATCATGATTATTTCATAAAAGTTATGGTATCTATAAAAAGTTTATTTTCTATTATTCATCCAAAAATTAATCTTTTTGGAAAAATCCTAAAAATTAACCCTAAGAAAATATTGACACGATGAATAAAAAAATGAAGTTTATTTTTTAAAATTGTAATTTTGAAATTTATGAATCTAGACTTTAAATAAAATATAAAATATAATGAAAAACTTGTTTTATAGAAAAATGACTTTGAAACATTAATTTCTATTAATCACATTCCATGTAAATTATCAACTAAATTTGTGTTAAATTTTTTTCCATAGAAACATTTTATTAAAATATTCCTTTAAAAATCACCAATTTCATTTATCAAAATAAATACTACACATAGAAAATTTTCTTTTAAATTATTTTTTTTGAAAAATGGGTCCCTTTGACATTAAATTCATATATTCCTAATTGATTATTTATTTTTAAAACCTGAATTTAATTTTATAAATATATTTTTTAAATATACAAAATTTTTAAAATTTAATTCATTTTTTAAAATTATATTTTATAAAAATGATTAATGTATATAAATACTTGTAAAATGTATTACATTAATAATTACATGACTATATCATCCAAATTTTAACTTTCAAAACCCCTCAAGACCTCCTCGTATGGTTTATGGGCAAGATATGAAATGGTGGTAGTCATGGATGGAGATTTAGCTCGCATAGATCTTGCAGTTATTTTCATGAGATTGAACTTCTTACACATATGATTCTGATCAAGTTGTACTTATTTAAGTTCATCTTGGGCTTGGTTGAGGGAAAACCCTAATGATACTACATCATTTCCAAGGTTATATAAATGAGCCTCTTAAGGAATACTTCTAATAATTGGAATATGTACTTCTCCATTATACATAGATTTCATAATGTGGTTAGTCCAAATTATACCCATTAATTCAATGACAATGTTATAACGGTCACATTTAATACTTAAAATTTTATCTAAATAAAATGTATCCAAAAAATATTTAGTTGTGTTTTGTGTGTGAAACAAGGTATTAAACATAATATTTATTCAAAATATCATACATATTGAAATATTTGGGTGTTATACAGTGAAGGATTACCCAATATGCTCATCCCCATTAAAAATATCAACCTAGAAACAAGAATAGTTGAAAGAAAATCTATATTAGGATAATATTTTAACTTGAAGAATTTTTTGAAAATAGATTCAAAATTTGTAAGAAAATTCCATCCTTGCTTGTCTAGAAGAGAATGATTAATTTTTATTATATCTATGAAGCCCATACCACTAGTAGTCTTAGGAATTCAAAACTTCTCATAATACAACCAATGCAGATTCACATTTATTAAGCACTAATATTTCTTACTTCCAAACAAAAATAAATGATAAATGGGAGGATTTTATGAACACTAACTAATTTTTTTTTATAAAAGTGATCTTTATTTCTTAGTGCTAATAAAAGTATCCCCTTTAACTGTGCTATAAACACTAATAAAGGGAACTGTGAATAATTTAATTTTTATATACATATTTATATATTTTTAAATATGATTTATATAGTAAGTATATATATATATATATATGTAAATATGATATAATATTTATATAACTATATTATAATAAAAAATCATTATCGATATTATTTTCATAATTTTATTTATAAAATACAACAAATTTAAAGTAATAAATTAAAATGTTTAATAATATATTTATATACATTAATTATAAAATCTATATATAAATATGATACATTATTACTTTGTTTAAAAGTTTATATAAATATATAAATGAATATTTATTTATTTAAATATAATTCATATTTGAATATATATATTTATATTCATATAAAATAATTTTAAATATGCACATATATTTGTATATATGTGAATGCCTATGTGTGTGTGTGTTTGTATGTGTTGTATGTGTATATCTGTGTTGAGTGTGTGTGTGTGTGTGTGTGTTTATATAGATGTATGTCTGTGTATATGTATGTTTATGTGTATGTGTATGTCTGTATGTGTACGTATTTATGTGCATATATACAAGCATGTATATGTGTATGTAAGCATATGTTTCTGTATGTATGTGTATGTATGTGTGTTTCATAGTTCCTTGAAATGTGTATTTTAGTTTTAATAATCACTGCTTCTAGGTGGTTTCAATTAGATTTCTTCACGAAACTAGAAACACCCAACAGTTCTTTATCCAAAAGGGACCTGCTTTCTAAAGGCAAACGTTCATTAAGTTTGAACTTTACAATACTTGGGAACATGCATTAGTCTAGAGGATGGGTGGTCGGACTCATCACACCCTTTGGGGGGGGGGGGGTTATTGTCTTTTCTGGGACTCTCTTTATAAATTTAATATATTTTCATGAATCCTTATTAAGTTACCAAGTATAACATAAGTTTCCCTTAGAATTTTAAATCACTTGTTAGCAAGTGTAAAATTTTGAATCCTCTATATGTATTTGAGATTCTTCATTAATGGAGATATCTATATGTATTCAGGGTTCTCCATCAATGGTGTCCAATCACATATTATTTATAGATTCTTTTAATAATCTTTATGATGATATTGGTTTTTAAGCCCCTTGGTGGGGAACTCTAGAATTTATTGTCGTCCAGGGAGATGAATGTTATTTTTGATATTGGGATCATACCCATAAAATGGGATACCTACGTATCCTTGTGAAAGGAATAAGAACCCTCGTAGTTCGGGGATACTTAATGGGACACATCAAACCTTTTAAGGTCATGTGATAAAGACCTAGTCATGCAGTTTAAAGTCATGTGGTAAGGACATCTAAGTGAAAGGTTCTTTGTCAAAGTTTGGTTTAGAACTTATGACTAACTAGCTCAAGGAACTTGGAAATAATATGGATTTCTAAGTAAGATTAGAACCTATTGGGAATATGGCCCATGGAGAACAGGGTTGATTTGAAGTGTGGGGTTTGAACCTCAAGGAGGCTTCCTACATATCCCAGGTGGATGGGTATTAAAGGGCACTCGGTTCAATAAGTATCATAGGAAAGTATAGTCTTTTGAGAGAAATAAGTTTGGGATTACTTCCTTAAAATGATTCCTTGATGATTTGGGGGTTTAATTTGGGGATTATTCCTAATATGATGACCAAATTAAGGGAATTAGGGTTGGATTCCTGAAGAGGATATCCAATGAGCTCGGTCCCTAAGAAGGATTACTACGTATCCTGGTTTGAACATGAATCAAAGTTATTTCAGTTCATTCATTTGAACAAATTTCGTGATCATGAAAAATATCTAAGCCTACATGAGTCATGCTCGGTGTGAGAAACAATATTATTTCAAATATTCAACAAAGGAACCCACACTTTTTCTTCTATGGTGGTGGAATAGGGAATGCCTATGGCGGCGATGGTAGACGAGGTTGAGTCGTCCCCGAAAGATGTAGAGGTGGAGAACATTCCCTCTATTCAATTTATATTGGTCAAGGTTCCAATGAAAGGAATGATTAAAGGTGAAGGAAGTAGTGAGGAGCAAGAATTCAACCTCCTACTTGAATATTTAGGGGCTTACACAAGTATGGCTACCATAAAATTGATCCTGGACAGGGAGGGAGACTTTTCCTTTGTTCAAAAGTAAAATTAAGTGTGAAATGTACCTTTCTACTAGAGACCTGAGGTTCCTGGTCTTAGAGATGAGAAGGGGAGGTCAGAACTTAAACCCTAATCCTCAAAACTGGGAACTTCCCAGCACTATTCCTAAAAGAAAGGTCCATGTGACTGTAGAATTAAAAACCCACTAACACTCCATGAATCCTAACCCCATTGTGAAACAAATGTGGGGAAACCTCTAACTACAGAAAAAAAACCCCAAATAAGAGACATACAGATGTGACTTTCCCAACGGTTTGATAAGTCAGTAGGTTTTGGTGGAGGTCTCAACAGAATCCCTTTCAGATAAGGTATCTAATGAAGAAGAATCCATGCCATGAATGGCATTAAAGAGTGATTAATGGCTTGTAGACTGAAGAGAGTAGGTGAGTCAAATTGGGGCACCCAATTAGGTATTAGCACAGAAGTATGGTTGCACAGGTAGTCTTGGTCAACCTAATGTTCACTTAAGGGATGAAAAACCTAGATGATAATACTTGGGCAAGACTTGACTCAATCCTTGAAGAGTATTCACAAGTATTCCTAGAAGTGTGGTGATCAAGTTCCCATGAAAGGAATAGGTGGCGCTCAAGTGTTTTTGATTTAGGGAGGTTGGGCTCTTTATGCGTGCAAGTGTTATGGATTTCAAACACTGAAAGAAATTAATTCCTATGATCCTCCTTCAAATCATCCACTCTGGGTGTTAAAGAACTACCTTGAATGATTCAAAATACTTGGGCGAATCACTAGGGTGACCAGAGCATCAATTGGGATTCAGGGAAATTCGTTCGTACAAATGAAGGCCCAAGGGTCTATTTATAGTAAAAAATAGAACCCTGGGTGAAAAGAGATTGGGCGCACAATTGGGTTGCATGCCAAATTGTGGCATGCAAGTACCTTGCACGCACAACGATATTTTGGCTAGACTATGGTGTTGCATTGGGGACTTAGAAAAAATGATAACTTAATTCTACTCCAGCAAGGTGGTGCGTAGGTGTTTGCATGTAGGTACCTTGGCCACCTCTTTGGGGACTTAACCAAAATAATTGATCCATACCATGGGAGATGCTCCCCCGCACCCCTTCTATAGATCATTGCCTTCGTTACAGTCCGTGATCCCCCATGAAAAATACAGAGTCACACCGTGAACATTTTGAGCCAGATTGAGGCCATTTTGGAGAAAAGTGCATGGAACACATTTCATGGTGTTTTCAATGTATGTGTATGTACGTGTGTGTAATTGTATGTATGTGTATATGTATACATGTGTGCATGTGTATATATGTGTATATGTATGTATATGCATGTGTGTGTGTACATGTGTGTATGTGTATTTATGTGTATATGCATGTATGCATATATATGACTATGTGTATATGTATGTGTATGTGTATGTGTATGTTTATGTGTATGTGTATGTTTATGTGTATTTGTATGTGTATGTGTATGTGTATGTGTATGTGTATGTGTATGTGTATGTGTATGTGTATGTGTATGTGTATGTGTATGTGTATGTGTATGTGTATGTGTATGTGTATGTGTATGTGTATGTGTATGTGTATGTGTATGTGTATGTGTATGTGTATGTGTATGTGTATGTGTATGTGTATGTGTATGTGTATGTGTATGTGTATGTGTATGTGTATGTGTATGTGTATGTGTATGTGTATGTGTATGTGTATGTGTATGTGTATGTGTATGTGTATGTGTATGTGTATGTGTATGTGTATGTGTATGTGTATGTGTATGTGTATGTGTATGTGTATGTGTATGTGTATGTGTATGTGTATGTGTATGTGTATGTGTATGTGTATGTGTATGTGTATGTGTATGTGTATGTGTATGTGTATGTGTATGTGTATGTGTATGTGTATGTGTATGTGTATGTGTATGTGTATGTGTATGTGTATGTGTATGTGTATGTGTATGTGTATGTGTATGTGTATGTGTATGTGTATGTGTATGTGTATGTGTATGTGTATGTGTATGTGTATGTGTATGTGTATGTGTATGTGTATGTGTATGTGTATGTGTATGTGTATGTGTATGTGTATGTGTATGTGTATGTGTATGTGTATGTGTATGTGTAGGTGTATGGGTATGTGTATGTGTATGTGTATGAAATGGAGAACTGATCCCTTGGTTGGAACTACTGAATCTATCTCATCCCCGGTTTTCTTGTCGAACAAGCTAGAGATAAACCTCTTGGGTGTACAATATTACCATGTCTCTTGTTATCTCTCTTAGTCGAACAACCATTCTCAATTACACTAGCTCAATCAATCAATTGGGCTACACTCCATAGTCAGTGTGGTATCCATGCAAGGGTTTTCACTTATCCATACCTCTACTTAGTTTACTAGGACTCCCACACATATTCAAATTATATGTGAGAAATAACATACATAAATATATTAAAGTAAGAAATCACACCTCACCTCTTACACCCTCACAATCAATAGCCACATCACATTTCATTCATAAAATAAGTGATAAACACAGTACTCCTCATGCCAAAAATCACATCAAGAAATAAGAAAAATCCCCCTCATGATTATAAAATAACAAGGAGACTAATAGGGTATCACACTCACCCACACAATTTGAAATCATCCAAAGTTCAAATTGATTATTTATCAAAAGACTTACAATTACATATTTCTTCTCAATGGATTAAAGTCCAAATCTAAACCAATAATTAAAATCAAGATCTTGAAATCCATTTGTAATACATCTTCCTAATCAATTTTCAAAAAACAATTGGATATACAATTTCAAGAACTAAAATTTCTTCATTTAAAACCCTCAACAGGCATAAAATCACCTTTTAATTCATATCATGACCCGAATGAGGTCAATAAATTTTAAAAAATTACACTCTATTTAAAATTGTTCTCTCACTAATTTCAAAAAAATTTATATTTTAATCAACTGCTTGAATAACAAAGAAACAAAACATATATAAGTTTAGAAACACAACTACCACTTTATTTAATTACCTAATTGGGGTAAAAGCACCATAAAAACAAAATTTTATTTAAAACTAATTCTCAAGTAATATAATAACACTTTTAATTTCAATAACAACTTGAAGTGTCAAGAAACAAAATGGTTCCAAGTAGAAAAACGCATGTAACACCTTTTATAAACTATCCAATCCATCCCACATAAATTTAATTTAAGAAATAGGGAATTTTAAACTATCAAGAACTCAATGGAATTTCAATTTATTAAAAAACCCAAAAAACATACCTCAGTTCAACAAAAACCAAGATTAAAATCATCAACTACGGTGGAAAACACTCCAACAAGCCCCAAGAGACCTCAAGTAATCCCTAACACAAAAAACCCCCATGAATCAATCACCACAAACCCTAAAATTAAACTTAAAATCCCCTAGTGTTCATTAGTGATAGGGAAACCATATCAGTAGGGATGGTTATGGATAATGTAGTTTAATAGAGGGAAAACATTGAAGGAATCCTAAAAAATGAAGTTATAGAAACTTGAAAATCCAAAGGAAATGGAAAGAGAGACCTCCCATGGTGCACTCTAGCATAGCCAAATGAGATGGGTAGAGAATTACCTGATACCCTTTTATTTTGAGTGAGGAAAATTTGATGAAACCCAAAAAAAAATTACACTTTCTAACTTCATAATTTTATACCACATGGTTTGGAAAATTTTTTAGTTTACACTTCAAGGAAAAACCACTAGTGCATAGTTTCTCCTGGGGGACTCACAAGAATTTTTTACCCATGTGTCAACTGTGTCAAATGAAATTGTCCACCCAAAAATATATATCCCATGATTTTCTCTTATTTTACACATCCATGCATAATCCATGTACCCAAAAAACTCAAGGAAAGTAGAGATACAAAGTTACTACTAAAATTAACCCCAACGGTGCGATAACCATTTCGGTCAAACCATATATGGTCAAAAAAACTAGAAAATTACCTACATAAGTGTATACACATGATTTATTATCATCTTTGTATCTTAAACTGTGTGTAGAAGAAACTTTTTGAGATAAAAAAATAATCTCGAAACATACAAAAAATATATGTCAATCCAAATTTATGTAAAATAATTAACAAAACAAATTAATATTGTAACAAGGGGTGTTTTAATTTTTATAACCAACAATACATAAAAGGACATTTATAAACCAACCATCTTATTTAAAACCAATTTTTAAAATTTTCATCAATACCTAGAATTTAAAGTATTAGCTGAAATGCATGTTGAAGATTAAGGGTCAATAGATAATTTACATTGAAAAAAAATATGATTAAATAATTAAAATGTTTTTTAAAAAAAATAGTAATTTACTAAACACTTGTTATAAAATAATAGTTAATGAATATATTTTTTACCATATTTCCAAAAAGAGAAATTCCTTTTAATTAAACTGGAAATCAATTAAATCTTGATTTTTCTTTCAAATAATCCCCGAACATAATTAATATTATCATTTAATAATAAAACATGAGATTTAAAATAAAATAAATCAATGTTCCATAGTTAAAGTACAATTTTGTGGGGAAACCAACCTTATATCAAGAGAAACTCATCTCCTTCGATGAATGTCACTAGAATAATCTTCAATATGTTCTACACATGCCCTATACGCCAACAATATGATAAAAGAAAACACTCCCTATTGGTTAGGGTTTGGACATATCATGCACATAGTGAGGGGAGAAAAGGTAATAAGGAAAAACAAGAGGATAATGTAGAAGGATTCCTCATTATGAAGAACTAGACATAAATAACACAAAACCCCCCACGAAATCTTGACAAGCGGGAGAGGAATAAAGAAGGGGAGGTATAGATGAAATCCCCTAGGATGGTGAGAGATTAATAGAAAAAGGAATGGGTCAGGTAAAGGTAAAAATTAGGAATGAGAATTAGGGTAATTTTAATTTTTTAAAAAGATAACAATATTCATATTTCTTGCATAGTTTACCGTACCATGTGTCAATCATAAACCCTTCATTGGGAACACCATACACCTCACATAGTTTAGTTGTGTGGTCTGAGAAACCATGCACAAAAAATGTAAAATATTTTTTAAAATTATATATGAATTCTTACAGTTACTGCATAGTATCTACTAATCATTTGGCTATGATGAAAGTATAAAATTTTAAAATTTTAAACTGGAACAGCTCAAGGTTTGAGGAAAAATTAAAAAAACTAATTAAATAAAATAATAAATTAATATAGGTTCATGGTGTGACAAAGACACATACCACAATTAATTTCACTGGATACTAATAAGGTGAATTCCATAATTGAAACTACTTTTGTGAATATATAGTCATAAATGGACTCAAAACCAAAACCTCAAGGATTGTAGGGAATGTGGTAACCATTATGATATGTATTTGTGAGTAAAATTTTGGAGATCCCAATGCTCCTTCGTTAAATTCACATACCCCAACACACTCACCTAGGTACCCATATGGTCTAGGCATAGTTATAACTTCTTATACGAATATCCAATCATAAGAGGACTCAAACCCAGAACCATAGTGACTGCAAAACCGTGATTAATATTATGAAAAGTCTTCATTAGTAAAATATGGCTGAGCCCAATGCTCCTTACCTAAACTCACATAACCAAACACACACGAAAATACCTCGAGGTGTCATGATAAAACTGAATGGAATCTTGTGAATACTTAAATAAAGGAAAAGAAAATAATTCTTATTTTAGTAATATGTAACATAGGTTTCAAAATGTCAATCATAGGTTAATAAATTCAAATTATTTTTTTAAAGTGTTATATATTACTCCTTAAATACATATATGGTTAATAAAAAGGTTTTATAAATTTTTAATTCCTACTTATATCATGATTATTTCATAAAAGTTATGGTATCTATAAAAAATTTATTTTCTATTATTCATCCAAAAATTAATCTTTTTGGAAAAATCCTAAAAATTAACCCTAAGAAAATATTGACATGATGAATCGAAAAGTGAAGTTTATTTTTTAAAATTTTAATTTTGAAATTTATGAATCTAGATTTTAAATAAAATATAAAATATAATGAAAAACTTGTTTTATAGAAAAATGACTTTAAAAAATTAATTTCTATTAATCACATTTGATGTAAATTATCAACTAAATTTGTGTTAATTTTTTTTCCATAGAAACATTTTATTAAAATATTCCTTTAAAAATAACCAATTTCATTTATCAAAATAAATACTACACATAGAAAATTTGCTTTTGAATTTTTTTTTTGGAAAATGGGTCCCTTTGACATTAAATTCATATATTCGTAATTGATTATTTATTTTTAAAACCTGAATTTAATTTTATAAATATATTTTTTAAATATACCAAATTTTTAAAATTTAATTTATTTTTTAAAATTATATTTTATAAAAATGATTAATGTATAGAAATACTTGTAAAATGTATTACATTAATAATTACATGACTATATCATCCAAATTTTAACTTTCAAAACACCTCAAGACCTCCTCATATGGTTTACGGGAAAGATATGAAATGGTGGTAGTCATGGCTGGAGATTTAGCTCGCATAGATCTTGCAGTGATTTTCATGAGATTGAACTTCTCACACATATGATTCTGATCAAGTTTTACTTATTGAAGTTCAGCTTGGGCTTGGTTGAGGGAAAACCCTAATGATACTACATCATTTACAAGGTCATATAAATGAGCCTCTTAAGGAATACTTCTAATAATTGGAATATTTACTCCTCCATTATACATAGATTTCATAATGTGTTTAGTCCTAATTATACCCATTATTTAAATGAAAATGTTATAACGGTCACATTTAATACTTATAATTTTATCTAAATAAAATGTATCCAAAAAATATTTAGTTGTGTGTTGTGTGTGTAACAAGGTATTAAACATAATATTTATTCAAAATATCATACATATTGAAATATTTGGGTGTTATATAGTGAAGGATTACCCAATATGCTCATCCCCATTAAAAATATCAACCTAGAAACAATAATAGTTGAAAGAAAATCTATATTAGGATAATATTTTAACTTGAAGACTTTTGTGAAACTAGATTCAAAATTTGTAAGAAAACTCCATCCTTGCTTGTCTAGAAGAGAATGATTAATTTTTATTATATCTATGAAGCCCATACCACCAGTAGTCTTAGGGATTCAAAACTTCTCATAATACAACCAATGCAGATTCACATTTATTAGCACTAATATTTCTTACTTCCAAACAAAAATAAATGATAAATGGGAGAATTTTATGAACACTAACTAAATTTTTTTGATAAAAGTGATCTTTATTTCTTAGTGCTAATAAAAGTATCCCCTTTAACTGTGCTATAAACACTAATAAAGGGAACTGTGAATAATTTAATTTATATATACATATTTATATATTTTTAAATCTGATTTATATAGTAAGTATATATATATATATGTAAATATGATATAATATTTATATAACTATATTATAATAAAAAATTATTATCGATATTATTTTCATAATTTTATTTATAAAATATAAAAAATTTAAAGTAATAAATTAAAATGTTTAATAATATATTTATATACATTAATTATAAAATCTATATAAATATGATACATTATTACTTTGTTTAAAAGTTTATATAAATATATAAATGAATATTTATTTATTTAAATATAATTCATATTTGAATATATATATATTTATATTCATATAAAATAATTTTAAATATGCACATATATTTGTATATATGTGAATTCCTATGTGTGTGTGTGTGTTTTTATGTGTTGTATGTGTATATCTGTGTTGAGTGTGTGTGTGTGTGTGTGTGTGTGTGTTTATATAGATGTATGTCTGTGTATATGTATGTTTATGTGTATGTGTATGTCTGTATGTGTACGTATTTATGTGCATATATACAAGCATGTATATGTGTATGTATGCATATGTTTCTATATGTATGTGTATGTATGTGTGTTTCATAGTTCCTTGAAATGTGTGTTTTAGTTTTAATAACCACTGCTTCCAGGCGATTTCCATTGGATTTCTTCACGAAACTAGAAACACCCAATAGTTCTTTATCCAAAAGGGTCCTGCTTTCCAAAGGCAAACGTTCATTAAGTTTGAACTTTACAATACTTGGGAACATGCATTAGTCGAGAGGATGGGAGGTCAGACTCATCACGCCCTTTGGGGGGATTATTGTGTTTCTGGGACTCTCTTTATAAATTTAATATATTTTCATGAATCCTTATTAAGTTACCAAGTATAACATAAGTTTCCCTTAGAATTTTAAATCACTTGTTAGCAAGTGTAAAATTTAGAATCGCCTATATGTATTTGAGATTCTTCATTAATGGAGATATCTATATGTATTCGATGTTCTCTATCAATGGTATCCTATCATATATTATTTATAGATTCTTTTAATAATCATTATGATTATATTGGTTTTTAAGCCCCTCGGTGGGGAACTCTAGAATTTATTGTTGTCTAGGGAGATAAAGGTTATTTTTAATATTGGGATCGTACCCATAAAATGGGATACCTACGTATCCTTGTGAAAGGAATAAGAACCCTCGTAGTCCGGGGCTGCTTAATGGGACACATCAAACCTTTTAAGTTCATTTGATAAGGACCTAGTCATGCATTTTAAAGTCATGTGGTAAGGACATCTAAGTTAAAGGTTCTTTGTCAAAGTTTGGTTTAGAACTTATGACTAACTAGCTCAAGGAACTTGGAAATAATATGGATTTATAAGTAAGATTAGACCCTATTAGGAATATGGGCCAAGGAGAATAGGGTCGATTTGAAGTGTGGGGTTTGAACCTCAAGGAGGCTTCCTACATATCCCAGGTGGATGGGGATTAAAGGGAACTCGGTTCAATAAGTATCATAGGAGAGTATAGTCTGTTGAGAGAAATAAGTTTGGTATTACTTCCTTAAAATGATTCCTTGATGATTTTGGGGGTTTAATTTGGGGATTATTCTTAATAGGATGACCAAATTAAGGGAATTAGGTTTGGATTCCTGAAGAGGATATCCAATGAGCTCGGCCCCTAAGAAGGATTCTTACGTATCCTGGTTTGAACAGGAATCAGAGTTCTTGCAGTTCATTCATTTGAACAAATTTCGTGATCATGAAAAATATCTAAGCCTACTTGAGTCATGCTCGGTGTGAGAAACAATATTATGTCAAATATTCAACAAAGGAACCCACACTTTTTATTCTCTGCTGGAGGAAGAGGGCATGACTATGGCGGCGATGGTGGACGAGGTTGAGTCATCCCAAGAAGAGGGAGAGGTGGAGAACCTTCCCTATATTCAATTTCCATTAGAAAAGGTTCCAATGGAAGGAAGTATTAAAGGTGAAGGGAGTAGAGAGGAGCAAGAATTCAACCTCCTACTTGAATAGTTAGGGGCTTACACAAGTATGGATACCCTAAATTTGATCCTGGTTGGGGAGGGAGACTTCTCCTTTGTTCAAAAGGAAAATTAAGTGTGAAATGTACCTTTCTACCAGAGACTTGAGGTTCCTGGTCTTAGAGATGAGAAGTGGAGGTCAGAACCTAAACCCTAATCCTCAAAACTGGGAACTTCCCAGCACTGTTCCTTAGAGAAAGGTCCATGTGACTGCAGAATTAAAAACCCACTGACACTCCATGAATCCTAACCCCATTGTGAAACAAATGTGGTGAAACCTCTAACTACAGAAATAAAAACCCAAATAAGATACATACAGATGTGACTTTCCCAATGGTTTGATAAGTCAGGAGGTTTTGGTGGAGGTCTCAACAGAATCCCTTTCAGATAAGGTAGCCAATGAAGAAGAAGCCATGCCATGAATGGCATTAAGGAGTGCTTAATGGCTTGTAGACTGAATAGAGTAGGTGATTCAAATTGGGGCACCCAAGTAGGTATTAGCACACAAGTATGGTCGCACAAGTAGTCTTGGTTAACCTAATGTTCACTTAAGTGACGAAAAACCTAGATGATAATACTTGGGCAAGACTTGACTCAATCCTTCAAGAGTATTCACAAGTACTCCTAGAAGTGTGGTGATCAAGTTCCCGTGAAAGGAATAGGTGGCGCGCAAGTGTTTTTGATTTTGGGAGGTTAGGCTCTTTATGTGTGCAAGTGTTATGGATTTAAAACAATGAAAGAAATTAATTCCTATGATCCTCCTTCAAATCATCTGTTGGGCAAAAATCCCTCAAGGTAACTTTGCAGTATTTTTGGGTTGATTGTGTTTGTTGACAAAGCAGGTTTCCATAGAGAATTGTTGAGTTCCCGAGAAGTTGTTGACAATCCATGTTGACAAAGAACGATGACAAAGGAAAAGACGATCTGGAGGCGGTACAAAAAGAGCAGTACAAGGTGGCGCCGTTTCCCAGTGTTTGCCAAATTTTTGGGGTCCAAAATTTGGAGTTTGGTGAGCATCGCGAAAAGAGGATTTCAATGAAGAGCATAATTTAATATGGAAAAGGCATGAATTTCGCGAAGATAGGATGCATGGTTTGGAAATCGCGAAGACCAGAAGAATGGAGGCGGTGATGCTTCGCGATTAAGTCAAGCTTCGCGAACGGCAGATGCTGAAGCGCATCGCGGCGGAGAAGAGCTTTGCGAGGGAGCTTCGCGGCGAAGGCGTGAGCCGCGAAGGTAAGTTGACGGTGATTCATCGCGACTACGTCAAGCTCCGCGAACGGAAGATTGCGGTGGAGCTTCGCGATTTGGACAGAATTCTGACAGAAACTTTGGAGCTTCGCGATTTGAGATGACGTGGCGTTGACTTCGTGCGGAAAGGATGAGGGTCGGTGGAATCTCCTATAAATAGAGGCCGACCCCTTCAGGCGAAGTAGAGAGAATTTTTCAGAGAAAATACTTTGCTCTCGATTTGCGAAGCTGGTTCGCGGAGCCAGTGTGCTTCGCGAAAGAGGTGCTTCGCGGCGGCTATTGTAGCTCCGCGAAACCTGCGAGCTCCGCGTTGGCTTACTTAGCTTCGCGAGGGTTGTTGCTTTGCGACGGATTGAGCATCGCGAGAGTGCTTCGCGAAGGAGCTTCGCGATTGAGCTTCGCGAAAAGGCAGGAGCTTCGCGAAGGCTTGTTTGAGCTTCGCGAAATTGGGAGCCTCGCATTGTAGGGTTCTTTGCGAAGGTCTTTCCAAAGGTTGGTTGCCCAGTGGATAGTGGCAAAGGGGTATTCATCTACGGGTGAAAGTTGAACTTCAAAAGAGCATCTACATACAGAGGAAGATGCACTCCTTAATGGAAATGAAGAGACCTACAGGTCTATAAACTGTGAGTTAATCCCTTCCAAGAGCAGTGATCTTAGGAAGAGGAAAAAGGTGATCCTCTCCACCGGCAGTGAGCCAGAGAGAGAGAGACAGGGAGTGACCCTTGGGAAAGCAGTGAGCTGACCCTAAACATTGTAAAGGCAGTGAGCCTGGGCATAGAAGTGATCTAGCCCGAACCTTGTAATCCACAGCTAGTGAAGATTAGTGGAATTTGGTACGACCGGCAACCTGTCGGCGTATGCTCCTTGGACGTAGCCCTTAGCGGTGAACCAAGTAAAATTGATGTGTCCTGTGCTTGTCTTACTTTCTATTTATATCGTGCAGCAGGAAAAAGAGAGAAGAGTGTTTTGCTTAACAGCGAAACAAGATCAGAACGGGCGTTAATTTTTAATTAGCAATACCCTGATTCACCCCCCCCCCCCCCTCTCAGGGTATCCAGCCTAGTGGACCTAACAAGTGGTATCAGAGGGAAAGGTTGAAAAGTTGTTCTTCTCTCAATGGAGGTAACCAATCATAAAGGGATTCCGATCTTCGACGGATATAATTTTCAGATATGGAAGAATCGGATGCAACACTATTTCCGATCCTTGGGAATGGATGTGTTTTCAGCAGCTATGCATGGTATCACAGCTGAAATTAACAGTGGTGCTTTATCAGAAGCTGAGCATAGAGAGTTGGATGCTGATTCCAAAGCAATCAATGCCTTAGGGGGAGCCCTTTCCAATCCCATCTACACAAAAGTGATGTCATGCAAAACGTCACATTCCATGTGGGAAAAGCTTTTGAATATATATGAAGGGGACACAAAAGTCAGAGAGGCAAAGCTGCAGGTGTTGTGGAACAAATATGAAGATCTGAAAATGAACCCGAATGAGTCTGTTGATGCATTCTTTGACAGGGTAAACATTGTTGTGGAAGATATGCGAGGTCTTGGAGAAGTCATCGAAGACATAAAGATTGTAAAGCGCATCTTAAGGAAACTTCCACCTCGGTTCAATCTGAAAGTTTCAGTACTAGAAGATAAAGATCCAAAAGAGCTGACATTGGACAATTTGCGCAGTACCTTGGTTGCATATGAAATGAGGAACGATGATAATGAGGCTGTGGAAAAGGGGAAGTCTAAAGAGGTGGAATTTAAGGCCATGAAGAAGCTCACCATTGAAGATTCTAATGAAGAAGAAGAGACAGATGAAGTGATGTCATTCCTTTCTTCGAATCTACAAAGAGGAAGAGGAAAGTTTAAAGGTAAACTTCCACTAGCATGCTTTAGATGTGGAAAGGTTGGTCATCTTGCTGCAAGATGCCCCAAGAAGTTTCAAGATGATGATGATGATGATGATGTTGAAATTCCCAAAAAGAAGGCTTCAGCTTTTGTGAAAGGGAAGAAACAATTCAAGAGAAATTTCTTCAAGAAAAAGAATCTTCTTTCACAAGAATTTGAAAGTTCAGATGAGTCTGAGGATGAAGAAGTTGAGGAAATAGAAAATTGCAGAGATCGTGGGGTAAATGCCTTGGTGGCAATTGTTGGTAGTTCTCAAAAGGGAGAAGAAGTTGATGCTAAAGAAGAAGAAGAAATTGAAGGGAGAATTGATATGGAAGCCGAATTGGAAGCAGCTCTTGAGGAGATAGATGTTTGGAGAGCCAAAACGAAGAAAGCCAATAAAGTGGTTCGTGATGCCAAACTCTACATGCAACAACAGGATGAAGAAAAGTCCGAGCTGTTAGAAGAAATTGAAAGACTAAAATCCTCAACACCAGAGAGCTCTGAAAATATTGTTGAGTATAAGCTTAAAATTGAGGAACAAAAGAAGGAAATTGATTGTCTGACAAACACAGGAAAGGATCAGGTTAGATGTATCAAAGAGCTTGAAGAAGAAGTGGTCAGTCTGCGACAAAAACTCAAGGATCAGGATAAACTCTTGACCCCCAATGTGATATCCGAAAAGCAGGCTATTCAGAAGACAGAGAAGATGAAAGCGGAGCCTAGCAGTTCAGTAGGAAAGAAACAGCAATTGAGCTTAGATGTTAAGGTCGTTTCTGGGCTTAGTCAAGAACAAAAATTGGCGACAATTGCAGTCAGACCGCAAGCACTCATCCCGAAAGTGAAGGTTGATTTGGGAACAAAACAGAATCATAATATTCAGAGATCCCAAAGGGGAAATCACAGTGCTGAAATATCACGAGGGAATGCATCCTACATCAGGTGTTATTGCTGTGGGAAAATGGGACATTCACAGTTTGTGTGTTCCATAGCCAAGAGATACAGAAGGGAACATGAGCAGAGACGGCAGCCAAACAGAGAACGGTTTTCCAGAACACATTTTGAAGGACACTGTTTTTGGTGTGGAGGATTTGGACACATGGCTAGGTATTGCACATCAATCATTCAGAGAAATGTGTCAAAGAATAATCAAAATGTTTGCAAGCATCAGATCAATAAACCAACAAGTGAGTTAAAAGTTCAGAACAGATTTGCAGCTCTGCAAGATGAGGGTGGTCCGTCATACTCTGAGAAAGAACAGAAGCCTCAATCCATGCTGAGTGTGAAAGAAAAAGTATGGACCAAGAAGAAGAAAAATGAGAAGGCTGTGGTGGCGCAGATTGCTCTTAAAGCATCAGATCGATCTGGTGTCTGGATCCTTGATAGTGGTTTCACATCCCACATGACGGGTAATAAGGATCTTGTTACAGGCATCAAATATGACAAAGAAGGAGTTTTCAAATTTGGAAATGATGAAGGCCTGAAGATTGTTGGCTCAGGGAAAGCCAAGTTTGGGGGCAAAGACATGAGACGTGCTGATGTCTTGGTAGTAGAGGGTCTCAGTCATAACCTACTCAGTGTCAGTCAACTATGTGACTCTGGGCACTCTATCCAATTTACCAAGAAGATGTGTGTTGTGAGAGGAAAAGATGGAGCAGCTGTTCTGTAGGGAAAAAGGTCAAAGGGAAATCTCTATCTTGTATGTGGGGAAGAAGATACTTGTCTTTTATCCAGAGAGGAAGAAAACCAGCTGTGGCATAAGCGACTTGGTCATCTATGCCAACCATCTATGGAGGATCTCGTTAAATGTGATGCTGCTAGAGACCTTCCCAAACTATCACGTGATCGCACTCATACATGTGATGCTTGTCAGCAAGGGAAAATCATCAGAAAGACATACAGGCCAAAGGAACAGAAATCAACTAGAGTGCTCGAATTGGTGCATGCTGATGTATGTGGACCTATCTCACCACGAGCTATAAATGGGCAAAGGTACTATGTTCTTTTCATTGATGACTATAGTAGAATGTCCTCGATATTCATCATAACCCACAAGACAGAGGTGTTCAGTTGCATAAAGCAGTACAGGAGGGAATCAGAGAAGATGCTTGGGCAGAAAATTCTGAAGTTTCGTACTGATAACGGTACGGAATTTACAAACAGTCAGGTTGAAAAATATCTTGAGAAACATGGGATAAGGCATCAAGTTTCATCAGTAAGAACTCCTCAACAGAATGGAGTATTTGAAAGGAGAAATCGGATCATCAACAATATGGCAAGAACAATGCTTATTGATAAGGACCTTCCGGAGAAATTTTGGAAGGAAGCAGTTTTGACATCGGTCTATGTTTCAAACAGGTCCCTGTTATGTCCGAAGCAAGGGAAGACTCCGTATGAACTGTGGTACGGAAAGAAGCCAACGCTGAAGTACTTTCGAATCTTTGGAAGTAAGTGTTTCATTCTCAACAAAGAACATAATAGGAAGTTTGAGGCACGAGGAGATGAAGGTATATTCCTTGGCTATTCCGGGAAAAGTAAAGCGTATAAATGTTTCAACAAAAGGCTGGGAAAAATCATTGAAAGCAATGATGTCACTATAGTTGAAAGTGAACAGAATACTCAACGATCTAGTGAACAGTTCCTGGATGAAAGTGATGATGAGGTAAGCAACCCAGGGGGAGCAGAAGTGGCAGAAGCTGACTCAGAAGAAGATATTGATGATGAAGAGGAAAGTGTCAAGTCGGTGTCCGTGAGAAAGCCAAAGAGTCGAGCTGAAATTGATAGGCAGAATATCATTGGTGATCAAACAGCTCCAGTTCAGACTCGGAGAATGAAATCATCACAGCAAGCATCGTTTTTGTCTCAAGTGGAGCCGAAATGTTTTTTTGATGCTGCTGAAGATGAAAACTGGGTTCAGGCCATGAACGAAGAGCTTGATCAAATTGAGAAGAACCAGACATGGGAGATTGTTTCGAGGCCAGCAGACAAGAATGTCATCGGGACTAAATGGGTCTATCGCAACAAGATGAATGAAGATGGCACAGTGATTCGGAACAAAGCACGACTAGTGTGCAAGGGATACTCCCAGATAGAGGGAATAGATGTTGATGAGACATTTGCACCGGTTGCAAGGCTGGAGACAATCAGATTATTTTTGGCCATAGCAGTGCAAAGAAAGTTCAAAGTGTTCCAGATGGATGTCAAATCCTCATTCTTGAATGGGGTTCTGGAAGAAGAGGTGTATATTGAGCAGCTAGATGGTTTTCTCATTCATGAGGATGAGAACAAAGTTTGCAGGCTGAAGAAGGCGTTGTATGGGCTGAAACAAGCACCAAGGGCATGGTACTCAAGGCTTGATCAGTACTTGAAGAAGCTTGGTTTCCAGCGTGGAGGAGTTGACTACAACCTCTATTTCAGCAATGACAGTAATCAAAGGATGATGGTGCTAGTGTATGTCGATGACATAATTTTTGGCGGATCAGATGAAGCTCAGTGCAGACAGTTTTCCGAATTCATGAAAAATGAGTTTGAAATGTCAATGATTGGAGAGCTAACGTTTTTTCTTGGTCTACAGGTGACGCAAGGAAGGAATGGAACTTTCATTTCTCAATCCAAATATGCCAAGGAAGTTCTAAGAAGGTTTGGAATGGATAATTCCAAGGAAATGAAGACTCCGGTTGCTACCCGGATGAAATTATCAAAAGATGAGGATGGAAAGGAAGTTAATATCACAGAATATAGGCAAATCATTGGAAGTCTGTTGTACTTAACCGCAACAAGGCCTGATATTGTTTTCGCCACATGCCAAGCAGCGAGATATCAGAGTAATCCCAAGGAAAGTCACATGCTTGCAGTGAAAAGAATACTTCGGTATATCAAGGGCACGGTGGACTTCGGCTTGACATACAATGACAAATCTCAGACAGAGTTATTGGGATATACTGATGCAGACTGGGCCGGTTCAGCAGATGATAGAAAATCAACATCAGGTGGTGCATTCTATCTTGGTGGATTGTGTATTTCTTGGCTAAGCAAGAAACAAGATTGCATTTCATTGAGCACCGCAGAAGCTGAGTATATAGCGGCCACTCAAGCATGCACACGGTTATTGTGGATGAAGCAGCAGCTTGAAGATATGGGAGTTGAAGTGAAGTCTCCGATCGGAATCCAGTGTGACAACTCAAGTGCTATAAATCTTAGCAAAAATCCTGTCCATCATTCCAGGACAAAGAACATTGAGATCAAGTATCATTTCATCAAGGAGAAGGTTGAGCAGGGCATCGTGAAGTTGGAGTATGTGCCTACAGAGCTACAGGTTGCAAACATTCTGACAAAGGCCTTACCCAAGGAAGCTTTTGAGAGGCATCGACTAGCTCTGGGAGTTCAGTCGATTCCCCGCACTTGAAATAGTGTGGACGCGGGAACACCTCCCCCTCTCCTCGAGGTATGATGTGTTTTTCCCTAATATGCTGATATGTGTCCTCTACTATGTTACAGACTCCAAAGGAGTGTCCTTTGGGTTCGTTGAAAAAGGGGGAGAAAAGTGTTTCTTAATGGAGCAAAAAATAGTGCGGAGATTTGATAAATCATAATTGATACGGGGAGAAGCTGACAGGTGGAGCAGCCAGAAAGGGGGAGCAATGAGAAAGGGGGAGAGAATTCTAAATCTTACGATGCTAGAAGTGATCGATCAAAGAATAGATATCACGACAGCTGAGGATCGTGATAAAAGTAGAAGAGTGGTGTTGGACAGTGTTTGGTGTCAACAGTGGATGTCAGAGACAAAGTGATTCATTGATGAACTTTTCATACTACTCTTGTTTCTCACGCCGAGCATTGCTCATGTGGGCTTAGAGTACGTGTTAAGTGAATCCTCGAACTCTATCATAATCGCAAGAGGCGAATGGTGGTAGCAGCTGGAAGAAGACTCAGTGAGGTTTCAACGTGCAGAAAATAATTCTGAGCAAATTTGTGAAGAGTTGTCAACAAACCCAAAGGGGGAGATTGTTGGGCAAAAATCCCTCAAGGTAACTTTGCAGTATTTTTGGGTTGATTGTGTTTGTTGACAAAGCAGGTTTCCATAGAGAATTGTTGAGTTCCCGAGAAGTTGTTGACAATCCATGTTGACAAAGAACGATGACAAAGGAAAAGACGATCTGGAGGCGGTACAAAAAGAGCAGTACAAGGTGGTGTCGTTTCCCAGTGTTTGCCAAATTTTTGGGGTCCAAAATTTGGAGTTTGGTGAGCATCGCGAAAAGAGGATTTCAATGAAGAGCATAATTTAATATGGCAAAGGCATGAATTTCGCGAAGATAGGATGCATGGTTTGGAAATCGCGAAGACCAGAAGAATGGAGGCGGTGATGCTTCGCGATTAAGTCAAGCTTCACGAACGGCAGATGCTGAAGCGCATCGCGGCGGAGAAGAGCTTTGCGAGGGAGCTTCGCGGCGAAGGCGCGAGCCGCGAAGGTAAGTTGACGGTGATTCATCGCGACTACGTCAAGCTCCGCGAACGGAAGATTGCGGTGGAGCTTCGCGATTTGGACAGAATTCTGACAGAAACTTTGGAGCTTCGCGATTTGAGATGACGTGGCGTTGACTTCGTGCGGAAAGGATGAGGGTCGGTGGAATCGCCTATAAATAGAGGCCGACCCCTTCAGGCGAAGTAGAGAGAATTTTTCAGAGAAAATACTTTGCTCTCGATTTGCGAAGGTGGTTCGCGGAGCCAGTGTGCTTCGCGAAAGAGGTGCTTCGCGGCGGCTATTGTAGCTCCGCGAAACCTGCGAGCTCCGCGTTGGCTTACTTAGCTTCGCGAGGGTTGTTGCTTTGAGACGGATTGAGCATCGCGAGAGTGCTTCGCGAAGGAGCTTCGCGATTGAGCTTCGCGAAAAGGCAGGAGCTTCGCGAAGGCTTGTTTGAGCTTCGCGAAATTGGGAGCCTCGCATTGTAGGGTGCTTTGCGAAGGTCTTTCCAAAGGTTGGTTGCCCAGTGGATAGTGGCAAAGGGGTATTCATCTACGGGTGAAAGTTGAACTTCAAAAGAGCATCTACATACAGAGGAAGATGCACTCCTTAATGGAAATGAAGAGACCTACAGGTCTATAAACTGTGAGTTAATCCCTTCCAAGAGCAGTGAGCTTAGGAAGAGGAAAAAGGTGATCCTCTCCACCGGCAGTGAGCCAGAGAGAGAGAGACAGGGAGTGACCCTTGGGAAAGCAGTGAGCTGACCCTAAACATTGTAAAGGCAGTGAGCCTGGGCATAGAAGTGATCTAGCCCGAACCTTGTAATCCACAGCTAGTGAAGATTAGTGGAATTTGGTACGACCGGAAACCTGTCGGTGTATGCTCCTTGGACGTAGCCCTTAGCGGTGAACCAAGTAAAATTGCTGTGTCATGTGCTTGTCTTACTTTCTATTTATATCGTGCAGCAGGAAAAAGAGAGAAGAGTGTTTTGCTTAACAGTGAAACAAGATCAGAACGGGCGTTAATTTTTAATTAGCAATACCCTGATTCACCCCCCCCCCTCTCAGGGTATCCAGCCTAGTGGACCTAACAAGTGGTATCAGAGGGAAAGGTTGAAAAGTTGTTCTTCTCTCAATGGAGGTAACCAATCATAAAGGGATTCCGATCTTCGACGGATATAATTTTCAGATATGGAAGAATCGGATGCAACACTATTTCCGATCCTTGGGAATGGATGTGTTTTCAGTAGCTATGCATGGTATCACAGTTGATATTAACAGTGGTGCTTTATCAGAAGCTGAGCATAGAGAGTTGGATGCTGATTCCAAAGCAATCAATGCCTTAGGGGGAGCCCTTTCCAATCCCATCTACACAAAAGTGATGTCATGCAAAATGTCACATTCCATGTGGGAAAAGCTTTTGAATATATATGAAGGGGACACAAAAGTCAGAGAGGCAAAGCTGCAGGTGTTGTGGAACAAATATGAAGATCTGAAAATGAACCCGAATGAGTCTGTTGATGCATTCTTTGACAGGGTAAACATTGTTGTGGAAGATATGCGAGGTCTTGGAGAAGTCATCGAAGACATAAAGATTGTAAAGCGCATCTTAAGGAAACTTCCACCTCGGTTCAATCTGAAAGTTTCAGTACTAGAAGATAAAGATCCAAAAGAGCTGACATTGGACAATTTGCGCAGTACCTTGGTTGCATATGAAATGAGGAACGATGATAATGAGGCTGTGGAAAAGGGGAAGTCTAAAGAGGTGGCATTTAAGGCCATGAAGAAGCTCACCATTGAAGATTCTAATAAAGAAGAAGAGACAGATGAAGTGATGTCATTCCTTTCTTCGAATCTACAAAGAGGAAGAGGAAAGTTTAAAGGTAAACTTCCACTAGCATGCTTTAGATGTGGAAAGGTTGGTCATCTTGCTGCAAGATGCCCCAAGAAGTTTCAAGATGATGATGATGATGATGACGTTGAAATTCCCAAAAAGAAGGCTTCAGCTTTTGTGAAAGGGAAGAAACAATTCAAGAGAAATTTCTTCAAGAAAAAGAATCTTCTTTCACAAGAATTTGAAAGTTCAGATGAGTCTGAGGATGAAGAAGTTGAGGAAATAGAAAATTGCAGAGATCGTGGGGTAAATGCCTTGGTGGCAATTGTTGGTAGTTCTCAAAAGGGAGAAGAAGTTGATGCTAAAGAAGAAGAAGAAATTGAAGGGAGAATTGATATGGAAGCCGAATTGGAAGCAGCTCTTGAGGAGATAGATGTTTGGAGAGCCAAAACGAAGAAAGACAATAAAGTGGTTCGTGATGCCAAACTCTACATGCAACAACAGGATGAAGAAAAGTCTGAGCTGTTAGAAGAAATTGAAAGACTAAAATCCTCAACACCAGAGAGCTCTGAAAATATTGTTGAGTATAAGCTTAAAATTGAGGAACAAAAGAAGGAAATTGATTGTCTGACAAACACAGGAAAGGAGCAGGTTAGATGTATCAAAGAGCTTGAAGAAGAAGTGGTCAGTCTGCGACAAAAACTCAAGGATCAGGATAAACTCTTGACCCCCAATGTGATATCTGAAAAGCAGGCTATTCAGAAGACAGAGAAGATGAAAGCGGAGCCTAGCAGTTCAGTAGGAAAGAAACAGCAATTGAGCTTAGATGTTAAGGTCGTTTCTAGGCTTAGTCAAGAACAAAAATTGGCGACAATTGCAGTCAGACCGCAAGCACTCATCCCGAAAGTGAAGGTTGATTTGGGAACAAAACAGAATCATAATATTCAGAGATCCCAAAGGGGAAATCACAGTGCTGAAATATCACGAGGGAATGCATCCTACATCAGGTGTTATTGCTGTGGGAAAATGGGACATTCACAGTTTGTGTGTTCCATAGCCAAGAGATACAGAAGGGAACATGAGCAGAGACGGCAGCCAAACAGAGAACGGTTTTCCAGAACACATTTTGAAGGACACAGTTTTTGGTGTGGAGGATTTGGACACATGGCTAGGTATTGCACATCAATCATTCAGAGAAATGTGTCAAAGAATAATCAAAATGTTCGCAAGCAGCAGATCAATAAACCAACAAGTGAGTTAAAAGTTCAGAACAGATTTGCAGCTCTGCAAGATGAGGGTGGTCCGTCATACTCTGAGAAAGAACAGAAGCCTTAATCCATGCTGAGTGTGAAAGAAAAAGTATGGACCAAGAAGAAGAAAAATGAGAAGGCTGTGGTGGCGCAGATTGCTCTTAAAGCATCAGATCGATCTGTTGTCTGGATCCTTGATAGTGGTTGCACATCCCACATGACGGGTAATAAGGATCTTGTTACAGGCATCAAATATGACAAAGAAGGAGTTGTCAAATTTGGAAATGATGAAGGCCTGAAGATTGTTGGCTCAGGGAAAGCCAAGTTTGGGGGCAAAGACATGAGACGTGCTGATGTCTTGGTAGTAGAGGGTCTCAGTCATAACCTACTCAGTGTCAGTCAACTATGTGACTCTGGGCACTCTATCCAATTTACCAAGAAGATGTGTGTTGTGAGAGGAAAAGATGGAGCAGCTGTTCTGCAGGGAAAAAGGTCAAAGGGAAATCTCTATCTTGTATGTGGGGAAGAAGATACTTGTCTTTTATCCAGAGAGGAAGAAAACCAGCTGTGGCATAAGCGACTTGGTCATCTATGCCAACCATCTATGGAGGATCTCGTTAAATGTGATGCTGCTAGAGACCTTCCCAAACTATCACGTGATCGCACTCATACATGTGATGCTTGTCAGCAAGGGAAAATCATCAGAAAGACATACAGGCCAAAGGAACAGAAATCAACTAGAGTGCTCAAATTGGTGCATGCTGATGTATGTGGACCTATCTCACCACGAGCTATAAATGGGCAAAGGTACTATGTTCTTTTCATTGATGACTATAGTAGAATGTCCTCGGTATTCATCATAACCCACAAGACAGAGGTGTTCAGTTGCATAAAGCAGTACAGGAGGGAATCAGAGAAGATGCTTGGGCAGAAAATTCTGAAGTTTCGTACTGATAACGGTACGGAATTTACAAAAAGTCAGGTTGAAAACTATCTTGAGAAACATGGGATAAGGCATCAAGTTTCATCAGTAAGAACTCCTCAACAGAATGGAGTAGTTGAAAGGAGAAATCAGATCATCAACAATATGGAAAGAACAATGCTTATTGATAAGGACCTGCCGGAGAAATTTTGGAAGGAAGCAGTTTTGACATCGGTCTATGTTTCAAACAGGTCCCTGTTATGTCCGAAGCAAGGGAAGACTCCGTATGAACTGTGGTACGGAAAGAAGCCAACGCTGAAGTAATTTCGAATCTTTGGAAGTAAGTGTTTCATTCTCAACAAAGAACATAATAGGAAGTTTGAGGCACGAGGAGATGAAGGTATATTCCTTGGCTATTCCGGGAAAAGTAAAGCGTATAAATGTTTCAACAAAAGGCTAGGAAAAATCATTGAAAGCAATGATGTCACTATAGTTGAAAGTGAACAGAATACTCAACGATCTAGTGAACAGTTCCTGGATGAAAGTGATGATGAGGTAAGCAACCCAGGGGGAGCAGAAGTGGCAGAAGCTGACTCAGAAGAAGATACTGATGATGAAGAGGAAAGTGTCAAGTCGGTGTCCGTGAGAAAGCCAAAGAGTCGAGCTGAAATTGATAGGCAGAATATCATTGGTGATCAAACAGCTCCAGTTCAGACTCGGAGAATGAAATCATCACAGCAAGCATCGTTTTTGTCTCAAGTGGAGCCGAAATGTTTTTCTGATGCTGCTGAAGATGAAAACTGGGTTCAGGCCATGAACGAAGAGCTTGATCAAATTGAGAAGAACCAGACATGGGAGATTGTTTCGAGGCCAGCAGACAAGAATGTCATCGGGACTAAATGGGTCTATCGCAACAAGATGAATGAAGATGGCACAGTGATTCGGAACAAAGCACGACTAGTGTGCAAGGGATACTCCCAGATAGAGGGAATAGATGTTGATGAGACATTTGCACCGGTTGCAAGGCTGGAGACAATCAGATTATTTTTGGCCATAGCAGTGCAAAGAAAGTTCAAAGTGTTCCAGATGGATGTCAAATCCGCATTCTTGAATGGGGTTCTGGAAGAAGAGGTGTATATTGAGCAGCCAGATGGTTTTCTCATTCATGAGGATGAGAACAAAGTTTGCAGGCTGAAGAAGGCGTTGTATGGGCTGAAACAAGCACCAAGGGCATGGTACTCAAGGCTTGATCAGTACTTGAAGAAGCTTGGTTTCCAGCGTGGAGGAGTTGACTACAACCTCTATTTCAGCAATGACAGTAATCAAAGGATGATGGTGCTAGTGTATGTCGATGACATAATTTTTGGCGGATCAGATGAAGCTCAGTGCAGACAGTTTTCCGAATTCATGAAAAATGAGTTTGAAATGTCAATGATTGGAGAGCTAACGTTTTTTCTTGGTCTACAGGTGACGCAAGGAAGGAATGGAACTTTCATTTCTCAATCCAAATATGCCAAGGAAGTTCTAAGAAGGTTTGGAATGGATAATTCCAAGGAAATGAAGACTCCGGTTGCTACCCGGATGAAATTATCAAAAGATGAGGATGGAAAGGAAGTTAATATCACAGAATATAGGCAAATCATTGGAAGTCTGTTGTACTTAACCGCAACAAGGCCTGATATTGTTTTAGCCACATGCCAAGCAGCGAGATATCAGAGTAATCCCAAGGAAAGTCACATGCTTGCAGTGAAAAGAATACTTCGGTATATCAAGGGCACGGTGGACTTCGGCTTGACATACAACGACAAATCTCAGACAGAGTTATTGGGATATACTGATGCAGACTGGGCCGGTTCAGCAGATGATAGAAAATCAACATCAGGTGTTGCATTCTATCTTGGTGGATTGTGTATTTCTTGGCTAAGCAAGAAACAAGATTGCATTTCATTGAGCACCGCAGAAGCTGAGTATATAGCGGCCACTCAAGCATGCACACGGTTATTGTGGATGAAGCAGCAGCTTGAAGATATGGGAGTTGAAGTGAAGTCTCCGATCGGAATCCAGTGTGACAACTCAAGTGCTATAAATCTTAGCAAAAATCCTGTCCATCATTCCAGGACAAAGCACATTGAGATCAAGTATCATTTCATCAAGGAGAAGGTTGAGCAGGGCATCGTGAAGTTGGAGTATGTGCCTACAGAGCTACAGGTTTCAAACATTCTGACAAAGGCCTTACCCAAGGAAGCTTTTGAGAGGCATCGACTAGCTCTGGGAGTTCAGTCGATTCCCCGCACTTGAAATAGTGTGGACGCGGGAACACCTCCCCCTCTCCTCGAGGTATGATGTGTTTTTCCCTAATATGCTGATATGTGTCCTCTACTATGTTACAGACTCCAAAGGAGTGTCCTTTGGGTTTGTTGACAAAGGGGGAGAAAAGTGTTTGTTAATGGAGCAAAAAATAGTGCGGAGATTTGATAAATCATAATTGATACGGGGAGAAGCTGACAGGTGGAGCAGCCAGAAAGGGGGAGCAATGAGAAAGGGGGAGAGAATTCTAAATCTTACGATGCTAGAAGTGATCGATCAAAGAATAGATATCACGACAGCTGAGGATCGTGATAAAAGCAGAAGAGTGGTGTTGGACAGTGTTTGGTGTCAACAGTGGATGTCAGAGACAAAGTGATTCATTGATGAACTTTTCATACTACTCTTGTTTCTCACGCCGAGCATTGCTCATGTGGGCTTAGAGTACGTGTTAAGTGAATCCTCGAACTCTATCATAATCGCAAGAGGCGAATGGTGGTAGCAGCTGGAAGAAGACTCAGTGAGGTTTCAACGTGCAGAAAATAATTCTGAGCAAATTTGTGAAGAGTTGTCAACAAACCCAAAGGGGGAGATTGTTGGGCAAAAATCCCTCAAGGTAACTTTGCAGTATTTTTGGGTTGATTGTGTTTGTTGACAAAGCAGGTTTCCATAGAGAATTGTTGAGTTCCCGAGAAGTTGTTGACAATCCATGTTGACAAAGAACGATGACAAAGGAAAAGACGATCTGGAGGCGGTACAAAAAGAGCAGTACAAGGTGGTGTCGTTTCCCAGTGTTTGCCAAATTTTTGGGGTCCAAAATTTGGAGTTTGGTGAGCATCGCGAAAAGAGGATTTCAATGAAGAGCATAATTTAATATGGCAAAGGCATGAATTTCGCGAAGATAGGATGCATGGTTTGGAAATCGCGAAGACCAGAAGAATGGAGGCGGTGATGCTTCGCGATTAAGTCAAGCTTCGCGAACGGCAGATGCTGAAGCGCATCGCGGCGGAGAAGAGATTTGCGAGGGAGCTTCGCGGCGAAGGCGCGAGCCGCGAAGGTAAGTTGACGGTGATTCATCGCGACTACGTCAAGCTCCGCGAACAGAAGATTGCGGTGGAGCTTCGCGATTTGGACAGAATTCTGACAGAAACTTTGGAGCTTCGCGATTTGAGATGACGTGGCGTTGACTTTGTGCGGAAAGGATGAGGGTCGGTGGAATCGCCTATAAATAGAGGCCGACCCCTTCAGGCGAAGTAGAGAGAATTTTTCAGAGAAAATACTTTGCTCTCGATTTGCGAAGGTGGTTCGCGGAGCCAGTGTGCTTCGCGAAAGAGGTGCTTCGCGGCGGCTATTGTAGCTCCGCGAAACCTGCGAGCTCCGCGTTGGCTTACTTAGCTTCGCGAGGGTTGTTGCTTTGCGACGGATTGAGCATCGCGAGAGTGCTTCGCGAAGGAGCTTCGCGATTGAGCTTCGCGAAAAGGCAGGAGCTTCGCGAAGGCTTGTTTGAGCTTCGCGAAATTGGGAGCCTCGCATTGTAGGGTGCTTTGCGAAGGTCTTTCCAAAGGTTGGTTGCCCAGTGGATAGTGGCAAAGGGGTATTCATCTACGGGTGAAAGTTGAACTTTAAAAGAGCATCTACATACAGAGGAAGATGCACTCCTTAATGGAAATGAAGATACCTACAGGTCTATAAACTGTGAGTTAATCCCTTCCAAGAGCAGTGAGCTTAGGAAGAGGAAAAAGGTGATCCTCTCCACCGGCAGTGAGCCAGAGAGAGAGAGACAGGGAGTGACCCTTGGGAAAGCAGTGAGCTGACCCTAAACATTGTAAAGGCAGTGAGCCTGGGCATAGAAGTGATCTAGCCCGAACCTTGTAATCCACAGCTAGTGAAGATTAGTGGAATTTGGTACGACCGGCAACCTGTCGGCGTATGCTCCTTGGACGTAGCCCTTAGCGGTGAACCAAGTAAAATTGCTGTGTCCTGTGCTTGTCTTACTTTCTATTTATATCGTGCAGCAGGAAAAAGAGAGAAGAGTGTTTTGCTTAACAGCGAAACAAGATCAGAACGGGCGTTAATTTTTAATTAGCAATACCCTGATTCACCCCCCCTCTCAGGGTATCCATCCTAGTGGACCTAACATCATCCACTCTAGGTGTTAAAGAACTACCTTGAATGATTCAAAATACTTGGGCGAATCACTAGGGTGACCAGAGCAACAATTGGGATTCAGGGAAATTTGTTCATACAAATGAAGGCACATGGGTCTATTTATAGTCAAAAATAGGACCCTGGGTGAAAAGAGATTGGGCGCACAATTGGGTTGCATGCCAAATTGTGGCACGCATGTACCTTGCACGCACGACGATATTTTTGGCTAGACTATGGTGTTGCATTGGGGACTTAGAAAAAATAATAACTTAATTCTACTCCAGCAAGGTGGTACGTAGGTGTTTTCATGTAGGTAGCTTGGGCACCTCTTTGGGGACTTAACCAAAATAATTTATCCATACCATGGGAGATGCTCCCCCGCACCCCTTCTATAGATTAGTTCCTTCGTTACAGTCCCTGACCCCCATGACTCGCACCGTGAACATTTTGAGCCAGATTGAGGCCATTTTGGATAAAAGTGCATGGAACACATTTCATGATGTTTACATTGTATGTGTATGTACGTGTGTGTAATTGTATGTATGTGTATATGTATACATGTGTGCATATGTATATATGTGTATATGTATGTATATGCATGTGTGTGTGTACATGTGTGTTTGTGTATTTATGTGTATATGCATGTATGCATATATATGACTATGTGTATGTGTATGTGTATGTGTATGTTTATGTGTATGTGTATGTGTATGTGTATGTGTATGTGTATGTGTATGTGTATGTGTATGTGTATGTGTATGTGTATGTGTATGTGTATGTGTATGTGTATGTGTATGTGTATGTGTATGTGTATGTGTATGTGTATGTGTATGTGTATGTGTATGTGTATGTGTATGTGTATGTGTATGTGTATGTGTATGTGTATGTGTATGTGTATGTGTATGTGTATGTGTATGTGTATGTGTATGTGTATGTGTATGTGTATGTGTATGTGTATGTGTATGTGTATGTGTATGTGTATGTGTATGTGTATGTGTATGTGTATGTGTATGTGTATGTGTATGTGTATGTGTATGTGTATGTGTATGTGTATGTGTATGTGTATGTGTATGTGTATGTGTATGTGTATGTGTATGTGTATGTGTATGTGTATGTGTATGTGTATGTGTATGTGTAGGTGTATGGGTATGTGTATGTGTATGTGTATGTGTATCTGTATGTGTATGTGTATGTGTATGTGTATGTGTATGTGTATGTGTATGTGTATGTGTATGTGTATGTGTATTTGTCTGTGTATGTGTATGTGTATGGGTATGTGTATGGGTATGTGTATGGGTATGTGTCTGCGTATGTGTCTGCGTATGTGTCTGTGTATGCGTATGTGTATGTGTATGGGTATGTGTATGTGTATGGGTATGGGAGTGTGTATGTGTATGTGTATGTGTATGCGTATGTGTATGCGTATGTGTATGGGTATGTGTATGTTTATGTGTATGTGTATGTGTATGTGTATGTGTATGTGTATGTGTATGGGTATGTGTATGGGTATGGGTATGTGTATGTGTATGTGTATGTGTATGGGTATGTGTATGTGTATGGGTATGTGTATGTGTATGTGTATGCGTATGTGTATGTGTATGTGTATGCGTATGTGTATGGGTATGTGTATGTGTATGTGTATGTGTATGTGTATGGGTATGTGTATGTGTATGTGTATGTGTATGGGTATGTGTATGTGTATGGGTATGGGTATGTGTATGTGTATGTGTATGTGTATGTGTATGGGTATGTGTATGTGTATGCGTATGTGTATGTGTATGTGTATGTGTATGTGTATGGGTATGTGTATGTGTATGGGTATGGGTATGCGTATGTGTATGTGTATGTGTATGTGTATGTGTATGCGTATGTGTATGTGTATGTGTATGTGTATGTGTATGTGTATGGGTTTGTGTATGTGTATGTGTATGTGTATGTGTATGTGTATGCGTATGTGTATGTGTATGTGTATGTGTATGTGTATGTGTATGTGTATGTGTATGTGTATGTGTATGTGTATGTGTATGGGTATGTGTATGGGTATGGGTATGTGTATGTGTATGTGTATGTGTATGGGTATGTGTATGTGTATGGGTATGTGTATGTGTATGTGTATGCGTATGTGTATGTGTATGTGTATGCGTATGTGTATGGGTATGTGTATGTGTATGTGTATGTGTATGTGTATGGGTATGTGTATGTGTATGTGTATGTGTATGGGTATGTGTATGTGTATGGGTATGGGTATGTGTATGTGTATGTGTATGTGTATGTGTATGGGTATGTGTATGTGTATGCGTATGTGTATGTGTATGTGTATGTGTATGTGTATGGGTATGTGTATGTGTATGGGTATGGGTATGCGTATGTGTATGTGTATGTGTATGTGTATGTGTATGCGTATGGGTATGTGTATGTGTATGTGTATGTGTATGTGTATGGGTTTGTGTATGTGTATGTGTATGTGTATGTGTATGTGTATGCGTATGTGTATGTGTATGTGTATGTGTATGTGTATGTGTATGTGTATGTGTATGTGTATGTGTATGTGTATGTGTATGTGTATGTGTATGTGTATGTGTATGTGTATGTGTATGTGTATGTCTATGTGTATGTGTATGTGTATGTGTATGTGTATGTGTATGTGTATGTGTATGTGTATGTGTATGTGTATGTGTATGTGTATGTGTATGTGTATGTGTATGTGTATGTGTATGTGTATGTGTATGTGTATGTGTATGTGTATGTGTATGTGTATGTGTATGTGTATGTGTATGTGTATGTGTATGTGTAGGTGTATGGGTATGTGTATGTGTATGTGTATGTGTATCTGTATGTGTATGTGTATGTGTATGTGTATGTGTATGTGTATGTGTATGTGTATGTGTCTGTGTATGTGTATGTGTATGGGTATGTGTATGGGTATGTGTATGGGTATGGGTATGTGTATGGGTATGTGTATGGGTATGTGTCTGCGTATGTGTCTGCGTATGTGTCTGTGTATGCGTATGTGTATGGGTATGTGTATGTGTATGGGTATGGGAGTGTGTATGTGTATGTGTATGTGTATGCGTATGTGTATGCGTATGTGTATGGGTATGTGTATGTTTATGTGTATGTGTATGTGTATGTGTATGTGTATGTGTATGTGTATGGGTATGTGTATGTGTATGGGTATGTGTATGTGTATGTGTATGCGTATGGGTATGTGTATGTGTATGCGTATGTGTATGTGTATGTGTATGTGTATGTGTATGGGTATGTGTATGGGTATGTGTATGTGTATGTGTATGTGTATGGGTATGTGCATGTGTATGCGTATGGGTATGTGTATGTGTATGTGTATGTGTATCTGTATGTGTATGCGTATGTGTATGTGTATGTGTATGTGTATGTGTATGTGTATGTGTATGTGTATGTGTAGGTGTATGTGTATCTGTATGTGTATGTGTATGTACGTGTATGTTAATACATGTGTGTGTGTGTGTTTATTCATTTCATATTACTTATTCAAATTTAATATTTCTCTATTTTTGTTATTAAATGTAATTTATTCATTTTTAATATTTATTCATCTAATATTTTTGTAATATTTTCAATTTGGTTAGTTTTTTCAAAAAAAAATTAATTATTAATATTCAAAACATTTGGTATTTATACAATTTATACAATTAATATTTATTCATTTTTATTTTAATATATTTGTATTTAAATATTTATACAATCAATATTTATTTATTAATATCAGTACTTTATTACCAATCTCTTATTTTTAAATTTAATTTCTAATATTTTTTATTTTTATTTTAATTTTTATTCATTTTTTATATTTCATAAATTTATATAATTAAGATTAATAAATGATTTTTTAATATTTATGAAATTTATTAATTTATAATTATTAATTTTTTTCATTTTTAATATTTATTAATTTGTCATTATCAATTCGATTTTAATATTTATCCACTTTTAATATTTTCGAAATTTATTCATTTTTAATAACTATTCATTTAACATTTTTGTAGTTTATTCATTTTTAATATTTCTATATACATTTTTATTTATTAACATTTATTATTTTGAAAATCTTTATAATTTACATCATTAATGTTTATTATTTTTTATTTTAATATTTTTAATTTAAATTTGTATGCCCTTATTCTCTATTCATTTTTATTTAGCAATTTATTTTAAATATTTTTAATTTAAATGAAATTTCTTTTATTTATTCATTTTTATCATTTTTGTAGTATATATAATTTTTATAATTTGTTTATTTTTAATATTTTGGTGGCATACATAAATAATATCATTTATTCACTTGTATAATATTAATACAGTTATTGTAATATTATCAGAATTATTAACACTACCACAAAATAGGGCAAGGGAAGCGCTGCCCTTTATCAGCGCTAAATAGAAAGCGTTGATAAATGGGTGGTCCTTTATCAGTGCTATTATTAGTACTGATAAAAATTTTATTATTAATTTATATAAAATTATTATATTTATATTAAAAAATAATTTTTATTTGAATACATTAAATAAAAAACAAATGTTTTTAATTAATATATTTTTTAGTAATTCAAATATATATAAAATATTTTAATTGAAAAAATTATTTCTGAGATTATAATTATAATTATATATATATATAATTATATGATTATAATAAATTACATTAAATAATAGATATATTTATTAGATTTCTATATTTATTAGAGATTTATTAGATTTATTAGATTAATTCATTGTATTTATTATATTTATTTTATTTATAAATATATGATACGTTTTAATATATATATATATATATATATAATTAAAAAGGACTGTTGAAAGAAGTATTTATCAGTGCTATAATTTTAGAGCTGATAAATATTTGTTTTATCAGCGCTCAAAAAGTGAGGATAAATGTATGTTTTATCAACGCTTTTATTTTACTGTTGATAAAACATACCTTTATCAGCGCTTTTAACCAGCGCTGATAAAGGTTCCAGAAGTTTTTATAAAATAACCCTAACAGGCCCCTCCTCCGTCTCACCCATCCAAGCCTTCGCAGAAGTAGAACCCTACGCCGCGACCCCTCCTCCTCCTCCTCCTCTAGCCCTGCTGTTGCCTTGTCCTCCTCCTCTGTCGCGACCGTCCTCCTCCTCCTCCGCCACAACTGACTTCTCCTCCCCCTCTATTGTGTTCCCTCCTCTGCCGCGACCCTGCTTCTCTGCGTCCTCCGCTGTCGCAGCCTCCTCCTCCTCCTCCTCCTCCGACCTCCGAATCATCCTCCTCCGTCGCAACCGCCTCATCATGTGTTTAAATATGGTAGCCGAGCATTATTAAGGGGTTAACTCCATTTTGAGGTTGGTAGTTTCAAAACATTAACAATGTTTTATGTACTGTTTAATGCATTGTGTGATATGAAGTCTTTCCACCCTTGTGTAGTTGGTATTAAATCAACTCAAATTGTTTTCCTTGACCGCATGTATTGGGAAAAACATCAAGGGGGTTATGGACCCTAGTATTATGCCTTAATTCCACGACTATCAGTGGTTGTTGGAATAAATAAAAATATGTTGAACATTACATTCAAGAGACCTTGGGGGATTCCATTGTGTTATACTATGATTCCTAGGACCTTGGTTAAGTGTCTTTTTTCAACCCTAGATATGGGATAAGAATATAATTGAGAGATTCCATTTTGAGTTTTTTACTAGGATGTTATTAATTCACCACCTAAGAGTAGGTAAGTTCTTTTTGGGCTATGTTCTTGTCACGCCCCGACCCAACGGGGCTCGAGCCGCGACTCCCCAAGCCCGCCTCCAATAGGCCAGGGGCTGGCAACTAGCGCCGAGTAGGCTATCACACACAAGGGAGGCATTAGCCTATGGTACCTGTACACACGCACCCACAAACACCTCCATGCAACAGTGCAGAGATATAGAAACTGAAAAGTAAATGCATGCATACACCATCCCACAACCAGAGAGCAACAGCAAAAGTACAAGGGCAAAACAGGGCCCACCAAAAGAAAACTACAAAGCGCGTCCAACCTGCTCTGAAGAAGGGGAACACTGCCACAATCACCCGCCGGAAAGCTCCCTCAGCACAGCTCCGGTGAACACCCCGGTCAACTCGCTCACTAAGCTCCGCCTGCTCCGGGTCCTCCTGGGACTCCGTCAAAAGGCCTGTGGTCTGCACAAGACACAAACATGTGCGGGCAAAGCCCGTGCAGGGGTGAGTATAAACATACTCAGTAGGCACCCCAAAAACCCAAAACCCAAGGGAGCAACTGATAGGTAACAGTCCGCTCAACCCAGCCAGAGGGAACCCAGACGAGAGAGAAACTCCATCTCGTGACCATCCTCGGCTAAACACATCAATTCAGCTCAGCTCAGCTCAGGTGTATGCCCATACATACACCTTGAACAATCCAGATATACACAGCTCACACCACAAAGCCACAAGAAGTACCGACCTCATCACCAGCAACTGTCCACAACCAGGAGAGTACACCACGAACACTGTCATACCAGATGACACTCATCCGAGAGATACACTCCATCGGGTTACTCGCAAACATCACAGACGTTCACCCGAGAGACCACGCTCATCGGATAGCATCACTGAGGAAACATCGTTGAAAAACATAACCGCCAAACTCCTCGGATAGGGGATCGCCGCTAGGGTCCGCTAGGGGATACCAAGACCCACTCCGGTATACGTAGCTCACAGATAGGGGATCACTCCCAGGGTCCGCTGGGGGATACCACGACCCGATCTGGCATACGTAGTTCTCACAGATGGGGGACCACACCCAGGATCCGCTGGGGGATACCACAACCCGATCTGCACTCGACAGAAGCTTCACACTCAGATAGAGGATCATCGTCCATATAAAGATGGTCACGACGATACCGGAACCCTATCTGGGATAACTCGCGATGTAGGGGATCGAACCGACGATGCCACAACCCTACCGAAACCACGCGCTGAGTAGGGGATCACATAACCAACGATACCGCAACCCTACCGACACCAAGCGCTGAGTAGGGGATCGTATAGCCAACGATGCCGCAACCCTATTATAAACATCATGCTGAGTAGGGGATCGTAAACCCGACGATGCCACAACCCTACTATGCACGACCCACCGCGTAGGGGATCGTATTCCTGATGATTCCACAAACCCTACGGGGTTAACCTGCTAGATAGGGGATCGCTGCCCGTGAATAAGCGGTCACAGCGATACCAAGAACCCGATCTAGGGTAAAGATGCTAGAGGATCCACTCCGGGCCCACCGGAGGGATACCACAACTCTAACAGTTTAAACATCCCATCGAGAGGATCACAAACCCATACGAAGGTTGTGATACCACACGAACCCTCGTAGGAACGAACCAAGGGAGAACCCTCAACCACTGCTGGTCCAAACGTCGCTAACCCGAGCGACTCGCCTCAAAGCCACACTGCGCACCTCCGAAGCCAAAACCGAGGCCACCATCGTGTTCCACGCGGAAAAACACGCAGGATAGGCTGTTTACTCGCCCGAAACGGAGCATCGGTGAAAATGACACTATTCACCGTAGCTAGCTCGTGCGGGGCCCACACAACGATCCCGAAACCCATCGGGCGGATCACACCACGGCGATCCCCTCGGAAAAACAAGCGGAAACGACTACTCGCTCGCCCAAAACGGACACCCGGTGAAAAAGGTACTATTCACCGAAGGCCGGCTCGGGTGGGGCCCATGCCTGGATTCTGAAACTCGTCGAACGGATCGCGCCATTGCGATCCTCTCGGAAAAACACACAGGATCGACTATTCATCCGCCAAAATCGGACTCCTGGTGTAAAAGTTGCGTTTCCCCGCAAACGCCAAAACCCGGCCTCGTGGGGCCCGCACCCCGTTCGCAGTCCCAACACCCGGAAACCATCTCAAAAAGTCCGTCATACCATCAGGGTCCCAACGCCACTGACGGCACGTCAAACGGACGCTTCGGGTAGAAGTTACAACGGCCCGAAGTCGTAAAATAATAAAATAATATTATTTTATACGACGTTTCTAGCTCCCGGGCCACGATCCCGAACCTTTAAACCCTCGAACCCACACCGGAGGGTTCGCCTCGTCGTTAGGGTCACGTCGCCGCAAACGGCGTGCGAATCCGACTCCCGGAGTGCAAGATACGGGGGTTTAAAGACCCCCGTATGCGAATAATGGCCGGACCGGCCCCGACCGGCCGGTCCGGCCGGCCCGCCCTGGTCGGCGGCGCTCCGCCGCGGGCCAATGCGCTGGCGGATCTTCCGCGGACCGCCGGGGGCACCCCGGTGGTCCATTTTACGATCCGGAGGCGTCTACGCGACCCTCGGGACCCGATCTACACTGCTACGGCTTCAATTTGCAGAAAAACGCAGCAAAAACGAGATCGGGGGTTAAAACTCAAAACCGCCTACCTCGCGGGCGAAACGCCGACGTTCTGCCTCAGATCCGCGCTCCCGAGCTTCCGCTGCGCACTCCTGGAACGTCCGCCGTCGAATTCTGAGCTCGTGGGCGCTCCGTTTGCTCGATTCGGCAGAGTGGCGGCGAAGAACGGCGAAGAACGACGAAGAACAATAAAAGGGGGGGGGGGCTGATATTTATATGAGCGGCCCGCCGGCGCCAAACCCGCCTCGGACCCGACGCCCGATGCGAACAAAAGTAAGGTCACCCCTAGGGTAAACGCGCCGTTCTGAACGCAACGGCGGTCTCATATTTTCCATCCGAGACTCCGTTCAGAAGTTATTTGAGCCGACACTCGCACACAAACTTGCCACTTATTTACGGAAACGCCCCTGGTGGCGTTTCTCACCGCAGGCCCGCGCCCGCAATGTTTACACCCCGCCTAGGGTAAACGGCACGTTACGGACGCAACCGTGCCCTCAGATTCCCGTTCTGAGCTACCGTTTAGGAGATATCATACCCCTGCCACGTGCATAGTATAAAAAAACTTAATATTTTTATAAAATTAATTCCGAGCACACCGGGCCTCGGAATCGCACGCCGTCTTCGCGCCTAGCTCTGGAATTATTCGTAGAAATATTCCAAAGTCTGACAGGGCCAAAAACCCGAGTCGCTACATCCTCCCCCCCCCCCCCCTTAGAACTTTTCGTCCCCGAAAAGCCCCAAGCACAAGGAAAGCGAGTGAACTCTCAACTGGGTCTCACACACCAGCGAGCCCACCAGCAACAACCACTCAGGGTCTTACCAACGCCCTGAACAAAACTCGAGCAAGAAACGAAAGGAAAGAGTACCGCTAAACAGTATCTGACAAACTACTGCAGTAAGTAGAAAAGACACAAGGCGTACCTCTATCCATCTGTGGTGCCTCTGGGTCAACAGCCTCCAGGGCATGCAGCTGTCCTCGCCCTCGACCACCAGCTCCCTGAGCTAGGCGTGGACCACCTGGGGGTGGGGGTGGTGGCAACTGGCACTGTCTACCACCGCCTCCCGCTGCACGAGCTCCGACGCCACGTCCGACGCCCTGCGGACCTCCTTGCTCAAGACGCTGCCTCTGCCAAGGCGGTCCATCGACCGACTCCCTCTCAGCAGCACGTCGGGTCGGACAATCTCTAGCAAGATGTCCCCGACCATCACAAGCGTAACACCGCCTCTCCTGCGGCTGACCAAAACTGGCCTGCGAGCCCTGTGAGCCCTGAGGCTCAGATCCTCCATCCTGGGGTCGCCTCCTGAAACGTCGGCCACGTCCAGACCCCTGAGTCTGTCGACGGCTACCAGATGCCGATCCGACCGACGAAGTCTCCGCTCTCGAGTGCCCAGCACTAACAGGAGAGATCTGCTCGGCCAGAAAGCTCTCCACCACCAGCGCTCGCTCCAGCACTCCAGCATAGGTGGGCAGGCACAAGGAAACCACACCTGCTCGGATATCCTGGCGTAAGCCCTGCTCGAAGGTCCGAGCCCTAAAGAATGGGTCTCGAACCATATCCAGGGAGTAGTGCGACAGGTCTGTAAACCTCGCTGAGTACTCCGACACAGTCATGCTCTCCTGTCGAAGCTGCAGAAGCTCCTGGATCCGCACTGACCTCAGCGTCACCGGATAGAACTCCTCCCTGAAGAGCCGCTCAAACTCTACCCACGTGAGCGTCTCCTCGTCATGGGACTGCGTCACCAAACTCCACCATCGCCCGGCAGAACCATGCCGAAGGCTCGCCGCTAGGACCACCATCTGATCTGGAGGTGTCCTTACTAGGCGGAAAACTCGGGTGACTGCCTCAAGCTAGTCATCAGCTGCCTCGGGGTCTGGATCACCCCGAAACCTCAGAGGTCGCTGCCTCTGGAACTCGTGCAGCGCACTCAACCTGCGCGCAACCTCCTCCTACACTGCCGGCACAACCAGCTGCTCGAAAGGTGGTGGCTCAACTGGCAGACCACCTGGAGGTGCAACCTCAGAACCTGCGCCCTGCTCCACGGCCACTACATGGGGCGGGTCATCAGCACAATCCTGCTGCGGAACCCTCGCTGGCTGTCGTCGTGGAGGCATCCTGAAATACATTCAAGACACACCACATTCAAAGAGTATATCTGGAGAGCTGACTCAAGAAGGACAAGGAAAACCCAAAACCCAGTCCTACATGATGCATGTACCATTATGTCCCCGCGACCAGTGTAGGAATGTCCCGAGTCGAAAGGCAGGTTATCAGAGTCCTGGTGGATGGATACGTCGGCCGCCGCACCAACACTGGAGTCCCTGGCCTGAAATCCGAACTCGAAACACCCTAACACTGCCGCTATGCAACCCAAACCAAACTCATAGCTAGACCAGCTACGCTCTGAGATCCCAAAGGTGGAACCTCCTTTGATACCACTCTGTCACGACCCGACCCAACGGGGATCGAGCCGCGACTCCCCAAGCCCGCCTCCAATAGGCCAGGGGCTGGCGACTAGCGCCGAGTAGGCTATCACACACAAGGGAGGCATTAGCCTATGCTACCTGTACACACGCACCCACAAACACCTCCATGCAACAGTGCAGAGATATAGAAACTGAAAAGTAAATGCATGCATACACCATCCCACAACCAGAGAGCAACAGCAAAAGTACAAGGGCAAAACAGGGCCCACCAAAAGAAAACTACAAAGCGCGTCCAACCTGCTCTGAAGAAGGGGAACACTGCCACAATCACCCGCCGGAAAGCTCCCTCGGCACAGCTCCGGTGAACACCCCGGTCAACTCGCTCACTAAGCTCCGCCTGCTCCGGGTCCTCCTGGGACTCCGTCAAAAGGCCTGTGGTCTGCACAAGACACAAACATGTGCGGGAAAATCCCGTGCAGGGGTGAGTATAAACATACTCAGTAGGCACCCCAAAAACCCAAAACCCAAGGGAGCAACTGATAGGCAACAGTCCGCTCAACCCAGCCAGAGGGAACCCAGAAGAGAGAGAAACTCCATCTCGTGACCATCCTCGGCTAAACACATCAAGTCATCTCAGTTCAGCTCAGTTGTATGCCCATACATACACCTTGAACAATCCAGATATACACAGCTCACGCCACAAAGCCACAAGAAGTACCGACCTCATCACCAGCAACTGTCCACAACCAGGAGAGTACACCACGAACACTGTCATACCAGATGACACTCATCCGAGAGATACACTCCATCGGGTTACTCGCAAACATCACAGACGTTCACCCGAGAGACCACACTCATCGGATAGCATCACTGAGGAAACATCACTGAAACAACATAACCGCCAAACTCCTCGGATAGGGGATCTCCGCTAGGGTCCGCTAGGGGATACCAAGACCCACTCTGGTATACGTAGCTCACAGATAGGGGATCACTCCCAGGGTCCGCTGGGGGATACCACGACCCGATCTGGCATACGTAGTTCTCACAGATGGGGGATCACACCCAGGATCCGCTGGAGGATACCACAACCCGATCTGCACTCGACAGAAGCTTCACACTCAGATAGAGGATCATCGTCCATATAAAGATGGTCACGACAATACTGGAACCCTATCTGGGATAACTCGCGATGTAGGGGATCGAACTGACGATGCCACAACCCTACTGAAACCACGCGCTGAGTAGGGGATCGCATAACCAACGATACCGCAACCCTACCGACACCAAGCGCTGAGTAGGGGATCGTATAACCAACGATGCCGCAACCCTACTATAAACATCATGCTGAGTAGGGGATCGTAAACCCGACGATGCCACAACCCTACTATGCACGACCCACCGCGTAGGGGATCATATTCCTGATGATGCCACAAACCCTACGGGGTTAACCTGCTAGATAGGGGATCACTGCCCGTGAATAAGCGGTCACAGCGATACCAAGAACCCGATCTAGGGTAAAGATGCTAGAGGATCCACTCCGGGCCCACCGGAGGGATACCACAACTCTAACAGTTTAAACATCCCATCGAGAGGATCACAAACCCATACGAAGGTTGTGATACCACACGAACCCTCGTAGGAACGAACCAAGGGAGAACCCTCAACCACTGCTGGTCCAAACGTCGCTAACCCGAGCGACTCGCCTCAAAGCCACACTGCGCACCTCCGAAGCCAAAACCGAGGCCACCATCGTGTTCCACGCGGAAAAACACGCAGGATAGGCTGTTTACTCGCCCGAAACGGAGCATCGGTGAAAACGACACTATTCACCGTAGCTAGCTCGTGCGGGGCCCACACAACGATCCCGAAACCCATCGGGCGGATCACACCACGGCGATCCCCTCGGAAAAACAAGCGGAAACGACTACTCGCTCGCCCAAAACGGACACCCGGTGAAAAAGGTACTATTCACCGAAGGTCGGCTCGGGTGGGGCCCATGCCTGGATTCCGAAACTCGTCGAACGGATCACGCCATTGCGATCCTCTCGGAAAAACACACAGGATCGACTATTCATCCGCCAAAATCGGACTCCTGGTGTAAAAGCTGCGTTTCCCCGCAAACGCCAAAACCCGGCCTCGTGGGGCCCGCACCCCGTTCGCAGTCCCAACACCCGGAAACCATCTCAAAAAATCCTTCATTCCATCAGGGTCCCAACGCCACTGACGGCACGTCAAACGGACGCTTCGGGTAGAAGTTACAACGACCCGAAGTCGTAAAACAATAAAATAATATTATTTTATACGACGTTTCTAGCTCCCGGGCCACGATCCCGAACCTTTAAACCCTCGAACCCACACCGGAGGGTTTGCCTCGTCGTTAGGGTCACGTCGCCGCAAACGGTGCACGAATCCGACTCCCGGAGTGCAAGATACGGGGGTTTAAAGACCCCCGTATGCGAATAATGGCCGGACCGGCCGCCGCCGCCGGCCCGCCCTGGCCGGCGGCGCTCCGCCGCGCCGGTGCCGCGCCGGCGGATCTTCCGCGGACCGCCGGGGGCACCCCGGTGGTCCGTTTTGCGATCCGGAGGCGTCTACGCGACCCTCGGGACCCGATCTACACTGCTATGGCTTCAATTTGCAGAAAAACGCAGCAAAAATGGGATCGGGGGTTAAAACTCAAAACCGCCTACCTCGCGGGCCACTACTAGAAAAGCAGGTATTTGCGACGGGATCCCGTCGCAAATAGCTCGTTGCTGAAAACGCCGTCGCAACTAAACTTATTTGCGACGGGACCGTCGCTAAAGCCTTTTTTTGCGACGGGCCTTCTCCCCGTCGCAAATAGTATTCTGTATTTTTGTAAAAAAAATTTTAAACAGTTTTTGCGACGGGCCCGTCGCAAAAAACTCTTTTTAAAAAAAATAAAAAAAATTAATAATACTAGTATTTGCGACGGGAACCGGGACCCGTCGCAAATACTCTTTTAAAAAAAAATAAAAAACTATTAATAATACTAGTATTTGCGACGGGCATAGTATCCCGTCGCAAATACTATAAAAAAAATAAAAAAAATAAATTATTAATAAATTATTTTAATTAATATAATAATAGAATTATAATTTACAAATGAAAATAATAAATTATTTTAATTACTATAATAATAGTAGAATTATAATTCAAAAATAAAAATAATAGAATATTAATAAATAATTTAATTAATATAATAATATTATAATTATAATTCATAAATAAAAAAAATATTAATAAGTTATTTGAATTAATATAAAAATAATAGAATTATTTTACATTCAAATATTAAAATAATTCAAGTATTACAAAAAAATAATTAAATTATAATATTATAAAATTTTAATATATATATAAAATTTTATTATATAAATAAAATTTTAATATATATATATAATTTAATATTATAAAATATAAATATTATTATTATTCATATTAATATTGTTATTTAAAAATATAATATTATTAATATTTTATAATGAGACAGAAACTACGAATAGAAAAAAAAAATATTTTGATTTCACAAATTTTATAACAGAAATACAAACTCTAATCTGTAGGAGGGGGGGAGGTGGGGGATCTGCAGATGGTGGTGGAGGAAACTCCATCCCTAAAGCATGAGTGAGTCGGCGCATGTACTCCATCTGCTTCTGATGCTGCTGCTGCCACCGACTCGTCTGCTCCTCGTACAGCTGCTGCTGGCGTCGACGCTCCTCCTCATGCTGCTGACGCATCTGCTCCTGCTCCTGTCGGAGACTCTCTATCTGTGCAGTCTAAGATCGCAACTGCTCCTCATACTGTGTAGAAGAAGATGCACGAGCTCCTCTCGAGCTGGACGCCGACATCGCAGCACTGCCATAATAATCTCCGGGAGTCAGTCGAGAGCCGATACCAACTACCCGGCCCTTCTCGAAGGCATACTGGGTGGCCTGCATCCATGCCGCCTCATCAAACTGACGGGCAGTGGTCTGATCTGATGCCTCGGCCTGACTCTCAGGCCGGGCCTGTGCCGCTGCAGCCTCATATGACTCCTATAGTTGCAATGTAAAATTAAAATTGTGAATATATTATATGCAGTTAATTTTTAAACTTGAAAACAAATAATACTGACCACGATGTGATGCTGACGATCACCTCTGAGCTCCCCAGTAGCAGGATCACTATACATCCTCCGATATACGTCGTACTCTGTAATATCGGGGTGCTCGACAACCTATAAGAATAAAAAATAAACTGTTAATATTTATAGTTATATAAAATATTTATAAATAATGTACGTACCAGATGCTGTCTATGAGTACTGAAAGAACGACTCCCAGCTCGATGAGTCACCTCCTGCCTCCCCCGATTCTGCCTCCCCACCGATGATCTCCTCTGAAAGGCACCATTCAACCAGTGCGCACATAATCCATCCCATACATGGGATGAAATGTACTCTGGTCGGTGTGCTTTACATGACTCATCAAAATCTGACACTCCTGCTTTCTTCATCACAGCTTTTCTTAAATTGTGCAAAAACTGACGAAGACGATCACGCATGGCCACCTCCCATGCCTCGTGGATGGCGTCACGCATGGTATCCTCGATCGGATACCATAAACCCTACAAATAAATCAAAATATCAAGTTAGAAATGAAATAATTTTCAAAATAAAAATTATTTATTTACGTACGTACCAACCAATGGCCGAACATGGCCTGCTGCACATCAATGGGAATCTGCTCCCATGTGGTCCACGGCTGAGAGAAATAGTTGCACAAAATAGCGTTGCCCTGTCCGACTGCTATATGCGAAAAACTGAAAAAATAATAAACATTTATTATGTGAATAGATTAATGAAATCTTAGTCAAATTCACAGGTTATTACACAGGTTATCACACCTCCGGGTGCGCGGATCAAACCCAAGACGTGGACGTCGCTCGGGGACGGGGTCAGGAATCATCAATCGTGCAAGACCGCGCCCCCTCCGCGTACTCCCTGGAGCGCCTGCAGGCTGAGGGTCATCTGCCAGCAACTCATCCGCATCGAAAGGCAGGTCAGCCTCCGCCAACTCACGAAATGTGGCCTCGTCCATCTGAAATAGAAAATGTTAATATTAGCAAATAATTGATAATTACTATTATATATACATATATACATATTATGATTGTATAATAATACCATGGAATTCTATAAGTGTTCATCTTCATCATCATCTTCATATATGTCAATGTCATCTTCATATTCCTCCTCAACATCATCGATATCCATTCGAGTTGCAGTTGCTTCATCTCTTACCATTTCAAATTCATGTGTGACATCATTAACATCATCGTCATCACCGACTCTTAACTGTGGGGTGTCGTCATCGATACTCATATCTCTTTTTAAAAAAGATTGATTTTGAGTACTCTCTTGAAAAACTTCAATTCTTTGCACATCAGTGAAAGCACATTCACTTTGACTAAACTGATTGTCTCGAATTTTGATTTTTATTACACTCCACCAATCAGTCAAGTCTCTTGATGTTTCACAGTACTTTGCATAATAAACTTGATATGCCTGTTGAGCCAATAAGAATGGTTCATTTACTGCGAGAACACTTTTACATTTAATATCGATGATTCCATGAGTCGGATGAACACGCACGCCTCTCTCTGTATCCAACCACCGACATTTGAACATGGTTATGTAATGTTGTCCAAGATAACAGAGTTCAATGATTTCATCAAGTATGCCATAAAAGTCAACTTCATTTTCTCGATGATGAGATCCTCTCAAGCTAACTCCACTGTTCATTGTTTTTTTCGATTCCCCATATGCATGTGTGTGGAATCGAAATCCATTCACCACATATGCATTATAAGTTTTAACAAGTTTGGAAGGTGGGTTACTCAATACACACAGCCGTTTGTCAATTTTATCAGCATGTCGAGACACCTGAAGATTTGTGAAATAATTATCAATATAGTAAACTATACATTGAATGAGTTGCTAAATGATAAAGAATTTATGTTACCAGTTTTTGAAACCACTGAGAGAAATTTTTCAGTCGACGTTCTTCGAGAGCAGCTGCTGTAATTTGTGGAATTTGTTTCTTGATATGATTATCATACAACCTATAAAAACCAAAGTTATTTACTGTAACATAAATGATAGAATAAGTGATATAAACACTTACAGTACAACTGATGTCATCTCTTCACAGTTGAGCAGAACATACGTATGAGCTCTATGATGTTCATCATCTGAAAGCCAGCGTTCAGAAACTCCACCAAAACCAAGCTCTGACTGGTTAAAAACAGATAATTGATTGTCGATTTCATCAATATTCCTCTCATTCCGTCCCATTCGGTTGTGTTTTGAAGGATACTCAGATTCAAAATAATGGGAGCAGAAAAAAGATATTTCCTCTTGCAAATAAGCTTCTGCAATAGATCCTTCAACAGATGCTTTGTTGCGTACTTTTCTTTTCAATTTTTGCATGCATCTTTCAAATGGGTACATCCATCGAAACTGTACTGGACCTCCACATTTGGCTTCATATGGCAAATGTAACATCAAATGTTCCATTGAGTCGAAGAAAGACGGCGGAAATATTTTTTCCAGTTTACATATAATTACAACAACATCTTTTTCAAGTTTGCCTAGAGCATCATAATCTGCCGTAGCCGCACAAATTTCCCGAAAAAAATGAGACATGTCTGTTATGGAATCCCAAATCATAGAATTCAACAGACCTCTTAATCCAATGGGTAGAAGTCTCTCCATTATAACATGACAATCATGACTTTTCAATCCAGTAATATGACCATTCTTTATACATCTACCCAAATTGGAAGCACATCCATCTGGAAGTCTCAAATCTGCAATCCACTGACAAAATAATAAACGGTTTTCTTTAGACAGTGTATAAGCTGCTTTTGGTTTCAGTAACCTTTCTGTTCTGACATTCTCAAATAGTTCCAATTCTGGACGCCTGCAAATTTGGGCAAGATCTAAACGTGCATTTACATTGTCTTTTCTCTTTCCTGGCGTATCCAAAACTGTATGAAACAAATTATCAAAACAGTTCTTCTCAATATGCATGACATCTAACATGTGTCGGACCAACAAATCAGACCAATATGGCAAATCCCAAAATATGCTACGTTTAATCCAATTGTGTTCTTTCCCAAAACCAGAAATTTTCTGTTGGTTTATTGTGGGACCAAAAGTGATGGGAGGTAATGAAAATACAACCGATTTTAACTCCGAACCTGATAGCATTTTTGGAGGTCCATCCCTTTCAGCTGTTCCTTTTCTGAAATGAGATCTGTTTCTGCGAAAAGGATGATCAGCTGGAAGAAATCTACAATGACAATCAAAATAACAAGGTTTCTTTCCATGAATGAGCATAAATGCTTTGTTCTCTCCCATACAGTAAGGACATGATTTCTGACCATGTGTACTCCAGCCAGATAACATCCCATAAGCCGGGAAGTCACTTATTGTCCACATCAATGCTGCTCTCAGTATGAAATTCTGTTTCGTTGCAACATCATATGTACTGACACCAGTACTCCACAATAAATTTAATTCATCAATCAATGGCTTCAAATAAACATCAATATTTTTCTTCGGATGTCCTGGAATTAGTAAAGTCAAAAAGATATATGGCTCCTTCATCAACATCCATGGAGGTAAATTATACGGAGTTAAAAAAACAGGCCAACATGAATATTGACTACCATAAGATCCAAACGGACAGAAACCATCAGTGGAAAGGCCCAGTCGAACATTTCTAGCTTCTAAAGCAAATGATGGATGCACTCTATCAAAATGTTTCCATGAATCACCATCGGCTGGATGATTCAAGCTTTTATCGGTTGAAATATTCTCTTTATGCCATGACATCATTGTCGTTGTATTCTTAGACATGAATAAACGCTGAAGTCTGGATGTAAGCGGAAAATATCTCAACTGTTTTACAGAAATCAAACCAGACTTCCCATGTTGTCCTTCTTTATATCTCAGTTGCCCACATGTGGGACAACTATCCAACGACTCATTTTCCCCTGAATATAAAATGCAGTCATTTGAACATGCATGAATCTTCTGACAAGTAAGTCCCAAATTTCGAACCAACCTCTTACTTTCATAGTAATTTGCAGGTAAAACATTTCCTTCGGGTAACAGTGTTTTCAGCAATGAAAATATCTGGTCAAAACATGTGTTTGACATTCCGTTATCTGATTTGATAGCCATAAATTTTGCAACTGCTTCTAATTTTCTCATCTTGCAGCCAGGATATAATGCATCCTCAGCAGACTTCAACAACTCATAAAATTCAGACGGTCCCAACTCAGGATTTGAAGCTATATCAGCCGGAGTTTCCGTATGTTGAACAGATGAACCTGCAACATCATGTACTAAATCTTGAAACCGGGATGGATCTGGAATCAAGTTGGTATCACCTGCTCTGGAACTGCGTTCACCATGTTGATACCAAAAAACATAATCTGCTTGAAAACCAAAACGCAAGAGATGTTCCCCCACTTTGTCAAACGTGTCAAACGTTCTCAATGCACATTTTCTACAAGGACATTTTATCTTTCCTTCTGAAACAAATTCTGAATTTGATGCCGCAAATGATAAAAAAATCTCCACACCCTCTATATATACTGGATTTAAACCAGAACCATTTGGATTTCTACGTTGATTTATCCATATGCGGTCATCTAATAATGACTGTTGACGACCTCGTTGTTCCATATTTTTCTATAAAATATAAAAGCATTACTGGTTTAGAATAATTTGTTAGAAAAAACACTCAAGCAAGGATTGAATATATTGAGAATAAAGCAAAACCTGTTACAAATATTGATAATTTTAATATTATATTGATTTTTTATTTTTTTTAATAATACTAATATAATTTTTTTTATAAATATTAATTATATAATAATAACATCATTACATTATTAGTATATTTTATTATTAATATTAAAATAATATAATTTTTTATATTATATACAATTCTCCTTTCATCTGTGTGTTTCACATTCTGTCTCCACATGTAATAAGGTAATTATTCCTAATTATTCCTAATTATTCCTAATTATTACAATCTATTACAATTTATTACTAATTGTTTCTAATTATTACAATTTATTACTAATTATTACAATTTATTACTAATTATTACAATTTATTGCTAATTATTACTATTTATTACTAATTTAGCAATACTTAGCAATACTTAGAAAAAGGAAAACTGCTTGAATAATGAAAGGAAATTTGGTAATCATCGTTGTGGAGATGATTATAAATTTTCCCTTCATTATCCAAGCAGATTTCGTTTACTAATTATTAGTAATAAAAAAATATTATCAATATTTACGAAAAAACAATATTAATATTATTAAAATAATAACAAAAATTAAAAAATATTAAAATTATCAATATTCATAACAGACATTGTTCTATTATTAACATGTTCAAATCTTAAAGGGTCGCCAATTGTCAGGTCATGCGCAATAAAAAGTTTGTGTCAGCCATGTCTAATGTAAACTCTATAATTGTCCTTGCATGGTTGATCACTTCGCAAGTAATGTTGCAATCAGACAAACCAAGTCATTCCCTTCTTATCTATAAGAATTGTCTCACATGAACCTTTACATAGATCATTCTTCCTTAAAAATTTGAGGGGATATCATTATTTTTCCCTTAAATTTTCAAGGAAGAATGGTCTATGTAAAGGTTCATGTGAGATGATTCTTATAGATAAGAAGGGAATGACTTGGTTTGTCTGATTGGAACATTACTTTTGAGGTGATCAACCATGCAAAGACAATTATAGAGTTTACATTGGACATGGCTGACACAAACTTTTTATTGCGCATGACCTGACAATTAGCGACCCTTTAAGATTTGAACATGTTAAGAATAGAGAAAAATCTCTTGTGAATATTGATAATTTTAATATTTTATAAATTTTTATTATTTTAATAATATTAATATTTTTTTCATAAATATTGATAATATAATTTTTTTTTGCTAAGTATTCTTGAGTATTCCTGAGTATTCCTGAGTATTCGTGATTATTCGTGAGTATTCATGAGTATTCATGAGTATTCGTGAGTATTCGTGAGTATTCGTGAGTATTCCTGAGTATTTTTGAGTATTCCTAATTATTACTAATTATTCCTAATTATTCCTAATTATTCCTAATTATTTGCAATTATTGGTAAACATTGGCAATTATTGGTCATTATTCCTAATTATTACTAATTATTCCTAATTATTACTAATTATTCCTAATTATTACTAATTATTCCTAATTATTACTAATTATTCCTAATTATTACTAATTATTCCTAATTATTCCTAATTATTACTAATTATTCCTAATTATTCCTAATTATTCCTAATTATTGGCAATTATTACTAATTATTACAAATTATTGGTAATTATTCCTAATTATTCCTAATTATTCCTAATTATTCCTAATTATTACTAATTATTCCTAATTATTCCTAATTATTACTAATTATTCCTAATTATTACTAATTATTCCTAATTATTACTAATGATTCCTAATTATTTGCAATTATTGGTAATTATTGGCAATTATTACTAATTATTACAAATTATTGGTAATTATTCCTAATTATTCCTAATTATTACTAATTATTCCTAATTATTCCTAATTATTACTAATTATTCCTAATTATTACTAATTATTCCTAATTATTACTAATTATTCCTAATTATTACTAATTATTCCTAATTATTTGCAATTATTTGCAATTATTGGTAATTATTACCAATTATTAGTAATTATTGGTAATTATTGGTAATTATTCCTAATTATTCCTAATTATTACTAATTATTACTAATTATTACTAATTATTCCTAATTATTCCTAATTATTGGCAATTATTCCTAATTATTTGCAATTATTCCTAATTATTTGCAATTATTGATAATTATTACTAATTATTGGCAATTATTGGTAATTATTGGTAATTATTACTAATTATTACAAATTATTGGTAATTATTGGTAATTATTCGTAATTATTGGTAATTATTCCTAATTATTACTAATTATTACTAATTATTACTAATTATTACTAATTATTACTAATTATTCCTAATTATTACAAATTATTGGTAATTATTACAAATTATTACTAATTATTGCTAATTATTGGTAATTATTACAAATTATTGGTAATTATTCCAAATTATTGGTAATTATTCCAAATTATTGGTAATTATTCCAAATTATTGGTAATTATTCCAAATTATAGGTAATTATTCCTAATTATTGGTAATTATTCCTAATTATTGCTAATTATTCCTAATTATTGCTAATTATTCCTAATTATTGCTAATTATTGCTAATTATTGCTAATTATTGGTAATTATTGCTAATTAATGGTAATTATTGCTAATTAATGGTAATTATTGCTAATTAATGGTAATTAATGGTAATTATTGGTAATTATTGGTAATTATTGGTAATTATTGGTAATTATTGGTAATTATTGGTAATTATTTGTAATTATTGGTAATTATTGGTAATTATTACTAATTATAAATAATTATAAATAATTATAAATAATTATTACTAATTATTCATAATTATTCCTAATTATTACTAATTATTACTAATTATTCCTAATTATTACTAATTATTACTAATTATTACTAATTATTCCTAATTATTCCTAATTATTCCTAATTATTCCTAATTATTCCTAATTATTCCTAATTATTCCTAATTATTCCTAATTATTCCTAATTATTCCTAATTATTTGTAATTATTGGTAATTATTACTAATTATTGGTAATTATTGGTAATTATTGGTAATTATTACAAATTATTCTTAATTATTGATAATTCTTGATAATTGTTCCTAATCATTACTAATTATTCTTAATTATTGATAATTATTGATAATTGTTCCTAATTAGTCCTAATTATTACTAATTATTACTAATTATTCCAAATTATTGATATTTATTCCAAATTATTCCTAATTATTCTTAATTATTGATAATTGTTCCTAATTATTCCTAATTATTCCTAATTATTCCTAATTATTCCTAATTATTGCTAATTATTCCTAATTATTCCTAATTATTCCTAATTATTCCTAATTATTCCTAATTATTCTTAATTATTCCTAATTATTCCTAATTATTCCTAATTATTCCTAATTATTCCTAATTATTACTAATTATTACTAATTATTACTAATTATTGGTAATTATTAATAATTATTGGTAATTATTACTAATTATTACTAATTATTGTTAATTATTGGTAATTATTGGTAATTATTCCAAATTATACATAATTATTACTACTTATTGATAATTATTACTACTTATTGGTAATTATTACTAATTATTACTACTTATTGGTAATTATTACTAATTAATACTAATTATTGATAATTATTACTAATTATTACTAATTATTGGTAATTATTACTAATTATTACTAAATATTCTTAATTATTGATAATTATTGATAATTGTTCCTAATTATTAGTAATTAAATGAATAATTACCAATAATTTGGAATAATTACCAATAATTACAAATAATAACATTATTAGTATATTTTATTATTAATATTAAAATAATACAATTTTCTGATTTATATACAATTCTCCTTTCATCTGTGCGTTTTCTATCTCCACATACAAATAATACATGTGAAGACAGTAAACACACAGATGAAAAGAGAACTGTATATATATAAAAAATTATATTATTTTAATATTAATAATAAAATATACTAATAATGTAATAATGTTGTTATTCCTAATTATTGGTATTTATTACTAATTATTAATATTTATTCTTAATTATTAAAAATTATTACTAATTATTCCTAATTACCATTAACTATGAACAATACTAATAATTTAAATTTATTAAGTAAGAAAACAATATAAACATAATTAAATTACAACTAATTAAGAATAACTGAAACTAATAAAAAATTAAAAATAAATATTAAATTAAAATGAACATAAATACCTTGAAAATTGATCTGCTCTGATCGTTCTTCAAAACTTTAATATCAGCTCCGAAGAAAAAAATTAAACTAAAGAAAAACTCAACTTTAGAAACACAAGTTTGAGAGCAGGAGAAGATAGAGAATGAGAATGATTTGAAAAAAACGGATGGGGGTATTTATAGGTTAGATTAGTTGCGACGGGCCCATTTGCGACGGGTATCCCGTCGCAAATACTAGCATTTGCAACGGGTACCGTCGCAAATACCTTAGCCCGCATTTATTACGGTCAACCGGTAAATAGTTATTTGCGACGGGTCCCGTCGCAAATAACATACTATTTGCGACGGGAATAATTTCCCGTCGCAAATACCTTTTACCGCCGCCGGTTATTCGCGACGGGAATACTTTCCCGTCGCAAATACCTTTTACCGCCGCCGGTTATTTGCGACGGGGAAAGCCTTCCCCGTCGCAAATAGTTTTCCCCGGATTTGGCGCCAAAGCCCGGGAAAACTATTTGCGACGGGATAGGCTTCCCCGTCGCAAAAGACTACTTATTTGCGACGGGTAAAGACCCCCGTCGCAAATAAGTTTTTAACGGGACTATTTGCGACGGGAATAAATCCCATCGCAAATAACCCGTCGCAAATACCCATTTTTCCCGTAGTGGGCGAAACGCCGACGTTCTGCCTCAGATCCGCGCTCCCGAGCTTCTGCTGCGCACTCCTGGAACGTCCGCCGTCGAATTCTGAGCTCGTGGGCGCTCCGTTTGCTCGATTCGGCGGAGTGGCGGCGAAGAACGGCGAAGAACGACGAAGAACGATAAAAGGGGGGGGGGGGGGGGCGCTGATATTTATATCAGCGGCCCGCCGGCGCCAAACCCGCCTCAGACCCGACGCCCGATGCGAACAAAAGTAAGGTCACCCCTAGGGTAAACGCGCCATTCTGAACGCAAAGGAGGTCTCAGATTTTCCATCCGAGACTCCGTTCAGAAGTTATTTGAGCCGACGCTCGCACACAAACTTGCCACTTATTTACGGAAACGCCACTGGTGGCGTTTCTCACCGCAGGCCCGCGCCCGCAAAGTTTACACCCCGCCTAGGGTAAACGGCACGTTCCGGACGCAACCGTGCCCTCATATTCCCGTTCTGAGCTACCGTTTAGGAGATATCACACCCCTGCCACATGCATAGTATAAAAAAACTTAATATTTTTATAAAATTAATTCTGAGCACACCGGGCCTCGGAATCGCACGCCGTCTTCGCGCCTAGCTCTGGAATTATTCGTAGAAATATTCCAAAGTATGACAGGGCCAAAAACCCGAGTCGCTACAGTTCTATCCTTACATGTGATGTAGAGTGATTCAATGGACAATATATTCCATATTTGAAAATTAAATTAATGGTAATTATGTTATATATAACCAATAGGTATTCCTCCTTGGTAGAAAATAACAAAGAGGGAACAAAATTGGTTCCCTTAGCCTCCCTTTAATAAGAGATGTGTGGATTATGTGAGGTCAGTGTGAGCCTTGACCCAAATGGAACTTAGTGTATCCTCGTAGAATTTTTGACTTATTTGACTAACTTATGGGGTGAGTGTTCCTCCCCCTTCCGACCTATAATATCCAAGTGGGTTATATCCTAGTTTTGGATTTGAATATGGTTTCGGCATGTGTGGATCAACTAATCTTAAACTTTGAGTGATTCATATGTTAGTAAAACATTGTTATGGGTTATTTAGTGTTTTCTAAGATGTTTATTATTCCATTTTATGTTGTTTATATTCTATAGTACACTATTTCCATTGGTAATTCTATTTTTATGTGGTGGAAGAGCTGCCCATTGATTAATATCTTTGTTTGGGTGTGGGATGACCTGCCTAATCACTCCGACATGGCCTATGGATAGGGATGATATGAAAATTTATGTTGAAGATTCCTAAAGAATGTGATGGTATACTTGATTTGATACTATGATGTGTTGTATGAGTTTCACTTCCCACTTACCATATAATAATGTGATCTGAGATGCTATACCAATTATGAAATATTCAAATGGTTTCAGATGCATTGACCAATAATATTGATATCTTCAAGGAATGCATTTGAGGGATGATATGCCCATTCTATGGTGAGCCCATGACTAGGTATCAATCATTGGCTATTTAAGATCTATGATGAGGCTTATCTTATATGTTTTTTTGTTTTATCTTAATCGTTATTGTATATATATGATGAGGATGATGCCTAGAGACCTCGAGATTGAAATTCAAAGATACTCCACCAAGGTGAACATTCTTTCAAAATTTTAAAGTTTATGTTTGGCTATACTTCAAGGGGTATGTGAGATTTTTCACCTGCCATAAATTATTTTAGTGGTTCATATTGTGTTGAAGGTAAGCTATGTTATACCCTCCCTAGGATATGATTTATGTATGTTCATTTATCCAAGGGATCTGTCTTACATTGGTAGTCCTTCTCAGGCAGTAAGTTGGCTCTTTTATGACCTTCTCACGATCCACTTCTAGAATATATTATTATCCATGTTTAATACATTGTATTAAGGATTTAGATGGTGTTAGAGGTTAGATTGTTTAATCCTCTTTAGTTACTCCTTTTTTCATGTCAGTTTATCCATGGGACCTACCTTATGTTAATGGTTTGGATCATGTGGGATGTTGGCTATGTTATGCCTTCCATACTATTTTTTGGGGGGTGGATGTTATTCCATAAGTCATATAGTCACATAACAATTAATGATAAATATTTAATAGTTATACCTATGGGATGAGTGTTTCTGTGTATACCTTGTGTAAATTTAACAATGTGACATCATAGGGTGAACTATTCAATAGACCCTTAGGTTAAACTATAATGTACCCTATTCTTGAATTAAAAAAAGATTTTTGTAGTCTTTTTAATGAGGTTACGCTATTCTTTATTAGTCACTCAACCCCATTACCCAAACCCCTCTTCCCCATAATTCTCCCCTCTCATAATTCACTCTTTTGGATCCCTAATGGTCGTTTTATAGTGGACAGCCCACCCCCACCCTCTATGGACAACCCACACCCCCTCCCCCACACCCATGTAGACCCCCCCCCCACCGGGACATCCCACCCCCTCCCTAGACATCCCACACCCCCTCCCCCTCCCCCACACCCCTGCAGCCCCCCATACCCCCCAAGACAACCCACCCCTTCCCCTTTAAACCTTTTATGTTTTATTGTATTTTTTCCTTTTTCTCATCCAGAAGCCCTCTGTGCTATGCCAATCTCCCCCTCTTCCCCTCTTGGGTGGTTCTCCCTAACCCGGTGTATGTTTCATCTTTTTTCACTTGTATTGGAGAGCCTGGTATAATTTTTACCTCTCTTATTTCTTTTATATATTACTGTTTGACCCCCCAATCCATTATTTAAATGGGAATGGGTCAATTTCAATTGGAAATATAATAATAAGGTCTAGGCTAGTATAATAACCAAAAAATGACCTAAATTTCCTCTAACTTAAGAGGAGTTCATGATCCCTACGACATAACAATGATCCCCTGGGAAAAAATACAATTACTAAATTAGATTAAATTAAAAATGATCTTTCTTCTGAATAGCAGACATGTCCCATTCCTAGGTTGAACATCTAGAAAAATAATAGATACACAGAAAAAATAAACAATAAGAAGATATCATAGATGGAAAATAAAATCCCACTATTGACCAATAATTTTTTTAACATGTGAGGTCTCATTTTATGTTTTCTTTTCAGTTGGAAATCTATTCTATCACGCGCGTCTCCTCTGCCGCGAATGCACTTCAGCTGCACAATGAATGGAACCTTAGTAGTGAGTTTTCTCTTCTTACACATTGGTTTCCTCTTGTTAGCATGTTATTACTGTTTGATATTGATGGTTATGTTGTGAAATGTACGTGCTAAAAGCCCCGCTGAAAATCATGGTCGCTAGTGGTCCTTGTTTGCGCACTAAATGAATTTCATGTTGGTCGGTTCCTGTTGAACATTTGAATATAAAAATTGGTAATTTATGTATACTGACTAATGAATGAATGCACCATGATGATAAAACTTTTTTGATAACCCCTAAATTAACAAATATAATTGAATAAGGGATTCTTGGTAAAATTTGATATAGTGTTTGTTTGGTTTTTATGGTGTTGTGATTGTGATCATGATTATGTGTTTGTATGGTGTTGTAGTTGTTGGCATGATTGGTATGCTATTTGTTTTCCTTATTGTATTTCTTCCACCATTGAATATCAATCTAAACATTACCCATTTCAATGTAACCACCACTTTTTTACTAGTTTAATTCCACTGAATATTAGAAAACCACTTCATTAGAGGACTCTATGAGACACTTTATGGACACCCTAGTCAAATAACCATAACAACACATGTAATGAATCCTTCCACCCAAAAGAACTCTATTGAATATCATACCATCTATTAGTTTAGTACCATAGTTCTTGACTAGAGACATTATGTTTCTAGAGAAACACTAAAAACCCATTTTACAACATTGTATATAGATCACATGTGGGATACTAAAACATTCTAGTGCAAGAGAGTCTTGTAGCTAGTTCCATTTATCAGGTGGTTGGGAATATGGGTGTGATCTACTTTGGTTATGAGTAATGTATGGAGAGGTAAGGGTATTTTTTTACCACAACTATTTCCATTGATTATAGTTGGATGATGACCCTAGTTGAACATCATTTTTGTAATTATTTTGTTAAATATTAATATTAGCATATCAAATAGGATGAATATGAATAAAGAATGGATGAATTGAAATTGATTGAAAAAAGAGTATAAATATGGTGTGAAAGAGTTTTTCAAGTTTGAAAAAGATCATGCATATGAACCTTCTCAAATCCTTTGTGTGTGTTTACACTGTTGTTATTCAAGAAAAATTTGTCCAAAGGAGTTGGGAGAACACATGATCTGTCACAGAATAGATGAAATCTATACATGTTGGAATAAACATGGGGAAAAACGAATATAGACAGTGGTTGGGATAACACTATGTTTTATGTATCATCTGATATGATTACAAGTGTGAACAATGAAGACGATCATATGGAGGATGTGATTATAGATAAGAATGGTGATGAAGATTGTATTGAGGAAATGACAAGGATAATTGAATATGAACTTCGTGATTGCCAAAAATTGTTTGAGAATATAAAGACTTGTGAAAAGACACAATTGTATGATAGTTGCTCTAAATATACAGAATTGTCAGTCGTACTAAAGCTGTATAATTTGAAAGCAGTAAATAGGTGGAGTGATGCCAGTTTTACAAAACTACTTTCTCTCCTGAATGACATGATCCTAGAAGATAATGAGCTCCCAAGAAAAACATATGATGCCAAAAAAATGCTACGCTCAATGGGTATGATCTATGAAAGAATACACGCCTACCCAAATGACTTTATATTGTTTCTAAAGGACCACCAATAACTTATATAATTCCCAAAGCATGGTGCTTCTCGATACAAGAAAGATGAATCCAGTCCTAAGAAAGTTGTATGGTATTTTCCAATCATTCCAAGGTTTATATGCCTATATGGAAGTGAGGATACTGAAAGAAAATTGACATGGAATGCAGATAAAAGAATTAAAGATGGGAAACTACACCACCCGATAGACTCCCCTCAGTGGAAGAGAATTGATCATGAGTATCCTGAATTTGGAAATGAGACAAGAAACCACTTTCTTGTGTTATCTACAGATGGAGTGAATCATTTTGGTTTTCAAAGTAGTAGTCACAGTACATGGCCGGTTATGTTGGTAAATTATAACTTACCACCGTGGTTATGCATGAAATGAAAATACATCATGATATTTATTCTTATATGAGGACCAAAAAAATAGGTAAATGATATTGATGTTTATTTGGCTCTATTGATCTAGGATTTGAAATTATTGTGGGATTCAGGTGTTATGTTGTATGATGCTTACCAAAATGAAGATTTCACTTTGAGATCCATGTTGTACGGGATGATAAATTACTTCCTTCTTATGGAAATTTTTCAGTATATAGAATTAAAGGAACTCAAGGGTGTCCCATTTACAAACATGGTACACAGTTAATTAGATTGAAACATTCATCGAAAAATGTGTTTCTAGGACATTGCAGATTTCTAACATGATGACATAAGTACCAATATTGGACAAAATTATTTTATAGAAGTTCATAAGAATGTACGGAACTGTCTTAACTAACAAATGATCAATTGTTTTACCAAATTAAAATATATGGACACTACTTTTGATAAACCGTTTTTGAAAAATCTTATGAAAACTGGTTGTAAAAAGAGATTAGTTTTTTTAATTACCATACTGGAATTGTATGTTTGTAAGACATTTTCTTGATTTTATGAATGTTGAAAAAAATGTATGTGATAGTGTCATCGACACGTTTCTAAATGCACCCAGCAAAACAAAGGATGGAATTAAGGATAGATTGGATATAGTTGAGATGGAAATACGAGAAGAGTTGGCACTAGTGAAGGGTGAAAAATAAACATTTCTTCTTCCTACTGCTTACACTCTTTCCAGGCATGAGAGATATTAGTTTTTCAACTTCTCGAATGATGTAATGGTTCCATAGGGGTATTCATCAAATATCAAGAACATAGTTTCAATGAGATATTTAATGTTTAAGGGTCTGAAATCACATGAATTCCATTTTTTGATGCAAGATCTAATTCTTATAGTTTTACGTTGCATTTTTTTCCAAGAATGACCATCATACATTAATGAATCTCTGTTTCTTCTTCAATTATATATACAGAAAAGTTATAGACGCAGTGAAATTGCCAACTATGGGAATAGAAATTTCCATCATATTATGTTAATTGGAAGTGTTCTTCCCCCCCAACATTCTTTAATATGATGGTTCATTTTATGGTTCATTTGGTGAGAGATATTTTACTATGTGGTGCTCTATATTATATATGGATGTACCCCATTTAACGGTATATTAATATTTTAAAAGGGTATGTCAAAAATAAAATTCAGCTAGAGGGTTGTATTTTGGATAAATATATTATTGAGTAAGCCATTGAATTCTTTACTGAATACCATTCATTTGTGGAAATTTTTGGCCTACCTAAATCTCGTCACACTAGGCGGCTTGAGGGTGAAGGAATTTCTAGAAGAGAGGTTATCACAATCAATATTAAAGACCAGAAGAAGGCCCACCTTTATGTTTTTTCATAACAGTTTTGATGTTGACCCATATGTTCAAATCCACAAAAAACTTTTTAGGCATTTAAATCCATCTAGGGCTGACAAATGGATATCAGATACACATAATTGACAGTTTATAGGATTGTTTCTAGACCTTATTTTTAAGAAGTTAGATGAAAATACATAATCAATTTTAGAACGAATTTGATGGATAGCCATAGGAGAAAGTGTGTATGTATTATCTTACAATGATTGTGTAGTTAATGGTTATACATCCTATACTAATAAACATGATGAAGACAGTACCATGAAGAATAGTGGGATAACACTTGTGGCTGAAGCGATGAATTCTTTTGGTTCTAAGGACAGAAATCCAATTTATGCAAATATGTCATACTTTGGAATCATCAAACAAATATGGGAGTTTGATTATATTAAATTCCAAGTGCCTATTTATCAATTCAAGTGGGTTGATAACATGAGTGATGTTAAAATAGATGAATTGGGATTCGTGAAATTTGATTTCAGCAAGGAAGGGGAGAAATATGAACCATTTATAATGGAATCACAGGAAGTAAAATTATTTTATATTCAAGATCCTACAAACTAAAACTAGTCAATTTTTCTATTATTGACCAAAACAACTGAAGGTTCGGATGAAAGTTCAATGGAGATGACCCTTTCATTGGTAATTTGCAATCATTTCGCAGTGGTCCCAATGTAGACGGAATTTTTTTATTTCATAGAAGACTACAATAAAGGGATTTACATAGTCAATAGAGGAGTCATATCTCTTCAGCCTTTAAAAAAAGTTCAATAATCATGTTATTTGTTTATTGTAATATACATTGTGTTATGTTATGTTATTATCTATTTGCTGCTTCTTCTATGTAATCTAAATTAATTGTTAAACCACTTCTGCAGATAATGACTTATGAACCTACTAATGTGTCCAATTCCAATTCACAAGATGACTGTCAACCTGCTGCTGCTTCTCCTAGTACATAGCAACAACAAGTTTCCCAATCAGTTACTTCTAGTCTTAGTACTGAGGTACAACAGGTTTCTCAACCTTTTGCTGCTAGTCCTGGTGTCAATTCTTGCACCCCAGAGGAACATAATGATGATTATTCTAAGGAAATTGTAGGAAATGAAACCCTGACGGTGAAAAAAAACACAAGAGTGTCATAGTTTGATAGTTTTATCCAAAATCCTTAAGGCATCAAATATGAGGTGGAATGGAATAAGAAAGGCTAGCATGTTAACCCCAACAAAGCCATATTTAGTAGCTTCATTGGAATTATCACTCAACAACTCGTGTTGTTTGATGTATAGTCATGGTACCATGTTATCACCAGGCTTAATACACTAATGTGGGAATAGATTACAGTAACATTATGATTTTATTTATTTAATTTATTAAAATAAAATAAAATAATAAAACATTGAATTACTCTTCATCATCCATATCAGAGTGCATTTATAGTAGATTCCTCACACAAGGAATATGTATTAAGAGTTTCGGGAAGGATTTATAGAGGCTTCCGCAAAATTTTAATGAAATATCATCTTAAAGATGTTGAAGGGAAAATCAAGTTGCACCCACCTCATATTTATTCACACTTGATATCCCAAGGAGCATGGGATGTATTTAGAAACCATCATGGGGAGAAGACTTTTCAGGTACATTGTGTCTGGTAATACATTGTTTGACGTTGCTTGTATTCATGCCTTTGATTGATAGTCTTTTATTTATGAAAAAGAAACTGGGTGCTGAAAATAAAGAATGGGAAAAAAACCAGTGTACCACTACCGTAAAGTAGGGATAGGGTACCTTCACTTGAGAAAACATTGGTACATATTTTAAATCTAACATAATACTTTTATGTGACATAAAACAAAACCATAACCACGTTCCTCTATTTAAATGCAGATTAATGAATCAAAATCAAAAGCCACTTCCATCCCACTCCATGAGCTATGGAAGGAGGATCATGTAAATAAAGAGGGGTTACTTATAGATTAAAACACACAAAAAGTATGGGAAACATGTGTAAGTATGACATAATAAAAATTTGATTTGATTTAAATTTCTATTACATAATAATGACTACTTATTTTCCTATATTTTCTATCCGACACAGTCACAGTAATCAACAACACCTACACCAGATGGAGACATACTTTCAACGTCCTTGAAGCAACCAGAATAGTATGGTCGTGTTAGAGGTTCGGGTTTTGGGGTGACACCCCAAACATATTTTCAAAATTAAAAACAAGCAGAGGATAAAACATAGAAAATGAAAAATATCAGAGAAACATTAGATATGTTTCAAGAAGAATTAAAATACCAAAGAGAGATGATAGCAAGTTTGATGGGGGGATGCAAAGAGAAGAAACAACTAAAAATCAACCCATGCGTGAAGATACCTCCCCACCCCCACTCCCTAGATTTGAGGTGATCCATTCTCCTCAAAAACCTGACATATCTGAGGTAATAAATGTTATAATAATTGTTTCTGTGAAATGTGAATCACATAGATACTGGCACCTTTCCTATACTAATATTCTACAGGGTGAAAATAACTGTGATATATTTCTATAAACTCCCACCTATAGCCTTGTAGTGAGGGATATGGTGTTCAATATGCAGAATGACATGCTACACAATAGAAAACTTCCAATAGGTTATGTTAGAGTGTCGATTAACGTATCTAATGAGCCGAGATATGAGCTACTTGTTCCAAATGATGATGAAGACATCCATATAGTATAACCATCTATTGGAACATTCATTGCATGGACGTTAATTCTTATAAAAACACATATCGAAAAGGATTGCAATGGCCCGGGTTTTTGGGGACCATTACTTAGTAAAATTATGTTGTTTGAGGTGTTCTGGGTGGTCTAGAAGGCCATCCCAACTTCTCGGTGACTCCTAGTGGTATCCTTGGACTACTGGTAGCCTCGACCTACCAGTAACCTTGGGGTACCGGTAGCTCTTGGAAACCAGTAGCTCCCAGCTACCGGTATCTCCTAGCTACCGGTAACTCCCGGCTACCGTTAGCTCCCGGCTACCGCTAGCTGTCGCCAACCGGTATCTCACGGCTACCGGTAGCTATCTCCAACTGGTAGCTCTCGCCTACACCCATGGGTTTTCTAGTAACCCACGATCCCGATTCTTACACGGTTTTGAGTTTTTATCTCCGTATCTTAACCATCCCGATAATGGTGTATCTCAGCAGTTATAACCTAAAGGATTCTCCCTAAGTTTCCTTTTTCTATCACCCTGCGCTCGAAATGCCCTTCCTCCTGACGAATTGTACCCCCATTGAGAAGTTTTCCTTGATCGCATTCCGTGGAGTTTCTGCTTCTCACGTGAGGGTTTAACGTCGATCCTTGATCAATAAGGTAGGGATATTACCTTCGTCTCTCCTTTCTGTGTATCATGCGGGTCGGGAATAATTTTTTCTCTGTGTAAATTGTTGGAACCGAACTTAATGAAGATAATGAACGGACATTTAAAGAATGAAAAGGGGGTGTGATCGATGTCATGTTTTTCTCTTTTATTTTTGATGTGTGTTGTGAATTATATGGGCTTATGCTCACTGATAATCATGTCTATTAGTGGTCTTTCTCTGTGCACTAATGAACCTCGGTGTTCCTGGATGTTTAAATAACTGTAACATGGAATTGGTTAATTACGTATACTCGATTAAATAAAATGAAAGCAACAGGATTAACCTTTTCTGTGATAACCCCGGTTAAAGCACAGTGGAATTGAAACCATGGAGTGTGTTAAATCATTTAAATATGAAATTACCTGTGTGGGCCTACCTTGTGTTTGGTTTTCTTCCTTCACGGTCCAATTAAGGGTGACTTTATGGTTTTCTTGGATGGGATCCCATATTGTTATAGTTTCACTGGTTGTGAATCTGAGGCTGTGGGGGGTTACTCTGCTTATATTATGAATTAGGGTGGAATTCTCTATTGTTGAGAAACTGTTGGCTTATTGAGTTTGGGGACATGGGGCTATGTCTCGGGGTTGTTTTTTTCCAATACTTTGGGGAATCTCACTTGATCCCTAGTTGTTGTGACTTCACAAGAGAACCGGGTGTGAATACTTAAATTACCTGATGTTTTTCCTTTGTGTCCATTTTTTTTCATCTGTAAATGTGCTTGTTAGTTGCCCGATAGTCATGGGATTAACTCATAATGAACTGTTATGAATGATAACTTGAACAGGGGAACTGGGAACTATTTTTTGTGTGCCTCTTTTCTGAGGTAGCAGTGCTTGTGCACCTGCTTGTATCTGTTTGAGGAGCCGTAGGTTTGGTTGTGTGTTGGTATATATATATGTATAATTGTATGTTTTGTGTTTAGTCGCACCCCACCCACGTTGGTCACTTAGTGTCGGACACCCCATTTCATGGGGAAGGGCATTTCCCCCTAGTTACTCTCCTTCCTACTCCCTCTTCCCTCGGCTGTGATGGCTGGAGGTGACCTTACACCCAAGATTCTTCGGGTAGGTTTCGATTGGTGTGTTGTTAGCCCAGGTGATTTCGAGCAGGGGTTCTGGTTATGGTTTGTTTTCCCAGGTGTCTTTGGGATGAGGCCCAGGTGTTTTTGGGTATGTATGGATGGTTGTGAGGCCTAGGTGTGTGCGGTCAGGGATGTGTGGTTGTGAGGTCTAGGTGTGTGTGGGATGGAAGAGCGTGGTAGTGTCAGGATGTTTGCCATTAGGGATGAGCAGCTAGCTAGTGGGGGAATGGAGGTGCGGGGTACCCAAATGTTCTGTTCTTTTACTATTACCTTACTTCTTCTGTTTTTTAGTGAGCGTGGCCAGTGAGTGGGATGGATAGACTCCTTGATATATGTTGGTTTTTTCTGCTTCTCACAGTGACTTTAGTACGTCTCCCCACTTGTACACGAGAGCTATAGGTTTTTCGTACTAATAATTCTTTGTATGATCACCCTACATTTACTTTCAGGTTTTCAAGAGGATTTCAGAGGCCATGCGAGACCTTACTAGTCTAGACGTTGGAGTTGCTGTTGGTCACTGTTGTTTTCTGCTTCACCTTTTATTTTCCTGTTGGTTTGTACTTTGTAGTTCTTGTACCTTTTTTAGTTTTATTATTAAAACACACATGTAGTTTGGTTTTCTTTTGAGTTTTCTATACTTGGTGGTGTTTGGTGTTGACTCGTCCTTTCTCCCAATCTTGGTTAACTAAAAAGGGTAATGCCTCCCATATCATGAAACTGTTATACCCTTGGTGCTAGTCGCCACTCCGGGGCCTACTAGAGGTGGGACTCGGGGGTCATTATCTCTCCTTAAACTTAAATAAAGAAGGGCATTACAATCTGCTGTCCCTTCCCTCTTTTTGGTGAAGGCGGGTCGTGAAAGAATGGTATCAGAGGTGATGGTTGAGAGATAGGATGGATTCTGGAGTTAGGCACGGTGAGGATTGCATGGGATGGTAAGGCAAAAATGTTGGGTGACCTTGGTGCGTGAATTCGTCAAGGGAGGACTGGCTAGGACATAGGATTTTAGGGCCCCCCGTGATCCGATGCAAGGACTCTGAGCCTATCAAATGACCTAGTGAGACTACATTTATTGCAGGGTATAGACCCTAGGGAAGGTACATGCATCATACTGATTGTGTTTTTATTTAATTTGGGGCACCTTGGGGAGAAAAATTTAATAATAATAATAATAATAATAATAATTTCCCTTGCTACTCAGGTTTAGGAAATCTTTGTTTACCTTGCAGCTATGGCACCCGGATGTTATCCATGAGCAACCAGGGCGGTTGAGGCCCAGCAGATCAAGGCAGTTGACTAGAAGAGGGATGAATGAGATGAGTAGGATGACATGTGGCAGAGGACTTTTCTCTCCTTCCAGCGACAAACCCTCGAGAAGTACGAGGTCAGCGTTTCTGACTCAGTAACGGAGGGATGGATCAAGGAGTTATCCATCACCTTCTCTTTAATCCGTGCTCTGAGGGAGTACTGGGTTCTATTGTTCGTCAGTCAGCTGAGAGGAGCAGCGCGTCAGTGGTGGACGCTTTTCCTGGGAGAGAAGATAGAGGCAGAGGTCTCATGGGCCAGTTTTGAGAAGGAATTTCATGAACAGTTCCTCTCCTCTACGGCAATGGCTGAGAAGAGACACAAGTTTCTCTCCCTTCAGCAGGGAAGCATGTCAGTTAGGGAGTTGGGGATCAAGTTCAAAGACCTATGGTGCTTTTCCCCAGATCTCTTTTTGGATGAGGAGTCTCGGGCAAGAAAGTTAGAGGAGGCACTCCGTCCTTCTCTATAGTACGTTGTCACTCACTTCACTCTTCCTACGTACCTAGCAGTACAGAAGAAGGCCAAGATAGTATAGAGGATGCACTCGAAGGGAGGAACACCACGAGAAGGGAACCAGCTGAGTTCCTCAAAGGGGAAGGCATTCAGCAGCAGGTCTCCAGCGACAGGGACTTTCTAGTTTCGACAAGTAGGGTTTAGGCCTCATCAGTTCCAGTCCTGATCTTCTATCCCTCTCCCTTTTCTCGCAGGGCCAGGACCGAAGTGTTTCTCTTGTGGAGTTTTCGGGCATGTCCAGAGAAGGTGTCTGACTCGAGCTCCACATGGTGGAGGTGGGCAGTTTTAGTACCCACCTCAGTAGCATCCGTTGTCGAAAAGGCCTTTCTAGCAGCAACAACAGGCCCCTGTCCCTCCGAGGGACGACCTTGCGGGAGGAGATCGACACCGGGGTCCTCCTCAGGGACCTCGACCTGGGCGTGGTCGGGGAGGTGGTCAACAACAGCGAGGCAGAGGAGCTGGGCGTGGACAGTTTCACACCGTAGAGTTAGTAGCTCTGATGGGACCAGAGGTCTTTCGAGGTACGATTAGTTTATTCAGCACTCTTGTTTCTACCTTGTTTGATTCGGGAGCTTCTCACTCCTTCGTTACACCCGAATTATCCCATGCTCTGGGTCTGGACGTTGATAGACTTTTTGTGCCCCTAGTGTTGAGAACACCAGTTGGGGGTCAGAACAATATATCTTACTCTTTCCAGGTATGTAGACTGATGTTGGGATCGCATCAGTCCAGTGAAGACCTTCTTTCCTTGCAAATGTAGCAGTACGATGTCATTCTAGGCATTGACCGGTTATTCTTCGTGCATGCCATCATCGACTACTATTAGATAAGGATTGAATTATCCAATGAGGATGGATGGAGTGTGAATTTTTTTTGGGATAGGAGTTATTAGGAGGGAAGTCTACGCATGGATCCACTCCTTTCTATGCTGAGTGGGATGTCAGTAGAGTCGGCAGATGCAGGAATGATGGATGTCTCAGAGGTTGTAAGATAATTCCCTGATTCCTTTCCCGATGAGGTTGTGACTCTACCCCCTCAACGTGACGTTGAGTTTGGGATAGTCTTAAAGCCTGGTGCCTGCCCGATCTCGATGGCTCATTATCGGATAGTACCTTCTGAGTTGCGAGAGTTGTGGATTCAGATTGACGATCTGATGGATAAGGTCTTTGTTCGACCCAGCGTGTCGCCATGGGGTGCTCCAGTTTTTTCGTAAGGAAGGCAGATGGTAGTCTATGACTATGAATAGACTACCGGAGGTTGAATCAGGTGACGATCAAGAATCTTTACCCCCTCCTGAGGATAGATGATCTCTTCGACTAGCTAAGGGGATCATGTTGGTTCTCTAAGATCGATCTACGGTCTAGATACATCCAGTTGAGAGTGAAGAAAAGTGATATCTCGAAGACGGATTTCGGGTGCAGATATGGACACTTTGAGTCTGTGGTCATGTCGTTTGGTGTTACAAACTCACCATCTACGTTCATGAAACTCATGAACTCTGTTTTCCAAGAGTTTCTGGACCATTTCTTTGTGGTGTTCATCGACGACATCCTTATCTACTCAAGATCATAGGAAGATCATGTTGAACATCTTAGGGAAGTTTTGGGAGTCCTTCGACACCACCAACTTTATTGAAAACTGTCTAAGTGCAAGTTCTTAACGTGAGAGGTACATTTCCTTGGACACGTAGTGTTTGAGAAGGGAATAGTAGTAGACACGTCGAAGGTCGAGGTAGTCGTTTCATGGGAAGAACCCAAGAATGTGGCGGATGTTTGTAGTTTCTTGGGTCTGGAAGGATATTACCGGAGGTTTGTGCCTAACTTCTCTCGAGTATCAGCTCCGTTGACAGCTTTGACTAGGAAGGACCTGGACTTCATGTAGAGTGACTAGTTCCAGATAGCTTTTGGCTACCTAAAAGAGAAGCTGGTTAGTGCTCCAGTGCTTAGATTACCAGAAGAAGGGGTGATGATTGAAGTGTTCTGTGATTATTTTGGCTTTGGGTTGGGATGTGTGCCGATGCAGCAGCGAGGAGTGATCTCTTATGGGTATAGGAAGTTACACCTTCATGAACGTAACTATTCCACCCACGATCTGGATCTTGAAGTCGTGGTGTTCAAATTGAAGTTGTGGCAACATTATCTCATCGTAGAGCACTTTTTGGTCTTCTCAGATCACAAGATCTTGCGTTATATCTTTTCCCAGTGAGATCTGAACTTGTGGCAGCGGAGATGGATTGAGTTCCTCCAAGATTATGACTTTGAGATCTCTTATACTGAGGGCAATGGAAATGTTGTGGCTGATGACCTGAGCAGGAAATCAAAAAATCAAGTAGTTCGGGAATCTGCAGATGCTTGGAGAGCGATGGAAGAGTTGGAGACCTTGCATTTGGATGAAAGGGTGGAAGGTGGAAGAGGTTGTTTGTTTCAGATGACGGTAGTTTCCTCCTTAGTGTTGTAGGTGGAAGAGTCTCAGTGGGGGGACTCGGAGGTGGAAGTGATGCGGGATCATGTTTATCATGGAAATTCTCCTGAGGGATGGTCGGAGGATGTTTAGCATCAGATTCTTTTCCATGGATGTCTTTTTGTTCCAGAGGTTATGCGTAAAGTTGTTCTTCCTGAGTTCCATGTCTCAGCTTTAGAATTACATCCTAGGGTCTCAAAGATGTACCAAGGCCTGAGGGGACAGTTTTGGTGGCTTGAGGTAAAGCGGACGGTGGCAGAGTTTGTGGCTAAGTGCCTCATGTGTCAGCAAGTGAAGGCTGAACACTGTTTCCATGGAGGGTTGTTGTAGTCATTGGATGTTCCCGAGTAGAAGTGGGATGACATCTCGATGGACATCGTCATAGGGCTACCCAGGGCTTAGGGAGGCTATGATGCCATCTGTTTAGTGATGGATCAGTTGACAAAATCAGCACACTTCTTAGAGATTAAGGAGTCAAGCCCGGTGAGCACCTTAGCCCAAAGGCACATCGATGAGGTGGTGTCGTTACACGGGATCCCAAGATCTATTTTCTTTGATCGAGACATGCGGTTTACCTCACGAGTCTGGAGGGGATTACAGAATGCCTTTGGCACCCAGCTATGCCTTAGCACTGGTTTCCACCCTCATACAGATGGGAAAACAGAACGAACGATCCAGACGTTGGAAGACATGTTGTGGGCATATGTTCTGGATTTTGAGGGATCATGGGTACGATACTTGCCTCTAGTGGAGTTTGCTTATAACAATAGCTTCCACTCCACTATTGGTATGAAACTGTTTGAGGCCTTGTATGGAAGGTCGTGTCGCTCACCCATTTTCTGGACAGAGATTGGGGAAGCAGCTATTCTTGGGCCAGAGGTGGTGCAGGGCACCACTGAGAAGGTTCAGCTCATGCGTGAGAGGATGAAGGCATCCAAGGACCGGCAGAAGTCTTATGTCGATCGTAGGAGGAGGCCCTTGGAGTTCAAGGTTATGAATCATGTGTTCTTGAATTTTTCACCTCGACGTGGGCAGTGAAGGGTTGGGAAGGGGACTAAGATCTCCCCTAGGTTCATCGGACCTTTCGAGGTGTTGGGACGAGTTGGTGAGGTGGTGTATTAGCTGGCATTGCCACCTTATTTGGAGAAAGTCCACAACGTCTTTCACGTCTCCCAGCTTCGTCGATATCTACACGACGACTCCCATGCCATTGATTTGGGAGAGTTAGATGTCTAAGACGATGAGACCTTCATAGAATGACCAATCAGGATTGAGGATCGTAAAGATAAAGTGCTTCGGGGATGAACCATCCCCTTGGTTCATGTGTTGTGGAGGCATGGTGGCCTGGAAGAGAGCACTTGGGAGTGGGAGGCCCAGCTATGCATTCAGTATCCAGAGCTATTTTGACTTCCTTGTTGTTTTGTTCTGATCCTTGTTGAGATATTCTACCATGTGCTTTAAAATAAGAAATGTTTGTTTTTATTAGCTATTAGATGATCTGTTCCCTGTTCTCTGTGTGTGTGTGTGTTTGAATGTGTGATGATGGGAAAACATGACTGCTAATCAGGACGCATTAATTTGGATGTGATTAAACCTGTGCGGGCAAGTTAGTGCCGCCCAAAGCGGATAATATCCTGACATGTAGGAGGGGACTCCCTAACTCATGTGTTGGACAGTGTGACCCTTGTTCTTGTTTTGAATGTTTGTCGTTGATAACTATTGGGGGGAGTGTTCCTGGATGTATAGGGGGTTCTGTTCCAGCTTTCCAACAATACAGGGTTTACCCCTGAAAAGTATCTTTAGAGGGTGTTTGTTTTGACCCCTCTTTTATTTCGTTCTGGTTTGTTATTATATTCTCGGGGATGATAATAGTTTGAGAAGTATTTGATGTAATGGCCCTGGTTTTTGGGGTCCATAACTTGGTAAATATCTGTTGTTTGAGGTGTTTTGGGTGGTCTGGAAGGCCATCCCAGCTTCTCGGTGACTCCTAACAGTAGCCTTGGCCTACCGGTATCCTCGGCCTACCAGTAACTGTGGGGTACCGATAGCCGAGAGCTACCGGTATCTCCCGGCTACTGGTAACTCTCAGCTACCGGTAGCTGTCACCAATTAGTATCTCTCACCTACCACCACAGGTTTTCCAATAGCACCTCCTTTTTGCACAAATTGGTTTTTAAACCATGTTTTGACCCCTTTAAGCATGTTTTAAATCCCATTAATGCCCTTTAATGGCGTTTAATTGAATTTTTAGTGAGTTTCCCTCCTTAAATGAAAAACGATGAGGTGTGCGTCGGTTTAAACCTCCCCAAAAAGGCAGGGACCTTTTAAGTGGCGTGTGGGGTGTCCCAGCCGCGTGGTAACCCACGATCCCGCTTCTTATGCAGTTTTGAGTTTTTATCTTCGTATCTTAACCATCCCAGGAATGGTGTATCTCAGCCTTTATAACCTAAAGGTTTCTCCCTAAGTTTCCTTTTTCTATCACCCTGCGCTCGGGTTCCCTTCCTCCCGACGAATTGTACCCCCGTTGTGAATTTTTACTTGATCGCATTCTGTGGAGTTTATGCTACTCACGCGAGGGATTAACATCGATCCTTGATCAATCAGATAGGGATCTTACCTTTGTCTCTCCTTTCTGTGTATCATGCGGGGTGGGAATACTTTTGTCTCTGTGAAAATTGATGGAACCGAACTTAATGAAGATAATGAACGGACCTTTAATGAATGAAAAGGGGGTGTGATCGATGTCATGTTGTGCTCTTTTATTGTTGATGTGTGTTGTGAATTATACAGGCCTATGCTCACTAAAAATCATGGCTGTTGGTGGTCTTTCTCTATGCACTAATGAACGTCGGTGTTCTTGGAGGTTTAAATGACCACAACACGAAATTGGTTAATTACGTATACTCGGTTAAATAAATTGAAAGCACCAGGATTAACATTTTTTGTGATAACCCCGGTTAAGGCACAGTGGAATTGAAACCATGGAGTGTGTTAAATCTTTTAAATCTGAAATTACCTTCATGGGCCTACCTTGTGTTTGGTTTTCTTCCTTCACGGGCCGATTACAGGTGACTTTATGGTTTTCTTGGATGGGATCCCCTGTTGTTATACTTTTGCTGGTTTTGAATCTGAGGCTGTGGGGGGTTACTCTGCTTATATCACGAATTGGGGTGGAATCCTTTGTTTTTTAGAAACCATTGGCTTCTTGAGTTTGGGGACATGGGGTTGTGTCTCGGGGTTGTGTTTTTCCAGTACTTTGGGGAATATCACTTGATCCCTAGTTTTTGTGACTTCACAAGAGAACTGGGTGTGAATTCTTAAATTACCAAATGTTTTTTCCTTTCTGCCCATTTTTTTGTTTCATCTGTGAATGTGCATGTTAGTTTCCCAGTAGTGAAGGGATTAACTCATACTGGACTGTTATGAATGATAACTTGAACATGGTAACTGGGAACTGTTTGTTGTGTGCCTGTTTTCTGAGGCAGCAGTGCTTGTGCACCTGCTTGTATCTATTTGAGGAGCCTTATGTTGGGTTGTGTGTTGGTATATATATGTATAATTGTATGTTTTCTGTTTATTCGCACCCCACCCGCGTTGGGCACTTAGTGTCGGACACCCTATTTCATGGAGAAGGGCATTTCCCACTAGTTACTCTCCTTCCTTCTCCCTCTTCCCTCGGCCGTGATGGCTAGAATTGACCATACACCCAAGATTCTTCGAGTAGGTTTCATTTGGTGTGTTGTTAGCCCAGGTGTTTTCGGGCAGGGGTTCTTGTTATAGTTTGTTTTCCTAGGTGTCTTCAGGATGAGGTCCAGGTGTTTCCGGGAATGGATAGATGGTTTTGAGGCCCAGGTGTGTGTGGCCAGTGATGTATGGTTGTGATACCCAGGTGTGTGTGGGAAGGAAGAGCGTGGTAGCATCAGGACGTTTGTCGTTAGGGATGAGCAGCTATCTAGTGGGGGAAATGGAGGTGCGGGGTACCCAAATGTTCTGTTCTTTTACTATTACCTTACTGCTTGTGTTGTTTGGTGAGCATGGCTGGTGAGGTGGGATGGATAGACTCCTTGATAGATGTTGGTTTTTTTTTTGCATCTCACAGGGACTTTAGTACATCTCCCCACTTGTGCACAAGAGATATAGGTTTTTCCAACAAAGTATGATTTTTATTCTCACCCTACATTTACTTTCAGGTTGTAAGGAGGACTTCGAAGGCCGTGCGGGACCTTACTAGTCTATACATTGGAGTTTATGTTGGTCGTTGTTGTTTTATGCTTCACCTTTTCTTTTCTTGTTGGTTTGTACTTTGGAGTTCTTGTACCTTGTTTAGTTTTATTATTAAAACATTCATGTAGTTTGGTTTTCTTTGGTGTTTTCTATACTTGGTGGTGTTTGGTGTTGAATCATCCTTTATCCCAATCTTGGTTAACTAAAATGGGTAATGCCTCCCATATTGTGAAACTGTTATACCCATGGTGCTAGTCGCCACTCCAGGGCCTACTGGAGGCGGGAATCGGTGGTCATTATCTCTCCTTCAACTTAAAGAAGGAAGGGCATGGAAATCTGTTGTCCCTTCTCTCTTTTTGGTGAAGGCGAGTCGTGACAAGGATGTATCTATTTCTAATTAATTTTTCAAGATGAACCTTTAACATTTAAGGAAAAAAGGTCTAAACCAATGAATGTTATTACAGAACAATAAAGAGATGGGGTGAAATGAAATATCAGAAACTATCTCAAGGATCAACCAACCGATTGAAATGATCTTCTAAGAGAACCTTCACCCCACCATTCTATATCCACATTTAATATCAGTGTAGGATCATGTGGATAAAAAGATGATAGACGACAATTCTCACGCAACTTATTTTGAAAAAAATATGTACGGAGTGGAAAATAAGATTTCATTAGTGCTGAAAATGTAAATGAATTCCTCAAGTATGAATGGCTAGGCACCTCACTTATAAATGTATAAATGAGGTATGTTTTCATGATTTTATTTTACAAAATCTGATATTCTTTGATAATTATGACTAAATACATTTAATATTTTTCTCCGGTGTATATATGAAAAACAATTTAAGAGATTTCCCCATGAACAAAAATTTGGACTCATTAGTCCTCACATCACCTCTTCAAAAGAAGAAATAAATTCTGATAAAGAGGCTAAAATAATGTCATCTCTACTCAAATCATTAGAAAATAAAATTATGGATGACAAAATATATTTAATACCAACAATGCATAGGTAAAACTCTACAATTTAATAATATCAACTATATTTTCATTTCTTTCATTACTTATTCCTTTTTGTGTTTCTAGGCAACATTGGATGCTTATTACAGTCAATTTGGATACTCCAAAGATTTATTTTCTGGATTCAATGCATGGATATGCAACAAACCGACCATGCATGATGGCGTTCGTCAATTTTTAATATAATAGATACAACATTTAAGAACTAAAAATCTATTTATATAATTTATATTATCCTTTAATCAGGATTCTGTTATGATAGGGTGGTGTATCAATATCGTCTACTTCATGCAATGAATCTAGGGCCTAAGGATAAGAACTCCCACAAGATCTAAAAATGGAAAAATATCCAGGTATATATAATAATATTGCACAATCCAAACACATATAAAAAAAATTACTTATTTATCTCAATGTTTCAATAGTGTCCAAAACAAACAAACAGAAAGTATTGTGGTTATTATGTTTGTAAATTTATGAAAGAGATCGTATTTCATCAACAAACCAGCATCCCTGAAGAGGTATTTTCAAAAATAATTACGAGTTCATTTAAAATATTTATTAATCCTTTTGGTATTTATATTTTTTCAATACTACCATGACTGTCTCAAAAACTCATATTCACAAGACGATATAGATGTGTTTAGAGACGAATGGGCAGCATACCTGATGGAAGATTGTACACAAATAGGATGAAGGTGAATTCCTACTAATTATGTTATCCTTATATGATCATTGATATATACCTTTTTTACACTTATTGATCATATATGATCACCCTTTATTATGTTTTATATCCTTAGGTTGTGAAGAATGGTTTTAGAAATTATTTTCCTTTCTTGTAAATAATAACTTAATGAGAGACTCTTGAGAAATAGTCCTTTATGTTTCCATGTTTTCAAAAGCACTAGACCTAAACTATTATGGAATGGATCATTTAAATTCTTTATTTTGGAATTTTATGAAGCTATTTCTGTTGATGTAGTGTGTTGGATGAATATCGGTTGTGCACCACTCACAAATTTAATAAAAAAAACTAAGGATTATTCACTACTGTTGGTTAAATACTGCTTAGCGTAACATCTGATCTTAACATCATATTTGGCCTCCCCTTGATGCTCTCATCCCACACCATCTCTTTGATATCATCATTCTGCCTTCACTTTTCCTTCATTTCATACACCAATTTACTAGGTAAATGGGTTCATGAAGAGAAGGAAAAGTGAACGCTGAATGATGATATCATAGAGATGGTGTCGGATGAGAACATCATGGGGATGCCAGATGGGAAGTCCAGATCAGATGATGTGCTAAGAGGTAGTTAACCAAGAGTAGTAAAGTGCACAAAGAATCATTAGTTTTGTTATTAGCTTATATTTGGACCAAAGAAGCTGTTTGTAAAGATGTAATGGTATCGTTAGGATATAATATGTCTATTTTAACGAAAAATTATATAATGAAATGTTGATTTGATTTTCATTATTCCTTGCAGGGTTAGTTTATTTTAGAATATTTCTATCCATGTGACATGCCTTTGTAGGAAGATAAATGACGATGTGTATACTTAATCACAGAGTTAATCTTGATGTTTGAACAGTACATTCATAGTACATAGATCTTTCATCTCAACAATTTCTCAAATAAACCCACCTCATATATACATATGCATGACCCTCAAAATCTGGGTTCCTATGCACCTCATATGGAACCTGCATCACATCAATTCCCATATTCATACACACCTTACATACAAATTCTAGAAGAAGAATAAATAAATTTGTTATAAGGAATTGAATACCTGATAGATTCCCTTGGGCTTTTATTTTTATTTTAGTATTCTATGAAACTCTTGGTATTCTGTGAAATTTCTTATATATGGGAGAGTAATGGGAAATATATTTCACTAATGACTCAATATTTTATAGCTCTATGGGAACTCTTAGGTTTTTTATCTACTTCACATAAGCCTCTTCATGTGATCGTGTCACATAAGCTCATTTGTATGAATGATTCATGTGAACTGGCCGTGTGATCTCATCACAATATAAAATCACATAATCAAAGTAATTCACTTGAACCATGATTCATGCATTCTTGTATTATTTACATGATCTCATAAAGCTTCAAGGGTCATGTAATCATATAAAACTCCCAGGTTCATTTTATCATGTGATCCTATTATGGTCATGTGATCACATGACTTTGAACATGTCATGCACTTAATTTTGAAGCCTATATGGATTGATTTTAAAGTTTTATAACATTATTTGGAGCTTAAACCCCATATTTAAAGATAAAAAATGTATAATTCTATATAAAATTAGAAGTTTGGGTGGTTATTTGGATGGGTTATTCGATCAGGTGGAAGCTTTGGGATAAACTGGGGTTGTCCCTTCTTGGTTCAGTGTACTGCCACAGATTTTGTGGTTGATCTGAAAAAGATAGTATTTTATGAATCTATTTAGGCTTACCAAACCTTTACTTACAGCAATAAAATTATGATGGTAGACTTGTTCTGTTTATAGATTCAATACATGAAAACATTTCATTTTATGTATGGTGAGTTCTACATTAGTATATCGGGAATTAAGATGATCTATGGTGCGATGATTTTAGGAGACAAGTATGATGAGTACATTCATCCCCCATATACTCGAGATGACATGGAATATAAACCTCCCAGTATGAATGATCTCATAAATCTATCATAACATCCATTGGTACGGACCCATATCCCAGGGTTGACATCCCCTTTAAGAAGTTGTTTGACTTGTTCATCAAGAAGACTCGTCATGAGTGTATAAATAAGAATCCCAAGGCTTGGACATCATGATAATCCTATGGGGAAGAGGTTTATCACTTTAAAATAGTTTAATAGTGTCAATTGAATGACTAGGGATGGTCAGTCACCTCCCAGGACCATCACCTTATTCATCTAGTAAGATTTTTAGCAATGTACCTAAGCGAGTACCCATTCACAATATAGGAAAAAGGTGGAGTTATGGTCTCTACCTTAATGATGGAAGAGTTGATTATAGGTGGTATGATTAACATCTTGTTTTTCCCATGTTGGCTAAGTTATATTTCCAACTTCACCACATCTATAGGGGTATGCCCTGTTTATAATATTAAACCCCTTCTAACTATGGTGGGGTTGGATGGGGGCCCACATTGGTGGATATGAGTTACATAATACTCACAACATTCCAAGTTACCATATCAAGAAATTTCTATAAAGTATTAGCGGGGTCTGGCTAATCACACTAAAGAATTAGGAGATCAAGAGAAAAGTGAACCGGTATGATCAGTTTTTTTATACCATATGGAGCACCAACCTGTGAAATTACCAATAAGGTAAAGGGTGATCATGTAGCCTAAGCCTATCTTTTAGCCATATTTTAGGGTGTTTTATCCACTTGGATTAACAAAAATATATTCTATGAGTGGTATTCATCATACCACTTTGGGGGATAGTTCATTTCATTCAGATGAAATTCCCCAATCCTCCCCACATCTGTTCAGAAATGCATCCCATGGTGGCTCACAAGTTATGGATAATGTTCACCTCATAGGAAACTTTGGTTCAGGTGACCATCCCTTAAGATAGTGTGGGTTTTGGCCTCTTCAAGGCTTATGTCAATACCTTGGTCTGATCATACCTAAATGGTCATTTGGATCCATTGGTGATAAAGCACATAGATCTTATAATAGTGGATGAGGAGGAGGACACAGGGGCTCTGGAATCATCAAAAATTTAGATTCCAGACAAAAAAAATCTTCCAAATGATCCACAACTCTCTATATGTATTAGAAGAAAATGAGTCACTTAGATCCCACACCATCAACAGGGAGGGTGCCAACGGATTTGGTAACAATGTATGGGGTTTCCGTGAAAGAAGTTCCAGTCGGTGGGGGATCTGCTCTAATTATAGTGGTGTTTCCGATCACATTCCAATACTGGAACAACTATAGGAGGAATAAATTGACCATAGAGGTCTGGAGAGTGTTGTGTCAAGTGGAAATAGAGCTATAGGGATTTGGGAGTGTGATCTCTCCCAAAGGTTTATTCTATATACAACAGCCCATTGAAGTCAAAAAACTTCTCTAAGAACATAGTGTGGTGATTCATTCTACCAAAGGTCAAGACCATTACACACCCCTAACTTAGAGAGTGATAATTCCTAGCACAATGGTAACTAGTGATGATAAGGGAGACTAGTATGGCTCTAGTGAAGAGGTAAGATAAGTTTTTTCATTAGTTTCCTATATTCTTTTATATTGGTAGGACTACGGTGAAATATCTTTTCTCTTGGATATTTCAAGAGGCTGGTAAAATTTGGTCACCTACCACATCTCTAGTTTACTTTCCCAAGGACACGGTGGCCAAAGTTGGTAGAAAACGTGAATGAGAAGATGATGATCAGGGCTTTCCAAGTAAAATGGTGTTCATGGATGTGGTTGTTTCTGATCCAAAGGAAACACCATTTGTTCCTCAATTAGCACCACCTTTGGCACCTCAAGTTATATTTTGAATTTCCTTCCTCTAAGAGGACTATGAAGAGAAAGTGGTCAAGTCCATACACAAAGAAACCATGAAAATCATTAATTTTTTTACTTTGTGGACTTTTTTCCTTTTTATTACTCTAGTAGATTATCATGGTTGCTTACCTACCCATATCAAGGTCAAGTTTCAATTATCATCTAGTCTTAAGGCCCCTACCTACCCAAATGTATCTTTTTTATTAAAAAATTACATTTTATTAATGAATTCTTTCATATTAATTTTTAATTTATTTCATTGTTGTATTACTAACATAATATTTGTTTTCTTATATAGGTGGAATTTTTTCCCAAGTTTGGATGCTTTGTTCAGCCAATAATACCATGGATGACAATTTTTTGAGAGGGAATCGTGGAAGAAAAAAGGATAAAACATTAATGTTTTTTACAGTTTTAGGGATAATTGTAATTGTAACCATATAAAACATTATATTAAATGTATATAGCAGTGTGTTTTTTTGTATTCGTTATTTCAATTAAATGTATATAGCATTGTTTTTGAAACTCTTATGCGCACTATTTTGTTCTTCTATTCTATGTGGGTGTGTAGGTGTTGTTTTGTGCAGCTATTTTGTGTTCATGTGCTGTTTTGTGTTGTGTGTGTAGGTGCAGTCTCAGGTGTGAAGGTTTTGTGTTGGTGTTATTTTTTCTCAGGCAACTTGGCCTTTATCATCTCTCAAAAAAGCGCTGATAAAGGCTTCCATTATCCGCACTAAAAATGTACTGATCAAGGGGGACCCTTATTAGTGTTTTTTTAGTGCGGATAAAGAGAACTCTTTATCATCGCTTTTTTAACACTATTAAAGGGGAACCCCTATCTTCACCGCAATTAATAGCACTTTTATAGGGCTATAAAAGTCTGTTTTAGCACTTTCAAAAACCCTATTTTTAGTAGTGTAATGCATTTAATATAAAAAAAATTCTTATTTATTTTTAATATTTTTTTAATATATTAATTTTTCATAATTATTATATTTTTCTTTAAAGTAAATTTTAATATTCATTTTTATTTAATTAGTAACTTATTATAAATTTTAAATATTTATTTTTATTTTTTTCCACTAGTATTTATCAGTTCTATTTGAAACACTAATAAAAGCATCATTTGTCCTTGCTTGAAAAAGGTGTTGATAAAACAAACATTTAACAGTTCTAAAATGGAAAGTGTTAAAAAATTTAAGATTTATGAGTGCCTTTTTAGTGCTAATAAATCATAAATTTATCATTGATTTTTACTATCCCTGATAAAACCCCTTCCCCTTCTCAAAAAACTCTAACTGAGATCGGCCCTACTCATGTCTTTCAAGATCTCATAGAAGCTAAATTATACAGTTACACACTTCAAATCTTTTAATTGAACCAAACATTAAATTGAAGATATGTTATTCCTTACTCATTTTTAATCGATCTTTCATCCTTGTGATTTTTTGTTCTTCTCATTGGGTTTTTCTTATTTGTGTGATGTTTTGGAACTATTTTTGTGATTTTTAGACCTTTTCCTTGGTTCTTCCCTTATGATTGATGTCTGACCCCTTGGTCACATTATTGTTTCTTTTTCTTCTTCATATTGATGTTTTCCCACTTTTTTCACAGTTTTTTTTCTTTCTATGAATTTCAAAAAACTCTCATTGTCATTTTCTTATTAATAATGGTTTAATTCCTTTTCTATAAGATATATTATATTATAATCCATTCCTTATAAATTCAAAATCAATATGAAAATATAAAGGAATTCAATATGATCGAATGAATTAATGAGAAACCAAAAAACATGGGTATTAAGGTGTATGTGTTAGGGATGTTAGTCATTTTGATTATGTCTCATGAATGTTGTATGTCTGATGTGTGTCACACATTTTTGTTGATTTTCACTATTTTTTAAGACAAAATAAATTTGTTTAAGTAAAATATCATCTTTATTTGGGAAATGTATTAAGGGTTGTTTTTGACCATAGGTACCTACCATGTACCTTTTCCTAGTAGATTTATTCTGGGATTAGAAAATTGATACTGAGTTTATACCGTAAGGAATTTGATTTATGTTTATTTTATAGAATAAGAATGTTTTTCAAGGATTAACAAAAAAGTTTCAATTTACATAAACAAACTATTTCATGGTTGTATATGTGATTTTAAGGTTTTATATATCCTAGACATTTAAATATTCTTATAATGTATGAAATATGATGGTTAAATTTAATAATTAAATATCAATTTTATCATTACCGCATAGAATATAAAAATGAAAAACACACCCAATTGCACCATAAAAATAAATTTTCACAATTATTTGATTATATAACATTTTATATGTTTGAATATTTTAAAATGGGAAACCCCACATTTTTAAAAGTAAAACAGATATGGTGATTTATTGTCCCACAAACATACATATGTGTGTGTATCAAAATGTACATTATAAATTTTTGGTTTTTGGTACTTTTTTATCATTGAAAATGATATTATTATATATAAATATCTATTTATAATGAAATAAGAAAATTCAATCTTTGAAATGTTCCAACATTTCAGCTAAATAGATAAAATTAATCCTGGAAATGTTATTAAATTTTTTTATCCAAATTGAGGGAGTAAATACCTAAATGATGAGTTTACCAATAATTTTTGGGGGTGTAGTATTATATCATTACCCATTAATTTTGAAATACCATAATTAATTGTTCGTTGAATGAGAAAATACATTTTTGAATATGGTTCAGCCAATGGTGATTTAAGATTGAGCTTATTATTTTAATTTGTTATTATTCTCTAGAAACAATATCATTTTTTTTAACCAATTTTTATATATAAAAATCCAAAATACACCATATGATATATATATTTAAAAGAATAATAAAACAATATTAGTATTTGTTCTTCAAGGTGACCTCCAACAATTGTCAATCAACATGAAAACCTTTGAAAAAGTGAACTAACTGGAGATGATGAAATCCATTAAAAAGTATTAAATTATTACCTACCTTTATGAATCCATTTCAGAAAAAACAATTTATGATAAGAGAATTTTTTAATAACAAAACTTGTGTTATAATCCTTTAAATCCATATAATTCTTGATCAATATAAGTTCTAACAAGTTTTTGACTCAGTGATAATTTATATCAAATGCGATGACTATATGTGTGTGAGTGAGTATAAAGAATATCCTTTTAGGATTATAACTCATAACTTTTGTGAATTTATTTATTTTATATTAAATATTAATATTTTTTAATTAAATAACATGAATATGAATTGAAAATGGATGGATTTCAATCATATGAAACAATAGTTTGAGTATGGGGATAAAGAGTTCATTAAGTTTGCAAAAGGTCTTGTATATAACCATTATATAATCCTTTTTTAGTGTTTACATTATTGTAATTGAAGAATAAATGGTCTATATTAGTTGAAAGAACATTTGATATATCATGAAATATATTGAATTTATAAATATTAGATTAAACACTAGGAAGAACTGAATACAGATAGTGAATGGGATAATACTTCATTTTATAGATCATCTGGTATGATTACAAGTGTGAATGTTTTTTTATATCATATAAAGGATATAATTATAGGTGTAAACTAAGATGAATATTGTATTAAGGAAATGAAAATGACAGTTGAAGATGAACTTCGTGATTTTCCATAGGTATTTTATAAGTTAAAGAGTTGTGAAAAGACCCCATTGTATATTGTATATACTAAATATATAACATTTTCATCCTTAATGAAGCTATATAATGAAAAAAATAACAATGGATGGAGTGATGCTAGATTTAATGACCTACTTTCTCTCTTAAATAATATGATACAAGAATATAATGAGCTTCCCTGCCAAACATATGAAACTAAAAGAATACTACATTCAAAGCGTATGATCTCGGAAAGAATTCATGCATGTCCAAATTATTGTATATAAGTTCACAAGGACCATGAATAAATTAAAAAATTCTTAAAGTGTGGTGTGTCTTGATAAAAGAAATATGAATCAAGTCCTTTGAATGTTGTATAGCTCTTTCCAATCATTCCAATGTTTAGGTTCTGATATAGAATTAATGTGGTCGCAAGGTAATTTATGTGGAATATAGATATATTAAATAAATATGGGAGACTTCAATACCCAAAAAACTATCCTCAGTGATATAAAATTGATCATGATTATCCTAAATCTATAAATGAGTCGAGAAACCAGTATATTGCATTCTCTATAGATGGGTGAATATTTTTGGTGTACAAAGTATAACTCAAAGTACATGGAAAATTATATTGGTAAATTATATAACTTTTTATCATAGATATACTTGAATATAAAATAAATTATGTTATATATTCTTATATTGGGACAAAAATAACTTGGTAATGATATTAATATTTATTTTTATTCATTAATCAAATATCTAAAATTAATGTGGGATTAAGGCATTACATTATATGATGCTTATAGAAATGAAGATTTCATGTTGAGAACCAAGTTTTACAAGATGATAACTAAATTTACTACAAGTATAATTATTTTAGGAAATACTATTAAAGGAACTAAAGTGTGCCCCATTTGTGAACAAGTTACACAATCATTTTGGTTAAAACATTTCTCAAAGACTGTGTTTCTTGGACATTGAAAATTTATATCCTAAAAATACAAATAACTATCTTTAACAAAATTTATGTGATAGTGTTCAATGGAATGTTACTAAATAAAAGAAATAAAATGATAACATTAAGTCTAGGTTGGACATGATTGACATGGGTATACGGGAAGAGTTGGTATCAGTGAAGGGTGAAAGGTATACTTTTCTTTCTCTAGATTCTTATACTTTTTTTGGTAAGGAGGTATATCATTATAATAACTTCCTGAATAATTTAAAGGTTTTAGTGGTGTATTCCTCAAATATCAAGAATATTTTTTCAATGTATTATTTAAATTTAATGTTCTTGAATCACATGATTGTCATGTTTTGATGTAATATTTAATCTCTATAGCTTTATATTGCATTTTTCCTAAAACTTTCTTTATTACATTCATCAATATTTTTTTCTTTTTTAAATATATATACATTAAAGTTATTGACCAGGTGAAATTTTTAACTATAGAAAAGGAAATTAATTCTATATTATGTGAATTATAGATGTTATTCACATAGTCACTCTTTGATATGATGGTTCACTTGATGGATCACTTGGTTAGAGAGATTTGGCTATATAGTCTTGTACATTATAGATGGATATAACCGATTAAATAGTATACAAATATTTTGAATGGGTATTTCAAAAATAAATTTTTTTCAAAGGGTTTTATTATAGAGTGATATATTATTGAGGAAGCCATTTAATCCTATAAAACCTAACTGTCTGATGTGGAGTTCATTGGTCTACCAAAATATCATTGTATAGAGCTACTTGTGGTTGAAGGAATGTCTAGAACAAATATTGTCACAATTACCATTTTAATGTAGGATCTGGATCACTTTTACACTCTACATTCCCTAAAAAACATTTTTTCCATTTTCTAAATACACCACTTGCGGGGAAGTGAGAACCCCACAATCAAATTCAGACATACCAAGACCAGTGAAAAGGGAGATTACAATATTAACAGTAGATTTCAATGTTAAAAAAATGATAATAAAGGGGAACAGGAAGCATGCAGTCTCCATGATCCCACCACAAAAACAAAGTGAAAAACCATCAAACTACGAACCACCGTTCAAGATCCAAAATTTGAAATGCAACATTCAGACAGGTCACTATTGCACTACCTTGGTAAGAAAAATATATCAAACTATGTGAGCAGTAGGAACCTCAAGCCAAAAACCAGAATGCTCCTCTCTTCACCACCTCTACACTATTATTGGCATAAACCCTAGCTGGTATTCGGACTTCCAGAACAAAATCATTATCACCATTTATGGACCTTGTCATCAAAATACAGTCCCAAAAACCCTTAAAAAACACCACATCACCTTTTTCATTACCAGAGAAGAACCAAAATAACCTTGCACAGAAGTAGGTAAAAAAGGAAAACAAACACCAAAGGAACCTAAGAAGGGAGAAGACATCCACAGACATGCCTCCTGCAATACACACCCCTCACACGAACACATCCTAAAACCTCTGCAGAACCCATATCACCCAACCGACCAAAAAAGGGGAAATAACCCTGGAATCCATAGTAGTGTTCAAGTAGAAAGGACCTCCATAATGAGCCAAGAAGAAACTGGCACCATCAATCCCATAGAAAAAACATCATCGAACTAGTACTGCTGAAAATCGAATGCAACACCATTAGAAATCATCATCAAATGAACGAAACAAATATCGTCATCACCATGATATAAAAAACAAAAAAGGTGTCTATGGACCATCTCACACCAAAATAATATCAAACCATCATATCTCCTTCATGAAAAACTAAGATAGGGTTTATCATTAAGGTTCATGTAATAAGAGCAGAGGAGTCAGAGAAGTCAGACACAAATTGTCAGTAAAACAAGTCATCATGATATCTTGAAACAAAGAGGAGAAATGGTAGCATTGATAATGGAAGAGTAAGAAGGTGAAGAGGTGTAAAACCAAGGTTGGCGAAGAAAATAGGTCAAATAGAAAATTATGAACAAGGATCATAAATTATGATAGAACCGTGAATACATGGAATGAGAGGAAGAGGCGAGCTACTCCATGCTTAGGGGAGGAACCTTAAGTGGGGAAGAAGCATGCTCAAGAGAGAACACCGGGAGAAAATGGGGCCATCCTGATCATTGAACACTTTATCTCACACTCTATATAATAGTTTATATTTTTATCCATATGTTGAAACCCATAAAGTAACACTTAGTTATTTAAATCTATTAAGGGATACAATCTGGATATCAAATACACATAATCAGTAATTTATAGGATGATTTAGAGACTTTATTTTTAAGGATTAAACTGTAAATATGAATTCAATTTACAAATGACTTTGATGGATAGCTGGAGCACCAAGTGTCCATGTATTATATCATAATGGTTATGTAATTAATGGTTATACATTCTATAAAAAGAAACATGAAGAATATTGTACCATGAAAAATGTTGGAATTACTATTGTGGCATAAGTGATGTATGTATCAGGTACCAAGGTTAGAAATCAAATTTATGTGAATATTTCATACTTTGGTAACATCAAAAGAATATGGGAGTTATATTATACAATATTCCAAGTTCCAATTTTTTAATACATGTTGGTTGATAACAAGAGTTTATTTAAAATCGAATAATTTGGATTCATGAAAGTGGATTTCAGTAAAGAATAATGCAAAGATGAATCATTCATAATGTAATCATAAGAAGTAAAAGTATTTAATGTCTTAGATCTATAAATAGAAAATGTTCAATTATTCTTTCATTTACCAATATCACTATAGAAACATATATCAATTCAACTGTGGGTTAGCTTTCCATTAGGAAATCACAATAATTTCAATGTGGTACTGTTGATTCTCCTTTCATCAGAAAATCTAAAGATTGGAAAAGGGGATTATCTTAGTACAAATTGATTCATCCTTTGAAGAAAACATAAAAAATCGACAAAGGCATGAACAAGGGATCAAAAGCACATGTGTCGCGCAAGTTTCATCACTGTCGTGCAAGTGGACTTGTGCGATGCCTAATGGTCACACAAGTGACTTGGCGCCCTAAAGGATAACCGGCCGGGGAATTCTCCAGCCTATAAATAGACCCTGTGGGCCCCCCATTCGAGAAGGAATTTTTCCAGAATTCAGATTTAGAGCTCTGAATGCCCAAGTCTCTTCTCTAGGTCTTCTGAACACTTCTAAAGTAATTCTTTACCTAGAATGGAAGGTCTAAACAAGAGGAGTAAGGTCTAAGTATTATAATTCACTAAGACTTGTGTTCCTAAAGTGTTTTACCCTTAAAGGGAATGAAAATACTTGCGCGCCGCCCTACTTCCTCACCAAAACTTGCGCGCCTCTCTTTTGGAAGTACCTAAGGATAATTATAAAGGCATTGGTCAAGGATCGCTCAAGTATTACCATACTGGTTTACAAACGCGCAAGTACCCATAGGTCGCGCAGGTATACCTGCACACCCACACAGAACCTGCGCGCCTGCCAGGACTTCCGCGCCCCTGCCTTTTTAGGTGCCCTTCTTGCCCATTTCACCACTCTTAAGACTTTACACCTCTCTTATTCAAGATTCAGTCTTCAAACACTATTCAAAACCATTTATGGCATGATTTCTTGATTTGAATTCCTTATCTGAAAGGAATTCTGTGGAATATCTCTCAAAACCTAGTGATTTACACATCTATATGTCACTAAATATTGAGATTTCATTCATTCAACCTCATCCTTTAAGATGATAGAATCCTTAACCTGGGTCTCATTTTCAGGAATAATCCCCAGTCATAATTCATTAATTTGGGAATCCTCCTCAGGAGTAAGCCCCAAGTCCTCTAATTTGGGCATCCTCCTTAGGAGTAATCCCCACATCTCCTAACCTGTGCCTCCTTTTAATGAGTAATCCCCAGTCATAATTCCCCAAATTATGGGCATCCTCTTCAGGAGTAATCCCCAAACCTTAATTTCTTTAACCTGGGCCTCTTTTTCAGGAGTAAGCCCTAGTCCAAGTCCTCATTATCCCTTTCAGGAGTAAGCCCCAATCTTAATTTCTCTTAACCTATCCTAATTTACCTTTGATATGGGATTCCTTCTCAGGAGTAAAACCCAAATCATAAGTCCTCTCCTAATTTGGGCCTCATTTTCAGGAGTAATCCCCAAGTTAGAGTATTCAAATCTCCATGAAGCACATATACCTTTATGGACCTTGTTCTTGGATTTCTTCCCTGAAGTAAATCATAATATTTATTTATCTGGGCAGTCATACATACATAAGTCCCACATTATTTCTTATGATTTCATATTTCATGGCACAAATGTCTGATTTTATTTTACCAAAACCTCTTGTTTCTCACACCAAGCATGACTCACGTGAGCTTAGAGTGTAAAAGTAATTATGACATCCTTCTTTGAGCCATCAATCATAAACATCATACTCCCTTACTCAAACTACGTGGGTTCTAATTCCTTTTCTAAACAAAGGATACATAGGTAGCCCATTTGCGGGTTCGATCCCAACTCTGAAATAATCCATGTCCTTCTGAATGACAATAAACTTCAAGTGCCCCACTGAGTGGCTTTAAAACCAGCATGGTCATCATAAATGACCAAGAGGATTCTATATAAATGTATAGAAGGATACCATTGACCAAGAATCTCTAATAAATACATATTATTCTCTATCGATGAAGAACCTCGAATACATATAAAAGATTCTCTAAATTTCCTACATATTTAATCATTGATTGTCAGATCTGAAGGAAAGATAATTTTATACTTGGTAATGTAATAAGGATTCAGGAACATAACTTAAATATATAAATAGAGTCCCAGAATAGACAATAATTCCCCTCAAAAAGGTGTGATGAGTCCGACCTCCCATCATCTTGACCAATGCAAATTCCTAAGCCTCGTCAGTCCAAAAACTAATGAGAGCCTACCTTTGAAAAGTAAGTCCAAATGGATGTGGAATCATTGGATGTTTCCGTTTCTATGAACAAACCCATTAGAAACCAGTAGAAATGTTTGAAACTTCAATCAAGGAGGTCATCCCCGGATTCCGAGGGAAACAAAAAATGGTGAACCCGACGTGAATCCTTAACCAAGTTAAAATAATGTTTTACCTATTTGTTAGGCCCCTATTTAAAATGCAATGAGAGGGCCAAAAAAACAATCATTGAAATATGTGATCATCCAAAAGATGTAGTGGATGAATTTATCTTGATTACATCTGTCATATCAAACAGGCACTCTTATCCAATATCTTTTGCATTTCCAGAATGGCTGCTCTCAAACTCACACATGTGAATACCACTACTGCAAATGTCACTGCTACTACTCCTGCTGGATCGTCGTCTTCTCTGAGGATGACATCACCTACTCAGCATCTTCAATGCTAGGTATCAAATGAACTGGGTAAGGAGTACCGTCAACACGGTACCATCCCAACTATGGAGGCTACCCGACAAGACCTCCAAGTGAACAACTCACACCGGTCGTCCAAACAACGACGACCAGTGATCAAGAAGCAGGTTGTGCTAACCACCATCTCCAACCGTTTCGGGACTTTATACCCGTAATGCAATAACCATTCACTCCCATATTCTGGGGAGGTGAATGAGAAGCTCCCTTGGGGCCTTAATTCAAAGAAGAATGAGTCCTTCCTGAGGGATCCTATCAAAAATCACTGCTAGACTCGTGCGGCAGTACGCCCTCAACATGATGAGGGTACCGACTCCAGGCGTTCCGCTCAGGTTCCTCGAACCCGAGCAAGCAAGACGAACCACCAGAGGTGGAATCCGGTCAACATTGAGCAGGTTCTCATCTCTGCCATCTCCGGAGAAGTCCACCAACCTAACTTGGTGGAAAGAAACAAGAAGACACATACACATGCCTGTTTCAATTCCGCTATCCAGCAGACTCGTCTAGCAGCATCACGCCAATCCCGCCAGGCAATTCCGGTGGAGTACTATAGGCAGGAACATACACCTATTTATACATCATCAGTTATTCAGCAGGCTCGTCTGACTACATATGATGAAGCTCGTCAACCATGTTCGGCGAAGTGCAATCAACAGGCACATACACCTGCTAGTATTAATCAAGCCTACCAACAGTCTCGCTTGGTATCATTCGTAGAAGTCAGTCGGAAAGATCTGGAGACAAATAGGAGGCAGACTCAACTCTCTTCCCCCACACTTGAGTACTGTCAGGATTCACTAATAGAAAAATGAGGACAGGAGCAGGCACATACACCTACTCCAAGCACGGAATGGGTGTATATCCCCATTATGGTAGCTGAAGTCACTAAGCATATTCTATCAATGGTGAAAGAGCAAAAGCAAATCCCTGCTCATATTTTGGATGCTTTCCAGGATATTATAATAGCTTCAGCAACATCTCAGGGAAAGACACATAAATCTATCCCTACCAGTGGAGTGACACATCAACAGTTCACCCCGGAACAGACACACACATTTGTTCCAGTCCAAGAGGGTTGTGGGGAATACTCCCCCATATCATATGGACAACCAAGTTAGGAACATACATATGATTTAAGTGGAGATCATCAGCCTAACCTGGCCATCTTTCCTGATCAGGCACATACACCTACTCAGAGCAGCCTCTTTCGTCAACAAGTGGTTTCAAAAGTGAGTAAGAAGGCATCTAATAAAAATACCCACCCAGTACCGTCATGAGATCAAGAGCCAATCTATAACAAGGCCTTTCTCGATGCTGGAGTTCTTGAAGCCCTTAGGCAAGTATTAGTTGGAATCGAAGATTCTACTCCCTCATTTCCCAATAGTGGGAACATTAATTCTGAAGGTCTTTAACAGACACATCCTCATGAAGGCTTTCTTCATGACAATTCGGTCGATCTCAATGTTTCATCTTCAGATGAGAGCCACATGAACCCTCTGTGTGGTTAGAAGACCAAGGAGAAGGATATCTCATATTTTGATGTAACCCATTATGGTGGTCCTCCCCATGATGACGAATTTCACTGCGAAAGTCCTCTCAACAGTAGTGATGCACATTTCCCAGAAAATGATCCAGTGGACGATGTAGTGCCGAGAAAGACCTCTTATCTTGAGGAACTTGAAAATGTGAAACCAGTCATGTCTGATTCTTCATCGCTAGAAGTTGAAATACTTTCTCAATAATAAGATAGCCTAGGGTGTAGGTCATTCTCCGAACCACCCCTAAGTCATGTATCTTCTAGTTTGATCAATGATTTCTCTACCAATCTTGTTGAATCTGATGAAGCAATAAGGAAACACAAACTCTGGTCAAATTAGGTAGAATAATCTTCATTGAATGATAAAGAAGAAATGCTGAACATGAGAAAACAACTGGAAAAAGGTGAAGTACCAGTCATGTTTTGGCCTCTAGCTGACTCTCAGTATGGCATTCCAGAGATGTTGACGGAATATGGAATTCATGATATTAGTCTCAACATATGGAAAAATATTTGTCAGTTGAAGAAGAAAGTATTATCTTATTATGAATATGAAAATCATCTTAAGATAATAGAAGGGTTACAACGTCAGATTGATTTGGCATCTCTATCAGTTTCTCGATATCCAAAGGCTGAAAAGCAGCAGAGATCCCTTCAACGTTCATGCCTTGGCGCACTAAGAATATTGCGTCAGTTAATTTCCAATTCCCCATCTGGTATTCATGTCAGAGGATAGGTTGTTCATGGAGCACTACATTTCACGGTGCTCTACAGTCAGCAAAGCCCGCCAAAAATGGTCTCATGCAATGTTATTTCCCATGGCCGGCTACAGTCAATGGGCTTTGTTTGTAATCAAAAGATTTCCCAAGAACAGGCTTCAACTAGTTCCTATAAAAATCAAGTATACAGAGAACAAGTTGTTGAATTACTCCTGCATCAAGCAAACGAGAATATTGAACAAGCCTCTCGTATGGAGCAAGTACATCATCAAGTGACAGAAGTGTTGGAAATTATCCAATGGTATTTTGAACCAGGTGATAAAAGTTGATACAGATTAATTCATCCAGCAAATTTCTGGACTAAGGTTCACAAGATCAGGAGAGATTTTAAAAAATTCTCATACATAGCTTGTCAAGAGCCATCCCAGATTTCTAGACTGGGGACTCTTTTAAACCAACCATCGGAATCAACAAATAGGATTCGAGTAATTGAGCAGGAACAGCAGGAACAGCCCCAGTCCACCGGACTGGGGACTTTTTCAAATTATCAATCCCCTCCTCAGAGAAAGTCGGTCTTTTCTCGATTGGGAAAAAAGTCTCAAGAGGAACGAAGAGCCAAATTATCAGGATATTCCCTCCAAATTACGGTTCATCAAGAAGTTCCTGAGGGATAAAATCAATAAAAGGAAATGTCTCATCAAAGACATGGAAGAATAAAATATCACAGAAATGCTGATAGAAGATATGTGATGCGTTATGCATTAATCAATTTCATCAATTCCATTGTTGCTGATCCACTAGATGAGGCTCACTCAGGGGACTCAGATGAAGAGGTTCCTGCTCAAGAAGATGTACGCACCGACACAAATGAAGAAGGTGTGTGTACACGAAATCAAAGGATTACTCAGAACCTAGGTAATCCTTCGAGTAACCCACTCCCCCCTCTCCGAAAAGGATCTAACAAAGGGAGGGGAAAGAATCAGGTTACATATCCTTCCTCTAGAGAAGGCCAATTTCTCTCACTAGAGAAAAGGTTTTCACAACAGGAGGAATAAATGAATGAGTTAAGGAGGTTGAATGAAGAACTACTTCAGGGTAGTATTCTTTGTGAGCGTGTTAGAGTCAGTCAGCCAAGGGAATTTGTTGCAGCTACTGAGATGGACAAGAATATCCTCCTCTATTAGTACACCCTCACAGGTCTAATCCTACAGGTCAAATGAAACAACTATTGGCGGTGCTACCATCAGTTGCAGCACCAGCCACCACATCTGTCCAAGCTCCAGTCATTGCACCTACCCAAGTCTAAGTTCAACTGGATGTTTCTCAAAAGTTAATAACTACCATTGAGTCATTAACAGCTCGGTTAGAAACTATGGAAGAGAAATGTGCACAAGTTCAACTAGAAAAGAATGTGTACCCTGAATGGGTAGATTCAATATCTCCTCCATCCAGTTTTGGAAACCCTGTATTCCCTATTTTCAATGGATCAGGTGACCCTGAATAGAATTTTACGCATTACGTGTCTTGTTGTGATCCTATGATGGGAACTCTGAAGTAGTAAGAAGCAGTAAAATTCAGATGCTTCATACGGACCTTGCAAGGACCAGCCTTTTTCTGGTATACAAGCTTGCAATCCCGGTCAATTACCGGGTGGGAGGATTTTCGCCAAAAATTCCTTCTTCAGTTCAGCTCAACTTTGCCAAAGACAACATTTTTTGATATTACAAACAATAAGAAAAGAGAGAATGAAAGGGTCTCATATTTCATTGCTCGCTTGAAGGGATTAACATATTCCCTAAGCTTAGCACTCTCTCAAGAGGAATTGATGCCAATCTATGTGGAAAATATGTGTGACGTACGCACGCCATTGATCCCTGTGAAATACACAGGAGGGTTTTGAGACCTTACTTCAATTGCTCAGCAGATTGAAGATTCCCTTATACAGGCTAAGGATAAATCTCATGTAATTCCATCAGCTCCATGAAAGAGAATGGGTAAAGAAGAAACTGCTACAGTTATTCTTAAATAAGCACATGTACCTGTTTCCACTTCAAAACCTTCATCTTCTCGAAGGGATCCACCTCTTGAGAGCCAACAACAAAGTCTGTTTCATCCAGATGATCAAAGAGATCAAAGAAGAAAACAATTTGAGGATTTGAAGAGCAAAACATACTCTTTCCGAAATGAATAAGTTCCTGGTTACTTCATTTCGGCCCTAGAGAATAATTTGGTTTAGCTGCCAAAGCCCAAGAGGCCAAACAAGGAAGGAGTTGAAGACCGTCCCAATTATTGTCCCTTTCATCAAATATTGGGGCATCCCATTTAGGAGTGTTTTGTCTTCAAAGACCTCCTGCAAAAGATGGTCGACTCGGGACAAGTTAAACTGAAAGGCTCTTCAGCCAAGGTATCACGTGTCACTGCTACAGTTCCAGAGGCGGAAGGCGAATGGAAAGAAGTGAAAAGAAAAAATGCACAAAATTATGATGATTGGATGGTCAGAAAGACAATCAACTGAATTCATGCTATTTGGCGAACACAACTAAAGAAACCGATTGTGTCTTCTGCCATGAATGTTGCGGCAAAACCCTCTTCATCAGAGGGAAATTCATCAAAGAAACGACATGATTCAAAGAAAGAAAAAGAATTAGAAGAAGATGAGTATGTGTCAAAGCCTAAGTTGTCTTTGACACTGGAAGACTTCATGTCATCTACTTCAAATCCATGGGCATCACCCCACCAAACAACACAGCCTAAACAGGATAATCAGGAAGAGTCTTCATCAGACGAATAATTAATCTTCGGTTCTGTTAATATGATTCAATTAATAGATACATATTCCAGTTGCAGTTTCGATTTCGATGGGCCTGAATTCCCTATATCAAACAGGGGAATTAGAAAGAGTTCCAGAGCCTCATGATACAGGGGAAGATGTGGATCTTTCAGAAGCCACTATTCCAATTCTACCCCTGCTAGAACTGTGTACGCAGCAGAAGCTCGTGGTAGATCCCTTCAGTGAGCTCAGCAAGAACAAGCAAGTTCTTCTACCAATAAAAAATTCAGTCCTAGCACAGTTATTTTGGAAGACCAGTTGAAGGTTCCATATTCTTCCCCTCAGCAAGTAAATGGATCTAATCGGTCTATTCTTCCAAAACCAGGAATATTTCCAACTCCTATCCCATTACAAGATGCATTAACTTCCAAAGCATATGCTTCCAAGGTACCTGCTAAACCACATATTTTTGTTGGGAAACGCAGACCTATGGATCAAAAGTATGATGTATTGAAACACTTGGCCCAAGTACCAGCCATGTTATCAATTCTAGATGCTCTGAATCTATCAAAATATCTTCGGGAAGCACTCATCGAGGCTTTGTCAAGTCCTCATGAGTTTGAAACTGAAATTGCTGCAGATGAAGTCTATCACATAGAGAATAATCCTGCAGAATTCCATGCAATAATATCTTTTTCTGATGAAGATGAAGATGATGTTGTGCATGGGCATATTAGACCTTTGTACTTATCTGGCAAGGTCAATGGCATAGACGTCCGAAGAACTTTCATTGACAATGGTTCAGGAGTCAACCTCATGCCCATTCGTACACTTCATCGATTGGGCCTCATGGAATCTGTTTTATCTCCTTCTACCATGATGTTACAAGGATATGATAAAAATGAACAAGAACCACTGGGCAAAGTTACACTCAGAACTCAGTTTGGAGATCTTGCATCCAATTCAGATTTCATGGTTGTTGATCAAGACTCAGCCTTCAACATCTTGCTTGGAAGACCCTGGCTACATCAACATGTGGCTATCCCTTCATCCTACCATCAATGTCTCAAATATTGTTTTGATGGTCAAGTTGGGACATTTTATGGTGATAATGCCCCGTTCAAGACATGTGAGTCTCAATACATTGAGGCGGAATTCTATCACATGAAGGGAAGGGAGAAATCCACAACAAAGGAGATTACCAAAGTTAATGCTCCATATGGTTTGGAGAAGATTCCAGTAAATCCATTTACACATGTGAGTACAGATTATGTGTTTCCTATCAGTAAAATTGACAAGATAGACCCAAATCAAAATAATCTTATGGAAAGATCCATAATTTCAATTACGGCAATTGAGCCAGACAACATGGGAGAAATTGGTAACCTACTAAGCAGTGATGAAATCACAAATAGTGACGTCTTCATTTCATCTGCTAAAATCCAAAAAGTCTATAATTCTCCAATTAGTCCAGAAGAAGTTATAGCAACATCGGAGGTGAACAATGATGTTGATTTTCAATCCATCATCTCCTCTTTAATACCCAAAGAAGACCCTTCATCATCAATTGGGTCGGAAATGGAAGATTCTCCTTCAAGATGTAAAAATTGTGACATATCTTCTGATCATGAAAATTATGCTTTATCATCTACTATGAAAGTAGAAACGGAAGAAATAACACATGATGAAGAAGAAGAGGAATATCTCAGAGATGCTCCTCCAGCATTTGAAGAGTGTATCTCTACCACTGTGGATGAACTCAGAGAAATAAATCTGGGTACAAAAGAAGATCTACGCCCCACTTTAATCAGTGCGGTCATGACTCTTGAAGAGAAAGAGATGTATATTTCTTTTCTAAAGAAAAATAGAGATATATTTTCTTGTAACTATACAAAAATGCATGGGCTTTATCCTGATGTTTCTACTCATCATTTGGGTTTACCAGAAGAACATCGAGGATTTAAGCAAGTCGTGAGAAGAACACACCCAACTTATGCTTCCAAAATGGAAGCTGAAGTGGATAATCTTATCAAAGCTAACTTCATCAGAGAAGTTCAGTATCCCAAGTGGTTGGCTAATATTGTCCCTGTAAAGAAGAATAATGGACAAATTAGAGTTTGCATCGATTTTAGAGATCTTAATCGGCATTTTCCTAAGAATGATTTCCCAGTTCCGATTACAGAACTTTTAATTGATGGAACAGCTGGATATGAAGCACTTTCCTTCATGGATGGATATTCTGGATATAATCAGATCTGAATGGCCCTGGAAGATGAGGAATCTACAGCCTTCAAATCCCCTCAGGGTGTGTTTTTCTACTAGGTAATGCCTTTTGGCTTAAAGAATGCAGGTGCAACATATCAGCGAGTTATGCATCGTATCTTCAAACCCTTCTTAGGTAAGTTTGTTAAATGCTATGTAGACGATTTGGTGGTGAAACCCAAACAACATTCTAATCACTTGGCTGATTTGGAAGTCATATTAAGAAAGCTTTGACAACATAATTTGAAGATGAACCCCGTAAAATGTGCTTTTGGGGTAACCTCAGGAACATTTCTCAACTTTGTTGTATGCCATCGTGGTATTGAAGTCGATCCTGAGAAGACCAAGTCAATCCTTGGTATGTCACCTCCTTGAAATTTGAAAGAATTAAGAGGACTTCAAGGACACTTAGCCTATATTCAGTGTTTCATCGCCAATTTGGCAGGAAAAAGTTTACCCTTCAGCAAATTGATGAAGAAGGGAGTCACTTACCAGTGGACTGAAGGATGTCAGGAATCATTCGATATTCTCAAGAAATACCTCTTGAGTCCACCGGTACTCATGCCACCTATTGAAGGAAGACCACTTATCCTCTATGTGACAGCTCTAAAGCGATCATTGGGTGACTTCCTTGCTCAAAATAATGATGCTGGGATTGAAAATAGCCTCTACTATCTCAGTCGAACTATGCTTGAAGTAGAAACCCGATATTCAAGTATTGAGAAATTCTGCCTGGAATTAATCTTTGCAGTTCAGAATTTGAGAAACTACCTGCAACATCACGAGGTCCAATTGGTATCTCGCAATAACCCGCTCAAATTCATCCTTAGTCGTCCGATGCTTACAGGACGTCTGGAAAGGTGGGCAGTTATTTTGCAGCAATTCAACATTCAGTATGTGTCTCAAAAGGAGATAAAGGGCCAAGCTCTGGCTGATTTCATGGTTGAACACCCTTCAGTGGGAGACACATCTTCAAATATTGAACTCCTTGATGAGGAAGTCTTCTCTGTTCAATAAAGTCCTCAAGCATGAGAAATGTATTTTGATGGTGCTTCCAGAAGTCCAACAGGGAGGAAAATAGAAAATCCTAAATTCAACAAAGCTGTCTTAGGAATTGTTCTCATTTCTCCAAAAAAAGGCATTGTTACCTTATTCCTTCTTATTGTGGGAAGGTGGTAACAATAATGAAGCAGAATACCAAGCTCTCATCGCAGGCTTGGAATTAGCGCTTCAAGCAAAAGTGAATCACTTAAAAGTGAATCACTTAAAAGTGAAAGGTGATTCAGACCTAGTAATCAAACAAGTCAATGGGGATTATACCATCAGAAAAGAAGAACTAATCCCTTTTTATGATTACTTCAGAGAGTTAATGGAAGAATTCCCTTTGGAACCGACATTTTCTTATGTCCCGAGATCATAAAATGCTCAAGCTGATGTACTGGATAATATAGCCACAGCTCTGGCAGATCCAAATCGGGATGAGACAACCATCAGTATTGCCCACCATCGTGCAATTTCACCTTATGTTCGAATCAGAATAGAGGAAATTAATGAAATTAGTCCTATTCCTGAACCGTATGGTCATACTACAGGATGGATGTCACCTATCAGGGAATACCTACAAAATGGAACACTTCCACCTGATAGAGCTGAGAAAGAACAAATCTGGCGACGTGTGGTCAATTTTACTCTTTATGATAGCCCAGATCACCTAGAGAAAATTATCTACAAATTTGGTTTTGATGGAGTTCTCTTCAGATGCATTGATGGTAAAGAGACAATGGTTGTCATGAAAGAAGTGGATGCGAGAGTCTGTGGTGCCCACCAGTATGGACATAGACTGTCTGATCAGATTCGAAGGCTTGGATACTTTTGGCCTTCAATGATACAAGATTGTGGTGATTTCACAAAGAAGTGTCATTCATGCCAAGTACATGCCAACTTCATTCATCAAACTCCAGAGTTTCTTCATACAGCTAAATACTCATGGTCATTTGCCACATGGGGAATGGATGTGGTGGGACCTTACCCTTCGGCTACGGCCAAGTAGTTTAAGTACATTCTTACTGCTACTGACTTCTTTTCCAAATGGGCAGAGGCAATACCTCTCAAGGAAGTCAGTTCTAAATGCGTTGTTAGCTTCATCAAGTCTAACATCATTACCAGATTTGGTGTCCCTCATACCATATTGACGGACAATGGCACCAACTTCTGTTCATCCGAGGTGAAGAAGTTGTATCAAGAATACAACATCGAATCCAACCATTCATCTCGGTATCATGCAGCAGCCAACGGCCAGATAGAATCCGTCAACAAGACTATTTCAAATATACTGCAAAAGATGGTGGATAAAGATAAGAAGTCATGTCCTGATAAAATCTTTCATGCTTTATGGGCTTATCGGACTACCACCCAAACTGCAACTCAGTCAACTCCATATTCACTAGTATATGGAACGGAAGCCGTCTTGCCCATTTAATTTCAATTGCCTTCACTTAGAGTATCCATTTTTGATCAGTCATCTACAAATGAACAATATCATAAGCGATTGAATTAATTGGAATGGTTAGATGAGAAAAGGTTGTGCACTTTGCAGCACTTGGAAGTCTATCAGAATCGAATAGCACGAGCTTTTAACAAAAAATTCTGTCTTCGTTCATTCACTCTGGGAGAATTGGTATTAGTTCTCAAAACTCCAATGATACTAGGAAAGAAACCTCCCAAGCTTTAGCCAAAATGGGAAGGACCTTACTCAATACATAGGGTCTACTCCAATGGAGCTTATTCATTAATCTCAATAGATGTAGAACTCATCACTACTCCAAACAATGCCAAATTTTTGAAGAAGTTTTTTGTATAAGCACAAAATACATTATCCAAGGTCCTGTATGACCTTAAACTGCACCACCATCCAGCAAGACGTTAAACTGCACCACTATCCAAGGTCCTGTATGACCTTAAACTGCACCATCATCCAGTAAGATGTTAAACTGCACCATTATCCAAGGTCCTGTATGACCTTAAACTGCACCACCGTCCAGCAAGACGTTAAATTTCACCATTATCCACGGTCCTGTATGACCTTAAACTGCACCACCGTCTAGCAAGATGTTAAACTGCACCATTATCCAAGGTCCTGTATGACCTTAAACTGCACAACCATCCAGCAAGACGTTAAACTGCATAACCAACGGTCCATACATATGACCTTAAACTATTTGTACTTTCGTCCCACATGATGTTAAACTATGACATCCTAACTACATGACGCTAAACTGTATAAAAGTCCCTTACGTACAGAATGACGTTAAACTACATAATCATCAAAGGTCCTGTATGACCTTAAACTACACCACCGTCCAGCATGACATTAAACTGCACCATCCACAGTCCATGCATATGACCTTAACTATTCTCACTTTCGTCCAACATGACGGTAAACTGTATCGTCCCTTTTTTCGTCCAACATGACGTTAAACTGTGGGAAAAAAAGTCCCCAATGCATCCAACATGATGTTAAATGGTGTACTCTTTTGTCCTCACTGCATGACATTAAACTGCACAGTCCCCCTTTCATCCAACATGATGTTAAACTATATTGTCCCCATCGTCCTAACTACATGACGCTAAACTGTACAGAAATTACTTGATACGTCCTACATGACATTAAACTGTACTTTTAAACTGCTATATGACATTAAACTGTGAAGCACCATTAGTCCTAACTACAAGACTTTAAACTGCATAGTCCCTTTATATTTCCTACATGACATTAAACTATGCATCGTTAAGGTTGTTGTTACCTCTTATTTCTCACACCGAGTATGACTCACGTGAGCTTAGAGAAAACCTCAACCATAACACTCTCTCTGGGCTACTAACCATGTGTAAGTCCCAACATCATTTTTTAGGTCGTTTTCCCCAAGAACAACTTGATCATTAATTCATTCTTTAATTGAACTACGCGGACTTTGATCCTTGCCTTCCAGGATGGGTACGTAGGCAAACTCCCAAGGTTCAAGCCCAAAACCAATCTCTTCACATCGGTTCACCTCTATCTCATACGATGTTGATTTGTGAAACCGCCCCTAGAATCAATATTTTTACATTGTTTCACTTTCGTCCTTGCTATACAACGTTAAACTTTACAGAACTGTTCATTCCAGTATGACAATAAACTAAAATATTCTTTGATACCCTCACCTGAGAGGGAAAAATTATTTACATTGATTTTTCAATAATGTTTCATTTCAAAGACTATGTGCAAACATGGAAATGCCTAAACCTTCTATCTTGGGTTAAACCATCATTGTACTAAAGTCCCCTTTCACCCTTCACATGTACAAACCAAATTTGTACAGAGGGTATTTCTAGAACTACGCGGGATTGATTCCCATCCTTATGGGATACGTAGGAACATTCGAGTGTCCCTCGAATCCAGTCCCAAGTCTTTAGGCCTAACCCCAAATTCCACTTTCAGTCCCTTGGCTGAAAAGTCCCCATGAAAACACACACTGTGTATTTCTTATAATGGTCCAAGCTCTATGACCCTAAACTAAGATCTCTAATACTTTTGTCCCACATGATGTTAAACTGTAGTTTAAGAACTACGTATAGCTTGATTCCCATCCTTATGGGATACGTAGTGAAGTCCAACATTTCCATTCAGGACCCAGCCACAACATGATTATGGTTAGAATTGATTTGTGTATCTCTGTATACATTGAACAATACCCATATTTATGTGTCATAATCCTAACCTTAAATATTTTCAGATCTTCATAACCCTTTTCTTGAATTTTAGTCACAAAAATGTCAAATTTCTTAGAGTTCTTTACCTGACTATGCAACACGTGCCCTTAGGTGGCCTTGCATAAACAGTCTACATAACAGACTTGTCAGCCAAAAGATACTATTATTTGACTATGTAGCCAATTCCCTTTGGTGGCCCTGCATAATTCAAACCCCTAATGGGTTTTTTAAGTAATAGTAACTTCATTCTTGGGAATAAAGCCTCTTTTGTCTTTATTGGTCTTAAAAGACAGTATGTAGGGATCCACAAAAATAGCCATCCTTAACATATTTGTCCCATATCCTTTTTCATGATCTGAAAGTATTCAAGTCTATGGTTTATATTATCATTCCCTACGTTTGGGTCAGACCTTCGTAGAAGTGGTATCCATCCATTTCTTAGATAATCTTGTTCGAAAATATCTTCTCCATATTCAAGTACCTCTTTCCATATAGAAAAATCTATACTTTGGAAAATTTTAATCTCCATAAACTTTCACTAGCTTTTAGCAGTAGAAAGGTAAGTTTCTGAGAGTTCTTTTGTCTGACTATATAGCACGTGCCCTTAGGCGGCCTTACATAAACAGTCTATATAATATACTTGTTAGCCAAAAGATGCTTTTTATTTGACTATGCAGCCAATGCCCTTAGGTGGCACTGCATAATTCAACCCCCTAATGGGTTTGTTAAATAATAGTAACTTCATTCTTAGAAACTACTTCTTCTGATTCCTTTTATCTCTTTTTCATATCATTCCTTATATTCAAATATTCTTAAGCTATAGTTTACATATTTTCCCTCATACTTGAGTATGGTAATATGTTTTCAGATAAATTTTCAAGGAATTGAGTCAATTTTAATCCATTCATTCAAAGCTATTTCGACCTTAAACATTAGCCTCCTTATGTCCGACGTGCATGACTTTAAACTGCCCACAAAAGACAAGGGAACTCTGAATAAAAGTCAAGTTCCAGCTCACTAAACATAAATTTTGTATGATTTAGGTAATACTGAGCAATTAAAAGATTCAAAGTTTTTAGGGTTATTTATATTAATCATAGTAAAAATCAAACTTTGCTTACTAGGCCCATTGGATTAGGTTAAATTTAAAAGCATGTAGCCAAAGAATGCAGGTACAAATGATTGAAGATGAAAGTGTTTTTCATTGATACACAGGAGATAGAAGGACATCCACAGAATAGAGTCTCTTCCCTTTTTTAGGAATTACAAAAGGCTTTCAACATAACTCTTCATTTGATTTACGGCATCCCGAGATTCATCAGCAACCACCTGGAATTCATTCCTTCAATTGGATACAATAAGATATGCAATGATACCAGCTCTTCTTGGAACAATTGTAAAAGGATGTTCTTGAGTGCGGTTTGAGAAAATTTTCTACTGATCAAACAGTGACTCTGTTTCTGTCCAAGAGACGTGGAAGATGGATACATGGATTTGAGAATGGAGCATTGGAAGTAAAGATCCATTTGGAGAGAGTACTCTTTTTAGATATTGCTCTAATGCCATGTTTGTCTTCTCTCCACCAACCGGCAGCGAAAAACATTTCAGCCCATGGGTTTACCATTTTCATATCTGCAAGGAAATGGCATGGAAGGAAAATTTGAAAGTTCACACCATTGTTGTTGATCTTAATGCACGGCATAACCGAAATAGAGTAGCAGCGCAGCTGCATTTTAGGCGTATAGTTCTTTGCATCTGGAACATTGACTCCTTGCAGATGACCATGACCATACAGGGACAGATAGATTCTCTGTGGGAAATTAAGATGATATTTCTTCAAGTACTTAGCCAAATTTGGGAGAGTGTTGTCGCGGATATCATAGTGATCATGGCCAACAATGTTCATCATGTCATCAATCTGCTGGCTAGCCAGTTCACCAGCCATTCCAATTCTCCTAAGAGCCATTGAATCTACACAAAAGATGAATAAACTAACTCTTAAATGGTTTTATTTTTCATAAAATTTGTGAAGGAATTCGGAAAAATGGCTAAGGCATTAAGGCGCGCAAGTATAAACATGGCGCACAAGTATGGATGTTCCGCGCAAGTATTTAGCGCGCTAGTATCACTGCGCAGGTCCAGATACCTTGACAGCAGCGTGACATCAAGGAAACAGCGGGAAATAGAGTAACTTGCGCGGAAAATGCAACTTGCACGACGAGAGCTCAAAAGTTTCAAATCCATATGCTTTGTACGGAAGTGGACCCTCTATTTATAGATGCGGCCTTGACCCTGCGCACCGTACCCTACGCGGTCAAAGGTCGTATCCCTGTGCGCCAGAACCTGCATGCCCAAAGCTCATTTGCGCGCCATACCCTACGCACCCCAATTTCCTTTTGATTCTCGATTTCCTTAGAGTCAAATCCGTATTTCTTTTTGGATCCAACTCTGAGGGGGGACTTTTTTTATGCTCCTTTCATCACAAAATCTAAAGATTGAAAGAGGGGATTATCTTAGCACAAATTGATTCATCCTTTGAAGAAAACATCAAAAATCAACAAAGTCATGAACAAAGGATCAAAAGAACAAGTGCCGCGCAAGTTTCATCACTGTCACGCAAGTGGACTTGCGCGATGCCTAATGGTCGTGCAAGTGACTTGCGCGCCCTAAAGGATAACCGCCCAGGGTCTTCTATAGCCTATAAATAGACCCTGTGGGCCCCCCATTCAAGGATGAATTTTTCCAGAATTTAGATTTAGAGATCTGAATTGCCAAGTCTCTTCTCCAAGTCTTCTGAACACTTCTAAGGTAATTCTTTACCTAGAATGGAAGGTCTAAACAAGAGGAGTAAGGTCTAAGTGTTATAATTCACTAACACTTGCGTGCCTAAAGTGTTTTACACTTAAAGGGAATGAAAATACTTGCGCGCCGCCCTACTTCCTCACCAAAACTTGCGCGCCTCTCTTCTGGAAGTACCTCAGGATAATTATAAAGGCATTGGTCAAGGATCGCTCAAGTATTACCATACTGGTTTACAAACGCGCAAGTACCCATAGGTCGCGTAGGTATACCTGCGTGACCAGGACTTGAGCGCCCACGCAGTACCTATGCACCTTCCAGGACTTGTGCGCCCCTACCTTTTTAGGTTCCCTTCTTGCCCATTTCACCCCTATTAAGCCATTCCACCTCTCCTATTCAAGATTCAGTCTTCAAGACACAATTCGAATCCATTTATGGAATGATTTCTTGATTTTACTTTCTTCTCTGAAAGGAATTATGTGGAATATCTCTCAAAACCTAGTGATTTACACATCTATATGTCACTAAAGATTGAGATTTCATTCATTCAACCTCATCCTTTAAGATGAGAGAATCCTTAACCTGGGTCTCCTTTTTAGGAATAATCCCCAGTCATAATTCATTAATTTGGGCATCCTCCTCAGGAGTAAGCCCCAAGTCCTCTAATTTGGGAATCCTCCTTAGGAGTAAGCCCCAGATCCCCTAACCTGGGCCTCCTTTTCAGGAGTAAGTCCCAGTCATAATTCCCCAAATTATGGGCATCCTCCTCAGGAGTAAGCCCCAAACCTTAATTCCTTTAATCTGGGCCTCTTTTTCAAGAGTAATCCCCAGTCCAAGTCCTTATTAATTTGGGAATCTTCTTTAGGAGTAAGTCCCAATTCCCTTAATTTTTCAAATCCCTTTAACCTGGGCCTCCTTTTCAGGAGTAAGCCCCAGTCTTAATTTCTCTTAACCAGTCCTAATTTACCTTTGATCTGGGATTCCTTCTTAGGAGTAAAACCCAAATCATAAGTCCTCTCCTAATTTGGGCCTCCTTTTTAGGAGAAAGCCCCAAGTTAGAGTATTAAAATCTCCATGAAGCACATATACCTTTATGGACCCTGTTCCGGGATTTCTTCCCTGAAGTAAATCCTAATATTTATTTATCTGGGCAATCATAAATACATAAGTCCCACATTATTTCTTATGATTGTATCTTTCATGGCACAATTGTCTGATTTTTTTTACCAATACCTCTTGTTTCTCATACCGAGCATGATTCACGTGATCTTAGAGTGTAAAAGTAATTATGAAATCCTTCTTTGAGCCATCAATCATAAACATCATACTCCCTTACTCAAACTATGTGGGTTATGATTCCTTTTCTAAACAAAGAATACGTAGGTAGCCCATTTGCGGGTTCGATCCCAACTCTGAAATAATCCATTTCCTTCTGAATGACAATAAACTTCAAGTGACCCACTGAGTGGCTTTAAAACCAGCATGGTCATCATAAATGACCAAGAGGATTCTATATAAATGTGTCGAAGGATAACATTGACCAAGAATCTCTAATAAATACAGATGATTTCCTATCGATGAAGAACCTTGAATAGATATAAAAGATTCTCTAAATTTCCTACATATTTAATCATTTAATGTCGGATCTGAAGGAAAGCTCATTTTATACTTGGTAATGTAATAAGGATTCACGAACATAACTTAAATCTATAAAGAGAGTCCCAGAATAGACAATAATTCCCCTCAAAAAGGTGTGATGAGTCCGACCTCCCATCCTCTTGACAAATGAAAATTCTTAAGCCTCATGAGTCCACAAACTAATGAGCGCCTACCTTTGGAAAGTAGGTCCAAATGGATGTGGAATCATTGGATGTTTTTGGTTCTACAAACAAACCTGTTAGAAACCGATCGGAATGTTTGAACCTTCAATCAAGGAGATCATCCCCGGATTCCGATTGAAAAAGGTACTAATTTATATGGGGTATTATATGTCAAATGACACCACAATGAGGGGATTTAGATACTCGATAGAGGGGTAAAATTCCTTAAACCTTTAATGAAAAAAGATAGTTCAATAATCCTATTAATTTTTTTAAAATAAATTGTGTTATCACATAATATTATGTGTTTACATCATTATTTATGAAATATAAATTAAATATTCAACCACTTCTATAAATAACGTTTTCTCCACATACCAATGCACCCAATCCTAAGTAAAAATGGGTTTTTCAACATGCTAATACTCTGAAACCATATGAGAAATTGGTTTCTCTATATGATTGTGTAAAAAATCATGAGGAATAACATATTGAAAAAGATAAAACTAAGAAAATGGTGGAAGGTAAACAACTTATGTCTAATAAAAACAGTTCAGTCCTAGTAGGACAGTCTTTAAAAATTACTTAGGTTAAAAGAAGAGGAATAAAATTATATTTTGGATAGAATGCACATGACTATCCTATTAACTCTTAAAATTCCATTTTCATTAGTTATATTGGGGTCACGAATTGAATTCACATCTCAATTGATGTATATACGTAGCATAGTGTTGTGCTCGTGATGAAGGCACTAATTTGGGAGGATATTTGGGTAACAATATGATATTATTTCTTTATTTTACTAAAAAATAAAACAATTAAATATTGTTTTACTCTTCATTATCCCTTACAGAGTGCATTTATATTAGATGATTATGGAATGAAATTTGTATTAATTGTTTCAGGAAAGTCTCATAGAACATTTTGGAAAATTCTTATTAAGCATCATTTTAGGGATTCTAAAGGGAAAGTAAACCCACAATAACCACAAATATATGTTCACATGATAAACCTAGAAGCAAAAAATATGTTTTTTGGTCATCATGGAGATGCATCATTTTAGGTACATTTTGATGAGTCATAAATTACATAAATATATATGAATTTATTAATTTGATTAATAATTGTTAATTTATGAATTATCCACTGAGTGTTAAACATAAGAAGTAAGCAACAAAACCAAAATACCCTTACCATAAAACAAGTGTGGGGTATGTTTTAATTGAAAAAAATGGTATGTAGTTTAAATATAAATTAATTCATTTATGTTGAATAATACAGAAACAAAATTATATTCCTTTTTTTATATGAATATTGATGAATAAAATACAAATACACTTTCATCCCACATCATGTGATATGAAAGGAGGACCATGAAAATAAAAGTGTAATAATAGTAGATTAAAATACATAAATAGTATGGGGATCATATGAAATTATGAAAAAATAAAAAATTATACTTTAAAGAAATATTGTATAACAATGACTACTTATATTCCTATATTTTTTATCTAATTTAGACACATTAATTTTCACCAATTGTACTCATTTAATGACAACTTTTAGTGGCAGTGATGTGGCCAAAACAATATGGTCGCATCTGTGGTGTGGTTTTTAGAGTTTCAACTCAAACATATTTTCTTAAAATAATTACATAAGGGGATAAAGATAAGAAAATTGATTAGATGTATTCATGAATAAATTTTATATAAGAAAAACCTAAATGGTAGTGTGGTTTGTTAGAGAATATTATAATAAGGAATAAAATATAAGAAACAAAACAACCACTACATGTAGATCTAACCCCCCCCCAGCATTGAGGCTATCCATTCCCCTCAAAGTTCTTCCTTACCAAATGTAATTGAATTTTTCTTAACATTTTCTATAAAATGTCAGTTATAAAGGTACTAATACATTTATTGTACCAATTCTATGGGATGAAATTTACTTTTATGTATATATATCAGAACCCACCCATCACCTTGAAATGAGGGATAAATTATACAATATCCAATAAGATATTCTACAAAATAAACAAATTCAAACAATTCATGTGAGTGCAAGGATTCACGTAGATCATGAGCTGAGTTACAAGATACCTATTCCCCTTGATGATATGGATGTTCAAATGGATAAAATTACTATTAGAACTTTTTTATCGTGGGTGTTTAATATTGTAAAAATACCTATTGATAACTAAGTATCTCTTCTCTAATTTATTTTTAGGAAAACTATTTAACAATTAATGAAAAAAATATTGATCCAAGGATTTTTGTTATATATGGAGGGAGGGAAGGGGAAATGAAAGTTGGAATCAAAATAATATAAAATATTATACAATCAACCAAAAATACCTTTATAGGGTAAATGTAATCCACTAGTTCTATTTCTACATTATGTAATATTAAAAGTTCATATATATATATAATGTTCAAAGTTAGTAATATGACCATCATTGATTTTTAAGAAAAATTTTATAGAGAGGCCATTACAAACTATATTTGAATTGAGGATGTAGATGAAATATTAAATCATCTATGGTTGGAGTCATAGTTGTAAATTTATGAGGTTCATTTTCATAATCTATTTGTCCAATAGCAGCTTAACTATGTTAATTATAGTAAAATACAATTTATATTTTTTAAAGTCATATATATTAGTACTATGTTAAGGAAAAAACATCTGAACAAAAATTTGGACTCATTAGTCCTCACATCACATCTACACAAAAATTTTACTTTAAGAACATGAATATTTAAAAATAGTAGACCAAAATGCTATAATGTTTGAAAAGAAACTTTTTGATGAAAAACTCTTCTTAGTAACAACGATACAATGGTGAAAATATATAATATAATCATATCAAATATATTTTCATTTCTTTCATTACCAATTCCTTTTAAATTTTTAGGTAGTACATATTTCTCATTGCAATCAATTTGGATACACAAACAATTTAATTTTAGGATTCATTGCATGGATTACCAAAACATTGACCATACATGATGACGTTTATCAATTTTAAATAAACCACATTTAATATTTTATAAATAAACTTCAATTTATACATTTTATATTATGTTTTAATGAAAATTTTATTATAATAGGGTGGTGTTTAAATATCATCAAAATCATGGTATGAGGATGGTCCATGAGCACAAGAATCCTATATAATTATATAAAAAGATAAGTATTATGGTATATATAATAATATTTCACCATAAAAACATATATCAAACCAAATTACTTATTTATTCAATGTCTTTATAGTTTCAAAAGAAATTGGTAAAAAATATTATGGTTATTAAATTTTCAAGTTCATGAAAGATATCATATTCCATAAACAAACTAGCGTCCCAAACGTAGTATTTTCAATGATAATTACAATCACATTTAAAATATTTATTAATAATTTTTTTATAGTTTTCTTGCACTACTAAGACTATCCAAATTCTATGTATTCAAAACAGGAAATAGATTTGTTTTAAAATGAGTGGGCAGAATACATGCCATGAGTGTGTACATAGACATCATGAAGAGGTTACTTCTTCCTACTTATTTAGTTAATTTTCTCATCATTTTACCTACTTATTTTTTAGTAATTTTTATTTTTATTTTTATCTACTACATATTTAGTTAATTTTTACAGTGATCATGACAAAATGAATTTGTTCAGAATTGATTCATCGCAAACCATTTTTTTCTCTATAAAGATCACAAAATACTTGGACAGAATTCAATTCCTAAAAGAGTATTTGACATTTATGATATGCTCTGATACTATTTATTCTCTTCGTAGAGCTATTTTCTATTTGATATGTTTATGTGAAGTAGTGTATATTTTTAGTTTACAGATGACTCAAAGTGTGTGTTTTCATTTTACATATAACATTTTAGTTAAAAATATGCCACAATTAATAAAAAAAGATCAAACATTCTTGGTTTATCTTAATAATTTAGAAAAATGACCCACAAGTCATTGGTGAGGTGAAGGAATCATTCACATGTCAATCTGAAACATGGTGTTCCCGGTATAACTCAAAGTTCATGTTTTCATTTTAAAAGTAAAATTTTATCTCAAACCATTCATCACTTACTAATAAATAAGAAAACACACTCTGAGTATGTTGATACTTCAGTAAAATGATCCATAAGTAATTTGTGGGGTATAAGAAAGATCTGAATATTGATATGACGCATAGTGTGTCTTGTATGATTGAAAGTGAGTGTTTTTATTTAAAAGATACATTTTAGGTCAAAACACATTTCACTCAATGAAAATTTAGAAAACACAATCATATTGTATTTATAATTTATAAAATTATACATAAGTAATTTTTGTTGTGCAAGAATTAGCCACACATCAATCTGACACATGGTGTGGCTGGTATGATTTAATGTGTTTGTTTTTATTTAAAAGTGATGTTTTAGTTAAAAATACACAAAACTCATTGAAAACAAAGAAAACATACTCGTATTTTCTTGATAATTTAGGAAAATGATCTTTAGATAATTTTTGACATGTAGGAATCAACTGAACATAAATCTGAAATAAAGTGTTCCTTATATGACTCAAAGTGCATGATTTTCGTTTAAAAGTGACATTTTAGTTCAAAACACGTGTCACTCATTGGAAACCAAGAAAAAACACCCATTCGGTCTTGATACTTTAGGAATATGATCCATATATAATTTTTTACATATATGAATCAACTACATGTCAATTTAACACATGGTGTTCACAGTATGACTCAATGTACATGTTTTCAGTTTGAAAATGAAATTTCAATAAAATATAATTATAACTCATTGAAAATGGTGAAAAACAATTGAATTTTCTTTATATTTTAGAAAAATGATCCATAATTCATTTATTTCATATAGTATTTAACCACACATTAATCTCAAAAATAGTGTTCCCGATATAACTCAAAGTGTTCATTTTCAGTTTAAAATTTACAATTTAGTTAAAAACATGTTTCACATACTCAAAACTAAGAAAGAAAAGAAATATTTCCTTAATAATATAGTAAAATGAGACATAATTTAACCAGGATGTGTAATAATCATAATCATGTCAATCGGATACATTATTTTACCAGTATAATCACAAGTGTGTTTTTTGATTTAAGATCGACATTTTAATTAAAAGCAAAAGTCACATACTCAAAATCAAGAAAACAAGATTTGGATAGTCTTTACACTTTTGGAAAACGATCAATATATAATTTTTTATTTGTTTAAATTACCCTCATGTAAATATAATACACAGTGTTCTCATAATGAAACAATGATTTTTTTCATTTTAAATGTTAGATTTTAGTTCAAAACATGTGTCCCATACTAAAAACCAAGAAAATGAACATGGATTTTATTGATAATTTAGTAAAATGATTCATAGGTCATTTTGGATGTATAAGAACCAAATTCGTGTCAATATAACATACTGTGTGGTCGATATGACTAAAAGTGACTGTTTTTATTTAAAATCATCATTTTAGTAGAAAAAACATTACACGAGCTCAAAAATGAGAAAACATTGTCTTAATAGTTCTAGAAAATGAACCTTATATCATTTATAAAGTGTACGATTCATCTTCAATTCAATCTGATACATAGTATGCCTAGTATGACTCAAATTACATGTTTTCATTTTAAAAGTAACATTTTAGTTCAAATCTCCTATCACTAACTAAAAACCCTGAAAACAAGCTCAGATTATCCGTATAAATTATAAAAATGATATATAAGTCATTTTTTATTTATATGAACTATTTACACATAAATATGAAACACTAAGTGTATAGTATGAATAAAATTACATGTTTTTATTTAAAATCATCATTTTCATAAAAAACACTTCACATACTAAAAATGAGAAAATATGCTCATATTGTCCTGATAATTCGGTATAATTATCCATAACTCATTTTTGATGTGTAGAAATTAGGTTCACATCAAACTAACACACATTATGGATGATATGACTCAAAAGTGTGTGTTTTCAGTTTAAAATTGACATTTTAGTTTAAAAGATGCATGATATACAGAAAACTAAGAAAACCCACTTATATTATCATGATACATTAGGAAAACTATCCATAATTTATTTTTGATGTGTAGGAATTGGTTTCATGTTAATATGATACACAGTGTGACCAATATAACTCAAAGTGCATGTTTTCAATTCCAAAAGTAAATTTTTAGTTAAAAACATGTGTTAGTCATTGAAAATTAATAAAACTAATTCATATTGTTTTAATACATTGATAAAATTATCTATAAGTAATTTTTTATTTTTATTAAGAAGATTCACATCGATATGCTACACATTGTGACCTATATGACCCAAAGTTCATGTATCTAGTTTAAAATGACATTTTTGTTAAAAAAATTCACTCATTAAAAACCAAGAAAAAAACATTTATATTTTATTCATGCCTTATTAAAATGATCCAGGAATCATTTGTGATGAGTATAAATTAGTCACACGTCTATCTGATACATGGTGCAATAGGTATGACTCAAAGTGTTTTATTTTTCAATTTAAATTGACATTCTAGTAAAAGCCTGTGTCACTCACCAAAAATAAAGAAACAAGCACTAATATTGTGTTGATATATTATTAAAATGGTCTAAAATAAATTTTTATGTTTACAAATAAAATTATTGTCAATGGAACAATATGTGTGGCTGGTATGACTCAAAGTACATATTTTTTTAATATTGACATTCTAGTTTAATAGACACATGGTACACAAAAAAACTAATAAAAACGTTTATATTGTTTTGATACTTTAAGGAAATTATCTATAATTCATTTTGGGGCTTTATGAACTATCCTCACCTCAATATGATGCATGTGTGACTGGTATGACTTGAAGTGAATGTTTTCAGTTTAAAAGTGACATTTTAGTTAAAAATATGTGTCAGTCACTGAAAACTAAGAAAATAATTTATATTATTTATATACATAAGTAAAATAATCCATAATTAATTTTGGACATTTATCAATCAGTCAAATGTAACATCCCTAACCTGGTACTCCCATACATGACTGAGTCGGGTCAGTACTGGACCTCAAGCACACTTTTCCATATGCCACAGGCTGCCAACTACTATTGAGGGTGTTAGGAATATAGTGTTGAGACTATAACCTTTGGAATATAGTGTAAATAAAAATAAAAATAATAGAAACAAATAATAAAATCAATCCATTAAACATCCATACACAACTAACTCGAATAAGACATCTATAAATAACCAACTATCCAAATAATAATAATAAATAATGTCATGCCATAATGTATGATGAAATAAATGGTGTGCTTAAATTCAGAAATTTACCAAAATAGATTCCTATAAATACTCTAAAAAACATCAATCTAAAACCCCATGCCCAGTTTGGTCTTCATCTTCCAATCTCATCCAGCAAGTTCATAATCAATTGTAGGGCCCATAGCCCTTATTTATATCTTCAACCATGAATTGGGTTTAGGTCCCAAATGGTTCCCAAACAAGGTGTGAGTAAAGATCAGTAGAAAATCACCCATGGTATCTAAACAATCCAGTTTTAATATATATTTCATGAAACAATATGATAAATAGGATAATTAAATCATAAATTAATGTGAAACATCAAATAAACAGGCTGACCCTCAAGCTCCATGTTGACACCCGAGGTTATCCAAACCTACATAAGCATGATTCCATATGCCTATATCCATGAAACATAGTGAAATGAATATAATAAATTCCATTACTAACACATAATTTGATCCATGATGGAACACCATTTCCAACCCATAATTTCATCTAGGAAGGAATGTCATGTCCAACCTATAATTTCATCCAAGAAGGAAGTTTGTGTCTAACATATAATGTCATCTAGAAAGGAACACCAATTCCAAGCAATAATTTAACTTAGAAAGTAATTCCATGTCCAAACTATAATTTCATTTACAAATCAATTCCATGTACAACCAATAATTTTATCCATGAAATAATATCATGTTCAACCTATAATTTCATCCATAAAGGAATTCCATGTATACCCAATAATATCATCCAGTAAAGAATGAAATGTCTAGCCCAATATATCATCCACTTTCATTATGTATCCTAGGAATCATAACAATATAAAAAATCCAATCAATCCATTTATAACACCCAAACACCAACATACCAAACATTTTCTTATAATCCATATTGGTCAATTAATTAATTTTCCAAATATCATTCCATTTACTCCATTTACCAAATTCATGATAATAACCAATACAATGTAATTATCAATTTATACCAAGTTATAAATTATCATATTAATTGAAACTATTCCCATTTCACTTATCATTTAACTATAATTACTATTTCACATCTCACTGTATCATAATTTCATCATTTCATTATACCAATACTAATTACATGCCAAATTACCTTTTTTAATCCATGCAATTTATTCTCAAACAAATCTCCTAGATTATAGAGTTATTCTATTTACTTATCAAGTAAATTTATTAATTCACATGTCAATCCAATTCACGTTTTGAATCCAAAACATAACCAATTTTCAGTTAATCATGGGGATCAAGATTCATTCCACTCAAGTCCTAGTATCAACACCAATAGACCCAACAGGGTCCAAGGGAGGTCTAATAATATGGTTTCCTCAAAATAGTGCATTAACAATTAGGTTAGGTACAAATAAGAAATATTGATGTGATTTTACTTATTTCACATACTAGAGAAATAAACAAAAGACTTTAGGGACATTTTTGAGACCACCCACCTCAGAAGCAAAGAAGATGAAAAAATTATTGAATGAACAAGGTAAAATTGGGGTCCTCCCTCCTTATCTTTAATGAAGAATGATAATTTATGTTATTAAATTTCATCAATCCACGATTTGGATTTGGAAGTCCCGAATAAGGGTTCCCCCTAAGAAGAAACTATTGAAACAAGAACGATAAGAATAACTTAGAGGCTTACCTTAAATATAATTTTATGAAACACTAAGATCAAATTGAATTTACCTTTGGATGGAATATAAATCCCAAAATCCCCTAACATAGTGGTATAATTTAAGAGAAAGGAGAATGAGTACTAGGATAAATATAAGGAACATGATATAATGAAATTGCTGGATGTAACCTCATTCACGATGTGAATCTGGGTTTCAGGTCGTGAATGTTAGAGTTTTCATATATGCTGAAAAATATGTCATAGTAGCCCAAAATCACAGGATCCATTTCAATTCGTGAATGATATCTCAGTTCGTGAAACAATTATGCCCAGAAACCCATTCACTCCCAAAAAAATCATGGAATGTTTCGAGAAAATTTCACATCATTAATAAAAAACCACAGTGTGAATTAGTTCTTATAGCTAGATTCCCTTCTCCCATCACTTTTCCCCTATAAATACCTCCAACAATTTAACCTAACTAAAAATGACACTCATTGATAGAATTTAACTGTCTCAAAAATGTAAATAGGAATGTTCCAGGGAAAATATGAAATATTAAAACCTCCCCAACATAAAATATCTTGTCCCCAAGAAATGCTACCAAGAATTATTGTGGGGTATTATAAAAAAACATAGGCCACTGCACCCACATATCCAACTCCTTCTCCCAAGTCTTCTCTTGCACATGCACATGCTACCACTACACTCACACTAGAGTCATGGTCTTCCCTCATATATTCTTCTTGATATGGTCCATGATACAGATCAAATTCTCCTTAAAGTATAAATTGGCATACATCTCAACATCATCAATATCTAATCCATGATAAGGGTCATGGTGATATATCAAAATTTGTGATATGTGAAAAAAATCATGCATGGTATTGTATCACTATATAAGTTCTAAATTGTATGTCACTGGTCCGACCCACCCCACTTTATCAAATGGACAGATAAAACTAGGTGATATCTTACTTTATTTCTAGATATGGGATTTACCTACACTAATTGATACCCAATGAAAAACAATATGATTGACCTTGAACTCCATCAGTCATCCCTAATGGTTAGAATTTGATTTCTTCCTACTCAGTATGGTCACCAACCTCTTTTTGATCAACTAAACCTGCTCACACATCTCCTACATGAGGCTAAGTCCAAAAATATCTGACTCACCTACCTCTAAAAAACCTATGGTGAACAACATAACCTTCAACACAAGGCCTCAAAATGATCCATTTAGATCAATTCTTGGAAAATGGTATTATATTTGAACTCTATGATTTTCTGATGATGCTCCCAAGAACAACAAAAATCACAAAACTAGGTATATAACATATCCTGAATAATCTAAACCCTCCACTCAAATTATAATTCATTATAAGGTTGGTAATTCATTCTTATAAGAACCTGTAATCCTAAATTCTTCTAAATGACCTTCTATAATTGTGAAATGAAATAGGGATCTTGAAAAAAAATGATACTCCTAGGAACATCATACAATCAAACTATCTTTTGTATGTAGACACTACCCAAATCATCGATGGTGAGGGTCTACCTATTATGAAATAATTTGGATACTTTCATCAGTCGATACATGATCACCCAAACAGTATTATTTTTCTAAGTTGTCTGGTGTAATCCTATCCTGAATTACATGGTGACATCATCCCACTTCTATTCCAGAATAGACAAAGGCTGCAACAACCCATTATGTATTTTATGCTCACCCTTCACCTACTGAAAAGTGAAAAATCTCACCACAAATCCCAGAAAAATAATTATTTATACTTGGACACCAATACTACCTATAGATATCATGAAATGCCTTTGTCAAACTAGGATATTCGACCCATTTAGAGTTATGGGACTCCCTCGTCAGCTCATCATACAAGGCCAGAGAAACCCATACTTATCCATGGGTAAGAAGAACATCACCACTGTCAGGAGACCATCCTAATGGTTCATCCCCACTGTATGAGATGTCCCTTATACCTAAGCCCTCAATATTTCAAAACCACTCTCTCTCTTGATATATTCTAAGAGTAGAGTATAATATATTTTTAATTTAGAGTTTTGTGTCCCTAGGAATCTTAAATATCCATATAACTATCTATAAAGAGTACCATAAACCACTACACATCACAAGACTCTTATACTACCCATGTCTATAAAATATGGATCAAGGCATCGATGATGAATTTTCTCTTTCTTACTATGTTGGAAAACTGAAAGTTGAATGATTACAGATACTCAACCCACATCATGTACCGAATATTAAGGTCCCACTATGAAAATATATGATTAATGATATTGTGATCTATATACAATAAAACCTTTCACCCAAAATATAATATTTTTAGTATCCTAGGATGTGTACCACTATATCCAAATCTAGATCATGGGTAGGATAATTCCCCTTATGTGGTCTCAACTTCTTGTATCCATACAAAACCACTCAATCCTTCTACATAAAAACTAATCTCAGTTAAAATCCAAATACATACCAATAAATGGTATATTCCTTAACCAGATCAGGTAAAGTAAGGATTGGTGTTGAGGTTAAACTGGTCTTTATCTCCTTGAAAAACCATCTCACAATAATCTTACTAAAAAAACGTCACCACTTTCTTGGTCTGCCAAGACTCTGTGCTGCAAAATGTGATAAGTCTTGAATGAAACATTGAAAATACCATACTACACCTAGAATGATCTGAATCTCAAATACATTCTTAGGTCACTACAAGGATACCATGGTTGCAACATTCTTTGGGTATACTAACACTCTATCCTCTAAGATAACATTATTAAAGAATTGGACATTATCGATCAAAAAAAATATATTTTGATAGATTGGTGTAAAGATGATAGTCTCTTAGTATACTCAAGATGATGTTAAGATATTGGAAATGATTGTTTGTGTACTAGGAGTACAATAAGATTTCATTGATGAGAACCACCCCAAACATATCTAAGAATGGATGGAAAATCCAATTTATTAAGAACATGAATACCATTGGTTCATGTTTAAAACGAAATTGCATCTCCAAAAACTCATACAATCCATATCTTCTCTTAAAAGATATCTAGGGTATGTATGATGGTATCACCCTCAATTGATGGTACTGTGACTTCAAGTAGATCTTGTAGAAAATTAAGGCACCTCTCATCTAATCAAAGATATCATTCATTCATAGGAGGGGATACATGTTCTTGACCATCATATGTTTCAATCTCCAATAATATACACATAAGTGAAAAATCTCACCAACCTTCTTAGTGAAGAGAATGGGAGATCTCCATGGTGATGTACTAGGTTGTATAAAACCCTTATCTTCCAAATATTCTAAATGTACTTTAATCCATTGAAACTCCATTGGTTTTATCCAGTAAGGTAGGATAGAGACTGGATCTTCTCCTAGAACCAACATAATAGTTTACTTGATCTTTCACTCAGGTGGTAAGACAAATTACTCTTCAGAAAATACATCTTAAATATTATAATACTTGAGGAAAAGTATCTTAATTTATCCCACCATCATCCAGTACAAGTACTACTATCTGATCAGTGATACAATCCAATCAGTACTAAATTAGTCCTAAACAACCAGATATAATATCATATTATCCCTTATGGGAATAGAAATACCCTTATGGAGTTATAAAAGTAACTATCCTCTGATAAAATTCAATATGATCATGGTAAATAACTATTCAATCCATACCCAGAATCAAATAAAATCCTTCCTTTTCTCATAGGAAAATATCCCAATAGAAACGTATGCCACTTATTTAAATAAAACAATCCTAGTAGTGTCTGATACCCTCTATTCACACCCCTATTGGTATTTTGATAGTCATAGAAACATAATCTCTCCATATACAAACTCAAACCAATGAAAAATTGAGTAGATGAAAAATAATTGGATTCTCAAGTGTCAAATAAAACATAGGAAATGGTATATGATATAAGAACCATACCTCTAACAGTGGAAGGTCTTTCATCCAGACTGGTCGAAGTGGATTATATAGCATGAAACTGACTCAACCATATTACCTATGGTATAGTATAAAATCCCAAAAAATCTACTTATAGATAATAATATCACTCCTATATTGGAATAATATGTCCCCTACTCCAGTATGAGCATTTGGTGGAACTCCGGATACCAGTCTATTGAGGGGTAGTTGAACCCTTCACAACCTTTGGTACTTTTCTCGGTCATCTACCACTTCTCAACTGCTAAGAGATCATACAAAACCTTTGGGGATGGTCCAACCTAACATAATAATGACACTCTACCATAGATTAAGGTCACTAAGGGAACTTTTTTCCAACCCTTCCATAATGATATCACTACACACTAGGGTCCTGAGATAGTTACCCACTCCCATGGTTGATCTGTTTCCATTGACTTGTTGGTATCTGTCAAATTCATACTTCTTGATGCCTGAAGAATAGATCCCTAGTCTACTTTTTAAGACTACATAGATATCATTTTGAAACTCCTTTATATTACATTCTGTGAAGAGAGACTGATTTATCGTGTCTAATAATTTTCTTAGATAAAATAATTTCTCCTTCATCTTTATCTCATAATTAAGCCCATCCTATAAATTCTTAATCCTCATTATCTCATTAATTTTCAAGGATGAAAAAATGATATAGTTTAGTGAAGCATCCAGTATATTCCATAACAAACATTCTCCCTTATATCAAGTTTATAAACTCACAATCCATCTCACCCCTCATCATATCTAGATAAAAACATCTTGGGAACTTTACCTTGAAGTCCTTCTAGGTTAGTCCTCTTACTAACCAGCTTAATATAGGATGTCCCACTAAGACATAGCTAGTCCATATAGAATATAACCACCAAGATTCACTCTCTTATATGTGAGTATAACAACTTGATTAAATATCATCTAGAATGAATCAATCTAGAAATAAAATTATTTGGGGCCTCCCTCCCTAGTGAACATAGGTGGTACTGTATCTAAAATTCTCTCTTTAGGTTAGACATCAATAGTACAATGGAATCATCCTCCCTCTCCATCAATCACATGGACTATAGGAAGCTATCCTGATGTTGATCATCTATCTAGTTCCCCAATGTTGTAGGAAGCTATAGATTAGTTATCTTATGAGTGTGCTAATTACCACTCACCTAATGCTCAACTCAAATACGACATGGATCCATTTTCTCTCAAGGGTCAACACACTAATTAGAATATAAGATACAAGAAAAGGTCATATTTAGAAGGTTAAAATAACAATATAAACCCACTAACTCAAGGTTACTCTATACTTGGATGAAAAAGTGAATTTGAATATTATATAAGTTCAATTTATTCATTTTTCTTGAATAAAATAAGGTATCATATTTTAAAAATAAGGTATGTAGATGTATCAAATGTAATAAATATATCCCCATAATGAACAATTCATGTCAACATATATCACTATGTGTCTACCTTAATCCATAAATACTCATCTCATGTCATATCATCTCACGAGTAAAATCTTAATAAATAGTAACATCACACAACAGGTGAATAACCCAAGGTGAAATAACATCAAAACTGTAATAAGATGACAACATGAAAGAAAAAAATCGTATCCCTAGGTACATGGGTTTTCCCCCAAACATGGGTTAGTTTCTCTCATGCTCATGATCATTACTAATCATTGATACATCATAGTCACCTTTCTAACTTTCCAAATAGTAAATCAATATAAAATACTTGATACTCTGATACCACTTTGTAACATCCCCAACCCAGTACTTTCTCTTGTGACAGATTCAGGTCACTACTAGACATCATTCATGTCTCCCCATGTGCCAAAGTCTACCGACTAGTATTTAGGTGTACGTAATATAGTGGGGAGATAATACCTTCTAAAATAGAGTAACAAGATCAACATAATTAAGATTAAAAAATAATAAAATAAATCCAATAGGCATCTGGACACAACCAAATCGAATTAGATATCTATTAATAACTAATAAACCAAATAATAAAAAAATCATGTCATACCATAATGTAAATCGAATTAAATGATGTATTAAAATTTATACAATTAAATTAATAACAAACTCTAATAAAGACTTTGAAAGCCTTGATCCCAAACCCCATTCCAAGTCCCATCTACATGCTATAACCCCATCTTGGAAGCACAAAATCAAATATAGGGCTTTTATCCCTTTTCTATATTTGAATCTATAAAATCTTCCCAAATACCGAACGGTTCCTGAATAGGGTGTGTGCATAACACAGTAGGCTGACACCCATGGTGTCTAAAAAAGAGAAACTAAATATATGGTGCATAAAATAATATGATAAAAAGGAGCATTAATTGAAATATTAATTTTGAACATCAAATAAACCTGGTTACCCTTGAGCTCCAGGTTGACACCCAGTGTAACACCCCAACCCCAGTTACCCAGAGTTGGTGCATTATTACATAACATTGGCATGATCATAAAAGATCAAGTCTCGAAAGACCAATTAGTTTAGTATCCTTGGAAACAATAGATACATTCATAAATGTTACATTACATCATAAAGTAAAAAACTACAATAACATAGTTTCCGTAGTCCACACCCATATCCCCTTCAGACTATCCCTCAAGGTCAGTCATAAAATATTTCTCCGCATCCTGGGAAAAGTAAAACATAGAAAGGGGTGAGCTCAGATGCTCAGTAAGGATAACAATACAGCAGAAACTTTCATAAATAAACATAAACATTTAAGGAAATGTATAACTAAAACAAAAGACTTTTAAACTTGAACTTCAACATAATATGTCAATAATAAAATGAAATAATACCATTTACTTATTCACATGGATATTCTACTAGTCTAATAATAACATTAAATATCAATAACCACTTTCATAATGATGGAATGCATAATGTCGGACTATCATACCCACGTAGCCAAGGCCTCATGCCAAGACTACAAATAAGATTTTGTCAACGCCTCGTGCCAAGACACTAGTTTGTCTCATGATACCTACCAATGCATCGAGGAGCTATAGTGGGCTCCACCCGTCACTTATTAAGTCCAATTCATTCCTTATATGAAAAGGTTTAAACATATCATAAACCATAACATAATCGTATCACATAAAACAAGCATAAAGGAAACATAGCATTTCCTAATTTCAATCACAAGATATCAATAAAACATATTGATATAATAAAAACATTATCAAAACCATTTTAAATTCCAAAATAAAAGAAAAACCAAACATGGTATTTATTTTTCATTTAAAAAAAAATATGTCTTGTAGAGGAAGCCAAAAACTCAAATAATGGTCACGGCGGCAGAGAAGTCGTTGTTGCTGCATACGTAAGACAAAACATTCCTTTTGTCGTTTAGTAAAAACACTTCGTATAAAAAGATTCCTTTTGAATAAAAGTAAAAGTCAAAGGGGTTTATACACCGTATAAAGAAAAGTTGTGTGTAAAACAAAATATGCCTCAATGAAAGGAGATTGAGACGAAGTCCCTTACCACGTGTCTGACTTTAATAAATAATTATTTAACCTCCTGAATAATAAAATAGAGTTAATTTATACTTGATTAATAACCTTTTTCAAGTTAATTATTCCTTTTATATCACTTATTACCATATTATGAATATTATGTAATTATTTATGTTAATAACGGTCGTTTTGTCGATCTTTGGTACTTGAGTCAAAAATAAACTTCTTATAATTACAAGTTTTTCATGTGGTAAAATATCCATTATATCCAGAATTATATTCATGATGTTGATATCATATATATCATATATATCCAGTATATACACTCATTTATAATATTATATAACATTTAGAGGTAAGAAATGAAATGCACCGTTCATGGAGACGGTAAGTCGTACTTACGCATGAACGCTACTTTCATTTCTCTTTCGTATTTAATGGAATGAAATCATAATGATATAAAGGTATATTATTATTAAAGTATAATATAATATATAATATAATTTGATCCATCCTTTATACATCCCAAATATGGCATTAACGATTCAAATCACATTGAGGGGGTGGTAGTCCACACTTCTTAAAATGAAATTATCGTGTTTACCCATAATGGAAATCATAAAGGCATGCCATAAATGAAAAATACAGAAGAATAAGGAAAAAATAAAAATAATATATATCATAAATAAATATATTTACATATTAATAGATACCATTAAAGGTGTTAAAATAATATTGAACAATCATCGTTTCATGATGCAGTAATTCACCAACCACAGAAACAATATGTTCTTTAACCATTAGACGGAGGTGTGTGTAATTTTAAATCAAATAAATCTTATAAAAAAATCCTATTATATTTAATATACTGGTGTTGTTACAGAAGATAGTAATAAAAATAGTTTAGGTGGTTGGAGAAGCAAAATAAAACAAAAGAACACAAGTGAAGACATTACCTTTAAATCGGGTAACTCTTTTTGATTTGAGACAAAGGCTTCCTTGGGAAGACTTCTGCCCAAAGTGAGGCTTCTAGGAGTAAGAGAGGGATGTTGGGAGAGTATTTGGGCATATTTTTTCCAAGACAAATGGCTTGAAGGTGTGAATAATGTGGTAGAGGTGGGGGCCTTTTTTAAGAGGAGAAGAGGGGCACTCTTGGAAAGTCATGAAATGTTACATTATTATGAATTGATTTTCAGATTTCAAAGGTCCCAAAATTTTATATTTCTAGGATAAGGTGATAAGGGTTCTAAATATACTCATCCAATAGGTTTTTTATAATTTTAAATCTTAGAGTTTACATTATCTTTTCATTTTATTTAAATCGTTAATTAATGAGGTAATCACTGCATCATCATGGTGTCATAAGAATTTAATTTATTTAATGTATAAAAATTATAAAAAAGATATCATGATGTAGGAAATCTCTTTATATTTCCAATTAATATTTATAGTTGTAAAGTTAACTTATAGAACTCCATATAATAATTGTTTTAGTAAAACAACACATGTTTGTGACAATTTTATTTTTACATTAAATAAAACGTTATTAATGTCATTTTCTTACCCAAGTGGCTCCACGGGGCCCCCAAGTTAACCCATGGATTGTCTTGGTCATTCATGACTCATAAAATCAGGGTAGGATAAGTGTAACAGTAATTTCATATTATTATAACATTATATTTACCTTAAATTACACTTATTACCTTTAACCGCGATTAATAAAACTTAAAAGTTACTATTCACAAAAAAATATTTTAATCCCATTGAACCACATTTTACTTCCTAATGACAATGATGTATGTCGGATTTTTGAAATTCAAATCACAGAGGTGGTAATGTTTCATTTACACAAAAAATTAGTTGTTAAACTAGCACTTACTGGTTTCACTATTCATCAAAAATTGAAGTTTTTCAGAAAAATACCAAAAATTCACCCTAAGATATAATTGATATTCTGAATTCAAAAATGATGTCTATTTTAAAAAACTACAAACATATAAGTTTCATTAATTAATTTTATAATTAATTCCCATTTTCAAAACAAATAGCGTGTTTTTAAGAAACAATATTAATCAAAAGATTGACAACTGTTTGTGTCTAATTTCAAAGTGAAATTAATTCTAATGACCAACATTGGATAAAATGGTAAAAATATATTCTAATTATACTTTAAAACCACTAAATAGTATAATTTATCACTATAAATTATTTTGATTAAAAATGTTGTTTCTAAGTATTTCTTTACTATTCATAGAAAATTGGAAGTTCTCAGAAAATTACAAAAAATTTAACTTAGGATAATTTTGATATTCTGAATACAAAAATGAAGTCCATTTTGAATTATAAAATTTATATAATTTCAAAAGGTGGTTATTACTATTCATAACGGCTACTTTGATTGGTCTCGGTGTGTTAGAATCTCGAAGTTGCGTACAATGCAAGCTCTTGTATTATTGAAATAGAAGTGTACCGTGGAAGATTAGGGTGTTACATTATCCCCTCCTTTAATAAATTGCGTCCTCACAATTTGAAAATGTTCTTCAAAAAGAAAAGGTGGAAAATAGAAAATACCTTTGTGGAAAACCCATATCGAAAATAGGGTTAATGAAATTTAGTCTTAATAAGAGGGAAATACAAATGAGAAAGTTACCACCAAATTAGGGTTTTGAATAGGAGAACGTTGGTGGAAATTATAGAAACATAATTAGAGGAAAAATGTAAATATTTATAGGGATTGATTGAGGTCATCAATCACAAACAAGTGTAAAATTGAGGGCCTCAAAGCCATCAATCTGTGATGAAAATATCATCACTTCAACAAAACATAAGGTATTAGGATAACACGTTTTTGTTTTAATATCCCTTCCCTAAAGTTTAAGAATTAATTCATTCATAGGATAGGAGAGAGGTATATATATATATACTTGACAAGTAGAGTTTCAACCCTCAACTAATTTCTACCACAAACTCATCTTTCACTGAAAAAGATAATAGAACTAAAAAATATTATATTTATCCTAATCGTACAAGGTTCCAAATATTAACACATACCATTTAGATTAGGAAAACTATTTTTTAATAACCAGGGACTTCCTGTAGGCTAGTGGTAGGTAATAAAGGCATGTCGCACTACGGTTGTGGGTTCGATTCCTACATCTTTGTCCGCTGCGACGGGTTATCCCCCAACATGCAGGTTGTCCTTTTACTAAAACTATAGTATTATAATATTCCAAAAATAATCTTTAGAAATGTCTTAACCTTAAACAATACTATCCAAAGTTCAACTTAATCCATTCCAACCTTTATAGTTATCCAAAATACCTCTGTCCAGACTTTCTCTAAAAGGACTCTAAATTCCAAAATCAATTGTAACATCAGATTCCCCAAACAAAGTAAAGTTTCTCTTATTGTGACATACTAAAAATATGATTCCATCATCATATTAAAACCTTAATGAAAACAACAAGTACTGCAGTACAATCCTTATATATATCACATTATTCTTATAACCAGAATATAATCCTTGAGTCCAAAAGCACCAATACATTAATTATTCCACTTCAATTGTAGTAACAGCATAAGATTGGCCTTGATCCCTTGGCATTTTCTGAGGTAATTTTCCCTGATGCTTATGACATTCATTTTCATAATTCCCCATTTCTCTATAATTGTAGCATTCAACATCGATAGCCTCTTTATTTCCCTTGCAATCACGATCATGGTGACCTTTTTCTCCACATTTATAACAAACCCCCATTCCTTTTAGGAAAGTACTGGGGTGATTATTAACACAATTATCACATAATGGAAAATCTTTCTTTCCCTTTTTCCCTTTATTTGTCTCTTGTTCCACCATTCTCTTCTTCTCTTGATTTAATTTATTGTCATAAGATTTAGATAATTCCTTTTCTGTCTTGATAGCACACGAGACTATATCTTCATATGATGGGAAATATTGTGATACTAAGGCTCGATGGAGAAATGGTTTTAACCCATCAAAGAAATGATAAATATTACTTCTTGGGTTACGTATATAATTTGTTGCATGCCTCGCTAACCTTGTAAATTTAGCCTCATAGTTTGCAACATTCTCATCCTCCTTTTTCCTCAAACTCAGAAATTTCCTTTCTATATCTGCTCGATGGTCATGAGGAAAGTATTTTTCTAAGAAAAGATCTTTGAACTCTCTACATTCCATACTTGATATTTCTTCATCTTCCTTTGTATTTTGAATCAATAACCACCATTGATCAGCATCTCCAGTGATGCGGTAAACTGCCATGATAACCTTTTCCCTTTCACTACTCCCCAAGGCATGGAATATTTTCTCTAAGGAATTTATCCATTGCTCAGCTACTAAGGGATTTGTACTCCCATTAAATATTGGCGGTTGTTACCTCATGAAGCGGTCTAACATTGATCCTCCACGTTGCGAATCAGGGTGCTCCATATGAGTAAGGTTATTATTCATAACCTGAGTGAGTTGTCCCAGTATGGTGATAATCTGATCAGCACCAGTTGTATCACCAGCTCCACTATAATTATCTTAAGCAGGAGGGAAATCCCTACATGAAGTGTGTTCATTGATACGGTTTCCATTCCTTCCACTATGCGCCATTTCTGAACAATGTCATAAACTAGATCAGTTTATGAATCAAAATACATAATTGTAAAACACTTAACATAAATTGAACATTTTAAGGATATAATCCATAATCATAAAAAAAATTCTTTGAGGAAGTATATACTCATAAACCCTTCATAATGGTTTGTAAATAAAAATGATAATTATCCGAATCATATCCCCTAGGAGTGTCGTAACCAACAGTGCAGCAAGGCCCATTGTTGTGCACCAGTTCCCGTTCGAGTCTAGCTCAAAGCGGTGTTTTCGGGTTTTACCCCTAGGTACATATGTGTCAAAGTGGCCCCTACCTGTTCGTATCTAGACAGGGATTTATTGCTCGGAAAACTAAAAAAATCTCTATAATACCAAAATTCTAGGAAGTTTTTCTATTCTAATCCTCAAAGTCTATCTTAGGGTTATGTGCTCTAATCAGAGTTTATCTAAATCTAGCTTCCAAGGTTAGTACTAAAATGCCTCTGATACCAACTGTAACGCCCCGACCCCAATTACCCAGAGTCGGTGCATTATTACATAACATTGGAATGATCATAAAAGATCAAGTCTCTAAAGAACGATCAGTTTAGTAGCCTTGGAAACACTAGATACATTCCTAAATGTTACATTACATCATAAACTAAAAAACTACAATAACATAGTCTCCATAGTCCACACCCATATCCTCTTCAGACTATCCCTGAAGGTCAGTCATAAAATATTTCTTCACATCTTGGGAAAAGTAAAACATAGAAAGGGGTGAGCTCAGATGCTCAGTAAGGATTACAATACGGAAGAAACTTTCATAAATAAACATAAACATTTAAGGCAATGTATAACTAAAACAAAGGCCTTTTAAACTTGAACTTCAGCATAATGTGGAAATAATAAAATGAAATAATTCCATTTACTTATTCACATGGATATTCTACTAGTCGAATAATCACATGCAATATCAATAACCACTTTCATAATGATGGAATGCATAATGCCAGACTATCATAACCATGTAGCCAAGGCCTCATGCCAAGACTACAAATAAGATTTTGTCAAGGCCTCATGCCAAGACACTAGTTTGTCTCATGAGACCTAAAGATGCATCGAGTAGCTATAGCGGGCTCCACCCATCACTTATTAATTCCAATTCATTCCTTATATGAAAAGGTTTAAACATATCATAAACCATAACATAATCGTATCACATAAAACATGCATAAAGGAAACATAAAATTTCCACATTTCAATCAGAAGATATAAATACAATGCATTGATATAATAAAAACATTATCAAAACAATTTTCAATTCCAAAATAAAAGAAAAGTAAAACATGGTTTTTATTTTTCATTTAAAAAAAATATGGCTTGTAGAGGAAGCCGAAACACAAATAATGGTCACAGCGGTGGAGAAGTCGTTGTCGCCACATACGTAAGACAAAACATTCCTTTTTTTGTTTAGTAAAAACGCTTCGTATAAAAATATTCTTTTTGAATAAAAGTAAAATTCAAAGGGTTTTATACACCGTATAAAGGAAAGTTGTGTATAAAACAAAATATGCCTCAATGAAAGGAGATTGAGACGAAGTCCCTTACCTCGTGTCCGACTTGACTCGATCGTGGAATTGTGTTAAAGTGTATGTAGACTATTTCAGTATCAATATCACTTTATAATAATCATATATAGTTACTCATTACACCATTATACCCATCCTATTAAGGTGGTGGTGGAAAATAGATTACACCACGGCGTGGAGACGGTATTCCGTACGTACGCACGCGCGGTGATTTCATTTTTCCGTAGGATGGATAGAAGGTGAATTAGGGTTGTTTCATATTTATAATAACATATCATTATGTAAGTAATACTGATGTTATTACTTTGTCATGAAACAACTAAAGAAGAAGAAGTTGAAGAAGAAAGAAATTGAAAATATCGGTAATGGATATTACCTCTTCTTTGAAACGCCTCTTTGAATCCTCCACTTAGGGAACTAAGATTGGTCTTTGAAGAAGATTAGGACCTCTAGGATTATTCTAGGGAAGTGGAGAAGGGATTTTGGCAGGGTTTGTCCGAGCTTGAGTGCTCAAATTGGTGTGAGGAGGAGGGGGAGGAGGTGTCCTTTTATAAGGGAGGAGAGGAGCACCTTAGGAATACCTCAAAATATTATTTTATATTAATGTCAAAATCGGTTTATAATGGTTCCAAAGGGTCTTATTTAGAAGATAAAGTGGGGATGGGTCGAAATCCTATAAACCAATAGGATTTAGACAAGTTTAGGGTATTATTTTAACCTTATCAATTAGATTTAACTCTAAGTTAAATAATTTAACTTTTACCGTGTCTTTTTGTTTTCTTTCACTATATGGTTAATACACTTACTATAACATGCCAGAAGAACCCCAAATTGTTTATTATTAATATATATATCCTTATCTAAGTAATTTGGCCGAACCTTAGATTTTTATGAATAAAATAACAATTAATAATATAATATTTGATTTAAAAACTATTTTGTGTCAATTTTGACACTATTTGATATATGATTTTTGTGAAAGTCATAATAGAATTATATGTTCGAACCAAGTTGATAAAATCAACAATAATATATCATAGTAACCTATAAAATTAGTATAATTCATAAAAAGTCTCAAATTACATTCATTTGAGCATTTATAACATCAATTATGTTAATATTTCCTTAAAAGGGTAATTACTGCATCATCGTTGTGTCATAAATAAATTAATTTATTTAAAGTCTAAAAATTATAAATAAAATATCATTATGTAGGAAATCGTTTTATATTTCTAATGAATATTTATAGTCGAATTTATCTTATGTATAACCCCATATTAAAAATGTTTTAGTTATTAAACTTTGATTTTAACTATTTTAACTATTCATTAAATAAAATAATATTAAATGTCATAATCTAATCCAAGTGGACCTAAATGGTCATATTATATTCATAAGGTTGTTTTTTTTCGAATTACACTTATCCAATAGAATTAGGACATGTGTTAGGGTAATAGTAATATCGTATTTACCCTTAGTTACCCTATTTACTATTAATCGTGGTAAAAAAAAGTAAAAAGTTACTATTCACCAAAAATTATTTTCATCTCATTGAACCACATTTTAGTCCTTGATATTAACCGTGTCTGTCGGATTTTCGAAATTCCATTCACAGAAGTGGTAAAATTAAGTTTTATGCAAAATTCAGTTTTTAACCTACCACTTAGTGGTTTCACTATTCATCAAAAATTGAAAGTTTTCAGAAAAATACCAAAATTTCATCCTAAGCTATATTTCATATTACGAATTCAAAAAATGAAGTCTATTTTACCAAATTCATAACATAGAAGTTGCATTAATTAATTTTATAATTAAATCCCGCTGTTAAAACAAATAGCGTGTTTTTAAGAAACAATATCTATCAAAAGATTGACACTTGTTTATGTCTGGTTTAAATGTGAAATTACATCCAATGACCAACATTGTATTAAATTGTAAAAATATATTCTAAATATACTTTAAAACAACTCAAATTAATAATTTATCACTATTAATTATTTTGATTAAAAAAAAATTTAATTATAATTTAGTAATTTTCACTATTCATCAGAATATGAAAGTTATCCGAAAAGTACCAAAATTTCACCTTAGGCTAAATTCGATACTCCGAATCCAAAAATGAAGTCCATTTTGAGAGCTAAAATTTCTAAAATTTTAAAAGGTGGTTATTACTATTCATAACGACTAGTTATAATAATATTTTAATAGCATATCGTTGTTTAGTGAAACTCGGTATTGCGTACTACACACGCTATCGAGGAAGGTCGCGATTGCGTGTAATGCAAGGAAAGTCAAGGATGTGTGTTGTGCAAGCTCCTTTTGGTGTAGCGTACAACACAAGACATTAATAAAATTAAAAAGAGTATTTTTCATAAAATCTCGGGCTGTTACATTCTACCCCCCTTAAAATGAATTTCGCCCTCAAAATTCGTCGGGGTTATAAATGGTTTACTATTCGAAAGTTTCTTTAATAGAAACCCACATCGTAAAAAGGAATACCAAAACTTGGCTTTAAAAACTAAAGTATGAAATGTAACGATTACCCAAATAAACTAATCACTGGGTTTCCACATAGGTGAAAATATGGATATGGAAGAGAAATCTAACCATCATGTTCTGATGGAGAGTGGTAGAGAACATGGCTATGGAAAATCCAGTAATCATAAATCCATAAATTTGTGACGATCTAAGGTACCATCTGATTCATCAGGTATAGGATCACTAGGACAACATTTTTGGTTTTCAAGATCATTTCCCTAAAGTTGATGAAATTGGAATTAGAAGAAATACTTTCGTGATTTTGGTATAGTCTCACCGTTTGTCGTTCTTTGGACAATTTCCACTTCATCTCTTAAAGAAATGAAGTTGAATTTGTCATTCGTGATGTGTTAGCAGATCATGTGATAGAATGATGGGTCATTCCATCTGTCTCAAACAAAAGGTTAGAAAAGTTATCAAAAAATACATAAGTCCATCTATAGTGAGATTAATCATATATGGTTCCTAAAATGAACTTATACTTCACATATCATACTGCTTAATATAATAAAACTAGTTTCTACTAAACAGGGACTTCCTGTAGGTCAGTGGTAGGCGATAAAGGCCAGTTGCACTTCGGTTGTGGGTTCGATTCCCACGGCCTTGTCCGAAGCGATGGGCTGTCGCCCGTCCTGCAGGTTGTCCTTTTTCTAAAACTACATTACTATAACATCCCATCAATAATATCGAAAAAAAACTTCTATCCTTAAACAATACTCACTTATGTCCAGCATAATCCATTTCAATCTTTAGGCTTATCCATAATAATGCAGTCCACTCTCATAACATAGTGAAAACGATTACCAGAGATTTAATACCATTGTTGATCCCCATATATCATAAGATATGTTTTGTTGGTCACATTCCAAACATTCAAAGTCCTTAATCATGTATTCTCTTGAATACCTTAGTGAAAACATGAATGTAGTTTAAAGTTAACACTTTCCACATACCAAAATCCTCAAAATTCTATATACTCAAACCATGATATCACTCAGTCCTTATATCAATCATGAGCTCATGAATACTATTAAACATTTCATTTTCTAGTTTTCCCTTCATTATGCGCATATCATCTTATTTCCAAAAAATATCTCAATCACTTTGAATACCACATCAATAAATATTGCAATACTCAATGATACAACATTATTTTGGAATCCCATTACATAAACACTTAATCATTCCACCACATCGTTGTCATATTCAACATTTCCAATAGTGATCGCATGTGACTTCCCTTTGTCCTTTGCCTTCAGTGGTTGCTCATGTTGACCATCACTAACCCTTGGATTAGGGCATTTATTAGCATAATGCCCCATTTCCTTGCACTTGAAGCATTGAAGTGTTGGTGTTGCGTTCTCTGCAGTGTTTGCTTTATTCACATCATTAGAAACCCTTTTTCCATTACTTCGACACTCAGCTGCTCGATGACCTTCTTTTCCACACTTAAAACATTTTCTAGTCCCTTTAAGACAATCTCCACCATGCTTCTTTCCACACTTTGTGCATAAGGAAACATTCATCTTCTTTTCACCATTATTCTGAGATTTCTCCTTGAACTCCATCTTTCGTTTCTTGTCAAAACCATGAGATGGATATGTAACACCAACTTCCATTTCTACCTTGATAGCACAACGCACAATTTCTTCATAGCTACTGAAGTCTCTTATAGCTAATGCCCTTCGAAGACTTGGTTTTAAGCCACTGAAAAATCGATCAACTTTACTTTCAGGTTGGATGATAATGCCAGATGCATACCTTGCAAGTCTTGTAAAATTCGCTTCGTATATACCAACAGATTCATCATCCTTTTGCTTTAGTTAAAGAAACTCCTTCTCCATCTTTGTTAGAAGAATACGAGGAAAGTACTTATTGAAAAATAAGTTCTTGAACTCGTCCCATTCCATGGACTCAATTTCATCTCTTTGCCTTGTATTCTTGATAAGATTCCACCATTGATCAGCTTCACCTTCCAAACGATATACTGATAAGATGACTTTATCATGTTCAGAACATTGAAGAACTGAAAATATCTTTTCAGTGGTACTGATCCATTGTTCAGCAACAAGTGGATCAGAAGACCCACTGAAAGAAGGTGGACGTTGCCTCATGAAGGACTCAATAGAATATTGTTCCCTTCTCTGCTCATTTGGAAGTCCAGAATGATTCATAGCTTGTGTAAGTATAACAATAAGATTTTTCACTCCATCTCCCATAACATTTGTTTGTTCAGGAGGAAAATCATTGCATTGTCCATTGCATTGATCAACACAGTTCCTTCGGGTTCCAGCCATCGTCTAAAACCCAAAAAGAATAGTGTGAGAGGAAAAAATCATGCTAGGGAAAACAAAATAATAAAGGGGGAGTAACTTCAATATCTAAAATCTTAGGTTTAATTCTATGATCGTTAGCGTAATTCTAGTACTATAAACTATACGTATACTTAACCTTAGGGACATCCATAGACATACCTTAGAAATTTCTCTAGGGATCTCACTAAAGTTCTCGCATCCTAGTTTCCAAAGGTTGACTAAACCTTTCCTCTGATACCAACTGTAGAGACCCGTATCTTGACGTACATGGACATTACATTACTTTTGCGGAATACTTAGTACATAACAAAAACACACACACAAGGATCGTAATAGTTTAGTGTCTTTGGAAACTCAGAACGTAATCTTCTAATCCTGGTGAAAGATCTTCAATATCTCCCATAAAGATCATCCCTTTTTTTTTCTTACCTAAAACCTTTCTTTATATCCTGGGGAAAAGAAAACATAAAAGAGTGAGCTCAAATGCTCAGTAAGGGTAAACAAAAGAAAAATCAATCACTTCATATTCATAAGAACATAACTTTTGGAAATCTTAACCTGCAAAAGAGATCATAATTTCATAACATGGGATAACTCATGGCAGTGAAATGTATTCACAATAATCATAACTTAAAACATTAAACTTTGTGGCATACACACATAATCATAGAGAATCATTTCTTGTTAGTAAAGACTCATTTCCAAGACTATCTTAGTGGACAAAGTCCATTTCTGAATCGAGTGACCCTCATTTCAGTCTTGTTTCACTGAACCGGTATAACCTACCATTCCAGCCATGTCTATCTCATGAGATATAAAATCTTTACCCAATTCATTGGAGGGAGATATAGGTCCCACCCATCTCATAATGATACCATTCTTATGTGTGCCACAAAATCATAAATCATACATCATTTCATAACCCATGTAATAAAAATGGGATTCTTAAACAACATGACATCATAAAACAATTCATATAAGATAAAGGAATTCATAAAAATATTTCCATCACAACATAATCAAATCCATGAAATAATAGGGATAGAAACAGAACCCTTTATTATCTTAGATGGAAAATAATTTTGATAAAACACTTGAAATCCATTCTTGAGGAAAATATCTTTTCTACTTCAAAAACATTTTCCTTTCTTAACATGTCTTACAATTTAAAACTAAAAGAAGTTGATTAAAAATAAACTTGAAAACTTGTAAAGGAAGATTCTTGGAAATAATGTTTTAAAAATCCATTCATGCCATATAAGTTAAAAAAAACATTCTTTTCGTACTTTTGTCGGAAAAGTCAAAAAAGTACCTCGTATGAAAACGACAAAAGATTCCTTTCATATCTTTTACTAAAAACTCACCGAAGGGTAAAATTGGATTTAAACAATTGTAGGTGGATAATATTACATATTGAGGAAATATGGATGTGGATGATAAAATAGACCCCAGTAAATACTAAAGTATAAACAATCTCGGATAAAAATGAGATTGTGATATTTCCCTTACCTTAGGTCCGATTTGCTTCGTATGTGTCCGAACCTCCTGTATAATGATTTAAATAATGTCATTGACTTATTACAGAATAATATTCATTGTTATGATATCATATATGGTTCACTTATGACATTATATTACCCATTCTTTTGTAAATTCCATGTTAAAGAAGCGTTTTGGGTAAAATCGTCTCATTTGTCGTTCGTGTTTTTAACTTGTAATTATTAATATGATTACTTGGATCATGATTACTTATATCCAGAATGTAAAACATTATTTATATATAATATATATTCATAATATATATATATATATATAATATATCGATAAATGGAATGAAATACACCGTTCATGGAGACGGTAGTCCGTACGTACGCATGAACGCTGTTTTCGTTTCCTTATTTAATTGAATGGAATTAAGTAGATGACATACATATAAATTTACATAAATCCAGTATCATTATTATGTCATATATTTCATTAGTACTTATTATATATACTTTATAATCACTCATGAATGGTTAGTCATTGAGAATGAATCTCATCGCGTCGTGGAGACGGTAGTCCGTACGTACGCACGAGCGATGATATCATTCCCATGGGCGTGGAATTGTGTTGAAGTGTATGTAGACTATTTCAGTATCAATATCACTTTATAATAATCATATATAGTTACTCATTACACCATTATACCCATCCTATTAAGGTGGTGGTGGAAAATAGATTACACCACGGCGTGGAGACGGTATTCCGTACGTACGCACGCGCGGTGATTTCATTTTTCCGTAGGACGGATAGAAGGTTAATTAGGGTTGTTTCATATTTATAATAAAATATCAGTATGTAAGTAATACTGATGTTATTACTTTGTCATGAAACAACTAAAGAAGAAGAAGTTGAAGAAGAAAGAAATTGAAAAGATCGGTAATGGATATTACCTCTTCTTTGAAACGCCTCTTTGAATCCTCCACTTAGGGAACTAAGATTGGTCTTTGAAGAAGATTAGGACCTCTAGGATTATTCTAGGGAAGTGGAGAAGGGATTTTGGAAGGGGTTGTCCGAGCTTGAGTGCTCAAATTGGTGTGAGGAGGAGGGGGAGGAGGTGTCCTTTTATAAGGGAGGAGAGGGGCACCTTAGGAATACCTCAAAATATTATTTTATATTAATGTCAAAATCGGTTATAATGGTTCCAAAGGGTCTTATTTTGAAGCTAAAGTGGGGATGGGTCGAAATCATATCAATCAATAGAATTTAGACAAGTTTAGGGTATTATTTTAACCTTATCAATTAGATTTAACTCTAAGTTAAATAATTTAACTTTTACCGTGTCTTTTTTTTTCTTTCACTATTTGGTTAATACACTTACTATAACATGCCAAACGAACCCCAAATTGTTTATTATTAATATATATATTTTTATCTAAGTCATTTTTCTGAACCATAGATTTTTAGGAATAAAATAACAATTAATAATATAATATTTGATTTAAAAACTATTTTGTGTCAATTTTGACACTATTTGATATATGATTTTTGTGAAAGTCTGATGTTATTAATATTTTCATGACTTATTATATTCCCCCTTTACTTATTTTATATGAAATGTGCATAATTTGTGTGAAATATTAATGTTTTAATATTAAGTATAATATTTGAGCATTTTTAGAAGTAGTCAAATTGAGTCAGTTTAATGTTTTAATTATAACTATCACTATACTGATCCAAATTGTGTGGTTCTTGTTATTTAGGATTCCTCTTTCAATATACAACATTTCATTATAAGGAACCATGATCCAATTATGCTATTTGAAGGGTCATATGGTCCTCACAAACAAGACCAAAGAATCTGTGAACAAACTGGACCAGCCTTGAAGATTGATTTACTGGGCTCAATCCAGAAGTCCAAAAACATTAACTCTCCACCATAATTCGGGGGACACTACATGTCATCTTGGATAAAAATTTCAAGGCCCAAATACAAGTACAAGGGGCCCAAATAAATCTTTGAAGTCCAGCCCACCATTCTAGACGAGAATTAAAATCAGTATAGTATGCATGACATATCTCCTGATGTAAGCATCCAAGCGAGCTGAGATTTTGCAGTGTGAAATATGAGATATAGGTGGCCGACTTGGTTGAAGAAGTCATTAGGATTTGAAGGCATCTGCCTGTTCAAAAATCTATTCACATTTTGGACATTGAAAAAGCATGGATAGAAATGGACAGTTTACCTTTGTTTACTAAAACCGCCATAACTTTGGATCCACTTGTCCAAATGCCTCCATATTTTGAAAGTAGTCGGCGAACAGTATTGTATACAACTTTGAATAAGGGGATATGTAGAGATTCGGCTGTCTGAATTGCCAAATTGGCGATGCAAGTGGAGGGACAGATTGGGAATGCAAACAGTCCACTCCTTGTGCTATAAATACTCTCCCCTTCTCTCCTTGAGAGGGGTTGGCATTTCAGAAGAGAGGAGATCATATTGGCACGACCAAGGCTTTGCCAAAGGCTTGGGAGGACCTGCAATACTCAATTTTACACTTGATAGACCTTTCCTCCTCTCTTTCTTTTCACTTACTTTTGTGTTCTTCATTTTTGTAATCTTGTAATTCTCTTTCTTTGTAATTCTATTTTAATGCAAGTTACTTCTTCAATACCTCTTATTCCATTCCACCTTCTGTATTTTAATATTAATTTTCTTAAAATAGTTTAAATTCAGTTCAATCCCCTTCCCTTCTTTAGCTTCCTCATTCAATCGAAATTTCTTTTTTAATTATCATCATTGTTCGTGTGTGTGTGTCGACGTACCACTCTTTTCTTATCCCTTTCTTTTCCTTCTCTTATTAATTTATAATCATAATCATTATAACCAGATTATTAATCACCCAAATGGCTGAGTAAATATCTCATTGGGGTGAGTTTTAATTTAGGTATGTTAAGTGATTGAGAGCTTCTGCTCGATGAATATTCTTTGAATTAACATTGTGTATGTTGGACTTAACATGTCATGGATTAATGACTCGTTTTGTTTAACATGTGGTTTCCATGGATTATTGGAACCATAAATACACAACCATAAATAAGATCTGATTGAGATTATAACCTTAAGTTAAGTTAAGTCTTTGTTTAAAGCCTTAACACTTAAGAATTCTAATCAACATCATCTTGTGACATGGGTGTTAATTTAAATGCAATATAAAGCAAAGCTCGAGGATATCACAAGCTTAACTAACCTAATGATGAACTCACCCCAATCTTTATCAATTTGGTAAATCAAACATCATCCATAAATCATTTCAATTAAGATCTGCAAACAAACCCCCCTAATCAAAATACAATCAACTAAAAACAAATGACTACTACAATGTATCATCGCCGAGGATTCGACCCGAGTGCTGCTATACACATTAGCAGAGCACCGGAACTTTGACCGGTCGATAGGCGACAATCGGCCGTGCGTTTCAAAGTCATAACAGAATTATATGTCCGAACCAAGTTGATTAAATCAACACTAATATATCATAGTAACCTATAAAATTAGTGGAATTCATAAAACGTCTCAAATTACATTCATTTGAGCATTTATAACATCAATTATGTTAATATTTCCTTAAAAGGGTAATTACTACATCATCGTTGTGTCATAAATAAATTAATTTATTTAAATTCTAAAAATTATAAATAAAATATCATTATGTAGGAAATATTTTTAGCTTTCTAATGAATATTTATAGTCGAATTTATCTTATGTATAACCCCATATTAAAAATGTTTTAGTTATTAAACTTTGATTTTAACTATTTTAACTATTCATTAAATAAAATAATATTAAATGTCATAATCTAATCCAAGTGGACCTAAATGGTCATATTATATTCATAAGGTTGTTTTTGGTCGAATTACACTTATCCAATAGAATTAGGACATGTGTTAGGGTAATAGTAATATCATATTTACCCTTAGTTACCCTATTTACTATTAACCGTGGTAAAAAAAAGTAAAAAGTTACTATTCACCAAAAATTATTTTCATCTCATTGAACCACATTTTAGTCCTTGATATTAACCGTGTCTGTCGGATTTTCGAAATTCCATTCACAGAAGCGGTAAAATTAAGTTTTATGCAAAATTCAGTTTTTAACCTACCACTTAGTGGTTTCACTATTCATCAAAAATTGAAAGTTTTCAGAAAAATACCAAAATTTCATCCTAAGCTATATTTCATATTATGAATTCAAAAAATGAAGTCTATTTTACCAAATTCATAACATAGAAGTTGCATTAATTAATTTTATAATTAAATCCCGCTGTTAAAACAAATAGCGTGTTTTTAAGAAACAATATCTATCAAAAGATTGACACTTGTTTATGTCTGGTTTAAATGTGAAATTACATCCAATGACCAAAATTGTATTAAATTGTAAAAATATATTCTAAATATACTTTAAAACAACTCAAATTAATAATTTATCACTATTAATTATTTTGATTAAAAAATTGTTTTTAATTATAATTTAGTAATTTTCACTATTCATCAGAATATGAAAGTTATCCGAAAAGTACTAAAATTTCACCTTAGGCTAAATTCGATACTCCGAATCCAAAAATGAAGTCCATTTTGAGAGCTAAAATTTCTAAAATTTTAAAAGGTGGTTATTACTATTCATAACGGCTAGTTATAATAATATTTTAATAGCATATCGTTGTTTAGTGAAACTCGGTATTGCGTACTACACACGCTATCGAGGAAGGTCGTGATTGTGTGTAATGCAAGGCAAGTCAAGGATGTGTGTTGTGCAAGCTCCTTTTGGTGTAGCGTACAACACAAGACATTAATAAAATTAAAAAGAGTATTTTTCATAAAATCTCGGGCTGTTACAATAAAACCTATGTAACCTCTTGTTTTTGGGTTTGGGATACATCCATGTTCATCCCCCATCCATATATGGATAGAAACTCACTATCCTTGCAGGTTTTTTTGTCTTCATGGTTTCATAAAATCGAGAATAGGATCTTGTAGTGATCTTCCTAGATGATCATTTTTGTGTCAATATGTTGGACCATTTGGGAGGCTCTTAATAATGTTTGGCAGGGATCCATATACTCTCTATTATCCATACAGATGCGGTTAATAGACCTCATCGATGATATGGTCTCGTTAGTGAAGGGACGGCAGGCATCGGTGTCTATCTTCAACATTCTCAATTGGCCCTATAATCGTAATAGTGGGAGCGACCATTGGATTAGATGGAAACCTTCCAATAGTGGGATGAATCTAAATGTGGATGGCTATTTTATGGAAGAGGCCATGAGGGGTGGGGGCTTATAAGGGACTACTGGGGATCTGTTCATCTTAGTTTTAGTGATTTTTTTGTTCTGGGAAACTCATTGGGAGCAGAAGTGTGGTCCCTTCTCTCAGGGTTGATGGTTTGCAGGAGTCGGGGTTTTCAGGTAGTAGAGATTGAATATGACTCCAAATTCCTTGTGAGGGATTTGAAAGGACGTCATGAGATCCATTGGTAGTTGACTTATATTATTTGTTGATGCCAAAAAGCGACCAATCATGGGCGCATGGTCCAACACAGTTGGAGGGAGGCTATTTTTTCGACGGATTCTCATGCATGGTTGGGTAGGCAGGATGAGGAGCTTCTGATTTATAATAGTTTAGACTCTCTTCCCATTTATTGCAATTGTGTAGTCTAAGGGTAGGCCTTGGGTCTATATTAATTTCTCCCTCATTTAAGGGTTGGTGTTGTGTAATTTTTCTTATCAATAAAAAAATAACTATCAGTTAGTCATGAAAGCATAACCAGTGAAAAGAAGTGGATTTCATAATCATATAACCTATGAAAGAGAAACAAGTTTCATAAAAATAAGGACATCAAAAAATTAGTCATTCAAGGAAATAATATGAATAAAACATTATGATCATTTCCTATAAAGGCATGAGTAACACCAACTAATTTCATCTTATATGGAAAATAATTTGGAAAAATCCTTTTAAAAACATTTCTTGAGGAAAATATCCATTTTGTTTAAAAAATGATGTAAAACCAAAAAGGATTTTGAAAACCTTTTTCTTTGAAAACATAAAATGGAATATTGAAAACATTTGGAAAACCATTTTACTTGGGAACATATAAAACAATCTTGAAAATATTTTTAAAACCATTTCATTAAAAATAAATATAGAAAACATTTTTGAAAACTATTTCCTTGAAAAGAAATCGTGAAAACATTTTTGAAAACTATTTCTTTGAACATAATTTAAAAACATATAAAGGAATATTTAAAACCATTTAAAAAATTTATAATACTTTTTCCTTGAAAATGAGATCAAAATATCATTTTTGAAAACATTTTTAAAACATGGTTTTTGAAGTTCATGGCATGTGTCTCAAAGAAGGAAAATTGAGTCAAAACTGCTTTACTGACTTGGTAACTTTGGAAACATAAACCCAATGAAAGACAGTTAAAAAAATTTATAAGTAAATAATAATAAATTTAAGGATAAAAATACTAAAATATATTCATGGGTATTATATACTCCACATAAAATAAATTAGTGGTGAATAAGGCATAAATATCACAGAAATAAAAGCAAGACTAGTAATCCCCTTACTACTTGAGTAACTTTTGAATCATGATAACCATTAAATAATAACATAAATTTAAACTTTTAATATCATTAAATAAATTAAATTCATGATATAACTTGTAAAAGGGTAATATATACAGCACACAAGATAAGTGAGTGATGAATATGGCATATATCTCATAGAAATAAAAGGTGAGATGAAATTCCATTACCTTCTGTCTTGACTCTCTTTGTAATCATTCAAACCTCCTGTATAATAAATATAATTTTATTATACATATATCATAGAACCATATTCTTATATCTAATACCACATGTTTCTTTAAATCACCCTCTTATTAACACTTCTATGTTAAGGTTATGTTTCGGGTAATATCTGCTTTGTTTTTCACATGTATCTTAATTTATTATATTTTTGTACTCGTACTTATATCATGAATTAAATAATGTAAAACATGATATAAATATCATTTATATTAATTATATATGTATTTATAAAAATCTATATAATATATAAGTATGAAAATAAATACACCATTCATGGAGATGGTAGGTCGTACGTACGCATGAACGTTGTTCCCAGTTTTTCTCATATTGTAATAAAGTAAGTAGATGACATTTATGTATATATATATATATAAAATAATATAATTAAATTGTAATTATTATACAATATATATCATATAATTTCACTAAACACATCCTTAATACATTCCATGTAGTGTGTGAATGAATCACATCACTTTGGGGAGGCGGTAGTCCACACTTCCCTTAACGAAATTGTCATATTTTCAAAAAATGGAAAGCATGAAGGTATGTGTTATATAATAATTAAATAAGAATAAATATATCATAAATAATATATATATATATATATATATAATATAAAAATATATTTTACATCATAATTCCTAACCATGAGAGGTGGTTAAAGAAAAATGAACGACATCGTTTTGTGAGGCGGTAGTTCATTAAACACAAGAACAGTAAGTTCATTACCCATTAGATGGAAGTGTATATAAGTTTATGTCAGAATATTAGTATAAAAAAATATTAGTATATTTAGTATAATTATGTTATTATATAATCTTTTAATAAAAATAACTTATGAGGTGTATAATGAAAATAAAACAAAGGAGCTTGAGGAAGGGTGTTTCCTCTTCTTTGGGTAACTCCTTTTGGTTTTCACCAAAGAGATTCCTTGGTTGGATTTCTGAAAAAATGGAGGATTGTAGTAAAAAGTTAAGGATGTTGGGAGGTTATTTTATTATATTTTTTGGTGATAAAAATGGCTTCAAAGGTGTGAATAAGATGGAGGGGTGAGAGTTTTTTTATAGTGGAGGAGGAGTGGCATTCTTGTAAATTTTTGAAAAGTGAATTCCACCCACATTTTTCCCATGTAAAGTGGATCCAATAATGGAAATAAATATAGCAAATGGAATATAGGTTATAAATATGGCCATATAATATATTTTTGACAAGTTTTTAGGTCATTTTGTATATTAATTTTAAGGTTTAGTCGTTTGTTAATCTAATTTTTCTCCTAATCGTTGTAATTAATATTAATCACATTCACTACTTTTTTCAGTAAAAAATTATGTTGACCATATAATAAATTATAAATTATTATGATTCTAAATAATAAATACATTTTTCAAAGTTACAATCATATAAGTGTAAAAAATTAATTTAAAATTAATCTTGTAGACGTGTCGCAACATAGGGTGTTTTAAGCAAAAACGTTAAAATGTTTCAAATGGTTTGATATTTGATTTCAATGTGAAATTGTTTCAAGTGAACTAAATTTTATTAATTCATGTAAAATAAATCTCATTTCACATTAAAAAAATAAAATAAAATATATCTATAAAAATAAATTAGATGAAAAAGCAATTTTCAATTAAAATTTAGTATTTATTACTATTCATCCACAATTTTTCATAAGAATCACTAAAATTAATCCTTTGATAATTTTGAAATTATGAATTAAAAAATTATGTTTTTTTATCAAATTAAATTTCTAAAATTATCTAAAATTAATTTTATTATTGTTCACATAAGTAAAAATATAGTTCTTTTAAGAAAATAGTATTTTCAAACATATAAAGACATTACCGAAATTTATATATTTTGTTAACAATATGTTTTATTTATAAGAAACCATTATAAATAATATTTAAAAATTAGTTATTAATATTCATATTACTAAGTTTAATAGATATTTTATAACTATCTCATTTAAATAATTATAATAATAAAATGTTGTTTATTAGAAACTCAGTGTTGTGTGTAATGCAAGCCAAGTAGGTGTTGCATGTAGCACTAGGTTAAATTGATGCAATGTTTGATGTAGTGTAGAGTTCATTTAAATAAATCAAATAAAATTTAATTTATTAAAAAAAATCATAAAAACTTGAGGTGTTACATTCTACCCACCTTAAAATGAATTTTTCCCTCGAAATTCAAAATTCTAATACAAACAAATGAGAATAATTCTACTTTATCATATCCTTAGGTTCCTAAGTAGATTCTTCTAACTAGTTGTTTCTATATAAAACATTGACTAGATGAGTAATATTTTGTCATAGAACTTTCTTTGTTTGGTCCATAATTTCAAATGGTTATTCCTTGTAAGAAAGATCCAGCACCAGTGGTATAACCTCAAAGTTTAGTACATGTGAAGGGTCGGGTATGTACTTCCTTAGGAGAGATACATGGAACACATCATGTAATTTAGAGATATTTAGAATAAATTCCAAGTGATAGTATGATATCCAGATATGATCAAGAATCTCAAAGTGACATAAATACCAAGGGTTTAGTTTCCCTTTTTTTCCAAACCTCATAACCTATTTACATGGTAAAATTCATAGAAACACCTTCTCACCAACTTCAAATTATTGGTCATTACAATAGTTTTCAGTATAAATTTTCTATTGACTTTGATCTAACTTGATATTATATTAAATAGTTCTAACATTCACTTCCATTTATTCGGTTATATCAGGTTCTGATATCTTTCTTTCTCTAACTTCATCCCAGCAAGTTGGAGCTCTACATTTCTTCCTATATAGGGATTCATAAGGATCCATCTAAATTCTTGAGTGAAATATATTATTGTAAGAAAACTCAACTAGAGGAAGGTTTTGATCCCAACAACCTTTTAAATCAAATGAAAAAGATATAAACATGTACTCTAGGGTTTTAATTGTTCTTTTATAAATACCATCTATATGAGGATGATAAGAAGTACTGAAACTCAATTCTGTATCAAGTGCTTGCTGAAGACTTCACCAAAACTTTGAGGTAAACCTTGTATCCCAATCATATACAATGTAAAGTGGTACTCCATGAAACCTTACCACTTTTTTAATGTATATCCTTGAAATATGACCTAGAGATTAGTCTTCTCTGATAGTAATGAAGTGTGCTGACTTAGTAAGGAGATCGACTACCACCAATATATAATTAAACCCTTTAGAGGTTTTAGGGAGTCCAATGACAAAATCCATAGTGATGTTCTTCCATTTTCATTTGGTTATGGGTAATGGATGCAATAACCCCTTAGAATTTTTTCTTTCTACCTTAACTTGTTGGAATATCAAGCATCGAGATACAAAATCTATGATATCCATATTCATTGCATCCCAATAGAAGTATTCCTTCAAATCTTTATACATCATTGTAATTATAGGATGAATTATAAATGAAGAACAATGATATCCCTCAAACAGATCCTTCTTCAAATATGGTATGTAAGGAACACATACATGGTTCCTAAACCTTATCATTTAATACTGATCAAGGTTAAACTCAGGGTCATTTCTAACATTCTTTTACAGTTCTACATCTTCCTTTTGCACCAATTTCATATTCACTTGAATAGATGGTTGAATATTCAATGGATAAAGATAACATTTTCCCCCTCCTTCAATATTTCCAGATCCATCCTTTTTAAATCCATAAATATTGGATCTTTTTGTGATCCTCATCATGGATAAGATAACATGATCCTTTCAACTCAAAGAATTTTTCACCTTGTTTGATTTCCCAATGTGGTATTATATTGAGAATTCATAATCCTTTATCAGATCTAACAATATTATTTGGCCCATGTTCAACTCTTTCTATGTGAATATATATTTTAGACTTTTATGATTGTCATATATATCCCTAATTTATTAATAAATATAATTCTTATATATCTTTAATATCGAAATTTCCACTACTAACTCCAAATCATGATTTGGTTAATTTTTCTCACGAATCTTCAACTATCACTACGCATAAATGATAACAATATTATTATTCATAAGAACACATACCAATCCCTTCTTGAATTCATCAATATAGAATAAAAACACTTCTCCACTATTGGGTAATGTAATCAGGGGAGCACTGACTAACCATGTATCCAGTTACTTGAAAGTTTCCTCACATTCATCTATCTAGATGAACTTCACACCCTTCCAAATTATCTTAGTCATATGATTAGATAGTCTTGATAAATTCTCCAAAAATCTTCAATAATATCCAACTAGACCAAGAAAACTACATATCTCAGTCATTGTGTTTGATCTAGGCTAACATTCAATAGCCTTCATCTTTGATGGATCTACTAATATATCATATCTTGAGATTATGTGACCCAAAAATAAAACCGTTTGTAGCCAAAATTCACACTTCATAAATTGTATATACTGTTTATCGTTCCTTATGTCTTTAGTACAATTCTCAAGTGGTATTAATACTCTTCTTTAATCTTTTATTACATAAGAATATCATCTATAAATACAACCACAAAATAATCTAGGTAACATCTAAAGACTCTATTCATCGAATCCATGAAGTTAGAAGGGGAATTAGTAAGACAAAAAGTTGTCACTATATATTCACAGTGTATATACCCTTTATGGAATGTTGTATTGGATATATCCTCTTTATTTACCATTAATTTATGATATCCAGAATAAATTTCAATCTTGTAAAAATATTGAGCTCTGTGTAGTTGATCAAAAAAGTCGTCGATATGGGCAATAGGATACTTGTTCTTGATTGTGATCTTATTCAAATATCAAAAATCAATATTTATTCACAATGATCCATCTTTCTTTTTTTCAATAAAAGAACATGTGCACCCCATAATGACACACTTGGCCAAATGAATCCCTTTGTTTCCCTCAGAATCTGTGTTCTGGTTAGGAATCACTATTTCTTAATGGTTTCCAACATATTTTTTATGGAATCAAAAACACCAAATAGTTATATATCCAAAGTGACCTACTTTCTAAAGGAATGTGTTCATTATGTCTATTGACATAATATATTTAATAACTCACATTGGTCAAGAGTATGGAGGTCAGGCTCATCACATCCCTTCTGGGGGGAATTATTACCAACTACGGGGCTCTCTTATAGATTTAAGATATGTTCATGAATCCTTCATTATTTACAAAGTATGATGTGAGTTATCCCAAAATTATCAATCAATTATTAGACTTTTTAGAATTTGGAATCATCTTTATGTATTCAATGTTCTTCATTGATAGAGATATCAGTATATATCTAAGGTTCTCTATTAGTGGTATCTACACATATACTACTTAGAGATTATTTGATCATTATTATGATGATGATAGTTTTTAAGACACGTAGTGTGGAACTCTGGAGTATAAGGTCATCCAGGTAGATTAATTTCACTATATCCAGGCATATAAAATTTTTTATGATGTTGGGATCGAACCCATAGGTGAGCTTCCTACGTATCATTATGAAAGGAATCATAACCCATGTATTTGGGTTCTACTTATTGGTCATATCATACATTTTATGTTTTTGTGATAAAGATCCAACCATACAGTTTAACGTCGTTTAGTAAGGACATCTATTAGGAAGGTACCTAGTCAAAGTTCAGTGTGGGACTTTTTTCAAAATAGCCCAAGGGACTTTGAAGGGATATGAGTTTCCAAGTAGTATTAGTCCCTACTGAGGATATGACCAAAATAATTGGGTTGGTTTAGGATGTTGGGTTTGAACCTTGGGGAGGATTCAGACGTATAACATTTGGATGGGACTAAAATCCCACATAGTTCTCTATTGAGAATCCATTATTATGTAGTTCCTCAAGGGTATGTCTCACAGGGGAGTATAGACCTTTGGGTTGATAGGTTGGGGGTTACTCCTTAGAAAGAGATCCCCTGTAAAGGGACCATGAGGGATGTTTTAACTCATGGTGGTTTGAGGGACTAAATTGGGGTTTACTACTAAGTAGGATACCTAGATTAAGGGAATTATGATTAGGGATTTTTCCTAAGGAGTATTCCTATTGAGTTCAGACCCTAAGTGGGATTCCTACGTATCCCAATTGTGGTGGGAATCAGAGTTCTCATAGTTCATTCTGTTAGGTGTATTGTGTGGATGTTATGATCATTAAAAACCTCTAATCCCACATGAGTCATGCTCGATGTGTGAAATAAGAGGATTTGAAAGACTCAACAAACCATACAATTTCCTTCCATAGATTATGGTAGAGGTCAAGGCTATAGTGGAAGAGATCGAGGCGAAAATGGGAGAGGTTGAGGCTGTGACGGAAGATGCTAAGGCTACAACACTTACCACTCTTCACTTTACATTGGATGATAATCCAAGGTAAGGGAGTAATTAAGGTGAAGGATGTATATTGGATTAAGAGTAAAACCACTTACATTAAAGGCTAGAGTATTACACCAGGATATTTTCCCTTTCATTGGTCCTAGGAGAGGATGGAGACTTTTCCTTTGTCAAAAGGGAATATAAATTGTGATCTTTACCCTCTCTTCAAGGTACTGTAGGCTTCGGTCCATATAGATCATAAGGGGAGGACATAGTCCTATCCCCAGAATCCAAAACTGAGAATTCTGCAACACTCTTCTTATGGTAAGGGTCCATGTGACCATAGATATTAAAATCTATAGACATCTCAAAGATACATACCCTATGGTAGTATAGGTCAAGGAAACCAATGACTATAGAAATCCAAATCTGAATGAGAGACATGATGATGTACATATTCCTAAGGTTTTATAAATCGGGAGGTCTTGGAGGAGGTTTCAACATTGTCCCTTTTAGAAAAGGGATACAGTGAAGGAGAAGCCTTTCCATGAGTGAATTTGAAGGATTTTTCATGAAAGGCTCGTGAAGGTTGAATGAGTGATGTCAAATAAGGAGGACCGCGCAAGGGGTGAAATGCACAAGGGGTCTTCGTGCAAGTATACTTGGGCGAATTGGTTTCACCTTAGGTGATGATCAACCAAGATTGCAACACTTGAAGGAAGATTCTTTCATGCCTTAAAGGGTCTCTATAAGGATTCCTAGAGGAAATTCAGGAAAGTTCTTGTTTTAGGAAGGACCATCGAGATAGTCTTCTTATATCAAGGGTTGGGAGAATTGGCAGTCATGCAAGTCTTCTTCAATTAGTGGGCTGGGAAAACTGGTCACACAAGTGATGTTTATTTTTTAACATTTAATGAAATTATGTCTCACTATACTCCTTTAATTATATCTTTGTAAGATTTATGAAACTAACTTAGAGGTTTCAAAGGACTTGAGCGAAGCACTAGGGAGATCAGAGTACCAATCAGCCTTCGGAAAAATTTGTCTCTCTAAATGAAGACCTCAAGGGTATATTTATTATAAAATAGTAAAACCTAGGAAAAGGTGGTGGGTCACACAATTAGGATGCTTCATAAGTACTTGTGCCTGTATAATGATTGGCAATACCTTGGGCAAACCACTTTTTGAGCCCATTCAAATCTTGACATTCTTCATCTATTTTCTCCTAATTTTTCTAAGGAAAGTACCTTTGTCAATTTTTCATCCATATGATGAAATGTAGTGTCAAAACCCCCCCCCCCTAAGAATTGGATATGAAATGAAAAAGAGGGTCTAATCCTGAGTGAAAAAAGAAATGAAAAAGGAATACGGGTCTCACAAGTTTCTGGGTGTCCGTATAAGTGGGTTTCGTGTAGATCGAATTCCTTGTCTATAAATAGGTCTTTCACTTTGATAAAAAAACTCATGAAATTAAAAAATATCGATCTCTCACTACACAAGTCTTCTGCACAGACACTTTTCTTTTTTCATTTTTACAGATACAATATGTTTTTAAGGAATTCACTTGCCTTCCCAACATTTTAGTGATACACTTGTGCACCCCACATTTTAGAGACACCCTAGTGTTCCAAAATTTCACTTATGTGCCTAAATTACAATGACAAAGTTTCTTTATTTTTGAAAAAAAATAAAAAAAATCTACTCTAAAATGAATGTGATATTAATTTTCTGGTTCGATGGCTCCCAATAAGATCAAAAATGTAGATGAATTTTCTACCAATTGAATTTAAGAAATGATGAAGATCATAGGGAATGGATACTCTAACATCTGTGATACCACCCTTCTTGATCTGGAAGAGTATTTGAAGAAGTTTCACTGTGATTTTCTTAAGAGTGTTTATTTTCAACTTTATGGTTACAACCATCTTCGATAAGTCCTTAATCTGGAAATGAATAATTATCTCTCAATCTCGTGGTTTCAAGACTACAATAATTTATCATCTTTAAACATTTTTGGTGTGTGAAAATATATTAATACTAGGACGGTATCTGCATCCTAGGTTATACATCACATCTCGTGTGCTCTAGATCTAAAACTACATACATTCTAACGAAAGTTGCACTATTATTCTTCCATTTTCCATGATTCACCAACAGATCAATGGAAGGTATAGAATAAAAGTTGGGACTTTTGTCCAAGAGGGGGTGTTAAGCTTGCATGGATGTGGGCATACCGGGTGCTCCAATCATGTTATTTGTTAAAAAGTGTTCTGGAAGGCACTAGGATTTATGAGGCTGTGTGGGTAGGTAAAACCTATGTGTATAGGAATGATGGTTTTGTGCCAAAACTATTGATCCAATGGAGTCCATAGACAAATTACTTCCATTTGATGCATGGAGAAGTGGTTATTAGTTTTTGGGATATTCACAAGATATTTGGGTCTTGGATCCTTGTAGACATGTATGGTGATTTTATTCTTCCAATGGCAATATAGAATGACACTGATAGGATTCCTTTTTTAGCATGTGAGATGCTGAAAATATCTCACAAAATCAAGAAGGAAAATCTCTATGTAAAGGGGGATATTCATCCTGAGTTGTGAATGGATATTTTCTTGAAGAAGAACAAGGGGAAAGTCCCCAAGTACATGCATCTAAGGATATGTCCCACGGTGGTGAAGAGAATTGAACCTGGAACCTTCTGTTAGATGCTCGAGAAAAAAGAATTTGACAAGTGGGGATATGAAATCGAATACAAAATTCCTACCAAGACATGTCTCACGGGATTTCAGGCTATGATAATTAGTATTTATCTATTTTATGTTCGTGATTCCAAAGGCGGTATAAGGCCTGGAACATTTTTTGCAGCAGCCATGTTGGTAGAGAGGAATATGGTGGAGTTTTCTACCCCTATTTTCACAAATATTCATAGGATCTTATTTCACATTCATAGAGGGAAGGATCCTTTTAGAATTTCATGATCATTCAAAGTTTTGTGGGGATAGATCGCGACTCATTTTAGGACTTATGTTTTGTAGAGTGGGATCCAAGTCCTCAGGATCTCATTCTGACCATTCACTTGGTATTTCTAGGGTATTCCTCCTTTATCCTTGACACCTTATGAAATTCATACAAGGTCGAGATTATACAAGGAGTTAAAGTTATTTCCTTATGGTAATCAGTCCATGGGAAGATTTTTTGATAATGGGATGTCCATCATTGAGCTGAGGTCCTATATGATAGCTTGCAGGGATGGTGTATTCGAAAATAGGATCTACTGATAAATCATATCTGAGGCCTGTGCCCCTTATCGATTTTCATGAAAATTCAAATTATTGCAACAAATTATTGTATCCCCTTAGGTGTGTGTTAGACTAGAACACCATCCGAGGGTGGATCGATAGTTATGGTTTCTTATGGTTGTGGAAAATATAGTGGTGTTGTTTAATCTACCTATGGTTGGTTAAGAAATAATATTTACTATTGAGTATGTTGAATCTTGGATTGCATCATACCTTGAAGTGGTTCTAGAAAATTTTGTTCCTCGGGTTGGAGTAAAGAGGCTAAATAGGATAGAACCTTCTCATTTGGAAGGTGCTTCATATCCTTCAGAGACTGAGTCATCAAATTCGGGGGTGAAGATGATGAGGATACTAGCTCGCCAAAGCAACATAATGTAAGATAAAATCCACCTACCATAATCAATAGGTCCACACAATCATCATCAACTGAGGTTGAACCTAGGCGATCTAGTCACCATCTTGAAGAAGATAATCAAGTTCCATTTTCTCATCCACCGTCTATGATGGCATAAATTGGGAATCCCATAAAATATAAGATTGTTAGATCAACTTCATAGTATTCTAGAATGTATTAAGACTACATACAACCAGAGGCATCTCAAATTGGTAGAATTTGTCTTTTGATGTTGAAACATTGTGGGAGATTTTGTGTGAGGGGTTGTGTATTCCAGGGATAGGTGATCTTCAAGCCTCATCTTATATTTCTTTGAGGATGATCCCTTGAAATTGGAAACTTATATCTGGAAGATAGATATTATCATCTATGAAACTGATGATTTAGTCCCCATAACAAAGTAGCTAAAGGATATGATAAAATGTGGCGCCGAAAAAGGGATCGACCATTTATCTTTTGAGTAATCGCGTGATTTTGTTGATCCTGAAGATGTAAGTTATGTTATTCTCATATTATTTTATGCTTTTAATTTTTTTTTTCCAAATTGTTATTTCTCAAGAGAAATATCATCTTAATTTGAATCCTTTTAAGGTAAAATAAAATGAAATTTCATTACCATGGTATAGCCCTGGTGGTACTCTGCTTGGGAATGTTAGATCACCCCTCGAATTAGGAGAAATATCTCCAGGATGAAAAACCATAAAGTATGAGATGGAAGGATGTTTCGTGTCTCCAATTCCTATTTTTGAATATGATGATATTGGTCCTCCTTTAAAGGAAACAAATTAGCAGATATTCCAAAGAAATAAAACTATAGATAAATGATTTATCATTAGCTGTAATTTTTATTGAAATCATTAATTTTGACATCATCCAGATAAATTTCTTACAATTATTGGAATTGATGTAAATTCTTAAATTTCTTTCATCAATGAAATTACTAATGAACCTATGAGAAATTATGAGGGTGCTTCCGACCAAGTGAAGGTCCCTGTCAAAGAGAAGGCTCCCTCAATTGAAGAGGCATCTTTTCCAGAGAAAACATTATCTTCTCCTAGAACTGCTCCTATTAATATTATCGAGAGAGAGGAGGCATATAGTATATCAGAAGCACTTCATGATAATCTATATACCATCATATGAATTCCATTTTTGTAATATTTCATGCCCATCACATGTACCATAAAATCTTATGATGACTAATGTTGACTCTGTGGCTGTCACTGAGAAGGTTGATTGGGGTCTAAAGTCGTCAAAGGAGGTTCAAGAAACAACCTCTCCAAGTGTTCCCACTTGTGAGTCCAACATAGGGCTTGGGATATCAACAGAATCCATGGTGAATCTTGGCATGTCTCGTGACGAAATATTGGAACATACTAATATTCCTACCACTTTAGAAGAATTTGGGGCACTGTGTAAATCAAATGGATGTGATTCATTATTTTCAATCCAATAAAACTTTTTTTGATTTATTATCTAAACAAAAATGGATGTAATATTCATCCTCATGCATCAGAACTGGTATAGTAATGGTGCATGGAGGGGGAATTAAAATCACTCTAGATTCCACAGTTGAAGAGTCGGATCATGTGAACCTTGAAATACGAAGTTTTTCTAAAGTTCATCCATATGGTCTTGGGATGACCTAGGGAAGTGTCCCTCAATAATAAATCCCATCCCAAAATACTAAGGTTGGGAATGTTGGGGAAGAATATTCTCATGTTTTTTATCTGATGTTGGGTAATGGTCACCAAATATTTTGATTATGCCCCATTATTACCATTCTTTCGAAGCTAATGATGATTGTGGTTAATCTTTTAGGATTATCAGCTTCTATGGCTAGGTATGAGGGTGAATATTTTTCATCGGCTTGACCAGAATTGGGAGGAAAGGAAACTATTGTTCAAGAGGGAATAGAACATAGGACTTCTTTGAGTGCGCTGATTCTAGAGTATGTCCCCCCTTATGATAGTGAATCTAAGTTGGATCTAGAGTTTCATAATTCTTTCCTCATTTCATGTTCAAAAACTTAGAAAGATATATGGAATCTTTTCTAAGACACCCCTTGAGGAACTGCCTTCGAAAATCCCACAGATTTCAATGTTATTTGGTATGTTAGGATACAGTGATTTTGATTACTATTTAATCCATACTATAGTTAAGGATACCATTCAGAGGTGAGAGAAAGAGAATAAACTTCAGAAATATATAATCAAGGCTAAACTTCTCATCAGCATTGATTTTTTTTAGTAGTAGTATCCCAAGTGGAGGCCATCCATAACAAAAAGTAGGCGGAATTCAACCCAAAAATCTAGGAGAAGATTGTTCACGTGTCTATCCTTTATCAATAATTGGATACTAATCAAATGGAACTTGAAAAAATTTACTACTCAAAAGGATAATCTTAAAAGTAAGGGCTAACACCATTGTGACTACTAAGAAAGTGCTTAATCAGGATGATGATATTGAGGATGGTCGACTGACTGAACTTCAACAGGCAGTTTATGGGGCTCAGGAGGCTGTTCAATAAATAAAAAGTTATGTTGATGAACTCTTGTGATATAATATAGAAAGACAACATTTTTTTGATGTTCTTATGGGGGTTTTTTCTCATAAATGAAAATAATTTTGTTTTTGATCATCTATATCTTCATCTTTGTCTTATTATAGTATTTATCTTATTTTAATTGTTGTTATCAAAATGAAAGATATGGGATTCACTCTAATTTTTACCTAATCTAATGAGCCTAGTGAGCATAGTTTGGATATTTCTAGGGTCATATGGAAAACCCAAAAAACATTGTGTATTTTGTGTTGTCACCCTAATGTTTTCATAATCCCAGTATTGAAGGGACTTAGCGGGTGATACATATAATTTTCTTAGGCTTCCCATTTTAGGGTTTTCTACTAAAAAAGGTTTTACTTTTATCTTTTTATCACTTCATATTTCCAAAACCATATAGAGTGTAGGTCTAGAGAGCTGAGACTTGACTTTTATATATATTTCTATTTGTGGGTTTTTAATCTGGAAAGAATTGTGTCTCATTTTGTGTACAGTTTAAATTCATTAATGCTGGACTAATAAAGTTAATGTTTTAGGTCGAATAGATTTGACCATGAATTTTGAAATTAAAACCCAAATAAGGATTGATGTCTAGGAGTATCCTAATATTTTTTTAGATCCTTCCAAGGGGAATCTTGGGTCCTGATTTTTATGGTCACCAAATAAAAAATTTGAAGTATAAGAATAGAGGTGGTCTCTTTTGAGTACGAAGTTACCATTATTTGAAAAAACTGTTATGGGGACTTTATTATGCAGGGATAACTAGGGTGTATGCTGAATAGCCAAATAGTGGCATCCTTTGCCTGATAGGCTCGTTATGTGAGCAACTAATGCAAGGCTATCTCAGGTATGTATTGTATAGTCAGATAAAGGAGTTCCTAGTAATTTTTACATTCTATTACTAATAGACAATGGGGTTTATGATTTGGATGTCACAAGACCGCAGTGTGTAGATTTTCCAAGGAAAGATTTCTAAGAATAAAAGGTTCTATCTATACCAACATAGGTCATGAATATGAAAACACTTATACATGAATTTGGTTTGTTAATGAGGGTAAATGTTTTCATAAAGTGGCTTTTTGATATTATGTTGTTCAATTTAAAGTCATGTAGTGAGTAAATTATGTTGTGCAATATAAATTCGTGCAGTAAGGACATTATGGGGCTATGCAGTTTAAAGTCATATATTAAGGACATTATGTTGTGTAGTCTCAAGTCATGAATCAAGTACATTAGGGGGGATGTGTAGTTTATAGTCATGCAACAAAGGCATTATGATGTTCAATTTCAAGTCACAAAGCAAGGAAATTAGGATATTTGATTTAAGATATTTAACATTTAATGAAGGATAGATGGTTCTATAATTCTTAGTAATCTGTCTACAAATATGCTACTATATTTAGGTTTGGAAGGAGAAATTTGTAAGCTATTATTTGGGGATTCTTGAATTCGAAGAGTGATATGGAAAAAAGGGATAAATGGAATTAGAGGTGGTCTCTTCCAAGAAATAAGTTACCACTATTTGACAAACCCATTACGGGGGATGTATTATGCAGGGTCATCTTGGTCATATGCTACATAGCCAAAGAACGACATCCTTTGGATTAAATGCCCTTTATGTAGGTGACATTATACAAGGCCAACTAGGTCATGTACTACATAATCAGGTAAAGGAGCTCTCAAGAATTTTGACAATCTATTCTTAAAAGCTGATGAAAGTTTATGGAGATTCATATATTCCCAAGAACAAAGTTCGGTTTATGTATAAAATTGCATGAATACAAAAGAGGTATTTCAATCCCTAGTGTCCAAATAATTGAGGGAATAAGATTTATACGAAGGTCTAAACCAAGTATAGGAAATATGGTGCCTGTATTAATAGGTCATACGACTAAGACCAAAATATTAAGGAAATAATGAAACATATGTGGTCAAATGAATGAAGGTTATTCCAATAATTTTTGAACAAATGATAGGGGAAAAGTTTAAAACATATTCTTGGAGACTTTTAGGTTGAGATAAAGGATATGGGACAAATATTAAATGGATGACCACTTTAAACTGTGGGTTCCTGCATACCATCATTAAAGCTTAAGGGGAAAGAAGAGGTTTCTCCCAAGAATGAAGTTATCACTATTTGAAAAACCTGTTATGGGGGTTGTATTATGCAGGGTCAGCTTGGGGATATACTACATAGATAAATAGTTGTATCCTTTTCCTAGAAGGACCGTTATGTGATCAACTGATGCTAGGCCAACTGGGGGAACATATTTCATCATCAGACTGAAGATCTCTCAAGTATCATACATTCTGCCACCTGAAACCAAATAAATATTATGAATATCTGAAATTATTAAATATTAGGAGTATGAAATGGGAAAGGGGTAATGTCCAATGCACAATGGAAGTATTTGGACTTATGTTTCCATAATTTTGGAGTCCCTTACATAGATAAGACTTATATGTATAATGGGTACATTTCTTGTTTCCTTGGTGGGATCTCTAAAGAGAGGACCCAAAATAAAATATCCTACATAGAATTTTCTATTCGTATGCGGGAAAGTGGAGAATATTTTATGTTGTAATGTGATTGGGCCCACGTTTGAATGTCTAGACATCACCACATATCTCATATTAGTGAGAATAAATCCACATGTAGTTTTAGTAATTGGTCTCCTTGCATAGGCTTGGTCCATACACAGGGAGAGCGGGCTTTTTTTTTTAATTGTGGCTGGACCAGGATGTTGGATCCAGATGTCACTATGTATAGATCCGAAGAAATAATCAATCCACACATACTTATGGAAATTCCATTTATTTTAACATCATTTGGTAAGTACATAGGTGAACTGACATTAAGTGATGAAAACATTGAGGTTGATACCAAGAGTAAAATCTAGGTTTCATGATCTATTTCATGAAAATGAGAATCAACCCACATGTATTTTTTGATAAGATCATGTAGTTTTTTATCATGTGATGAGGAAATATATTATTAATTTTAAGTTCTAATAGTTATGACCATTGATAAACCTAATGGGTATTGAGGCACCTTGTTTATGTAACAAATTCCTTTACCAAATTACCTCACCCACGTGAGTTGTTCTCAGTGTGAGAAACATGGAATAGTAAAAGTTTCTTCTATAATACAATGCTAACACAAATGAATGATAGGGAAATTATGATTATATGGTGGTTGAACTAGGGTGTAGGACCTGGGTTTCACTATGTATATTGATGGATTAAGAATCAAGACACACGTAGTTCTGGACAAATGTTCTCCACACTGATTGGGTTGACAAGGGGAGGGATTTTGATAATTTCTAGACTGATGGTTGGACCTAACATATGCAGTCTAAGAATCACCATGTATCTCAATATTATGAGAGTTATGCCATAAGTCCAAGAAAGATATCCCATGCATATTTTATTCATGTACAAGGGAAAGGATGGGGTTTTTATTGTGGTTGGACCTGATATAGGAGATTCATCCATCACTATGTATCTCATAGGAGTGATAATAAATCCAAACATAGTTCTCGAAATGTTCGATGCAGTTTAAAATCATGAAGAATGGACAAAGATTAACTGACATGAAAATATGGAAATATTGTAGTTGGCCCAGGGGATAGGACCCAAGTGTCACTATGTATCTTGTTGGGGTAGTAATCCAGCTACACGTAGTTCTAGAGGATGGTTCCTCGCACCAATTTAATGTTTATGTGAGAAATGGGGGCTTTAATACTTTATAGAATAATGGTTGGGCCAAAAATACAAGATGGAATGAGGATAAATCCATATTTTATAGAAGGGTTCACATCAAAGAAATGGATCATATACTGGTAAAGGGTAAATTTTTTCTTTCATCATTGTGTTTGGGCCTGAGATTGGATATATGGGCATCACTGCATATCTTATAGGACTAGGAATCAAGCCACATGTAGTTTGTGAAGAATCGTGCAGTTTAATGACATGTGATATGGACTAAGGTGACCTGATATAAAAGAAACATTTCTGCTAGACCAGGGGAAAAGACCTAGGTGTCACTACATATCCTATAGAATCATGAATATGTCACATGCAGTTCTTGAAGAAATATTCCCTATGTATATTTGACTCATAAACTAAGGGAATGAAGAAGATTTTTTTCATGGTTGGACCTAGGATTGGAGATCTGGGCATCACTACATATCTCATTGAATGAGAATCAAGCCATATGTAGTTATTTAATATAGATCCCCATGTGGGTCTGATCCAAACATAAGGAAGAAATGGGGCTCAAATTCCACTAAGGAGTAGAAATGATATGAGTTAGGCTTATACATAGAAGATTCTCATCATTTAAGGGACAACTAGGAATGTCAACTCGTGGTATCTTGAGGGATTTCTTAACGTCAAATAGGGAGATTTCAACCATATAGTTTTAATTTCCTATGGTAAGGAAAAATGGGGTTTTTTAGTTTTAGGTCATGCGACTAGGACCAAATGTCGTGCAGTTTATCATCATGTGAAAAAAAACGAAAATGCTAATTAGTTTAACATTGTACCACATGGACGATGGTTGTAATGCAGTTTATCGTTATACAACAAGGAAAAACTTTGTGTGATTACACAATGTAATTCTTTATAATCCTTTCATTGGTTGGAGTTTTAGTGAGTTCTCCATCCATTGAGATTAAGGAATAATATCCATTAGATTGGACCTTATGTATGGAGTAAGGCCCTTCCCACTTTGTCTCAAACATGGGGGCTTCCTTCCTAGTATCATTGGATTCATAAGGACCAAAAACAACGCTCCTTAAATAAATAAATTCAGGAGGAAATTATTAATAAATTATTTTTCCATTCAATTCTGATAGACATCCAAGTGATGCAATTTATTCAATTTCTTTTCATCCAATCTCTATAACTCATCCAACCATTTCTAGGATTTCACATCAATGGATAACTGATCAAATATGGAAACTCTGAGTGATGGTAGCTGAATTTCAATAGGAAGAACTACTTATGTCCCATATACCAACGAGTATAGGGTTAACTATGTGGTGGTATGGGTAGTAATCATGTAATCACAAAAGGCATGCAAGAGTTTATTAAGCCAATATTTCATATCTTTATCCAACATATTTTGGATTATGTTTGGTAGAGTCTTGTTGAAATCCTCTATTTTATCATTGGCCACTACATGATAGCGGGATGAATGTTTGGATTTGATATTTTATTCTATATATAACTTCCCTACATCAACAAAATAGAAATTGGCTCTATTATCCATCAATATGGTATAAGGGACCCCAAATCTAGTGATGATATTATATTTGAAAAATCTAACAATGCTTTTGGCCCTGACTTCCTTGATAGGTATTTCCTCATCCAAGTTGGAGAATAAATCAGTAGCTATAAGGATATACTTGAATTTATTAGTAATAGCTAGAGGATAAGGTCCTACTACATTCATTACCCATGTAGAAAATGGCTAGTAGTATTTGTCTATAAGTAGAAACTCTGGGGGTTGATGGATGAATTTGGAATGTACCTGGCAGGGATGACACGTTTTAGTAAAATCAATTAAATCTTACGTTATTGAAGGATAAAAGTATACAAGCCTTTGTATTTGATCTGAAATCTTGTACCCAAACTGATGGGAACTGTAGGTTGATTCATGTACTTTCTTCATGATAGTCATCACTTCTTCCCCATCAATGCATCTAAGGATAATTCCCTCAAAGCCTTATCTATAGATGATCATTGAGAGATTTGATCCATAATAAAGAGTGAAATTAACTACTTGTCACTGGATATTTTCTCTTCCAACTCTATTTGGTAGAAGTAATCCATCTTGTAGATATCCCATGATGTGTGTTATCCATCCCGTGGTAGGACCAAATGTTTGGGGAATGGGACTGATTTTATTAATTTCCTCTATTCTGAAATGAAAAAAAAGGTGAAACCACATGATGATGAGAGATACTAATGATTGTTTCATCCCAGTTCAAATCTACCAGGGCTATTGAAACATTTTTCAATGCATCATCTTGGGAATTTTTTGACCACTGGATGTGATTTAGTGTTGGCTCTGAGGGAAATTATTCCATTAACCTTCAAACATAATAAAATAGGGAAATTATCTTTTCTTTTCTAAGGGTGTAATCCCCATTAATTATTTTTATTACCAACTCTAAATCACCCTTCACTTCCTGGTGGTTCACTGGTACTTGGAGTGCCAATTACAGTCTAGTAATGGGAGTCTAATATTCTGCCTCATTGTTGGTACCACGTTTTGATAACAGGAAGGATTATGGAAATACTTCCTTTTCTAGGAAGATAAGTACAATTACAAAACCAAATTTATTTAGCTTAGGGTCTTCTATTCTATTCCCCATTAGACTTATGGAAGCACTATTAAGATACATCTCTCATGGTCAAGGGTTTTCCTGAATAGATAATATTTTTTCATCAAGTAATTCAGTATTTAATGATGTCTCTTTTATAGATGGATGCCTAGTGAGGAAGTCTACTAAGGCTTATCCTTTCAATAATTTATAAGGCACAAACTATATACCAAACTACTGCAAGATAATTTTCCATCATTCTAGATGTCTTGTGAGAATAGAATGAAAGAGGATAAATTTGACCAGGTTATTGAGAAAACCAAGTGGATCTTGTGATGTTGTAGATAGTTCCTCAGCTTTTGAACTACAAAGATTAATTCCAGGTAGTTTTTATCAATATCAGAATATCAATTCTCTGCATCGAGCATAGTTTGACTGAGATAATAAAGGTTTTTTTAATTCTCGACAACATTCCTTTATGAAAGGAAGGCACCTAGTGATCTCTCTAAGGCTATCACATATAGAATGAGTGGATTTAATTCAATAGGAGACATCAATACCAGTAGTCTCAAGAGTTATTTCTTGAGGGAATTAAATTCTTCTTGATAGTCATTAGTACACTGATTAGTGACCCCACTCTTCATCAATTTGGTAAAGGGTAAAAACTTTCCTATGGGGTTTTCTAGGAAGCACCGAATGTATGCCAAGTTAACTTGATGTTCTCTCAACTCTTTCATGTTTTGAAGAGGTGACACCCAAGGATAGCTTTATTATTCTTGGTATTGACTTCAATGTCACGATGGCGTATAAAAAAACTGTGAAATATTCCCAAGGTTACCCCCAAAACACATTTTAAGGGGTTAATGTAAAACCCTAAGTTTTTGAAAATAGATATTGAATGCATGAAACACTGAGAAGGTGAAGATCTACCGTCATGATGCATATGCTGGGGAGGGGCAGTTCTTTGTATTTATAGTCTGGTTGAATTCCCTACGACCTTCAGGTTATGTAATGTCTCTTAAGCCTAAGATCCATGTAATCACTGAGCCTACGGGCCCTGAAAGGGTTCCCCCTCATCCCTTGATAGGGGGGTTATCAAAAATCAATAAAAATGAGGCCTTCGGGCCATTCGGGCAGCCCTCTACTAAGTTTTGAATTTCCAAAAAAAAGTTCATCTAGAGTTGCAGTTAGTAAGTCATTTGGATTCTGATAGAACAAACTTGAATTTTTTATGAATAGTAAAATACCCTTATGAATAGTAGATTAAATAGTAATATGACCCTTATGAACAGTAAATAATAATATTATTTTATTTTATTTAGGCTACAATATAATGACATCTTGATTAGTTTTCCAAGGAGATAAAAATGAGTTATAGTTTTAAAATTATTAATTTTTTAATAAAGTATGATTTTATTTAAAAATTAAATTAATAATATTTAGAAAATTATTTTCAAAAAATAGAGTTCATTTTTGAATTCTACATGTTGAAAAATGGTTTGGGTGAAGTTTTGTGTTTTTTCTGAAATACTCGATTTTTTGATGAATAGTGGAATACGGTAAAATACCGTGTATAATAATTATCAGTTAAATGCACTATTTATGACATCATAAGTTATGTACGACCAGTTGGTTTGAACTCAAATTCACTTATTACTATTATGGGTCACTTTAATCAACACTATTGGCTGTCTTGAGGGAAATAATAAAATAAGGAATAAAATATTCAAAATTCACTCCTCTCCTCCACTATAAAAAACCTCCTCACTCCCTCTTCTCTTCACTACTCTAAGCCTTTAATATCCTCAAATTTCTACCCAAATACCCTCCCCTAGTCACTCCTCACGTCCAGGATCCCTTTTTCTTTCCAAATAACCAAAAACCCTTCCCTTAAGGAGGTTCTCAAGGAGGTGGATTCAACAGGTAAATTAACATTCTATTTCTTTCAATTTCATTTCAAGTTCCATTATATAATTATCCTCTAATAACATCCTCTATAAAAATGACCATGATTGATCTATTATCATATATATACTATAATTATATAATTTTAATGGAAGAAACATCATCAATATTCTCTCTCTCTCTCTCTTTTATAAACGAAATCATCGTCCGTGAGGTTCTAATTTACAACCTTCATGGATGACAAAGTTTCGTTCTTCAAAATCTCCTTCATTACTGGTCATGAAACCATTTTTATGGTTGAAAAACACTAATATATATGTATTATAACCTACTTAATATTAATTAACTAGTATATATACATATTATTAATTTATATGACAAAACTAGTTCATAATAATCCAAATACCGCCAAATAATCTAAGTGGTTGTGAATAATATTTCATCTAATGATTCATCCTCATTACATGTAAAACAAATTATATAAATGATCATTAAAACTTATTTATTTCCATAAATAATATTTAATTTCAATTATATATATTTATATCCATTCCACATGAACTCCATTGCTTAAAATCAAGTGAACGGGTCATGAAAACCATGGAAATGAACACTCCGGAACGACATAATTCAATATTATAACTTATCAATAAGGACCTAAATGAACTAATTTTTTTTGATAAACCAAATAAATTCCTAATAGGTTATTAATTTAGTTATTAATAAGTTTAATTTCAAATTCCATGACCTTAAGTTCCAGAGAGGAACACATTCATGCTTAAGGTAAGGGTTTTTCTACCCGAACCTCCATTTTCATTCGGGTTACTCTAATGTTCTACTTAACTAAATTAAATTATTATTTATTCATAATTAATCCTCATATATTTTGTGATAAGTTTCTATATATGTGTACCAACCAGAATACTACATTAATTTAAGGGGAGTTATATGTTCTAAAATAATCTTTCAAAAAATCTTCCCGAAATACAAACCTGATTCAAGGGAACTTCTCAAATTCTTACCTATCTTAAAGGGAACTCTGTAATCTATTTTTGGAAATCATTATCTTCATAAAATCACTCTTTTATTATTAAAATACTATTTTACTTCACTTATGGTTTTATACAAATATTTTTTCAAAAGAAATCTTCTTTTCAATGTAAAAAAGTATTTATCTCAAGAATTACTTGATGATTTTATAAGAGTATCTTCATCTATTTCAACACTCTTGTTGATTATTATATATTATTGGGATTAATATTTTATGGTATCATCTACCATATTTAATTTAATTTTTTATAACTAGTTTGTATGTGGATGTGCTATCTTAAAACTATTCACCAATTTACTCTGAATGGTTAGTGTTTATGCTTAATGTTTGGGGAAAGTTATTTACATTTAATATATTAGTTTTAATATAAATGTATATGTTGTTTATGTTTATCCACATTCATATGAGGAATTCATTGGACATGGTAAGTGTTGGGTGGGGCCCTCTATAGACCCTCGGTGCATCGGTAGGTCTCATGAGACAAACTATGGTCTTGGCACAAGGCCTTGACAAAATGATTATTTATGGTCTTGGAACACGGCCTTGAAAGTATGGTTATGATGTCCAGAATTATTCATTACCTCAATGTGAAAATAGTATTGATGGTTCATGTGGTTATTCAGTGAGTAGAATACCTATGATTATGTTTTATTATGTAATTATTTGTTCGGCTCTTATTCCTACCATAATGTGTTCGAGTTTATTTTTTAAAGGCATTTGTTTTTAGTTATTCACCATGCCTAATGTTTTTGTTTATGATATCTTCCATTGTTTTGATTAACCTTACTGAGCATTTGAGCTCATGTAACACCCGATACTTTTATGTTATATAAATCTTCAAAGGAATCTTTTTCTACACAACACTTGATTGGCTTGCTTTACACGAAATCGCGACCTTCCTCGATAGCTTGCGTCGTACGCAATACCGAGTTTCACTAAACAATGATATGCTATTAAAATATTATTAAAACTAGCCGTTATGAATAGTAATAACCACTTTTTGAAATTTTATAAATTTTATTTTTCAAAATGGACTTCATTTTTGGATTCGGAATATCGAAATTAGCCTAGGGTGAAATTTTGGTAATTTTCTGAAAACTTTCCATTTTTGATGAATAGTGAAACCACTAAGTGGTAGTTAAAAAACTGAATTTTTCATAAAACTAAATTTTACTGCTTCTGTGAGTGGAATTTCAAAAATCCGAGAGACACGGTTAATATCAAGGACTAAAATGTGGTTCAATGAGATGAAAATAATTTTTGGTGAATAGTAACTTTTTACTTTTTTTTACCACGGTTAAAAGTAAATAGGGTAATTAAGGGTAAAGATGATATTATTATTACCCTAACACATGTCCTAATTCTATTGGAAAATTGTAATTCGACCAAAAACAAACTTAGGAATAAAATATGACCATTTAGGCCCACTTGGATTAGATTAGGACATTTATTATTAATTTATTTAAAGAAGGGTTAAAATAGTTAAAATCAAAGTTTAATAAGTAAATAATTTATAATATGGGGTTATAAATAAGATAAATTAGACTATAAATATTCATTAGAAAGATAAAATTATTTAATACATAATGGTATTTTATTTTTAATTTTTAGACATTAAATAAGTTAATTTATTTATGACACAAAGATGATGCAGTAATTATCTTATTAATGAAATATTGACATAATTAATGTTATAAACACGAAAATAAATGTACTTTGAGACTTTTTATGAATTAAACTAATTTTTTAGGTTAATATGACATGTTATTATTGATTTAATTAACTTGGTTCGAAATAATAATTCTGTTATGATTTTCACAAAAATCAATTACTAAATAGTGTCAAAATTGACATAAAATAGTTGTTAAAACAAATATTATATTAGTAATTGCTATTTTATTCCTAAAAATCTAAAGTTTGGCCAAATGACTTAGATAAGGTTATATATATTAATAATAAAAAACATGGGGTTCGTTTGGCTGCTTATAGTAAGTTTATTAACCTTATAGTATAAGAACACAAGAAGACACGGTAAAAGTAAACTTATATAACTTAATGTTAAATCTAAATGATAAGGTTAAAATACGAGCCTAAACTTGTCTAAATTATATTGTATGAGAGGATTTCGACCCATCCCCACCTTAGCTTCGAAATATATCAATTTGGAGCTATTTAAAACCGAACTTGACTTTATAATAAAATAATATTTTTAGTTTTCCCAAAGGTGCCCCTCTCCTCCCTTATAAAAGGGCACCTCCTCCCCCTCTTCCTCACACCACTTTGAGCCTTCAAGCTCGGCCAAACCCTGCCAATTACTCCTCTCCACTTCCCTAGAGACATCCTAGAGGTCCTGGTCTTCTTCAAAGACCAATTTTAGTGCCCTAAAATAAGGTCTCAAAGAAGCACTTCAAAGAAGAGGTAATGTCTGTTACCGATTCTTTCATATTTATTTCTTCTTCCACTTCTTCTTATTTAGTTGTTTCATTATGAAGTAATAACATCAGTATCAATCATATACTGATATGTTATTATAAGTATGAAACAACCCTATTTCACCATCTATCCATCCTACGGAAAAAGAAATCACCGCGCGTGCGTACGTACGGAATATCGTCTCCACGCCGTGGTGTAATCTATTTTCCACCACCACCTTAATTGAATGAGTATAATGGTGTAAATAATGACTATATATGACTATTATAAAGTGATACTGATTCTGAAATAGTATACATACACTCCAATACAATTCCACGATCATAGGAACGATATCATCACTCGTGCGTACGTACGGAATACCGTCTCCACGATGTGATGTGACTCGTTATACATGATCTTCATTTCATAATGATTATATAAATGAATTGAATGAATGAATATGATATATATTACACTAATACCATTATGTAAATGAGGTATCTATAACCTAAATATAAGAATAAGAATTTATTGGACAAGACACGCATAAGAACATAAAGTTATAAACACCCGCATAACAAGTAGCAATGAAATATTACTACTAAGAAGCTAAGAATATGACCATATATGATATCATAAAAATAAGTATGATTCTGGAATAAGTCAATAACATTATTTAAATCATTATACAGGAGGTTCGGACACGTACAAAGTATATCGTACCTAAGGTAAGGGAAATATCACAATCTAATTTTTATCCGAGATTTTTTATACTTTGAAATTTACTGGGGTGTATTTTATCATCCACATCCATGTTTCCTCAATATGTAATATTATTTCCATCCACCTACAATTTTTTAAATCCAATTTTACCCTTCGGTGAGTTTTTAGTAAAAGATATGAAAGGAATCTTTTGTCATTTTTCATACGAGGTACTTTTTGACTTTTCCGATAAAAGAACGAGAAGAATGTTTTTTTAACTTATATGGCATGAATGTATTTTTAAATCATTATTTCCAAGAAGATTCCTTTACAAGTTTTCAAGTTTATTTTTAATCAACTTCTTTTATTTTATAATTTTACGACATATTAAGAAAGGAAAATGTTTTTGAAGTAGAAAGGATATTTTCCTCAAGAATGGAGTTCAAGAGTTTTATCAAAATTATTTCCCATCTAAGATAATATAGGGTTCTGTTTCTATCCCTATTATTACATGGATTTGATTATGTTGTGATGGAAATATTTTTATGAATTCCTTTATCTTATATGAATTGTTTTATGATGTCATGATGTTTAAGATTCCCATTTTTATTACATGGGTTATGTAATGATGTATGATTTATGATTTTGTGGCACACATAAGAATGGTATAATTATGAGATGGGTGGGACCTATATCTCCCTCCAATGCATTGGGTAAAGATTTTATATCTCATGAGATAGACATGGCTGGAACGGTAGGTTATACCGGTTCAGTGAAACAGGACTGAAACGAGGGTGACTCAGTTAAGAAAGGGACTTTGTCCACTAAGATAGTCTTGGCAATGAGTCTTGACTAACATGAAATGATTCTCTATGATTATGTGTGTATGCCACAAAGTTTCATGTTTTAAGTTATGATTATTTTGATTACATTTCACTTCCATGATTTATCCCATGTTATGAAATTATGATCTCTTTTGCAGGTTAAGATTTCTAAAAGTTATGTGCTTATGTATATGATGTGATTGATGTTTCTTTTTTTTACCCTTACTGAGCATTTGAGCTCACCCTTTTGTATGTTTTGTTTTCCCAGGTCAGGAATAAGGTTATTAAGTAAGATATGCCAAAAGGGACTATAGATATGATGAAATAAATGGGAGACATTGTAGACGCTTTATGAACCAGTTGTTTATGTTTACCAGTTTCTAAAGACACTATAACTATATGGTCCTTTAGTGGTTTTTTTATATGTTGTAATAAGTATGCTTCAATTTTGAAGTATTAACAATGTATGTAAATTATGGGTCATTATAGTTGGTATCAGATGAAAGGTATAGTCAACCTTTGGAAACTAGGATGTCAAAGCCTTAGTAAGAACCCTAAGGATAAGTCTAAGAATAGAACACAATATTAGTGTTTTAGAAATGGCCATGAATAACCTAGGATAAGACCTTAAGTGTGAAATTTTATTCTTGATTATGTGGTTTTCCTATTATAATTAGTTTTTCTCACACTATTCTTCTTGGTTTTAGTCAATGGCTGGAACCCGAAGGAACTGTGTTAATGCGGAATGCGACGGGCAATGCAATGATTGTCCCCCTGAGCAACCAAACGTTATGGGAGCTGGAATGCAAAATCTTGTATCCATGCTCACACAACTTTCTCAAGCTATGAATCATGCAGGACTTCCAAAAGAGCAAAGGAAGGAGCAAAATTCTATTTAATCCTTCATGAGACAGTGTCCACCTTCTTTCAGCAGGTCTACTGATTCATTAGTTTCTGAACAATGGATTAGTACTACTGAAAAGATATTTTCAGTTCTTCAATGTTCTGAACATGATAAATTCATATTAGTAGTGTATCATTTGGAAGGTGATGCTGATCAATGGTGGAATCTTATTAAGAATATGAGGCAAAGGGATGACATTGAGTCCATGGAATGGGACGATTTCAAGAACTTATTTTTCAATAAGTACTTCCCTCCTATTCTCTGAACAAAGATGGAGAAGGAGTTTCTTGAACTGAAGCAAAAGGATGATGAATCTGTTGGTACCTATGAAGCGAATTTTACAAGACATGCAAGGTACGCTTCTGGTATTATTATCCAACCTGAGAGTAAAATCGATCGATTCTTTAGTGGCTTAAAACCAAGTCTTTGAAGGGCCTTAGACATAAGGGACTTCAATAGCTACGAGGAAATCGTTCGATGTTCTCTCAAAGTTGAGATGGAGATAGGAGTAACCCATCAGTCATATGGGTTTGATAAGAAGAGGAAAATGGAATTCAAAGGAAAATCTAAAGAGCACACTGAAAAGAATATGATCTTTCCCTTATGCTCAAAGTGTGGAAAGAAACATGGAGGGAGTTGTCTTAAAGGGACAAGTAAATGTTTCAAATGTGTAAAGGAAGGTCATCGGGCATTTGAATGCCGCAATGATGGGAAGAAGATGTCTAATGATGCAAACAAAGGAAGGGATACACAGAATGAACCTAATACACTTCAATGTTTCAAGTGCAAGGAGATGGTACAAGGAGATGGTACATTATGCCAATAAATGCCCTAATCCAAGGTTTGATGATGATGGTCGACGTCAACAAACTCTTAAGGCTAAAGAAAAAGGAAAGTCACATGCAATTTCTATCAGCGATGTGGAGTACGATAATGATGTGGTGAAAGGTATACTTACCATCCACTCTAAAGTATCAAATGTTTTATTTGATTCTAGATCCACCCACTCTTTTATTTCTGAAGAATTTTCTAAGGGTATCACCATATTACCTCAACAATTAGATGTTGAGTTAGCTGTGACAACACCTAATGTCACAACAGTCGCATCAAAAGTTTATAATTCTTCTCCGATCGAAGTTTGTGGGAAAGTGCTTCCTACAAATCTAGTGATCCTTCCTATAGTGGAATTTGATGTGATTCTTGGCATGGATTGGATTTCTTTATATGAAGCTCATATCAATTTCCAAATAAGGGAAGTCACATTTCATATTCCAGATCAATCTATGATCGTCTATCAATGCAAGGATGAACATAACATTCCAGTGGAAATTTCTTCCATTTTATGGGTATTGATTCCACTAAATGAAGGTTATTTATCTCAAATGGTTGGTGAGAAACTCATGATTAAGAATATTCCCATTGTACAGGAGTTTGATGATGTCTTTCCAGAGGAATTACCGGGTATTCCACCGAATCGTGAAGTTGAGTTTTCAATAGAACTTGTACCAGGTGCTCTGCCTATTTCAAAGACACCTTAGAGAATGGCCCCAATTGAGTTGCAGGAATTGAAGAAGCAACTGCAAGAGAATCTTGATAAGGGATTCATATGCCCTAGTGTGTCACCTTGGGGAGCACCTGTTCTATTTTCTAAGAATAAAGATGGATCAATGAGACTTTGCATTGATTATCGAGAACTTAACAAGATCACTATCAAGAACAAATATCCTCTCCCACGCATTGATGACTTATTTGACCAACTACGAGGAGCTCAATACTTTTCCAAGATTGATCTTCGTTCAGGGTATCATCAATTAAGGGTCAAAAGGGAGGATATACTAAAGACGTCTTTCTGTACAAGGTATGGACACTATGAATTTATAGTGATGCCATTTGGTCTTACTAATGCCCCTGCTATCTTCATGGATCTGATGAATAGAGTCTTTAGAGACTATATTGATCAATTTGTGGTAGTCTTTATAGACGATATTCTTGTCTATTCAAAGAGAATGGAAGAACATGAATATCACTTGAGAATTATATTGAAGACCCTGAGAAAGGAGAAGCTTTATGCAAAATTTACCAAGTGTGAATTTTGGCTTCAAAAAGTTGCATTTTTTGGTCACATAATCTCAAAAGAGGGGATATCTGTGGATCCAGCAAAAATAGAGGTTATCGAAAGATGGTCGAGACCAACAACAGTAACTGAGATCCAAAGTTTTCTTGGTTTGGATGGATATTATCGACGTTTTGTGAAAGATTTTTCATGATTATCTAATCCACTCACCAAGTTTACTTGGAAAGGAGTTAAGTTTGTTTGGATGGAAGAATGTGAAGTGAATTTCAAGGAGTTGAAAAGAAGGTTATCCAGTGCACCTGTGCTCACACTACCTTGTAGTGGAGAAAGGTTTGTGATCTATAGTGATGCATCCAAGAAGGGATTGGGGTGTGTTCTTATGCAAAATGATATGGTGATATCTTATGCCTCACAACAGTTGAAAATCCATGAGCAAAATTACCCAACACATGATTTGGAGTTAGCTGCGGTAATCTTTGCATTAAAGATTTGGAGGCATTACCTTTATGGTGAAAGGTGTGATATTTATACTGATCATAAACATTTAAAGTATATTTTCACACAAAAGGAGCTGAATATTCATCAAAGAAGATGGTTGGAGTTGATTAAGGATTACGACTGCTCAATCCATTACCACCCCGGGAAAGCAAACAAGGTGGCAGATGCATTAAGTCGACAAGACCATGCCAGTTTATCCATGATGAGGATCACAAAAGATCCAATATTTATGGATTTACAAAGGATGGATCTTGGAATTATAATGGAAGGGAAAAAATCTTATCTTTCTCAAATGAATTTTCAACCATCTATACATGTGAAGATTAAAGAGTCATAGAAAGAAGATGTCGATTTACAAAAGAAGGTGAGAAATGTTCCTGAATTCAACCTTGATTGTGATGGGATAATAAAGTTCAGGAATCGGGTTTGTGTTCCTCCCATCCCCGAATTAAAGAAGGAGATGTTGGATGAGGCTCATAGTTCTTCATTCTCTATTCATCCTGGAAGCACGAAGATGTATAGGGACCTGAAAGAGTACTTCTGGTGGGATGGCATGAAAAGAGATGTTGCTGAATTTGTCTCTCGATGCTTGGTTTATCAACAAGTTAAAGCTGAGAGACAGAAGTCTAAGGGGATATTACAACCATTACCCATACCCAAATAGAAATGGGAAAACATCACTATGGACTTTGTCACAGGACTTCTTAAAACATCCAAAGGCAATAATGCTATCTGGGTCATAGTTGATCGTCTTACAAAGTCTGCACACTTCGTTGCTATTAGAGAGGATTTCTCTTTGGATCAGCTTGTCAGGATATATGTAAAGGAAGTGGTAAGATTGCATGGAGTACCACTTTCTATTATATCTGATCGGGATCCGAGATTTACCTCGAAGTTCTGGCGAAGTCTTCAGCATACTCTGGATACAGAGTTGAGTTTCAGCACTGCTTATCATCCTCAGACAGACGGTCAGTCTGAGAGAACAATTCAAACCCTAGAAGATATGTTGAGAGCTTGCTCTATGAATTTCAAAGGTGGTTGGGATCAACACCTACCTTTGGTGGAATTTTCTTATAATAATAGCTTTCACTCCAGTATTCAGATGGATCCTTATGAAGCTCTCTATGGAAGGAAATGCAGGACTCCAACTTGCTGGGATGAAGTTGGGTAAAGAAAGCTATTAGGAACTGATCTCATTGATGAAATGGCAGAAAAGGTCAGATCTATTCAACAACACATAAGAGAAGCTCAGAGTCGACAGAAAAGTTATGCCGACAACCGAAGAAAAGACCTAGAGTTTGAAGTGGGTGATAAAGTGTTCTTACGAATATCTCCCTGGAAGAGGGTCATGAGATTTGGAAAGAAGGGGAAGTTGAGCCCTAGATATATCTGTCCTTTAGAAATACTGGATCGTGTCGGGAAGGTAGCTTACTGATTGGCGCTTCCACTTAATATCTCTCAAGTACACGATGTGTTCCATGTATCTCTCCTGAGAAAGTACATATCTGATCCTTCACATGTACTCAGCTCAGAAGTTGTACCGTTGGAGTAAGATCTTTATTATGAAGAACAACCGATAGAGATTCTGGATCGTAGAGAAAAAGTCCTACAAAACAAGACCACTCGATTGGTGAATGTTTTATGGAGGAACCACCAATTAGAAGAAGCTACATGGGAGCTTGAGGATATGATGAGGGAGAGGTATCCTCATCTGTTTGTTACAAAGTGACGAATTTCGAGGGTGAAATTCCTTTTAAGGGGGGTAGAATTTAACACCCGAGACTTTTATGTTATATAAATCTTCAAAGGAATCTTTTTCTGCGCAACACTTTCTTGGCTTGCTTTACACGAAATCGTGACCTTCCTCGATAGCTTGCGTCGTACGCAATACCGAGTTTCACTAAACAACGATATGCTATTAAAATATTATTAAAACTAGCCGTTATGTATAGTAATAACCACTTTTTGAAATTTTATAAATTTTATTTTTCAAAATGGACTTCATTTTTGGATTCGGAATATCGAAATTAGCCTAGGGTGAAATTTTGGTATTTTTCTGAAAACTTTCAATTTTTGATGAATAGTGAAACCACTAAGTGGTAGTTAAAAAACTGAATTTTTCATAAAACGTAATTTTACCGCTTCTGTGAGTGGAATTTCAAAAATCCGAGAGACACAGTTAATATCAAGGACTAAAATGTGGTTCAATGAGATGAAAATAATTTTTTGGTGAATAGTAACTTTTTACTTTTTTTTTACCACCGTTAAAAGTAAATAGGGTAATTAAGGGTAAAGATGATATTATTATTACCCTAACACATGTCCTAATTCTATTGGACAAGTTTAATTCGACCAAAAACAAACTTAGGAATAAAATATGACCATTTAGGCCCACTTGGATTAGATTAGGACATTTATTATTAATTTATTTAAAGAAGGGTTAAAATAGTTAAAATCAAAGTTTAATAAGTAAATAATTTTTAATATGGGGTTATACATAAGATAAATTCAACTATAAATATTCATTAGAAATATAAAAATATTTCCTACATAATGGTATTTTATTTGTAATTTTTAGACATTAAATAATTTAACTTATTTATGACACAAAGATGATGTAGTAATTATCTTGTTAATGAAATATTGACATAATTAATGTTATAAACACCAAAATAAATGCAATTTGAGACTTTTTATGAATTCCACTAATTTTCTAGGTTACTATGACATGTTAGTATTGATTTAATTAACTTGGTTCGAACTAATAATTCTGTTATGATTTTCACAAAAATCAATTACTAAATAGTGTAAAAATTGACATAAAATAGTTTTTAAAACAAATATTATATTAGTAATTATTATTTTATTCTTAAAAATCTGACGTTCTGCCAAATGACATAGATAAGGTTATATATATTAATAATAAACAACTTGGGGTTCGTTTGGCTGCTTATAGTAAGTTTATTAAACTTATAGTATAAGAACACAAGAAGACACGGTAAAAGTAAACTTATTTAACTTAATGTTAAATCTAAATGATAAGGTTAAAATACGAACCTAAACTTGTCTAAATTCTATTGGATGAGAGGCTTTCGACCCATCCCCACCTTAGCTTCGAAATATATCAATTTGGAGCTATTTAAAACCGAACTTGACTTTATAATAAAATAATATTTTTAGTTTTCCCAAAGGTGACCCTCTCCTCCCTTATAAAAGGGCACCTCCTCCCCCTCTTCCTCACACCACTTTGAGCCTTCAAGCTCGGCCAAACCCTGACCATTCCTCCTCTCCACTTCCCTAGAGACATCCTAGAGGTCCTGGTCTTCTTCAAAGACCAATTTTAGTGCCCTAAAAGAAGGTCTCAAAGAAGCACTTCAAAGAAGAGGTAATGTCCGTTACCGATTCTTTCATCATTATTTCTTCTTCCACTTATTCTTCTTTAGTTGTTTAATTATGAAGTAATAACATCAGTATCACTCATATACTTATATGTTATTATAAGTATGAAACAACCCTATTTCACCATCTATCCATCCTACAGAAAAAGAAATCACCGTGCGTGCGTACGTACGGAATACCCTCTCCACACCGTGGTGTAATCTATTTTCCACCACCACCTTACTTGGATGGGTATAATGGTGTAAATAATGACTATATATGACTATTATAAAGTTATACTGATTCTGAAATAGTATACATACACTCCAATACAATTCCACGATCATAGGAACGATATCATCACTCGTGCGTACGTACGGAATACCGTCTCCACGATGTGATGCGACTCGTTCTACATGATCTTCATTTCATAATGATTATATAAATGAATTGAATGAATGAATATGATATATATTACACTAATACCATTCTGGAAATGAGGTATCTATAACCTAAATATAAGAATAAGAATTTATTCGACAAGACACGCATAAGAACAAAAAGTTATAAACACCCGCATAACAAGTAGCAATGAAATATTACTACTAAGAAGCTAAGAATATGACCACATATGATATCATAAAAATAATTATGATTCTGGAATTAGTCAATAACATTATTTAAATCATTATACAGGAGTTTCGGACACGTACAAAGCATATCGGACCTAAGGTAAGGGAAATATCACAATCTCATTTTTATCCGAGATTGTTTATACTTTGAAATTTACTAGGGTGTATTTTATCATCCACATCCATGTTTCCTCAATATGTAATATTATTTCCATCCACCTACAATTTTTGAAATCCAATTTTACCCTTCGGTGATTTTTTAGTAAAAGATATGAAAGGAATCTTTTTTCGTTTTTCATACGAGGTACTTTTTGACTTTTTCGATAAAAGGACGGGAAGAATGTTTTTTTTAACTTATACGGCATGAATGGATTTTTAAAACATTATTTCCAAGAAGCTTCCTTTACAATTTTTCAAGTTTATTTTTAATCAACTTCTTTTAGTTTATAATTTTATGACATATTAAGAAAGGAAAATGTTTTTGAAGTAGAAAGGATATTTTCCTCAAGAATGGAGTTCAAGAGTTTTATCAAAATTATTTCCCATCTAAGATAATATAGGGTTCTGTTTCTATCCCTATTATTACATGGATTTGATTATGTTGTGATGGAAATATTTTTATAAATTCCTTTATCTTATATGAATTGTTTTATGATGTCATGATGTTTAAGATTCCCATTTTTATTACATGGGTTATGTAATGATGTATGATTTATGATTTTGTGGCACACATAAGAATGGTATCATTATGAGATGGGTGGGACCTATATCTCCCTCCAATGCATTGGGTAAAGATTTTATATCTCATGAGATAGACATGGCTGGAATGGTAGGTTATATCGGTTCAGTGAAACAGGACTGAAATGAGGGTGACTCGGTTCAGAAAGGGACTTTGTCCACTAAGATAGTCTTGGCAATGAGTCTTGACTAACAAGAAATGATTCTCTATGATTATGTGTGTATGCCACAAAGTTTCATGTTTTAAGTTATGATTATTGTGATTACATCTCACTGCCATGATTTATCCCATGTTATGAAATTATGATCTCTTTTGCAGGTTAAGATTTCCAAAAGTTATGTGCTTATGTATATGATGTGATTGATGTTTCTTTTGTTTACCCTTAATGATCATTTGAGCTCACCCTTTTGTATGTTTTCTTTCCCCGGGTTAGGAAGAAGGTTATTAAGTAAGATATGCCAAAAGGGACTATATATATGATGAAATAAATGGTAGATAGTGTAGACGCTTTATGAACCAGTTGTTTATGTTTCCTAGTTTCTAAAGACACTATACCTATATGGTCCTTTCGTGGTTTTGTTATATGTTGTAATAAGTATGCTTCAATTTTGAAGTATTGAAAATGTATGTAAAGTATGGGTCATTATAGCTCACCCCTTTCTTATGTTTCATTTTTTCCAAGACACAAAGAGTTACATTATGAATTACAAGCATAAATAACCTAAGAGTTATGGATATTTTCAAAGGAGTTTCTATGTTGTATTTATTTTCAAGTAGTAATGCTTAACTTTTGTATGAATCTTGTTTACAATTCTACAAAACTACTCTGTCATTCGGGATGCATATTCCTTGTTTATATTCCAATGTAATTAAATAAGCCACCAACTCTGAGCAACTGGGGTCGGGTCCTTATAGTTCATCTTCAGATTATTCTATCGAAACTTGATAAATATGATCTCCAATTTAGTCATATGATTAAAAAGATGTTTGGATTTTACCACTAGATCATCAACACAGAATTTGAAAAAAATCACCAAGAAGGGTTTGAATATGTGATGCATTTCACGTTGGTATGTCGCACCAACATTCTTCGATCCAAAGGGCGTTACCCGATAGAAAAATACTTCTTGAGAAGATCTGAAGGATGTATATTATTTATCTTTTGGGGTCATGCAGATTTGGTTATACCCAAAGTATCTATCCATGAAGGTGAGATCCTAGTATCCAGTTGTTGCATTAATCAAGACTTATGTGATTGGAACAGAGAATTCATCTTTGGTATAATGTCGATTGATATTTCCGAAATTAATGAAAAATATGATTTTCCCATTCTTCTTTTTCATTGGGATAGTATTGGATAATCATTTCGGGTATTTCACCTCTCGTATGAAGTCATCCTTGATGAGTTTGTCCACTTCAACATCAATTTTAGAGGCATGATTTGGGTGTGTCATCATGGCCGGTTACTTGAATACCTGATGATCTTCTAGAAAACCCAAATTATGGGTGGACACTTTGTGTTCAAGGCATGGAATTTCCATATAATTACAATAAAGTACATCATGTTGTTACTTCAAAAAGTAAGTATACACCTCTTTCTATTCTGGATTCATGACCGCACTGATCAGTGGGGGTGTGGGTCTTCCTCTGTACTCAGATTTATTTCTATCAGTTTATACACAATGGTGGAGATGCCTTCATCAAATGTTGGAGGGGCATCCCTGAGGTCTTCCTATTCTTCCACTTCTTCATGTGTTACTTCTTATATCTTTACTTGGATTTTATGTGTTGAAGAAATGTTTTCAAAGCTACGGGATATGAAGGATTGATAATTGATATCCCTCTCTTTTTACATGAGTGCGAAAACTTCTTATAGCCTTGTTGATGAAGTAAAGACTTGATAAAGCTCAGTGGATGTAATGAAGAAATCCCTGTGTGGGATTTCATCAATTCTTGGTGAGTTAATGATTTCTCTTTTTCGATCAGGTTCCGTTGCCACAACTGAAATTCTGGGAGCCACTAAACAAGTGCTTGGATTTTGTACTACCCTTTCAACTTGATTAATGGATAACATGTAATTTTCACTGATATTGTTGAATGGGTTAGTTGGGATTTTCTCCAGGCCATTCGAGAAATTGATTCTTGTAACATCATATTCCATGGACCATTTTCCTCATTTTTTATAGAAATCTTCATCAATGTACTCAGATTCGCAAGTTTTGAATGGGGACTTGTCACCATGAAATATCACAAATTATCCATTAATGCAATATTTAAGACATTGGTGGTATTATAAAGAAATGTAAGTATGTTGATGTAGCTAAGGTATTTCCAACAGAATTTTGAAAGTTGTGTCATGTCAGACAAATATGAACTATGAATCATATATGAGATCCACAAACTGAGTTCTGAGTGCAATCTTGTTGATAGGTTCTTTCTCAATATTTTCATAACCATGTAACATCAAAGTATTGGGATACCAGTGGGATTCAGTAAGACCCAATCGATAATTTGTACAGATGGGAATGATATTGACCCCTAAGCCATTATCGATGAAGTCTCTTCAGATGTCAGTGTCATTGATCTTACCAGATAGGTGCCAGGGTCAGATGTTTCCATGTACGACATCATCCCCATCCTAGTCCATGAATGATATGATTGCATGGCATTATTCTGGTTCATTCTCTATACAGTAATATTCCATGGCAGCAACCCCAAATTAAAACTCTTGAGGGCTTTAAAAATCCTCAATGACTGCTTCTCAAAGATCCTTCTACATACTCTGGGAATCCAAGATCGTTAACTTGGCTAGTCCTTAATCCAGTTTCTTCAAAAAAAGCATACTTTTGATCCAAATTTCTTTGTTTTTCAGCAGGGATATGCTCTTTCATAGGTTCCTTGGGAGATAGTGTTTATGATGTGGATGGACACTCTTTTGGGGTATAATATGGAAGCATTTTTGCTCTTAGTGGATTATTCCAACTAGGTCTTCCCACTCTCCTTGGAGGTGATGAAATAGCCTCTAATCAGTCTTCCAAGATGATCATGTTAGGGAAGACCCTATCATGTGTGGGATAATCACCTTGTTCCTAATGAGCCCACTAGAGGGATATCCTATGAATTTTAACTGCATAATCACTTTGATCAGGGGTGTGGACAGAGTAGTGATTTATAGAATGACCACATATTTCCATGTATCATCGATCTGGAAGACCTTGTATTTCAATTTCTGAATCAATTATAGGGAAATTAGGTTCATAATCAGAATCATCATGTTCATAGGGATCTGTTGGGTGAATAAAATTATCAGAGCCAATAATAATCTACTCCTCTGATGAATATTATACTTGATAGGTCAATTCATGTTGTAATGTTTGGTAAGGTGGTGTCTATGCTTTTGAGATGGTTGGAATGAAATCTGATAAGGTCATGGACATCTTTGGACTTGACACAATCTCATTTTCATATGTTTTTTCCTTATACTTCTAGATATGTTGCTTCTTTGAGGATGGAACTTCAGAGAACTGGGCTTTTTATGAAGTTGGATTTTCTATAATAGAAGCATTAGGAGACACAGTTGGTTGTTTCAACTATTTTTGTAGAATGGTGTGAGTTTGGTTGATTGTTTTCATGGCTATCCAATCATAAAATATCGGATCATTCTTAATTTTTACTTCCTACCACTCATCTTCCTCCTATGGATCAGTAATAGAAACATATTATACCTGGGCCTATTAATTTTCAAGCTTCACTTTCCCAGAGTACCCTATATTTTATAGGAGTTCCTTTAAAAACACTCCTGGATGGGGTTCCCTAACATTTAATGAAAGGGGGAATATTTTGGGAGGTCCTCATCTCCTTCTTTGTTAGGATTCTTGGAATTGGAAACTGAACTAAGTTGTTTTCCAAAGATGAAATGAAGTTGTCAAGGACTTAGTCATTTCAAAAAGAATAGGATTTATTTTTCAATTCCTCAAACTATTTCTACCTCAGATCTTTTTTATCATCCTGATGAGGAAGTCGTTGCTGTTGATTCTCTTGAGGTATGGGCCTAGGGTATGATATAGACTTTGAGGTAGGAGAGAGTATAGGGGCCTACTTAATTCTAATTGTAGTAGACACTACCTTTCCAGTTATCCTTCCCTAAACTGATGGGATTATCTGGGATTTGTCTTTGGTCTCTATGATGTAGTTTTCCAAGTATTGAGAAATTTTTTCTTGATTTGGAAACCCTTCTGTGTATTTTACATGGATTAATTGTTTGCACAACTCACCACATATATTTTATAAGAATATAGGTAATAAATCTTTTTGAGGGAGTTATAGTTTAAAGTATTAATTCAATCATTTCCATTAAGAAATAAAGTCTGAGACTCTTCCGTTCTCCCTTTTCTTGCAGTTTTTGAGATCAAATATTGTTTTCTTATGCAGTGTTGAGATGAATTTGAAAAGGAACATCTTACAGAGATCTTCCTATATAGTGATCGGTCGGGAATGCAAACTCATATACCATATAAAGGATGGACCTTGCAATTATTACATGAAGCATCTGAGTTTCACTACTTCCTATGGATCATGGGTCCCCATCATGGGGTCACTGTGAGATATAAAATGTTTCAAGTGAAGATCTGGATGTACTAATCCATTGAAGATTGGAAATGTTGGATTCCCAAAGTTTGGAGGGGAGTATTAGAATATACCCATTTTGTATAAGACTTATTTTCGATTTAACCAGTGTGTTCTGTCCTTCCATAGATTCCAATTGAGTTGTCAATGACTCAATGGTGTTCATAAGCATTCAAGAAACATCTAGCTGAGTTAGGACCAGAGCAGTTGTGGCGGTTGGTTCCTGAACTGGTGTGGTGACTAGATCTTGAATAGGTATTTTAACTAAGAGGACTAATGGTGGGACACTGCTAGTATCTACCATGGGTAACCAATAAGGACAATCCTGTAAGGATGTTCTTGAACATTCTCTATTTGTGTACCCAAGGGAGAAAATTCTTGATCTACTATCATGAGATTTAAATATATTGGTCTTTTATGTCCCATGTTGAGAATATACTCCCTATATTCTTTAGTTATTATAGAAAAACCTCTTTGTTGAGGTGATCCAACTAGAAATACGAGTTGAGGGTCTCTCTGTTGAACATATATGGAATGAAATTTTCCTTAGAGTAACATTGTATTGAGTCTTCTAAACTCTCTCATTTCTTCTTCTAACTGAGAAAATGTTTCCTAAATATAAAGGAATTTTACTTCTCTAGGGGGGAGGTGAGACATAGTATGACCCTTACCTTTTCCCTTATTAAGTGCCTTTTGAAGAGGTAGTAGTGGATTATTTGAGGGGATACCCAAATTTTGGGTGAGCCTATGATTTTGGGTAGGCACTCCTTATATATTCTTTTCAATGTGGACTATCTTAGGAATAGGAATTTCTTCTTCATAATCCTCTAAATTAGTCTCAGGTTCTAGAGGGTCTTCAATAATGGCATTGATGAAATTCATACATGTGTAGCGCATCATAGTCATTTCTTTGGAATTTCTACGAGATTTCCTTCTTCTGTGCCCTCCACAAGACCTTGTCCTCCTATTTTTTGACTATCTGGGAACTATTTGATGAATAGTAAACCAAAGGTAATCCCCAAAGAGTTTAGTCATATGTGTTCTAAGTGATTTAACTGAATAATTATATGGGAAAAATTGAGAGGATTCAATATATGAAATCTTCCCTAATCCGTAGAAAACTAATTTTTGTTAAGGAGAGGATTATTGGGGTGAAAATCCCACAGTTCTGAGTGTTGGGGATATTCATGTTCTTACTTCTTAAACCTTCATATTCTTTTTATTAGCTCTAAGGTTTGGGTTAAAAAATCACCCAACCCAGTGGGATGGGGTGGTTCTTGTACTGCTATGGCTAATATCATCACAAATTCTCTTCTGATTTTATAGATTCTAGTCTGAACATTGGATGGGTGAATTATTCATCACTCACTTAAATCACCTATTTCAGAAGACCATTGAGATATTAAGACATTTGTGTAATCTAACAGCAGACATCCTCTAAGTGGGAGGCATGGATGACATCCTCTAAGGTGTAGGACTGCTCAATTTTCTTAGATGCTTGATGAAAAGGTATTTAAATAGTTTTCTCCCTCTGGGTCTGACTTTGGGGGAAGCCAGTAAATCCATGTCATTTATGATCCTCTCTTTGTTCATGAACAAAATTCATTTTTTGTAGCCAGCCTAGGGCAATAACATTTCATGAGACCACTTTTGGTGGGCTTTGTGGGATTTGGGGATCAGTGAAATGAAATTCTCCATGTGCATCACATCCTTTGATATGAATGCCAAATGGGGTATCCATGATCAATAGTTTCAACCTCATTAATGAGTTTAGTCATTCACATTGAAAGGATCCCTATTGCTTCTAAATATTTGGATTTCGGGAAGCCAGGAGAGATGCCAAGTCAATTTGGAATTGTAAAACTTCTATTAAATTGACATTTCTTGGGTATTATTTATAAGGTAATATCGTTTCCTTCATATGAATAATATTTTTCCACATGTTGAGGTGGATTTCATATATATAATATTCCACTAGCATCTCTGGAATACTGTATTGAGGAGTGTCCAAAGGCCAGAACATGAATGGTACTTCATTTTTATCTGGTTTGTTTCTCATTTTTAATATATCATATTCATATTTTCCTAGAGTCTCCTCTACCTGATTATACCAAAGTAGGTGTTTCTCCTTCATTTCATCAGAATTAGAAATATTGGTAGAGATTTATTTTATTAAATTAGAAGATAAATGGCCCAAGGGTGGTTTAGAGAATGACTATCACCTTGGGTTGCCTTCCAATTGAGAAAGTATTACACCCACTATTGAAAAGGAATCAGACAAGATTAGACATGTATTTGAAAGTTCCTCAAGATAAGAGGGTTTTCTCATCGCTACATTGATTTTTGGATAAATCTCTTGATGATGTGAATCACTACTGCGGAGATAAATTTTGCAATAAATTCCATCATGGGGAGGACCATCATGGTGGATTATATCAAGGGGTGGTCCATCTTTCTCCTTGTTCTTACGTCCACATAGGGGGTCGTTGTGGCTCTCATCAAGAGATAGGATCCTGAGATTGACTGAATTTTCATAAAGCAATCCTTCATGAGTAAGTGTTTGAGGGAGATTGCTGGAATACTTGGTGAGTACAGGTGGGTGTATGTTCCTACTTGTGGGTTTCAACCGAAGTGGGTTGGAAGGATTATTTGAACACTTCCATATGAGTCTAATGTAAGGATTTATTATTGTAAGTAGTTTTATGTTCTGGCTCACGGTACTCCATAAGATTTGAATGATGAGATTCATTGGACGCCACTAGATGAGTCTGCTGGATGGATGATTAACGGTGAATGGTTGTATATTCTTGATCATTTTTCACCACCAAACTGGGTTGGTGTATTTCTCCATAGATGGAAAAGGTAGGATCCAACTCCCTGTTAGCTGGTTGTTTTCCCCGGTAGGCCGTCTTGTGGGCCTGTGTCTGAGGGACCTGGTCCAGACAGCCGAAGGCAACACCATCATCATGTTGAGGGTTTACTGCCACATAGTGTTGGCAGGATTCATTGGGGATGACCCATATGCCTTCATCACAAGGCCATAGGTGTCCTCTTGAGGACCTCTCTAGAATATGGTAGGGATTTATGATTGTGTTCCTAGGATAAACTCCCAAAATGATTGAAGATAGTGGTTGGCACTGTCTTCTTCTGGATCACCAGTCTTTGCTGACCATATGATTGGGAGTTATTCTTTATTTGGAGAACCTTTTAGGAAATCTCAAAGGTTGTAATGGTACTGTGTTGATGGTACTCTCAAACAAGTGCGTTATAGACCCAATGTTGAAGATGTTGATTCAATGATGGCATCCTTCATGTGGATGAGGATCCATCCTGAGAAATAGTCGGGGTGTTCATGGGTTAAGACTTCAAAGAACCCATTTGGATTGTCAGGAGATCTTAAAAAAGAGTGAATGTACAAATTATAAACACAAACAATGAACTCTGAAATCTCATCTGAGTGAACAAATTCCTGGTTTATTACCTTATATGGCCCTACTTTATAAATTGATAGGGGCCTAAAAAATGGTTAAAGTTACCATCTTGGTTAAGGATTCACATCAGGTTCACCATTTTTTGTTTCCTGAGGGAAATATGTTTTCCTTGAGGAACAGAATGTTCCAAAGGAGAATAATCAGTACATACCTTTTATTGAAGGAAATGACAAAATTTATTCATTCACAATGGGTTCACCATTTTTTTGTTTCCTATGAGATGTGTGTTATAGTTAGGAATCAATATTTATAAACAGTTTCTAGTAGATTTTTTCATGGCACTAGAAACACCCAATGAATTTGTATCCAAAGGGACTTAATTTCCAAAGGCAGAAATTCATTAGGTTTATTGACCACAATACTTAAGATATCACATTGGTAGAGAGGATTGGATTCCAAGATCATCACACTCTTTTTGGGGGGAATTATTTCCTACTCTAAGACTCTATTATAGATTTAAGATATTTTCATGAATCCATCATTAATTTCCAAGTATGATGTGACTTATCCCAATATTAGAAATCAATTATTAGCATGTGTGGAATTTACAATCATCTTTATGTATTTTAGTTTCTTCATTCAGAGAGATATATGTATGTATCTAAGATTTTTCATCAATGGTATATACTCATATACTACTTAGATATTCTTTGTTCATTATTACGATGATTCTAGTTTTTAAGCCACGCAGTGGGGCACTCTGGATTTTATGGTCATATAGGTAGACGAATTTTACTCTGTATTTTATCTTCATCTAGGAAGATGGAATTTTTTATGATGTTGGGATCATACTCATGGGTGAGCTTCCTACATATCCTTGTGAAAGGAATCAGAACCCACATAGTTCATTGTCTCTTAATGGGGAACACCATACCATTTCAGGCCATGTGATAAGGACCCAACTATACAGTTTAATTCCATGTGTTAAGTAAGTCTAGGAAGAAGGTGCCTATTCAATGATTAGTGTGGGACTTATGTTGAAACAACCCAAAGTACTTGTAAGGGATATGATTTTCCAAGTTTAATTAGACCCTTCTGGGGATATGACCCAGAATAATAGGTTTGGTTTAGGATGTTGGGTTTGAACCTTAGGTAGGCTTCCTGTGTATCCCATTTGGATGGGAATCAAAGCCCACATAGTTTTTTGTTGAGGATCCATGCTTTTAGAGGCCCTCAAGGGTATGTATCACAGGGGATTATAGCCTTTTGAGATGATAGGTTGTGGGTTACTCATTATAACAAGATCCCCCATAAAGGGACCATGAAGAGTGTTTTAACTCCTAGTTGTTTGAGGGATTAACTCAGGGTTTACTCTAGAGAAGGATACATGGATGAAGGGAATTATTATTAGGTCTTATTCTTAAGGAGGATTCCTATTGAGCTTTAACCCTAAGTTGGTTTCCTACATACCCCAGTTATGGTGGTAATTAGAGTTCTGGTAGTTTATTCTTTCAGTTGTATTGTGTGGATGATTTTATCATTACAAACCTCTAATACCTCATGAGTTGTGCTTGGTGTGTGAAATAAGAGGATGTTAAATATTCAATAAACCACACACTTTCCTTCCTTTGATAATGGAAGAGGTCAGGGCTATGGTAGAAGAGGCTGAGAAAACCATGGGGGAGGACAAGGCTACGGAAGAAGAGGTCGAGGATACGACACTTCCCTATCTTCACTTTACACTGTAAGAGAGTCCAAGGTAAGGAAGGAATGAAGGTTAAGGACGTATAGAGGTGAAATATTGAAACATATCACATGAAAAGGTAGCGGATTACACTAGGATGGTTTCCCTTTGATTGGGCCTGGGAGAGGAGGGTGAATTTTCCTTTGTCAAAGAGAAAATGAAGTGTGATCCTTACCCTCTCTATTAGGGACCAGAGGCTCTGGATCTTAGATATGAGAAGGGGAGGACAGAGTCCTATCCTCAGAATCCAAAACTGATAATTCCATAACATTTTCCCTAAGTTAAGGTTCCATGTGACCATATAAATTCAAATATATAGATACCTAGAGGATCCTTACCCTCTGGTAAGACAAGTGTGGAAAACCTATGACTATAGAAATCCAAATCCAAATGGGAGACACGCTGATGTACCTATCCCTAAGGTTTTTTTAAATCAGGAGATCATGGTGTAGGATTCAAGATAGTTCATTTCCGTCCAGGGAGTCAGTGAAGGAGAAGCCTTTTTCATTAGTGGATTTGAAGAAGGCTTTATGAAAGGCTCATGTAGGCTGAAGGGGTGAGGTGAACCAAGGAGGACCCAGTAAGGGATGCACCGTTAAAGGGGTCTCTATGAAATTAGGCTTGGGATAATTGGTTACACATTATTTTATGAACAACTAGTATGACTACACTCGAGAAAAGCTTTGTTCAAGCCTTCAAGGGTCTCTACGTGGATTCCCATAGGTAAGTCGCGCAAGTTCCTATTTGAGGAAGGGGAGTCGCACTGTTATTCTTAAATTAGAGGGTTGGGTGAACTAGTCATGCAAGTGTTTATTTTTTTAAAACGGAATGGAATTAAGTCTCATTATTCCCTATAATTCCTTCTCTTTAGGTGTGATGAAACTACCTTATAGTTTTTGGAGGACTTGATAGAAGTACTAGGGTGATCAAAGAATAAATAAACCTTTGAGGAAATCCATATCTCTAAATGAAGACCCTGAGGGTCTATTTATAGGAAAATAGGTAACCTTGGGTGATGGTTTTTGGTCATGCAAGTAGGGTGGCATGTAAGTACTTGTACACCGATGGTGATTGGGTCTACCTTAGGTAAACCCCTTTGGGAGCCTTTGAAAATCTTGACATTCTTTATCTATTTTATCCTCATTTTTCTAAGGAATTCCCCTTTGTCACTTTTAAATCCATGTGATGAAATAGAGGTTCAACACCCTTATAAAGGTTTTCTTAGAGTTTCTTCTTCAATTCAAGTAACTCAATTGGGGCCATTCTATAGGGGGTCTTTGAAATTAGTATAGAACTAGGTATGATCTCTATTGAGAACTCAACTTCACGTTTTGGTGGAAGTATAGGAAACTCATCAAGAAATATATATATTAAGTCTCAAACAATATTCATTTCATTGATGATTAGTTTCTCCTAAACCATTAGGAAAAATTCCCCTTCTTAATGGGAATCAAGACCCATACACTGGGTGTAATATCTATTGAAAGTTAATACTTATCATCACATAGATAGATGATCACAGATTGGTTTGAAATATAAAACTTAACTTCTTTTATGTGAAAATTTATGTGGGATTTATATAGAGGAAGTATATCAATGCCTAAGATGACATCAAATTCAACCAGGGGAAGAGTGAAAATATTTAGTGGAAATACATTCCCACAAATATAAATCAGAGAGGAATCATAGACTTGAGATGAAATCATCGTATCATTAGGGGTTTGCACTACTAATTCCATATCTAATTATTTTGGTGGAAAATTAATACCCTTATCAAATTATTTAGATATAAAGTAGTGGGAATATCCAAAATAAAATAAGATATTATCAGTTCTAGAGTTGATGGTAAGTGTACCTTTCACCGTGTAGTTATCGCACCCCTCATTATAAATAGTGATCACATGAGATTTTCCCTTGTCCCTCGGTTTATGAGGTTGCTGACATCGATCATAATCATCAACCCTTGGGTGTGGGAACTTGTTATCATAATTCCCATACTATTGACACCTGGAGCACTGAAGTGTGGTAGGTTCATTCTATGTATCTTTTCCTCTATTTTCATTATTGGTCAACTTCTTCACATTAGTGAGGAAATAAATTTCCCTATAGCCTTCCCATCTACACTTAAACATTTATTACACCCCATGAGACAATTTACTCTATGCTTATTTCCAAACTTAAATCATAAAGTAAGTATCACCTTCTTCTCTTCATAGTTTTTATTTTTTCTTTTGAACTCCATCTTCCTTTTCTTGTTAAAACCGTGAGATTGATATGTAACTCCAACTATCATTTCAACTTTGATTTCACAATGAAAAATATCTTCATAGATACTATTTTCCCTTATATCCAACTCCCTTTTTAGACTTTTCATTAATCCACTGAATAACCTATCAAATTTACTTTTGAGTAGGATGATAATTCAAAAAGAATACCTCACAAGTATTGTAAAATTATCCTCATAAGTACTGATGGATTAATCGTCCTTTTGATTCAACTCAAGGAAATAATTTTATATATTTGTACAAATAACATGAGGAAAGTATATATTGAATAATAAGTTCTTGAACTCATCTCAATCAATGGATTCAATTTCATCTTACTTCCTCGTATTCTCGATTAGAGTCCACCTCTGGTCTGCTTCACCTTCTAACCAATAAATAGACAGAATGACTTCCCATGATCCAAACACTGTATAATGGGGAATATCTTTTTAGTGGTACTAATATTGTGTTTAGGAACAAGTGGATTAGAAGACCCACTGAAAGAAAGTGGATGTTGCCTCATGAAGGACTCAATAGAACATTGTTCCCTTCTTTGCTTGTTTGGAAGATTATCATGATTCGTATCTTGAGAAAGATGTGTGAGAATAAAAGAAAGTTTTTTTATTCCATATCCCATAACATTTGGATAATTATGAGAAAACATGTTGCATTTTTCTTTTTATTCACCATTAATGAGGTTCCTTCAAGTTCTATCCATTGAATAGAATGAAAAAACCATAGAGTAGGAAATATTTTTCATTGTAAGGAACCACATAACCATGAAAAAACACTTACAATATGTATAAATTATGACACCTTCCTTAATATATGAAACCCTTGATTTATCTTAGTTTATTCATAGACAACTTATTTTTTAAATCCTTCATAATATTTTGTGAAGAGTTTTGGAATTCCCGAAGCATATCTCCTAGAAGTTCCAACTAGGTGCATTGTAAGGCTCGTTGTTGTGTACTAGGTTATGCTCAAGTAAGTCCCAACACACCTTGTTAGAGTTTTTACTCCTAGGTAAATCTATTCCATAACCATATCCTCTTTTAGTATCCAAATTGAGATGTATTTCTAGTAAACCACTCACTCTATAATTTACCAAAATTCCAAGACATTTCCTTATACTTTTACATGTCCTTGGACTTATATGTAGGCATTTTCTTAGAGGTCTCACTAAGGTTTTCTCATCCTAGTTTCCAAATGTTAACTAAATTTTTTCTCTGATACCAACTATATCAACCTTATGTTTTTTAACATTATTATTTCATCATTTTTTTGAAATACTTAAACCATTATGCAAACAAACCCCCAAAGACCATATTAGTCAAGTACCTTTGGAAACATGTAAACATAAACACTGGTACATTATCACCTGCTAGGTTCTTCATGACTATCCCCCTTCATAGAATCATTATAAATAATACATATCTTTATAACCTGGGGAATGAAAACATAAAAAGGGGTGATATCAGAAGATCAATAAGGGTAAAAAAGGGAGATATGTAATCCTAGACATTAGAATAAGGGTATGAGAACGTGATCATGACATAAAAAGATAATACCCCACATATAAAAGATCATAAACATGAATCATGGCATAAAGATTGGTAGTTCATAAGATATTAAACAAAATGGAATCAATAGTATGATCCATGAAATCATAACTAAAGAATAAGACATATAATTTTTGGCATACACATAATCATAGAAAATCATATTTCAAGGCTACCTAACAAGACCTTTATATAATGTTAGTCTTGGTCTACAACCCATGTACACGCTTCAGCATTGGGATAAAAACTCTTGTACCCTTTTATTTTTTAGGCTTGGGCTACAACCCATATACCCTCTTATTTTCGGGATTAGGATATAGCCCATGTACCCTCTTTTTTTAAGATAGGGAAACAACCAGTGTAACCTCTTTTTTTCAAGAATCATCTAACAACCCATGTACCCTTTTATCTCATATACCACTTATCATTACCCAATGCATTAGTGGGATATATAGGTCCCACCAATCTCATAATGAAATCATACATGCATGTGCCACAAAGTCATAAAAAATCATATCAAAACCCACAAAATGATGTGGATTTCATAAATATGTAATCATATCTTAACCTGTGGAAAAATAAAAGTTTCATAATCATTTAATCAAATAATAACTAATCAAAATAATCAGGTTTCATAAGCATATAACCCGTGAAATAGAAACAATTTTCATAAAAATAATGCAATCAAAACATAAACCATTCAAATAAATAATATGAATGGAAACTTTGGATTATTTATAAAAAAGGAATGAGTAACACTAACGAATGTCATCTTAGATAGAAAATAATTTGTAAAGATCCTTTTAAAAGAATTTCTTGAGAAAAATATACTTTATTATATAAAATAATGCCTTTAAAACATAAATAATTTTAAAAACCTTTTTATTTGAAAATATAAAATGGAATCTTGAAAAAAATTTGAAAACCATTTTATTTGAAATAATATAAAATAATCCCACAAATATTTTTAAAACATTTATTTGAAAAGTTAGTTTGAAATTTTTTTTGAAAACCATTTCTTTGAAAAGGAATCTTGAAAAAAAAATTTAAAAATATTTATTTTAAAATACTTTGTAAATTTATAAATAAAGATTGAAAACCATAATAATATTTGATAATAATTTTTCCTTTAAAATTTCATTTTTAAATTTTTTTGAAAACATGTTTTTGAATTTCATGGCATGTATCTCAAAGAAGGAAAATTGAGATAAAAACCACTTTACCAATTTGGTAACTTTGTAAAATAAAACACATGAAAGAGATATAATGAAATGGATTTTTAAATACCCATAAATTTAATTAAAAATCATAAAATATATTCATGGGTAGTATATTCACAACAAAAATAAAATGAGTGCTGAATAAGGTGTAAATCTCACAGAAATAAAAGTGAGATTAGAAATACCCTTATTACTTGAAAAACTTTTGAATTGTGATGCCTATTAAATAAAAACATCAATTTAAAATTTTAATATCATGAAATAAAGTAAATTAATTATATAAAATTCCATATGGAAGTATATACACCACACAAAAGAATCCAGTGGTCAATCTAGCATCAATCTCGTAGAAATAAAAATTGAGATGAAATTATATTTTTTATGTCTTGAATCTCTTCGTACTCATTTTAAATTGACGTATAATAAATATAATATTATTATAAATCTATTACATAACCATATTCTTATATCTAATACCATATATGGATTTATATCATCCACTTAATAACACTTCCATGTTAATATTATGTTTCGGGTAATATCCACTTTGTTTTTTTGTGCCCTAATTTGTTATATTTTTTATCCTTGTACTTATATCATGATTTATAGAATTAAAACCATGATATAAATATCATTTATATTTAGTATATATGTATTTATAATAATCTATATAATAGAGAAATATGGAATGGAATACACCGTTCATGGAGATGGTAGGTTATACGTACACATAAATGTTGTTTCTGTTTTTTTCATATTGAAAGAAGGAAAGTAAATAAACTTTATGTGTATATATATATAATATCATTATATTATAATTATTATATCACATATATCATATAATTTCACTAAATAAATCCTAATACATTCCATGTAGTGTGTGAATGAATCACATCACTTTGAGGGCATTGTCATCTACACTTCCCCAAAACAAAATTATCTTATTTATAAAGAATGGGAAGAATGAAAGTGTGTCCTATATAATAGTTAAATAAGAATAATTATATCATAAATATAATATATATAATACTAAAATGTATTTTTTATCACAATACCCAACCATGAGAGGTGGTAAAGGAAAAATGATCAATATCGTTTCGTGAGGCGGTAGTTCACCGTACACAAGAATGGTAAGTTTGTTACCAATTAGATGTAAGTGTGTATAATAGTAGGTATAAAACATATAATAACAACATATATGTATATTTAGGACACTTAGGTTATTATATAATCATGGAATACGAATAATTGAGGTGGTGGAGGATGAAAATAAAACAAAGGAGCTTGTGGAAGGATGTTACCACTTCTTTGGGTAACTCTTTTTGGTTTTCACCAATGGGATTACTTGGATGTATTTATGAAAACATATAGGTGTATAAGAGTAAGGGATTGGTTTGGGGATATTATTTTAGTATATTTTTGTTTATTAAAATGGATTGAGAGGTGTAAATAAGTTGTAGGGGTGAGTGCCTTTTTATAGTGGTGGAGGAGTGGAATTCTTGTTAATTTTTGAAAAGGGAATTCGACCAGTGTTTTTTCATGTTAATTGGATCAAATAATGGATAAAATTTTATAAAATTGATTATAGTTTTTCAATATGTCTATAAAATGTCTCTTGGAAAAGTTTCATGGACATTTTGGCCCTTAAGTTTAAAGTTTAGTCCTTTGTTAAGCTAATGTTTCTCTTAATCATTGTAATTAATTTTAATCACATTCACTAATTTTTTTGGTAAAAAACTAAGTTGAACATATTAGACATTATAAATTATGATAATTTAAAATTATGAATCCATTTTTACAAATTCCAATCACATAAGTGGAAGAAATTAATTTAAAATTAATCCTACAGACGTCCCGCAACAGCGGGTTTTTATGAAAAAATCATTAAATGTTTAGAATGTTTTAATATCCAATTTCAATGTGAAATTGGTTAAAATTAATTAATTATAATAATTTATGTATAATTAATCTCATTACACTTTAAAACCAAATTAAAATATAATCAAACTATAAAAATAAATTAGATGATAAATCAGTTTTGAATTAAAATTCAGTATTTTCCATTATTCATCCAAAAATAAAGTTTTTCATAAAAATCCATAAAATTCACTCTAATATAATTTAGATATTATGAATTAAAAAAATTGTTTTTATTTTATCAAATTATATTTATAAAATTTTTTAAAATTAATTTTATTATTGTTCACATAAGGATAAAAAATAAGATCTTTTAAGAAAATAGTATTTTCAAACATATAAAGACTTTACCATAATTTATGTGTTTTAATAAAAAAATGTTTTATTTATATGAAAAATAATATTAATAATATTTAAAAACTAGTTATTATTATTCATATTTCTAAGTTTAATGGTTATGTTATAACTATCTCGTTTATATAATTATAATAATAAAATGTTGTTTTGTAGAAACTTAAAGATGCTTATAATGCAAGACAAGTCAGTTTTGCATGTAGCACAAGGTTAACTATGTGGAAAATTTGAATTATTTTAGCATTCATTGAAATAAATTAAATAAAATTTAATTTATTTAAAAAAATAAGTTTATAAAAACTTGGTGTGTTACAATCTTTGGAAGACTTTGCTGATTAGGGAGTATGGTGAAATGAAACACTCCATGTTCACCCCATCATCTAATATAAGCATTGGATGGGGTATCTATGATCAACAGATGAAATATTTTTTACATTTTGATACATGCTCACTGAAGAGGTCTGTGTTGTTTTCCCAATTTTGGATGTGTGCAACTAGAAGATCTCCAAGTCAATTTGGAGGTGTATCCATTTTATTACCTTGATGTGGAAAATATATTCATATTAAGGTCACAAATTTTTTCTCAATTGGTGAAAATTTTATCAGATGTTTTAGAATATGTCATGCAGACAATCCTCTGACAACACTTTAAGAAACCTGAACTGAGAAGTGGTTAATGTCCAGAACATAACTATCATGTCATCTTTATCCAATGGTTTTCTCATGTTTAACATTTCCTCCTCTTATTTTTTTAGAGGATCCTTGACCTAGTATGACTAACTGGGATACTTCCCTATTTCTTTATCATAAAATGTGGGATCATTGGGGACTTCCCCTATCATGTTGGAAGGTAGGATATCCAAGGGTAGTTTGGCGAGTGACGGTTGCCTTGGGATTTCTTCCAAATGAGAAAGGATTTTACATGTCAGTGAAAATTCATCAAACATGAATGGCCTCATTTTTCTAAGTACCTCGCCATAGGAGGGCTTTATAGTCATTAAATTTCCTAAGAGAGGACCCTTTTTATAAATTGAAACACTATTGTAGAGAGAAATCTATTAGTGAATGTCATTATGGGGAGGACTACCATTATGGATTGAAATCCAACTACAAGGAGAATTCTGGTAGTACTTACCATGGAGAGAACCTTCAGAGTGGTTTATAGAAAGGGGAGGACCATCATGTTGTTAGATCATACTGACATATAGAGGGATGATGTGGCTCTCATCATGAGATAGTCTCTATAGATCTATCATATTGTGGACATAAATCAAGCCTTTATGGTAATGTGTTTGGGAAGAACATCTAAAACTACTAATACCATTCCTAAAAATTTGTAATGGTAGATTGGGATATTTAGATTCCATATATAAGAATATCAGGGCTTCAAGAACATAAAAATTAATCATAGTGGGATCATAAATCATCTCTTCATTTTTAATCAATCTCTGGTGAGGCTTATTTTTTTATTCCTTCTTCTAATCAACTGGGGAAGCTTGTTGGGGAAATAGGTTTTCATTTATATAATCTTTTTGTGTTCACTCCCATGTTTTTTTGAAACTTTCTAGTAGGTTTTTTGAATTTTGGTAGATTTTTGTTCCTGTCTAGGATTAGACATTAGAATAGTCTGATTATCTCCTTTTGGAATGGGGGTATGGTCCCAATCCAGTTTTCCATATATCATGGGGGAATTTGGAACAAAAAACTCTTGGATAGGAGCAGAGGTGTGTGTCTACTCTGGAGTGACATTTTGATGCGTCACCCCAATTGTGGGGACAGAGTTGTGTGTCCTAACCTCTACCATCTTTTTCTGTTATGATATCCCATCAGGTTTTTAGGATGTTGGTAGGAATTTTCACCTACCCTTTCACCATTTTTTGGAGCTTATTAGTAACTTAGATGGCTAGAATGGGGATATATGCCCATTCTGTGGCTGGATAAGGGGTGTGTTCTATCTCCTATCCTTAATTTCCTACAAATGGATACTGATAGTACTTGGGTGTGGGGGTGGAGATTTGGGTTTTAACTCTGTACTTCACCTTGACTTCTCAGATGACTTCTTTGGATGTTGTCAGATGAGGCCACTAGAAAGATAGATGTGGTTTATGGAAGTATAGGTTGGTGTGGTTAGCATTTTCTGCCTGCTCACAATTTCCCACTGAATTTGAATAGAGAGATTTCTGGGTGCAGGCAGGTGGTTGTTACTACTCTCTGTTTTCCATCATATTTTGTTTTAATAATAATATAGGTGTTGCTAGATTAGTCAAATGGTAGTATTGATTTATTCAGGAAATTGTTTTGAATTCACACAATTTGCAACAAAATTTGATTGGAAGGATTCCCTGAAGGAGATATAGGTGTAGTCCTACTCCTAGTTGACTATTCGATACCCTTGGTGGGTCATCCTACATTCTAGAGTCTAGATAACCTGGGATAAACTCCTAAGGATAACACCCTCATCATTATAAGGGTTCACTTCTGCATGGCATTAGTAGTGAAGGCTATTGGAATGATCCACTTGAAAGGACCCTTATTCCGTTTGTATGAGTCCATTTGTGGCCTCTTCATCTTCCTCCCTAAGATAATGGAGGAGATGATTACTATGTTTCAGGGTTAATCTCCTGAAATTGTTGGAGATGAAAATTGGTGGTAGCTTCTTCTGGACCACTGGATTTCACTCCCTTATTCCATCTGTATGAGTCCATTTGTGGCCTCTTCATCTTCCTCCCTAAGACAATGGAGGAGATGATTACTATGTTTCAGGGTTAATCTCCTGAAATTGTGGGAGATGACAATTGGCAGCAGCTTCTTCTGGACCACTGGATTTCGCTAAGCAGATGAATGGTGGGGATTCATGATATGGAGGGCACACCGTGAAGCCTCTAGGGTTTGGATATACCATTTTGGTAGTACTACTGGACCAATTCATTTGAGACCCAGTGTTAAAGAATATGGGTGGGAGGTGGTGTCCTCTGTTTAGATGATGACCTAACATGAATAGTAATTGAGTCATACATATGTAAAAATTGGTGTGAAGCCATTTAGATTAAGGGTAACTATTACTGAATGTGCTAAAAATATAAGTGAAAAACACAATCAATAAAACCCCCCATCAAAGCAGCATCATAATAAATGAACTCATGCATAATTTATTGACTTGTTTGGTTGTCTTTTATTTTGAGATCGAAAGGGGGATAAAAGATGGGTAACATAATCATATTATTTAAGGATTCATGTTGGGTTCACAATTTTTTTCTGATGAAAATTCATGGTTCCAAGTATGATTTATTGTGGGGGGTTTCAATATTGAACAATAATTCATGTTGGGTTCACTATTTTGGTTTCATTCCCAAATACCAGAGGGGGATGAAATGGTGTTTTGTGGTGTTTGTGGGACAGCATTTACATCAGACAGATATACCCACATCTTTTTCAGGTAGTTTTCTATGGGGTTTTTTTATGGAACTAAAAATAACCAATGGTTCTCAAATATATGATAATTCAATCACCTACTTTCCAAAATCAACCACTTATTAAGGAACTTGGACAACGGTACTAAAGAACTCACATTTGTTAAGAGGATGGGAGGTTCGGTTCATCACACCTTTTTAGGGGGTGTTATTTTATACTTCAAGACTCTCTTATATATTTGATATATGTTCATGAATACTTTATTAATTCCCAAGTATGACGTAGATCACTCTTGAATTAACAATCAGTTGTTATCATGTATGGAATTTATAATCATATGTATATATATGAGGTTATTCGTTAATGGAGATATATATATGTATCTGAGCTTCTCCACCATTCTCACCCTTTATGTATGGATTATTGATTCCTTTTTTCTTATTATTATAATTTTGGTTTTGAGCCACCTAGTGTGGTTATATGGAGTTTATCATCATCCAAGGATATGATAGTTTTTTTATATCAGGATCAGACCCATCACATGGGATTCCTATATATCCTTGTGAAATGAATCAAACCATTTATAGTTTAGTGCAACTTAATGAGATACATCATGAATTTTAAGGTCATGTGATGAGGACCAAACCATGTAGTTTAACTTAATAGATCAAGGACACATAGAAGAATGGTTCCTAGTCATATTTTGGTGTGGGACTAATACTAAAGAGGAATAAAGAACCTAAAATGGTTATGGGATCCTGAGATAGATATGAATCTACTGGGAATGTGGCCCATATAAAATTAGGTTTGATTTTGGGGTACTAGGTTTGGACCTCATGGAGGCTTCCAACATATCCCATTTATCTAGGAATCAAATCCCACATAGTCTAGTTGTGAGTACCCACGTCTATGGAGGACCTATGAAGGTTTTCTTATAGGGGAATGTTTCCCTTTGAGTTAATTAAAGAATGATTTTGGGACTTACACCATTTAAAAGGATACCCATTGTCTCACTAGTAATTTTCCCCTATTAGGTGGTTCAGGAATGATTTTGGAGCTTACAACATTTAGGAGGATTCCCTTACTGTTGGATACATTTATTTGAGGAACCATTCCTATGGAGGCCCTCTGAAGGAATGGGAGAGGAAGATCCTGAAAAATATTCTTTTCCAAGACATGCACATGACTGTGTTTATTTCATGATCATATATAATATCTAAACCCATATAATCCATGTTCATATGTGGGAAACAAGAGTAAGAGGAAGATTTGGAAAATCACATGATCCTTCTTCCACTGGTGGAAGAGGTTAGGGATACAGGAGAAGAAGAAATAGATTTGATGTGCCTGACTCCTCCCATTTTGTATTTTGGATAGTCACATTAGACTACCCATTTGGATAAATCCCATAGGAAAATTATAGGGCAATACTCCATGAGGGTTTCCCTACTCTTGGTTATATAGAATAGAGGACGATATGGAATTAACCCTCAAAGGGAATATAAAACTTTATCTTCTTCCTCCCCACCTGGAACTGAAGGTCCCTAGTCTTAGAGACTACTAGGTAAGGACATGGTCCTAACCCTAGTATTCAAGACCAAGAGATCCCTAACACTACCACCATGTTTGGGTTCCTCATTACCAATGGGATACATAATGAAATGTTCCCCCAAGGACCCTACCTTTTAGGTAAGACAAGTGTTGGACACCTATTACTGATGGAATACTTAACATAATAGAAGACATATTGGTGTGTCTCTTACCATGTACATGAATATCTTGAGGCTTTGGTGGAGGCTTCAATTTGGTCCCCCTAATATGAGGGATCCAAAGTAAGTGGGACCTTCCATTGGTTTCTTTAAAGAGGTTTTAAAAGGTGTCTAGTGCATGTGAGTTTTGGTAAGAAGGGGTTTCTTCATACAAGGTGGCCTAGGAGGAGCTGGAAGTGCTTCAGATAGGGGTAGGCTTGCATGAGATGGAGGTTCCTTGGGTGATGGACCACCTGAAAAACAACACATGGGAGAGGCCTCACTCTAGGAACCAAGGGTATCCTTAGTTGTCCCTGTAAGGGTCTTTCATAGGTCTTGGGCTTGGGGAGGGACCTTCATGCTAGTGGTTGTCAACTAGGGGTAAGGGGTCCTCATGTAGGTGTCCTGTGTTTCAGACCCTAGAGGGAATTTTATCCCACTATACCCCATAATTCCTTCTTATATAAGATTTTTTAGAGCTTACTGGGGTATTTTGGAGGACCTGAGTGAAGGGTATGTGTGACCCGAGCTTGAATGTTTCTTCCATTTTTCAAGTATATAAAATGAGGAGACCCATGGTCCTATTTATAGGCAAAAATACGATGCTGGTAAAAGGAGCTTGTATGCACAGGTACACAACACAGGTACCTGGTGAAGTTACCCCACATAGGGGTGGACTATCCTTTAGTTCCATGTAGGGGGGGCTTCTGTAAGTATTATAGTGCATAGGTTTGGTGTGAATTGGATGGTTTAGGAAAGTTCTTTTGATCCTCCTTAGGGTTATTAACCTCTCTAATACTAAAAGTATTTCTTTTCATTAAATAATTTCATCCCTTATGAAAAAATAGAGTGTCAATAATGTAGAACCATAGTTTAAAGCTAATACTAAATATCCCATGATGGATACAATTAAAAAATTAGAACTTAAAAAAGATAAAGATAATCAGTCAAATTGTGTTGTAGATCTCAAGGTGGAACTTGAGAGTACTCTTGATGAGACTGAAATTTAAAAAAACTAAAAAAAATATGGGAGACTTGTTGAAAGAATCATTAAAGTGTGTGGATTACCTTGAATCATATACTGATCGACTAGAAGGAGAGGTAAAAGAACATTTAACAACTCTTAAAAGCATGGAAGAGTTTGTGGATTTTAAATATGTGATTGAAGAATGGGAAAAATTCATCAATAACCATACATCAATATTATAGGAAAAATATAATATATTTGAGGAACTTGAAAAATAATTCATTTCCTTAAGGAGTGAACTAGAAAGTAGATCAAGATCAAGGGAAATGAAGAAGAAATTTTAGTTTTTAAGATTCTCTAATTCAGATATTTTAGAAAGATATAAACTTTGTTATGAAGGAGTGGATAAATCCTTGAATGATAAAATACTTAAATTTATGGGGAAAAGTGGAATTGTTTATGATACAAAAACAACATAGGCTATAAAAGGTATTATCCCAAGTAAAGGGAAGTAGAAATTTGGACATATCACAAAGACACTGGATGTCCTAACGGAGATAACTTCAAACCAAATAGATAAGAGAGATATAAATAACACTCAACTATAAAAATAGGATCTCTAGTCAAATACCTTTACAAAATAAGGGGAAATGTGTAGTAATTGAAGTGAAAATATGTTTCCTCCTTTGAAATTTTAATTTTGGGTCTTTTTCAGCCATACCTTGTCTTACTACGAAGTGGCAAGGAGCGTTCTGAATGGGGAAGCACCTAAAATTCAAAAAAAGAGAATTATTTAATATCCTTCATCATATAGAATAAATTATTTGAATGGATATTGTTTTCACTGTTCTAACATTTTCCATAAATAAATTCATTGTAGATAGAGTAAAAATAAGAACAATAACCATAGAACTCTGAGACAAGTCAATACCGATCAACCAAGAAGAATTGCACTTGAAAATATGTATTATCATATATAATAAGAATATGAGTATAACGAACCCATGCATGTGGAAAATATATTGTATAATCCATATTTTTTCTCCACTCAATTAGGTATCTCATAAAAGGAAAATAAGAATACTGAGAAATCTAACCAGGAAAATATTACTCATTAAGCTCTAAAGAATAGTAGCTTTCGGATTATTGATAGTGGATTCTCATCCCACATGATAGGAAATGAAAATTTGTTGAAAATTTTAAGAAACGTTTAGATGGAATAGTGAGATTCATCAATGATGGTTCCTTAAATATCCTAGGGAGAGGAAATACATAATTAGAAAATTATGAGCTAATAAAAAAGAAGTTCTCTATGTGGAAGGTTTTCATCACAATATCCTGAGTGTAAGTAAAATATATGACTCGTGACTGGTAGTGAAATTTAATTAGAAGGGGAAATATAGTTAATTATCTCATGAAATACTACATGAAAAATGGAAATTTAAACTAGGTTAATAGTAAAGAAAACAATTTCTCCTTAACAATTGAAGAGGAAAACAACTTCTGGAATTGAAGGTTGGGTCACATTAATCAAAAAAGAATGGAAAACATATATAAGTAAAGTATTTTTTAAAAATTACTAATCTAAATTGTGATTGAGAAAATACATGTGATTCTAGAATACAGGGAAATATGTTCTGTAATTCATATTGACCGAAGAACAAAAGGGCATCAAATTTTCTTGATCTCATCCACATAGATGTGTGTGGTCTAATAAATGTGGATGGAACATATAGATATATGTACTTAATTATTTTTATTGATTATTATAGTATAATGGTATATTTTATGATTATATAGACTAAATGATAAGTTCTTTATTTCATGAATATATATCATCAAAGAGTTGAGAATGAAATTGGCCACACAATAAAGATATTATGATATAATAGTGGAATAGAGTACACATCCATTGAATTTTAAAATTTCCTAGAAACCCATGGGATAAAGCATGGGGTATCTTTATTGAGTACACCTCAACAAAATGGGGTCACTAAAAACATAAATTGAAAGGTAAAAAATATGGATAGAACTATGATAATTGTTAGTTATGTTTCTAATCATTACTGAAAGGAGGTTGTTGAAGTTGTAGTGCACACTCAAAATCATACAGAACTATTTAGAGGATAGGAAAGGAAAATATATGAGATATTTCATATAATTAATACATATTTAAATTATTTTCATGTTTTTGGAAGTAAATGTTTCATCTAGAACATGGTATCCAAACAAGGTAAGTATGGTGATGATGTAGATGAATGAATGTTCCTTAGATATTCAATGAAGAGTGTTGCCAAAAAATTCAAAAATAATCATTGAGATTTTGGAGATAAATGATGTCAATTTCATTGAGTATAAAAAAATAAATAACTTTAGGATCTCATATGTTGATATGATTGAACATGACGAATAAGGTGGACAAGGGATAACTTCAAATACAAAAATTGTGGAAGGCTTTCCAAACATTCCAAGTTCTCAAAATGATGATTTAGAAGTTTAATTAGAAGAGGAAAACATTTCTAAAGAAACTCTACCAAAACATCATAGAATAAATATAAGACCTTAATTTTATCAATACAATATTATTGGGGACTGGAATTATCTTGCACATACTATTAGAATGAGGAATGAAGCACATTTTTCCCTCTTATCAATTGTGAAACCAAACTTGTTTGAAGAATTGACAAGGGATCAATCATGGTTTAAGTCCATGAATGAAGGAATAGATCATATTGACAAAAATCAGACTTGGTATTGTAGACGCCGGAAAAGTCCGTTGTTCCCAAACGAAGCTCCGGATGCGGAAAGCGAAGTGATATTTGGAGTCGGAAGAACGTTTCGGAGGGCCCGGAGGCCTTGCGCGGAATTTCAGAGGCCCGCGCGCAAAGGTGATGTTCCGCGCGCAAACCCCCCGGGATGCGCGCAATGCGCCGGTCCGGCGCGCAATTTTGCGCGCCGCGGGTCCGCGCGACTCCCTTGCGCGCCGCGCCCGATTCCGCGCCCGCGGGGGGAATTTCGCGCTCGCACCCTGGATTCCGCGCCCGGGGTTGCCTATAAATACAAGGCGACCCCCAACGTTTCAAAGGTTGCTGGAAGTCGAAACGTATCCCGTGCGCGCAATTCAACCCCTTCCGCGCGCAATGACGAACTTCAGGTAACCTCCTTTCTTTCGCGCAAGAAATCCTCGGGGTCCGCCTTCGCGCGCAATCCCCGCTGGCTCCTTTCATTTGAATAAACACTCACCCTAAGGCCTTTGCGCGCAAAAGAACCCGCTTGCGCGCAATTGCCCCCGGGGTGCGCGCAATCCGGCCTGATTGCGCGCACCCCCCCTTCTTTCAAGTGGCCATTCATTAGAGAATGAGCCGTTGCCCCCGCGCGCTATCCGAAGCCCGGTGTGAGCAATCTCAAGCATCCGCGCGCAAGGCGCTGGCCCAATTGCGCGCCAGCCGCCCCGATTGCGCGCCGGCCTGCAGTATTGCGCGCAAAGCTTCCTTTTTGCGCGCAATCTGCCAGGGTCGTCCCCGTTGACCTTCTAAGGGTACCCGCCTGTGTGGCACCCGATGATTCTCATCCCGGGTGCCCGCACCGTGCGTTGTCTTCCCGTGCGGCCCTCCAGGCTCGCGCGAAGTGACACGGGCCTATCAGCAGCTTCTACGTCCTGCACGACGTTAAACTGTACCTCGTCCGAGCTGCAAGACGTTAAACTGTTCAGCATACGTCCAAGCTGTACGACGCTAAACTGCCTAGCCTCCATCGTCCGCGCTGCAAGACGTTAAACTGCCAAGTGCTTCGTCCTCAACACATGACGTTAAACTGTACTTCGTCCGGCAAGACGTTAAACCGTCCGCTTCGTCCTCAACACATGACGTTAAACTGTACTTCGTCTGGCAAGACGCTAAACCGTCCGCAACCTGATCCCGTGCTCCGCACGCAGGGTCTCCCCCGGTTTGGACGTGGCCCCCACCCGCTCGTCTCTGCAGGGATGTCGGGATTGTCCCCCTTTTGGGACGATTTAATGGGAGTGGCTTTTCCCTACGGGGGCGGGGTATTACAAACCCCTAGTTCCTCGTGGGAGGCTGCACATGTGTATCTCCATTGCGCCTCCCCACGGCCGAAGCCAGTAGAGGGTATGACTGGGATCGAGGTGTCTTCTGCTTTTGGTCCGAGTCCCTTCCAACTGAGTTTTGCCGCAACCGGGCTGCCCCAAGTGCGTAAGTCCTGACAGAATGAACTACGTGGACTTTGATCCCTGTCTTCTATACAGGGTACGTAGGAAGCCTCCCCGAGGTTCAAGCCCACCACCTGGTCGTCCCGGTCGTATTTACGTCGGTTCGTCCATCAGTGGACCCCTCCAGGGTTCACGCTTGCGTCGATTCACCTATGAATCCGCCCCTGTGGGAGACTGCCCGTGTGTATCTCCGCGGTGCCTCCCCACAGCCCCCCTTTTCCATTTCCCCTTTTATCGTCCAGCATGACGTGAAACTGTGATCCACCCGGCCGTTCCATCCCCCTCTGTGCGAGGTGGTTCGGTTCAATCCTCCGCCCGGCGGCCTAGACCTCTTCGTGAGTCGGCTTGCCGACGTCCAGCATGACGTTAAACTGTATGCCCGAACTACGTTGACTTTGATCCGTGTTAACGCGCGGTACGTAGGAAGCCCCTCTGGGGTCCAAGCTCTTCGCTCCATCATCCATCCTGATCCTTACCCGGGCCGCCACATCCCGGTGGGGTCATGCCACTTCACTCCACTCCACGTTACTTGGGAAGCCGCCCATGTGCTGGCCCCAGCGTTGGAGGTTCCCCGCAAGGGGTTCTGTCATCTGATCCACTTTTCGTGTTGATCGGTCCGATGCCGTCCCCGCTGGACGTTAAACTCGCGGCATACCCCGTGTTAAACACGGGAAGCTGAGGAAAACCTCAGGTGACACAGTTCCCCGCACCTAGTACGGGATGCCTCAGGCCATCATGCCTTCGAGAAGCCCTATTAGGGACGGAAGACAGATGTGCAGAGCCGCAGTGTTACGACACGCCCCCAGCACCCAGAGCCACTCGGCCTTCTCACTGCAGGTTGCTGCCCCGCCCAGACTCCTTGGAACGTCCGGGCGGAAGCAGCGTAATTAACCGGTGTCCATGAAGATATGGCGCCGGGAACGAGATTCACGAACATTCTTAAGTCTATGAGGGAGACCCGGATTAGGCGACAAGTTCCGAGGAGACGTCCAAGGAAGGAGAAGCCGACATCCCATCATCCCGGTTTCGATCAAGGAGCAGACGCCCCTGAATAAGGGACGGATGCCGCCCGCCCTTGGAAAGCGGGACTGCGGGACCACAAGCCGCGCGCCCATCCCCTCGGGTTGACGGGTGCACGCGCGAACGCGTCCTGGCGGAACAGCGTTACCCGACGCACATCCGCACCGAAACAGAAAAATGGTGAACCCGACGTGAATCTCTTCTCCTCGATACGAAGACCGATGGCTTTCAGAGGTGTTGGAAGACCGGCATGTTGCCCGGCCAAGCATTCAGTCTTACCCGCCAGGGGCTGGGGAAGTGAAATCGGGCACTCCGTCTCGCAACGTCGAGGGCCTGGGTTCCCCCCACGGAAGGCGTCGTGGCGCTAATGGTTGGTTGTCGATTCCTTTTTCCTGTCAGGGTTAATGGGTCATTCTCCCTGCTTTCAGAAATCAGGTCGCCCGATCCAGTGCCCGAACGCCACCCGCCCACTGGCGCAGGGACAGGGGAAACACCGACGCGGCTGCTCCGCGCGGTCCCGCCCGTTCCGCAGCCGTCCCAGCAGCCGCAATTGCGGGACGACCACGCCCTCTCTCCCCCTCGGAGGTCATCCAGAGAAGGGTGATCAACACCCTGGTGCGGAGATACGAGGAAGAGGGAGTCATCCCCACTAGGGAAATGGCTCGCCTGGACCTTGAGGAGGCTGCGCCTCGCCACCACCGCCGCCCCCGAGGGCCGCGCAGGGAGGCACCGCTGCCTACCTCAACGTCCAATCGCTTCGGGAGTTTATCCCCGGAGCGCTCTGACAGTTCCCTTCCTTATGCGGATGAGGTGGGAGATGCCCAGGATCACCCTATCCGAGGTCCGCTCCAGGGATCCACGATAAGGGCTACCGCCAGGCCACGGCGACATCGCCGCCAGGCCCCTCAAGTCGAGGAACAGGCTCTCCACCTGCCCGCGACGCTCATTCCGACTCGTCTGTCCCGACGCCAACGTCGGGCACGAGCGGAAGAGGATGCCCACCTTGGGGCTCTAGCAACAGCGGCCGCATTGGCCCAAGCCACTGCTGGCTCCAGTCGCCAGGCCTCTGTGCATCCTGGGCGGGGGAACTCCTATGCCCGACCCGGATCGAGGCCCCGACCGCCCCAAAGGCAGGTTGGGTTGACTCTCCCGGTTGCTGGCACTGGCAGTAGCCACCGCGGACCACCTCGCGGTAGCGCTATTCACCGGCAGGATCTACTCTGTGTGGCCGATACAGGAGGCGTGGGTCATCCCACCTTCCGATCCCGGCCCGGAGGCCTGCCCGGAATCATCTCTCCCCGCGTCCCCTTTGATATCTGTCCCGGTGCCCCTCGCACCTTGGTTCCCAGTCCTCTTGGCCCCAGCACCAGTGCGGCCGGAGGACGCCAGGACAGAGATCAGCCCTGCCCCGAAGAACCACCCAGGGGCAGGAAGGCAAGGCGTCGACGCCGAGGGAAGAATGTTACGGAATTCCGGACAGAGATCCGACCGGTTTGCTTCTCTGACTCAGAGGCGGAGTACGATTCGGCGACAGAGCCCCTTCCCCAATCCCGCCAGTCAAGGGCAGGGGTAGGAATGCGGCACGTCAGCCTCGTGCTCCCCGAGAGCGAGATCGATGTGATCCCCGCTTCTCTCCGAAGGTATATCCGGAGTAACGAGGGCCTGGTAGACCCCCAAGGATCAAGCTTGCGGTTGGTACCGGCCCCTCCGGAAGTGCCTTCCGTCTCGATCAGAGAAGCCGGAGACTTTTTCTGGGGACCGACGGTCGAACCACGATCTGGTGCACCCTCGGCGAGCACCGATGCTACGGCAGGATGTTCGCTCGCCGGCCCGTCCTATCGTGATGTGGTAGCTGGGGCACCGCCACCCTCAGGGGGAGGCCCGGGATATGGAGGCCAATCGGCCTGCTCGCCGTATTCGCCGCCGGCCAGCCCGTCGGCCCGACGGCCCGCCTCGGCACCACTACCAGTTCCCCGTCCGTTCCCAGCCATGGAAGAGGACCAAGGAGATCTGGGTCCCGAGTTTGAGTCGTGGAGCTTCTGGACCGTCCTTGCAGAGGGCCACTTCCCTGAGAAGTTTTGGCCAGTCGCAGGACCGGGCTTTGATGCACCCGAATCGCTCACCCCGGATGAGTTCGAGTGCTTCCGCCGAACTCTCCGGGAGACTCACTCCCGTCTTCACTGCCTACAAATGCCATACCCCGGGAGTCAACTACACCTGGAGGATATTGGTGAGCAGTGCCGTCAAATTGACCTGGCCATGCTCCCCGCGGTTCGGCACCCCGGGTCATTTGGGCACCACGAGGCCCTCCAACAACGATGTGTTGAGTGTTTTCAAGTACTCCGCAAAGTTATCGAGGAAGCCACTCCCCACGTGTATATCCGTGGATGGGGGCAGTACGCTGCCCTACGCTTCAGTGTGATCCGCCGACAGCCCGATTCGCTGGGTGGCCCTGAGGGTATATCCCCAGGGACAGGAACGGTCAACATGGCTGACCTGTCGGGAGAGGGGAACGACTTGGAACTTCTCGACGGGGGCTTCCCCCCCGAAGACAAGCCGTCGTCAGATCCATCAGTGAGAGTTACTCGTCATCAGAGAAACCTCCTGGGGCTCCCCGCGCCCACTGAAGCACTGACGTTGAGCCGAAACGTCAGCAAAGGAAAAGAGCACAGCGAGGCTATAAGGCCCGCCGACCCATCTGCCTCCATGCGGAGGGCAGAGTAGGATCCCGAGAAGGCTACGCTACGTCAGCAGCTCGCCGAACAGAAGAGGCTGGTTGACCAGCTCCTCGCCGAGCGCGCTGCAGAACGGCGGCCTGACTACGGTGATCCCAGGCCAGGACAGCAGGGACCGGAACAACCACCCCTCGATGAGACTCTCCCGGGCAACCGTGATTACGCCGTGTTCGCCGACAGGAGAGAGGCCATTGCCTACGGCAAGAGGGCGCGGTATGTTTCGCCACACCCTCCCGAGCGGCGTGACTACCCGAGAGATCCCGCTCGGATTCCTCCCGCTGCCCCAAGGGCCGCTCCGCCAGCCATCCCACGAGCTGCTGAGTTCGACGATCCGGTCGACGACCCGATTGAAGGGCCATGCAATGCGCTCGTGGTTAGAGATCCTCGCCAGGACTGGAACCCATGTCCGGACGATCCGATGGCGGCACTCATTGCCCGCTTGGAAGCCTTGGAGACTCGGCAGGTGGCGATCCCACCGGACGGCAAGCCATACCCAGCATGGGTGGATGACATGCCGGCGCCTCCGGGATTCGGGAATCCCACTTTCGCCCCCTTCAACGGAACCGGAGATCCGCCACAGCATTTGGCCCATTTCAACTCGAGGTGCGGGCCTATGTTGGGGACTCCGGCGCAGCAAGAGGCCGCTAAGCTTCGCTGCTTTGTCCAGACACTGGAAGGGCCAGCATTTGTCTGGTACAGCCAGCTTCCCGTCGGGTCGATAACTAGCTGGGAGGACCTTCGTAGACAATTCCTCTACCAGTTCAGTTCCACGACCCGGAAGACGAGTATCGCAGACCTCTTCAAGTGCAAGCAGAGTCCTGATGAGCGAGTCGCGGACTTCGTCGCCCGATGGAAGGGTCTCACGTATTCCCTTGACATGCCATTGACTCAGGAGCAGTTGCTGACAATGTGCGTCGGGAACGTCAAGACCGAGCTGGTCCCTTCCCTGATTACTCAGAATTACCCCGGAGGGTTCAGGGACTTCTCAGACAAAGCCCAACGTCTTGAGGAAGCCCTGCAACAGGCCAGCCAGGCACACCCGCTGCCTCCTATGATTCCTGCAAGGAGAGTCAGCAGGGCTGAGCCCGCTGCTGTGGCCCAGATAGAGGCTCCCAGGCCGTTGGAGCTGCTGCCGGTGAGGCCAGCTCCACAGCCTCACAGGAATCCGCCTCCACGGGCTCAGTTCCCGGCCCAGCAACGGCAGCCTCAGAACCGGCCGGCCCCTCCGCGTAATGTACCGCCACAACCCAGGCGAGATAATCAGGGTCCACCTCCTCGGCAGGCCCCTCCAGCCCCTCGTCAAGACCGCGCTCCCAGGGGCCCGCGACACCTGACGTACTCATTCCATGAGGATCAGGTCCCCGGTTATTTCCGGAGCGCCCTGGAGCAGAGGATTGTGCGATTGCCTGAGTGCTGGAGGCCAGAGGAGGCACATCTCACGGATAACCCCCGCTACTGCCCCTACCATCGGGCCCTGGGGCACACCATCCAGCGGTGCTATGTGTTTAAGGACTGGCTCCAAGACCAGATTAACAACAATGTAATCAGGTTGGGCCCAGCTCCAGCACAGGTAGCGGGCGTGTTCGTGGGATCAGATGACGATAGTGGCAACGAGGACGAATGGCAGCTGGTCTCCGACCGCGGGTCCCAGAAGTACAATAACTGGATGGCCCGCAAGACGACCATTCGCGCCCATGGAATCATCCGTGCGCGCTTGAATCAGCCTGAGCCCCCAGAACCTGCGGGTGCTGCTTCGGCATCGTCGTCCCAGCCTGCCTCCTCCAAGAGGAGCAAACGGCGGCAGCGCAAGAAGGAAGAGCGCGCCCCGCCAGTTCCGCCACTATCCCGTACTCTCGGCGATTTCATGCCCCCGGAGATGGGGGTCCCTCCTCGGATCCGCCCGGTGATGGATGATTCGTCCGATGACGGTATTGGGTACGCTTCGGTTAACACCGTCGAGCTGGTAAATCCCTTTTCGGTTCCCGACGTTGAAGAACACCAGGTGGACCTCCCTAGTGTCCCCGGTCGTCGCCACCGTCGGAAGAACCGCAGCAGCAGGAGTCGCCGGGGCACAGCCGTCGGTACCTCCGGCCAGGCCGTGCACGCCACTGAGACTAGGCGGCAGGCTCAAGATCGAGCTCAACGTGCGCAGGCTCCCCATCCGGGGATGACGGATTCGCCTCCGCCACTGTTTGTGGTATGGGACCGGGCAGAACCGCCTCAGCCGCGTCGCGACCAGCTCCGCCCTGCCACAAGTCCATCCCGGCCTCCTGACTCCAGTACGGTGACCATTTCCCGGACTGCGACCAGTGAACAACGAGATGCGCCAAGTACCAGTCGGCCACCGATCCAACCGGTAAGGCCCGTCATGCCACCAACCGCAGAGCAACCTCCTGCAACCAGGGGCTCGCGCTTGGCCAAAAAGTATGATGTCCTGAAGCACTTGGCCGACATCCCAGCAAGGCTCTCCATCCTTGAGGCTCTGCGCATGTCATCTGAGATGCGCGAGGCACTCGCTGAAGCCCTGAAGAGCCCCCTCCAGTTCGAGACAGAGGTTGCGGCTGCAGAGGCCTTCCACGCCGAAACGATCGAGGACGCCGAATGTCAGGCAGTTATCTCGTTCTCTGGTAAGGATGAGGACCCTCCTATACAGGGACACATCCGTCCGCTGTATGTCACTGGCCAGTTCAATGGCCTTGAAGTCCGGCGTTGTCTTGTCGACACGGGGTCCGGGATTAATCTGATTCCAACTCGGACGCTCCGGAGATTGGGGTTGTCTGAGGATGACTTGATTCCCTCCGACCTCAGGATCCAGGGGTACGACCGCACCGAGCAAACCCCGGTCGGCAAGATACGTTTGAAGACCCAGTTCGGTGACTTGGTTGCCAACACCGAATTCATGGTAGTCTCTCAGGACACTGCGTATAACGCATTGATGGGCAGGCCATGGCTTCACCTTCATGCGGAGGTTCCCTCGTCATACCACCAATGCCTCAAATACTCCCTTAATGGTCGAGTAGGCGTGCTTCAAGGAGATGCCTCTCCTTTTGCCTCATGTGAAGCCCGTTATCTGGACGCGGACTATTACAAGAGCAAGGATAAGCAGATCCTGGCAGGTGAGGTTGAGCCTGTCGCTGTTGCAAGCGATCCCTGGGCAAGTCTGGATGACGCTTACGTCCTCCCAATTCACCGGTTGGACGTGGCCATGGTCTCGACGGTCCGCGAGTCTCCTGATGAGATGGCCGCAACCGCCCGTGCCAGCACCAGTGGCCCAGCAGGACCTGGTAGCCCCAATGCAGTTGCCAACGCAGTCTCTCCCGTGGACGATCCCTCCCCGAGTGGAGAGGACGTGGAAGATGCACCCCCAGCCTTTGAGGAGGGCGTCCCCGCCACGGTCGATGAGTTAATACAGGTGAACCTTGGAACCGAGGCAGATCCAAGACCCACATTGGTCAGTGCCGCCATGCCCTCTGAGGAGCGGCAACAGTACGTGGACTTTCTCAGGCAGCACCGTGATGTGTTCGCTTGGGGCTATGACGAGATGCCGGGGCTAGATCCTCAGGTAGCCGTCCACCGCCTAGGTCTCCCGGCGAACCATCGCGGGTTCAAGCAGCCTCCCAGGAAGATGCACCCATCCCATGGTGCCATGGTTGAGGCCGAAGTTGACAAGCTTATCAAAGCCAACTTCGTGAGGGAAGTTCAGTACCCCAAATGGCTGGCCAACATTGTGCCGGTCAGGAAGAAGAACGGGCAGATCAGAGTCTGCATCGACTTCCGCGATCTCAACCGCCACTGTCCGAAGGATGATTTTCCCCTTCCAGTGACAGAGCTGTTGATTGATGCCACAGCAGGGTTCCAAGCCCTCTCCTTCATGGATGGATACTCCGGATACAACCAAATTCGGATGGCCCCTGAGGATGAGGAGTTCACTGCCTTCAGGGCCCCCCAAGGTACCTTTTGCTACCGGGTCATGCCCTTCGGCCTGAAGAATGCAGGTGCCACCTATCAACGGGCGATGCACCGCATATTCAAGCCAATCCTCGGCACGCTGGTGGAATGCTACGTCGACGACTTGGTTGTCAAATCGCGCCAGCGTCAGGACCATCTCAAAGATCTTGAGAAAGTGTTCAGCTTCCTCCGGTCTCGCTGCCTGAAGATGAACCCGTTGAAGTGTGCCTTTGGGGTCACCTCCGGAAAGTTCCTTGGATTTGTGGTAAGATACCGGGGTATTGAGATCGACCCAGAGAAAATCAGGGCGATTAGCCAGATGCCTCCCCCGGGTACCGTCCGGGAACTGCAAGGGTTCCAAGGCCACTTAGCCTATATACGCCGATTCATCGCGAATCTGGCCGGCAAGTGTAAGCCCTTTTCTCGGCTCATGAAGAAGGGTGCCACCTATGTATGGGATAAAGAGTGTCAGACCGCTTTCGAGGAAATCAAGCAGTACCTGCTTCAACCTCCGGTCCTGATGCCGCCCGTATCCGGAAAGCCGCTGGTCCTTTATGTGACCGCCCTGGAACGGTCCCTGGGTGCCCTTCTCGCCCAGAAGAACAACGAGGGAACAGAGAATAGCCTCTATTACCTCAGTCGCATGCTCCTCGATGCGGAGGTTAGGTATTCCCCCATCGAGAAGAGCTGTCTGGCGCTCGTATTTGCCGTACAGAAATTACGGCACTACTTGCAGCACCATGAGGTACAGTTGGTTTCTCGGGTAGACCCGTTGAAATATATCCTGAGCCGACCTATGTTGACTGGCCGTCTAGCGCGGTGGGCTGTGATTCTCCAGCAGTTCGACATCAGGTATGTGTCTCAGAAGGCCATCAAAGGGCAAGCGTTGGCAGACTTTCTGGCCGCTCACCCGACCTCCGCGGATCAGCCGCTGGATCTAGGCTTTCCTGATGAGACCATTCTCTCGGTTGATCGAGCCGATCCATGCTGGCAGATGCACTTTGACGGTGCCTCCCGGAGCCCCACCGGTAGAAGACTCGATAATCCTAAGCTCAATAGAGTGGGCTTGGGCATCGTCTTCATTACCCCGGAGCGAGTCGTGCTGCCATACTCTTTCCTGTTGTCAGAGGGCTGTACCAACAATGAGGCGGAATACCATGCCCTCATCACCGGCCTCGAGTTAGCTCTCGAGATCGACGTGCCCCGTCTGTGCGTGAAAGGGGACTCCGAGCTGGTCGTTAAGCAGATCAATGGCGACTATGTTGTCAGGAAGCCGGAACTTGTGCCATTGTTGGAGTGCACCCTCCTTCTGATGGCCCGGTTCCCTTCTCGGCCAGAAATTGTCCATATTCCCCGGTCGTAGAACGGTCGAGCAGATGCTTTGGCCAGCCTGGCTGCGTCACTTGCGGAACCTGAACAGGACAACCTGATCGTCCGCGTGACGCGCCGCAGGCTCATCGCTCCCGTTATCCCGGAAGAAGATCGCGGCCCGTTGGTAAGTAATCTCACCACGGTTGCCCCTATGCCCGGAGCCCCGAGTACCCCAGATATAGCAGTCGGATCAGCCCCTGATTGGAGGACGCCTTTGGTTGAGTACCTCCAACATGGCATTCTTCCGTCAGATCGGGCCGAGCGCGAGCGAGTTCGACGCCGCGCATCGCAGTTTGTCCTCCAGAGCAGTCCCGGTCTGGAACAGATCCTCTACAAACGCGGGTTTGATGGTGTTCTCCTCCGTTGCCTTCAGGGAGTTGAGATCCCACGAGTCATGCAAGAGGTTCATGCTGGTTCATGCGGCGCCCACCAGACTGGGCCGAAGCTGTCCCACCAGATTCGGAGGTTGGGATACTTCTGGCCCTCTATGATCCATGACTGCATCGAGTACGCCAGGAGGTGCCATGCGTGCCAGGTTCATGCGAACTTTGTGCATCGGCCGCCGGAGCCTCTCCATACCACAAGGTATTCCTGGCCCTTTGCAGTCTGGGGACTGGACGTCGTGGGACCTTACCCGCCGGCGACAGCTCGCCAGTGCCGGTTCATTCTGACCGCCACAGACTTCTTCTCCAAATGGGCAGAAGCGATTCCGCTCAGAGAGGTCAAATCCTGTTCGATCGCTGACTTCGTGACCTCCAACATCATCTATCGATTTGGAGTGCCTCACGCTATCCTCACGGATAACGGAACCAATTTCCGAGCAGCCGAGTTGAAGAAGTTGTACGCCAAGTATAACATCCGCTCGAACCATACATCTCGCTATCATGCGCAGGCGAATGGACAGATCGAGGCGTTTAACAAAACCCTCTCTAACATTCTGCAAAAGATGGTTGGTCAGAACAAGAAGAGTTGGCCGGACAAGCTCCCCAACGCCCTCTGGGCTTATCGGACGACGACTCGCAATTCCACCCAGATGACCCCTTATTCCCTGGTGTATGGAGCTGAGGCCGTCCTGCCCATCGAGATCCAGTTACCGTCCTTGCGCACTGCGGTCTACGACCAGCAAGCGCCGGACAGAGTTGCTGAAGCCCGTCTAGTCGAGTTGGAAGCACTGGATGAGAATAGACTTCGCGCTTTGCACAACTTGGAGAGGCATCAAAGCAGGATGGCTCGAGCTTTCAATAAGAAGGTTCGCCTCCGCTCCTTCCTGCAGGGTGATCTAGTGCTAGCCCTAAGAGCACCGATGATCCCCGGCAGGAAGCCGCCCAAGTTGGAGCCCAAGTGGGAGGGACCTTTTGTTGTCCACAAGGTCTATCCCAATGGCGCGTACTCCCTAGCGACTATGGATGGTGAGCGTGTCACTCCTCCCACCAACGCTAGGTTCCTCAAGCAATACTTTGCCTGAGTGTCACCACGTCCTGCACGACGTTAAACTGCATTCGTCCAGGCTACAAGACGTTAAACTGTTCAGCATTCGTCCGCGCTGCAAGACGTTAAACTGCCAAGTGCTTCGTCCTGCATGACGCTAAACTGCACTACGTCCGAGCTACAAGACGTTAAACTGTTCAGCATTCGTCCTGCATGACGTAAAACTGCCACTCAAGAACTACGTGCGGCTTGATTCCCATCCTTATGGGATACGTAGGACCGCCTGAACCCTCGTGTTTCAGGCCCAGCCCCATCCTTCGGGAATTTTCATCCCATCTCGGGCCCTTGGCCCAGTTGCCCCCGGGTGTGCGGCGTATGGTGTGAGTGCGGGGCTATGCCCTCATTCACGTCGGTTTGCTCGTCACGCTGTACGCCCCCCCCACGTTTGGGGATGCCTTCTGCTCCCCCCTTCTTTTTTCCTCATCGTCCTGCATGACGTTAAACTGCACTTCAAGAACTACGTATGGCTTGATTCCCATCCTTATGGGATACGTAGGACCGCCTGGACATCATGTTTCAGGCCCAGCCCCATTTCCCGGGAATCCCTATCCCGCGTTGGGCCTCTGGCCCCAGTTCCCCTCCTTTTTGTGCGAGGCGTATCGCGTGAGCGGGGAATTATGTCCTCATTCACGTCGGTCTACTGGCCGCGCCGTACGCCTCCCCCGTGTGTGGGACTACCTCACACCCCTCATCGTCCTGCATGACGTTAAACTGCCTTTCCAGAACTACGTATGGCTTGATTCCCATCCTTATGGGATACGTAGGACCGCCTGGACGCTTGTGTCTCGGGTCCAGCCCCGTCTCTTGGTTGATCACGGGGATCTGCCCCCCTTCGGTTGCTCTTAGGGTGAGTCCTCCGACCCTTTCCGGAGATCTGTTAACATGTTTCGGGTGCTTCGGTCTATGACTCGTAGTGTCAGATTCAATCCCGACAAGTCCTGTGTTGCTTGTCAGGCCTCGCGCTTCCTCTTGTTCGAGCCTTCACTCAAAGGGATCCTCGTTAGCGGTTTGGGTACGATGCCTCAGTGCTCTCCCACCGCTCCGGGTCGATTTACCGGTGGGTCTTGGGCCGCAAATCGATATGAATCCTGCGATTGAGCGGTTGATGCTCGTTTGCTTGCCCCGTCTTAGGCTGACGCGATCGGATGTTGTGTTGCGAATGCGTCAGCAACGTCCTTGATCGCCATGTCAGCTCTCTCAGGCTCTGAACATTGGTTGCGCAGTCCTCATCACACTCCGCCTTTGTGCGTTGTAGTGGAATCTTGACACTCTCTTCATACTGACCTCCGGTACGCCTCTACACGTTAGGCAGACCAACCAGGGTAATGATGTCGTTCGAGGCTCCCATGATCTGAGCGCCAAGGATATATGCGGATGTTCTCCCCAAGGGCCATGCGTAGCTGGACCCTCGTCCCCATAAGGAGGAGGGAGTCGCCCGAACAATTGCGTTCTGGGCCCAGTATATCTGGAGGCTAGCATCTCTGCCCCTCGGGTGATGGACATACGCAGGCCCCCATCCCAAGACTCTTCTCCTGGAATCGTGCGTGACCGCAGGGCTGGGTATGCTCCCACCTCCGCCGTGTCCGTCGTACCGCAATAAGCAGATTCCTCCATGGTCCGAACCACACGACCTTAAACTGTGTTGTCTGGTCCTACCACACGACCGTAAACTGTGATCGTCTTGGCCGCCCGACGAAAAACGGCACTGCATCGTGATGTCCTCTTCAGGGGACACTCATGTTGGGTGCTGGTTAATAACCACGCCATTCATCAATGCCTTCCGTGGCTTGATTGTTGTGGCGACGCCAGAGATTTCTCAATCACGGGCATGTCACCGCACAAAGAAAAACCATTCATCTTTAAAGGACAAACAAGAAATATCAAATGCCGCTCCTTTTGTGTGCGAGGGTCAGACCCGCACTCTTCCCCGCGCTGGTGCCCGATTGTGTTGCACCGCGCTTCAAGAACTACGTGCGGCTTGATTCCCATCCTTATGGGATACGTAGGAACGCCCGGATGTTTGAAACTTCGGGTCCAGCCCCCCACCTCTTAGAGATTCCCCCTTCTCTGGGGAATCCGCCGCCTTCAGGTCACCCTCAAGGCGTGTAACCCGACCCCTTGCAGTGGTCCACCGGTGTCAAGAGTACTCTGGTTTATTGCCAGGAGGGTCAGGATCCGCTTGGTCAGGTTTCCTCCACTTTTCAGGCTTCGTGCTCCCTTTCATTCGGACCCATCGTCTACGCCCTGGGTGGAGCCCCCGTGAACGGTTCGGACACAATGCCTCAGTGCTCTCCCACCGACTCGGGCCGGTACCCCCAATGGCCTCGGGCAGCAAATCGATATGAATCCTGCGATTGAGCGGTCGATGCTCGTTTGCTGCCTCATTCCACCAACGGTTAGTGCGATATTGATGCTGCTTTTCCGCCACGGTCGGCAGTACTCCCATATCGTTACGCCGGTGCCCCCAGTCCTTGAGTGAATGGCCGCATGATTCACATTTTCCACCTCCCATTCTGACCAGGCGAAACCTCGACACTCATTGACACTATCCCTCAGTGCATCTTCGCATATCCAGGGGATATGACCAGATGCGGCGTACTTTGAGTCCTTCTGGTCCGAGCTCTAAGACCTTAAACTAAGATCTCCCCTTCTGGTCCGAGCTCTAAGACCTTAAACTAAGATCTCCCCTTCTGGTCCGAGCTCTAAGACCTTAAACTAAGATCCCCCCTTCTGGTCCGAGCTCTAAGACCTTAAACTAAGATCTCCCCTTATGGTCCGAGCTCTAAGACCTTAAACTAAGATCTCCCCTTCTGGTCCGAGCTCTAAGACCTTAAACTAAGATCCCCCCTTATGGTCCGAGCTCTAAGACCTTAAACTAAGATCTAGCCCTTATGGTCCGAGCTCTAAGACCTTAAACTAAGATCCTCTAGCCCTATGTTCCGAGCTCTAAGACCTTAAACTAAGATCCTCCACCTTTATGGTCCGAGCTCTAAGACCTTAAACTAAGATCCAGCCCTTATGGTCCGAGCTCTAAGACCCTAAACTAAGATCTACCCCAAATGGGGTCCTACGTCCTGCATGACGTTAAACTGCACTCACAGAACTACGTGTGGCTTGATCTCCAGCCTGATGGAGTACGTAGGAACGCCCGGGCATTTCGACTCGGGTCCAGCCTCAGGGATCGATAAGTCCCGCCCCTCCTCGTCGCCGGCCGTCTGGCCTGACTTCGGGTAGAGTGGTGCAGTTGTGATATTCTCCCCGATTCAGCTCGGGATGCCCCATCGCAAGGATGGGAAGCGACGGTTTCCTCGTCAGAGAGGTGCTGTCTGAGAATTGAGGTGACTCACGGCCAGATTAGTGCATCCGCCTAATACGCTTTCCCCACGGTGGCGCAATTTTGAGAGCGTTGGATTCTGTCCGAACAAATCGTCACTTCGCCCCACGCTTCGCATGCCCTGTTGATCTGGATTTTCCACCCTTGTGTCTGAAGGAACCCCAAAGCGGTATTCATGATGACATGTGAGCCGCCTCCTGCAATATGAATGATGGCCTTTTTCGGTCCGTCTATTGCAGTTGTTATGGTCGATCCACTGTCCGCCTACCGTCTTGGGCATTTCCTGGAAGGCCGACCGTTGTGGATGTCTGGATTCGGGACACACGATTCACCTTTTCTCATTTCCCTATGTTCGGATAAAATCTCAACGCCCCTAGCATTGTCCCGCTCGTGTGTTGGAACAGGTTGGGGGGATGATACATTGGTTAGGTCTGAGGTCTCCTTTCCTAGGAATGACCTCCCTCTTTTCTCCAGAAACCCAGGCCCAATTGTGGATGCCTGATGCTTGGTTAACACTCCCGCAAGACAACAATTTGTGGTTGAGCATGTTAAACCAAAAGACGCAGATAAATATGGCGATTCATACAAGTGGATCAAAATATTAAGTAGCGGAAGCAAATGTTCTGGGAATGGCAAAAAACAGCCCTTAGGGATTAGCGTGCTGAATGAGTCTTTCTAATGCCGCTACCCTTTGGCTGGTGGCCTCCAGAGCTGCTTCTCGCTCTCTGCGTGCTCTCTCTTCGTCGGCGGTCGCAGCGCGCAGTTCGTCGATTCTGGCCTGTGCACGCTCCCGCTCGACTTGGAGTGTGACCATCTGTTGGCCCGCCTCCGTCAGCTGTACCTGAGCGTCGATCAGTTGTGCCGATAGTTGCTCCACAAGCTCGGTACATGCTGCGACGAAGGCCTCCTTCTCTGCCGCCTGCCCTTCGAGGCGCCGGACTTCCTGCTCTGCCACGATGAGCGCCTGCGTGCTCTCCGACATGTCCCGACTTTGTGCGACGTCGGCACGCCGGCGGCTCTCGCGCATCTTCTCGGCCATGAAATCACGGACCGTCAGATGGAGGCGTTGAGCATCGGCTCCCCCGGCACACAGGAAGCGCAGCCAGGTCTGAAGTGATCCCATGCGCCCCAGCCATTCCGATGGGTCTCGCTTGAGGAAGCGCTGGATGCACTTCCACCCCCTGCGTCGCGTTACCCGGCTATCCTCGACCGCCTCCGCGTCCGAGTCATCCATCTCCTCGGGGTCGGCAGGCCGGTAAGTAGGGAAGGCAGCCAGCAGGTCTGCTGCAGGGTCCGCCCCTGGGAGGTCCTCACGAGGGATAGGTTCCCCAACATCCGGGCAACCTTCTTCTCTCTCCCCAGCGGCGCTGACACCCTCGTCAGCCCCCAACCTCTCTCCGGTGGCAGCACCGCCGACGTCCGCAGCCCCTTGATCAGCAGTTGGTGGGGCCGGCTCGGTTTGGGAAGCCTGTTCCGGAGCAGGCGGCATGTCCACCACTGGTCCACTCGTAGATGGCCCGGGTTCGGCAACCCGACGAGCCTCCAATGTTGAGATCACTGCGCGGGGCATGCCATGGTTAGTCACGGATCGTCAATGGCAAGCACCAGCAGTAAAGTAGGGAGACTTACGGGAGTTCGGAGCATCATCTTCCGCTACCCCGGTCGCCGCAGGAACAGTTGCAGCAGGGGACCCCTTAGCGCTTGTCAATTCGATAATGGGTGCCTGGCCCCCGCCTTGTCCTGCTGGCGCCTCTCCTACTCCTGTTGAGGACGCCTGACCGACGTCCGTGTGCTCCTGAGAAGGATGGAGAAACGGGTTAGAAGCTGCATAAGAGAATGGATGAAGCAAGTTGAGTAGGGATAGAAGCGGACCTCGAGGAGCTCAGTGACATCAACGTTGTCAGAGCCGGCCACCTCGCCGCTCTCCCGTGGGCTCCCCCGATGGGACCTTCCCTCGGAGCCTTCATCCTCCCCCGTCTCCTCCTCCTCATCGGAGTCGTTACTGTCATCTTCTTCCGGCGGCATCTGTTCTGGAGCGGGCTCGAGACCGAGCATCACCTTCACCAGAAGGGATGGCTCCGCACGCTGACCACGTTGGCGCGCGTACTCGTCCATGGCCGTCAGATATGCATATTGCCGGTTGAAGTCCACCCTGTCGGTGATCTGGAGGCGCCCGACCTCTGGCAGATAGATTCCTTCTCTGAGTATCTTTCGCCAGATGACGTCGGTCCCCAGTGACTGCCGCAGGGTCATCCAGGCCGACCACAGCGCCGGGAAGACCGCATCGTGGGAGGGTTCGAGCAGACGCCTCACCTGCTTCCCGGGCCGCTCCCCGACCGACGCATGCGCCCCCTCTCTGGGCGCCGAGGTCGTGGCGGCAGCCTGCGATGCGCCCGCCGCCGAAGTCCCTGCTCGCGCCGGCCCCGCTGCTTGGCGCGCCTCCGTTCTCCCCCGTGTGGCGGCGCCTCGCCTCCTTCCTTGACGCCCGGTCTCCGCACGGGTAGCCTCGAGCCGCCGAACTAGCTTCCGCAAGAGCCCCTCGGGGTACGCGATGGCCCAGTGTTCGGCATACTCGGTTGCCAAGCCTGCGTCGATCCCGGTAGGAGGGAGAGTGATGACGTCGCCAGAGCCGAAGGCGACGAACATCAGCCACATCTGGCGAAGGACGCAAGGGTTCGTCTCCTCCCGGACAGCAGTGAATACCCTCTTCGGCATCCGTTGAAGGCACCCGAACTGCCTGGCGAACCGGGTCGGCACGTAAGGCTCACAGATCACTTTCCCGTCGATCCGAGCCACGAGCACCCCGCCCCGCATGTTCAGGAAGTATTCATGCTGCTCCAGCGGGCCCTGTCCGTTGTCGATCATCTGGCCGACGGGAGTGGGGAACGGGCTGAAGTTGAAATTGGCATGATTGCCAATCCGAACCCTCACGCCCTCCTCACTGAGGGTCATCGGAGCGACCCCCGCAATGTTCAGCAGGGAGGGTCGCAGGCCGTTGCCCGGAGGACTGATGGCATTTGGGAACGTATACCCACCAAGGTGAGCAGCCACCCAGCCGTGGAAGAACTGAAAGGGCCCACAGATCCTTCGTGGCGACCCCCCTCGTGCGATGCGTCCCAGAATGGCATATAGCCTCGCCAGTACTGGGACCCCGAGGTTGTACCTCTTATTGGCAGCCATGGCGCCCGCCATCGCCAGCGTCGCCGGGCGGACGCCCATCCTCGCATCCCGCACTGGCAGGAGCCACCCGCTCAGAAAGGCGGCCAGGAACGCCGCGTACCGGACGTTCGGGTCCCGGGCCTCGATGACGCGGTACCCCCATGAGCGGTAATCGCCCGTCTCCAGGACCTGCCAGTACGACCCGTTCCGGCTCCTCTGAGCTGCGGTCGGGCACCGCTTCCCCCTGCCTGGCATCTTGACCGCCGGGTCATGCTCCAGGAACTGGCCAAACCAATCCTTGTAGGCTATGTCCTTCTGGAAGTCCTGGATCCCGAGCCGCTGCGTAGCCAGGTCAAGCAGATGCCAGGTCAGAATGGGAGTCCGTGACCTGTCCTCCCAGATGTTTTTCAGTGGCAGGAACTCATCGTACTGGTAGCCCTCCAGCGGGATACCTCCGATGCAGTGGATGTCCCAGAGACCGATGCCGACCTCCCCATGGTGAAGATGGAAGGTGTTGGTATCCGGGGACCAGCGAGTGAACAGCTCCGGCCCGAGCTCAGACTGCTGGTAGAAGTGGAACTGCGACGTCCACACCGCCTCGAACAGGCCGATGTACCGCAGCTCCTCTGCGAAGTGATCGCAAGTGTGGCGTACCCAGAACGCCCAGGCCCATTCACTGGTAAAGTTGCCCCCAGATCGCAAGTCCCAGTCCTTCAGCCAGCCCTTGGTGTCGTCAGTGACACTCTGACGGTATGTGCTCGAGTAGAGGTCTGGAGAATTCTCCGCTGTAGGCTCACCCCCATCAATGGTTCGCGTCCTCGGGTTCAGGACGTAGACATCCAAGTGCCTGGTTTCCCTGGCAGGATGCCCATTGTTGGTGATGTTATAGCGGTGAAGCTCGTCCTCCCGAGTCACCCAGGTTCGCGGCGCATCAACCTCGAATCCTGGCACCGGAACCTCATCGAGGATGCCGAAGTTCCAGAGCGGCAGGTTGTCCGACAGTGGATATGTCTTCTGGGCCGGCGTTAGTAAGTCGAACAAGGATTGATTGTTAGAAACAATCTCCTTGGCTCCGTAAACCTCCTCGTTCGTCGCCATCTCGGCTCTGCGGGTGGCGGCATCCCCTTCATTTCCTCTGTGCGCGGCCATCTCGGAAGATTCGGGAGTCGTGCGGGTTAAGGGATGAAGCGTGCGGGATCGGACGAGGCTGGTGGAAAAGTTTGAGAGGCGGCGCGCAATCCAAGTGGACGGCGCGCAATTGGGAAGACTGTCGCGCAAAGTTCCGGGTTTTCGCGCAAAAACAGGCGAAATCCGGACGGTTTTGCGCGCCGATCGGGCGAATTTCGTGACCGGAAGAGGCAATTTCGCGCACGAGAGCTTTGGAGCTTATCGCGCGGAAGGCCAGAGTACGGAACGCGGGACCCAGCGCCCCTATTTATAGGCGAGGCCGGGCCCGCGCTGCGCGGAAAGCGCTTTGCGCGACCGCAGCGGCGAATTTCGCGACCGGCGCCCCTTTTTGCGCGCCTAAGTCCCGCGCCGCCCAGGACTTCGGCATTCCGGCGTCTCCCTCGGAACCCGATCGTTGCGACCTCTCGCCGATCAGATTCCGAGGGGGGGCTTTTATAGACGCCGGAAAAGTCCGTTGTTCCCAAACGAAGCTCCGGATGCGGAAAGCGAAGTGATATTTGGAGTCGGAAGAACGTTTCGGAGGGCCCGGAGGCCTTGCGCGGAATTTCAGAGGCCCGCGCGCAAAGGTGATGTTCCGCGCGCAAACCCCCCGGGATGCGCGCAATGCGCCGGTCCGGCGCGCAATTTTGCGCGCCGCGGGTCCGCGCGACTCCCTTGCGCGCCGCGCCCGATTCCGCGCCCGCGGGGGGAATTTCGCGCTCGCACCCTGGATTCCGCGCCCGGGGTTGCCTATAAATACAAGGCGACCCCCAACGTTTCAAAGGTTGCTGGAAGTCGAAACGTCTCCCGTGCGCGCAATTCAACCCCTTCCGCGCGCAATGACGAACTTCAGGTAACCTCCTTTCTTTCGCGCAAGAAAGCCTCGGGGTCCGCCTTCGCGCGCAATCCCCGCTGGCTCCTTTCATTTGAATAAACACTCACCCTAAGGCCTTTGCGCGCAAAAGAACCCGCTTGCGCGCAATTGCCCCCGGGGTGCGCGCAATCCGGCCTGATTGCGCGCACCCCCCCTTCTTTCAAGTGGCCATTCATTAGAGAATGAGCCGTTGCCCCCGCGCGCTATCCGAAGCCCGGTGTGAGCAATCTCAAGCATCCGCGCGCAAGGCGCTGGCCCAATTGCGCGCCAGCCGCCCCGATTGCGCGCCGGCCCGCAGTATTGCGCGCAAAGCTTCCTTTTTGCGCGCAATCTGCCAGGGTCGTCCCCGTTGACCTTCTAAGGGTACCCGCCTGTGTGGCACCCGATGATTCTCATCCCGGGTGCCCGCACCGTGCGTTGTCTTCCCGTGCGGCCCTCCAGGCTCGCGCGAAGTGACACGGGCCTATCAGCAGCTTCTACGTCCTGCACGACGTTAAACTGTACCTCGTCCGAGCTACAAGACGTTAAACTGTTCAGCATACGTCCAAGCTGTACGACGCTAAACTGCCTAGCCTCCATCGTCCGCGCTGCAAGACGTTAAACTGCCAAGTGCTTCGTCCTCAACACATGACGTTAAACTGTACTTCGTCCGGCAAGACGTTAAACCGTCCGCTTCGTCCTCAACACATGACGTTAAACTGTACTTCGTCTGGCAAGACGCTAAACCGTCCGCAACCTGATCCCGTGCTCCGCACGCAGGGTCTCCCCCGGTTTGGACGTGGCCCCCACCCGCTCGTCTCTGCAGGGATGTCGGGATTGTCCCCCTTTTGGGACGATTTAATGGGAGTGGCTTTTCCCTACGGGGGCGGGGTATTACAAACCCCTAGTTCCTCGTGGGAGGCTGCACATGTGTATCTCCATTGCGCCTCCCCACGGCCGAAGCCAGTAGAGGGTATGACTGGGATCGAGGTGTCTTCTGCTTTTGGTCCGAGTCCCTTCCAACTGAGTTTTGCCGCAACCGGGCTGCCCCAAGTGCGTAAGTCCTGACAGAATGAACTACGTGGACTTTGATCCCTGTCTTCTATACAGGGTACGTAGGAAGCCTCCCCGAGGTTCAAGCCCACCACCTGGTCGTCCCGGTCGTATTTACGTCGGTTCGTCCATCAGTGGACCCCTCCAGGGTTCACGCTTGCGTCGATTCACCTATGAATCCGCCCCTGTGGGAGACTGCCCGTGTGTATCTCCGCGGTGCCTCCCCACAGCCCCCCTTTTCCATTTCCCCTTTTATCGTCCAGCATGACGTGAAACTGTGATCCACCCGGCCGTTCCATCCCCCTCTGTGCGAGGTGGTTCGGTTCAATCCTCCGCCCGGCGGCCTAGACCTCTTCGTGAGTCGGCTTGCCGACGTCCAGCATGACGTTAAACTGTATGCCCGAACTACGTTGACTTTGATCCGTGTTAACGCGCGGTACGTAGGAAGCCCCTCTGGGGTCCAAGCTCTTCGCTCCATCATCCATCCTGATCCTTACCCGGGCCGCCACATCCCGGTGGGGTCATGCCACTTCACTCCACTCCACGTTACTTGGGAAGCCGCCCATGTGCTGGCCCCAGCGTTGGAGGTTCCCCGCAAGGGGTTCTGTCATCTGATCCACTTTTCGTGTTGATCGGTCCGATGCCGTCCCCGCTGGACGTTAAACTCGCGGCATACCCCGTGTTAAACACGGGAAGCTGAGGAAAACCTCAGGTGACACAGTTCCCCGCACCTAGTACGGGATGCCTCAGGCCATCATGCCTTCGAGAAGCCCTATTAGGGACGGAAGACAGATGTGCAGAGCCGCAGTGTTACGACACGCCCCCAGCACCCAGAGCCACCCGGCCTTCTCACTGCAGGTTGCTGCCCCGCCCAGACTCCTTGGAACGTCCGGGCGGAAGCAGCGTAATTAACCGGTGTCCATGAAGATATGGCGCCGGGAACGAGATTCACGAACATTCTTAAGTCTATGAGGGAGACCCGGATTAGGCGACAAGTTCCGAGGAGACGTCCAAGGAAGGAGAAGCCGACATCCCATCATCCCGGTTTCGATCAAGGAGCAGACGCCCCTGAATAAGGGACGGATGCCGCCCGCCCTTGGAAAGCGGGACTGCGGGACCACAAGCCGCGCGCCCATCCCCTCGGGTTGACGGGTGCACGCGCGAACGCGTCCTGGCGGAACAGCGTAACCCGACGCACATCCGCACCGAAACAGGTATATTATTAATAGACCATAAAATCATAATGTGATAGGAAAAAAGTGGATCTTAAAAAATAGATGAGTTAGGAAATGTGATTAGAAAAAACGATCGCCTAGTGTGTAAGGCTATGCATATATTAAAGGCGTTAATTTTGATGAAATATTTTCTCAATAAACTTTAATAGATTCAATTAGGCTATAACTAGCCATGGTGATTCAAAGTGGATTCAATTTTTTGAAGACATATGTCAAAACAGTGTTATTGAATAAGAATTATACATTGAAAACGAGTGGTATTTATGATTTGAAATGATAAAACAATGGTTTTTATATTAAATAAGGATCTCTATGGTCTAAATATATAACCAAGAGTGTGGTAATCCAACCTAGAATCTTATATAAAGAATATATAATTCAAAATATTAATTTTTGATCATAATATCTATGTGAAAAATTCTTAGAAAGGTCAATTTATGGTGCTTGTGCATATGGATGATATTTTTTTAGTGGAAAAAGGTAGAGACCATGGGAATAATTTTCTAATCACATGAAATTATAAATTGAAATTTTGATTATTAGTGAAATCATATACTTTTGGGGGTTTCATGTGATTCAAAAGAAGGATTACACCTTCATTTTGCAGGACAAAATATGCAAGAGATCTTTTTAATAAATTAAACATGCAAGAATCCAGACCAATTTCGACTTCGATTTTAGTTGGTAAAAAACATGGAAATCACAATGATGGGAAATATGTGGATCCCACATTGTACATGAGGATCATTGTAAGCATATTATTTTTTATAGAAACACAGCCATATATCATCTTTGCAACATGTTTAGCAGCTCTATTTTAAATTACTCCAAAGGAAGATCATTTTGTAGTAGTTAAAATAATCATGAGGTATATTCAATTTACTCTCATCCTTGGATTATAATTTTCAATAGGAAGAGATAATGAATTATAATAATTTTTGAAGGCTAATTGTGATAGAGGTATGGTTGAACAAAAGTCGGCAAGTGGTGGTGCATTATTCCTTGGAAACTATTGGACTTCTTATTTTAATGATCACACAATCATGTTTATTATGATATTAATGAGGTTTACATTTTATGATAGAATTTTATGTTATAAGACAGATTGGAAAGAAATTTTGTTAAGTATGAAAAAGAATCACTACCAAGTATGAGACACCACCAAGTATGAGACACCGCCAAGTATGATACACCACCAAGTATGAAACACCACCTAGTATGAGACACCTCCAAGTATGAGACACCACCAAGCATGTCTCACTATCAAAACTTCTCACCACCAAAAGTCTCACTATCAGCATGAGTCATCACCAAAATGTGAATTTGACAAAGTATGAGTCACCGCCAGCCTGACATACAACCAGATCCTGAATCGTTCCCCAAAAGTTCTCACCACTCAAAATACTCACCACTAAGTTTTCTCACCGCCAAATCAAGACAAATTTCCAATATCTCACCTCTAACCTCTAATTCATTTCTTGATTTAGATACCAATAGTTTCACCATACAACAGACTCACTGGCACTATTGTTTTACTTTTCTTTTTTAATTAAATATTTCTAACTACTAGTTTAACAAATTTAATTCTGAAACTTATTTTAATGATAGTGTATTAACGATTGCAGAGAATGCATTAAACTTTTCTTCAGAAATTCAATACGAGGAGAAAAAAGGATCCAGATATTCTTACATGCTGTTGTTTTTGTTAAAAGGAGAAGCAGACTCCCTCGTGTATGTGTATGATAGAAAGTGTTAGAGATTATTAAATATTCTGATGAGTCCCCTCTTTTCTAAAAGCTATATGAAGTATACTGACATACACTAGAATGATGAAGTTGAATCAAAATATACATCTAGTGACTTACTATAGTCAACAATTAAGAATCTACGCCATTTTTCAATAATAGACTTCCAAAACATGACTCAAGACTTAGTTGAAGTCACTTTCAAGGATTCACGAGCTGCATATCATAACAGATTGAGGAACACTATCCCTATATATATTTTATTTTTCTTAGTCGGATTATTTTAATTTACATTACTAGCAGTGTTTTCATACTCTATTTTATAAAACACACATTTTTACCAGCTTTAAACTAGAATATACTTAGATATCTTCTCAACACATTTACTCTTTTTTCCCACATATTTTCATAGAGGTATGGTTGTGTCTTGTTTACTATTTTGTACTCCCATGATTTCTATAGAAGAGGTCATGTGTGGCATGGTAGTTGTTATAATATTGTAATACTTGATCTAGGTTGTGGATCAAAATTTTATTCAATATAAACTAATTTTAAGCAGGTGATTTCCAAGTGGAGAGGAATGAGTCTTAGTTTGATACTGAACCTCTTGTATTCAAATTCCACTGTGTGTTTTGTTTGTTATATTTTCTTTATATTCTATAAAAATATCGAATCTATTTTTATCTTTAAGAAAAACCACTACTTTGATAGTTAGTTTTAATTACTGTTTATATAAGGATTATATTTAGTAAATTGATTTCAAAGGTTCAATTAATATTTTATATTTTTTTAACCAAGACCTAATCAATCTTTGAGAATTATTTTAAAAGGTCAAGTCTTATATCATTCTTCAATTTTAACTAATTGGTCCGTATTTAAATTAATTGGGGGATTTTATTTAAACCTATTTTAATAGAAATTTTTATTTGGTAGTCAATTCACCCACCTATAGATATATTCACTCTTACTAACATTTGGTATCATAGGTTAAGCTTTAGTATCAAATTTTTACAAAAAAAAATAAACTGTGATTTTAGTTGTGATTTAAAGGTCTTAAATTTTTGTTAGTTCTAAATTTAAATTTTTAAATAGATAATAGACAATAAGGTTCTACTACTAATAGAACTCATTTTTTTACATGGAAATAATTATGCTCTATGTAAGATAAAATTAAAAATACATATAAAATGTATGGGATTTAAAATCTGGAATGATTTAGAGGATAAATATGATTTACCTGTAACTGCTTGAGCTACATGGGATAATGATACCAAAATTTCTTATAATAACAATTGTAATAAAATGAATTCTTTTATTATGATTTAGTAGGGGAGGAACTTAATAGAATTTATACTTGTAAAACTTTTTTTTAAATATGGGATACTTTAACTATTTCACATGAAGGAACCAAAAATGTTAAGAAGATGATATTGAATACATATACTATTAAATATGATAATTTTAAAATGAAACATGATGAATTAATTTCTAACATGTATCTCAGGTTCAACAAAATTGTGAGCACCATGAGCTCCCTAGGAAATCTAGTTTCAAAAAAAGTCCAGATTATGATATTGATAAGATGCCTTCTAGAAATATAGAGAGGCACATCTATTTCAATTAGAGAGTCATGTGACATCAGAAAACTTCCAGTCAAGGAGATGATTGGGAAATAGATTATGTATGAATAATAATTGAAAGTCAACTGAGAGTAGGATGATGATCCAAAAATAAAGTCAGTAGGTTTTAAGTATACTGCATCCAAAAACAGGGGAAAATAAAAAGGAAAAGATAAAATATGAAAACTCAATTGATCGTGAAACACCATCGTACAATGATGAAGATATGGCCCATCTATCTTAGATATTTAAGAAGTTTTAAATAAATAATAAAATTATTAGAAATACAAACTATAAAGGAAAGTATGATACTAAAGAAAACTAGAAAAAGGATTGGAATAAGGATAATAATTAAAGTACCTGTTACAAATGCATAAGAAAAGAACGTGTTAAGTTAGACCATCCAAAACTGAAATAAAAAAATATATATGATGAAAAGGACCAAAGATATAATAAATTTATGAAAGAAACATGTATTGACTCTAAGGATAGCTCTAGTTATTATAACTCTAATCATGCATAAATATCAGATAGATCCAACATGTGCTTCATGAAAAAAAATTATGAGGTTATTATAGTATCTTTTGTATATATTTATAATAATACTAAGAATGAACATGATGACGATGATATTTCTTAGAAAAAAATGTTTAAATATTGTAATATGATGGAATATTCATTTAATAAACTTAAGGACAAATATAATTTCCTTAATAAATGGAATGCTTTATCTACCAATATTAAATATGATCAATCTATTGAAAAATAAAATAATGCTCAATTGTTTAAAGAAAACAAAGAACATAAATTTTCTAATGAGAAAATTAAGTAGGATTTAGAAATATTTACAAATAGAAGATAAACTATTAATCATATTTTAGGAAAACAAGTTTCTTAAAAATATGTAACAAGTCTAAGATATCATCCTAGACAAAGAAGAATAGTAAGGAGAACTTTTTACATAAATTTAAATCTGAATGCTCTACTGCTAGTTATTTTTCTAGAGAACCAAAAAAAATTCTCAAAAAGCATACAATCATCTTTTAATAAACCTATTAAGAAAATATGGGTTCCTAAATACTTGATTACTACCACTTTTTGACCCAAGAAAATCAAGGTACCAAAATAATTTCTTCTATAAATTTTGTTTCATAGGAAATATTCTAGAAGACATCCTATAAAAATCTATGGTACTTGGATAGAGGATGTTCAAGTTATATGAAAGGAGACTATTCTAGCTTCAAGATCTTAATAAAGGTTGGTGGTTTTTATGTCACTTTTGGTGAAAATGATAAATGGAAATCATCTTCATTGGATAAATTGTTAACATAAATTTAGTCTTAATTTCCAAATTAATCCTTATTGATGGTTTGAAGTATAACTTGTATAAATTTATTATATCTTTGAGAACAGTGCATGTAATTTTTTTGATTCTAAAGATGATTGAGTTTTTACTACTTTAAAAAATGATAATGTTTAGGCTATTGAAATTAGTTATTTAATTTCTCAAAATGTTTCCTACTTGAGGTAAATTAATAAATAATCTTGGCATTTTCATAGGATACTAAGCCATTGTAATTTTCACTCACTTATGAAGCTTACTATGAAAGGTTTAGTTAAGGACCTACCAAAACCTGAGTTATCAAATGTCAAAGTCTATAACCCCTATCAAAAAGGGAAATGACAAAAAAATTATTTTAAATTAAAGAAATAAGTTTCAACTTATCAACCTCTCAGGTTGGTTCATATGGATTTATTTGGACCATCTATAATTTCAAGTCTAAATGGGAATCACTATGTTTATTTACTAGTATATGACTTTTTAATGTATACTTGGGTGTTATTTCTAGATCACAAAATTGAAGCATGTTTGTACTTTAACAAGTATTCTAGATCTGTAGAAAAAATAAGTGGAGTTAGGATTAAGTCCCTAATAAGTGACTATGGGTATGAGTTTGAAAATCAATAATTTGAATCTTTTTAATCATAAAATGGATATACTCATAAATTCTATACTCCTAGGACCCATCATTGGAATGGAGTTATAGAATGAAGGAATAGTACAATTCAAGAGATATATCATACTATGCTAAATGAATATGACTTACTTTTCTACTTTTGGGTAGAGCTTGTGAACATAGCATGTTACCTAATCAATAGAGTTTTAATTAGACCTGTCTTAAATAATACCCCCAAATGAAATTTGGAATAGGAAAAAGCCTATGTTTAACTACTTTATATTTTTTTAGTTACAAAGTATTTATTCTTAACACTAAGGATAATTTGGAAAAATTTACCTCTAGAAGCGATGAAGGAATTTTCTTGGGTTATTCTACCTCTAGTAAATCTTATAGAATTTTTAATAAAAGGGACAAGATAGTGGAAGAGTCTCTTCATTTCAAATTTGATGATACCAATCCAAAAGATCCAAATAACTCTTTATAAAACCTTGAAGATGATTTTATCTTCTCTGAACTTAGATTCTAAACCTATTGAATCTTCTCTTAAGTAAGCAGAAAAAACATCCAGTTATGAATAATTTATAGAACATGAACTTGAACTTATATAAGAACCTGAAGTGACCATCCCCTATTTTTCTATATCTTTTATTACCCTTAAATACCATCCTTTAGATAATATAGTTGGATACCTAGATATATATATATATATATAAACTAGATATTCTCTTATAAATTAGGATGAACATAAAGATTTCTTACCATGGCCTAAAACAAAGAACATTAATGATGACATTAATGATGAATTATTGGTAATGGAAATTCAAGAAGAACTAAATCAATTTAAAATAAATAAAGTGTAGGAACTTGTTAATAGACCCAATGACACCTTAGCTGTAGACACTAAATGTGCATTTAGAAACAAGGTACATGAATCAGGCACTATAGTAAGAAACAAGGCTATACTAGTTTCACATGGATATAGTCAAGAAGAAGGAATAAACTATTAAGATAACTTTTAATTAGTATCCATACATTATTCCATTATAATACAGTTAGCTTATGCATCACATATATATTTTAAACTTTATCAAATGGATATCAAGAGTGCATTCATAAATGGGTATTTTTTAATATCGTGTTTTCAAAATAACAAAATCTTTATATGTTTTGAAACAAGATCCCAAATTTTGGTATGATAGGCTCATCTCTTTTTTTATTTCAAAAGTTTTTTCAAAAGGTATAAATAATCCTACCCTTTTTATAAAACTAATTTTGAAAGATTTTTTAGTTTAAAAATTTTATGTAGATGATATTATTTTTGGATCTTTAAGAAATTATTTTGGTACTGAGTTTTAAAAAATTATGCATAATGAATTTGAAATGAGTTTAATGGGTGAACTCAAGTTCTTTCTTTGTTTTCAAATTTTTTAAAATAAGTAAGGAATCATTTAAATCAAAATAAATATAAAAAGGATCTTTTAAAATGAATTAACTTGGATAGAACTAAGAGTAATCATAATCCTATGAGTACCACCTGTAAATTGGATCATGATGAAGTTGGGAAACTAGTGGATCAGACCAGTTATAGATGTATGATTTGAAGTCTTATCTATATTACTACTATCCTACCTGATATTATGTTCATTATGTATATGTGTTCTCATTTTCAAGAAAATAAAAAATATTCACACTTGGTTGTTGTAAAAAGAATTTTTAAATACCTCAGATATACTACCAATTTAGGATTGTTTTACTTGAGATGAAAAGCATTTGATTTTGTTAGTTATTTAGATGGTGATTTTGGTGGATGTAAATTCAATAGAAAAAGAACCTCTGTAACATATCAATTTTTAGTAAAGTCACTAGTTTCTTGGTGTAGTAAGAAGAAAAATTTTGCTCCATTGTCTACTATTGAATCTGAATACAGATCTACAGGTAGCTGCTTTGCACAAATGTTTTGGATGAAACACACATTACTAGACTATGGATATCAATTTAGACATGTACCTATAAACTTTGAAAACATAGGTGCTATAAATATTTATAATAATCCTATGTCACATTCAATAACAAAATATATTGATGTAATACATTACTTTTTGAGAGATCGTTTTCAAAAAGGTGATATCACTCTTGAATACATTGGTATAGAACATCATCTTGCTGATATATTCACTAATAATTTTAATTCTAAGAGAATTAATTACATCAAACATTAAGTAGGTATGATCAATTTTGGTTATGTTTAATTTTCTGGGACTCACCGTTGTGAATTTCTCATTGTTGTAAATTTCTCACAGTTGAAGATTTCTCACTGTTGTGATTTCTCTCCATTGAAGATTTCTCACCACTGTGATTTCTCACCATTGATTATTTATCACCATTATGATTTCTCACCATTGATTATTTCTCACTATTGGAACTTCACACCATTTGTTTGTCTCATTGTTGGAATGTTTCGTTCCTTTATCAATTTTTTATCCTGAAAGTTATAAACTACCAGTTTTATTTTTAGTCACGTTTTTTTATGACTCAATTTGAATTTTTATCATTTTTTTTTTCGAACCCCTAAACTCAAAAATGATAATAAATTCAATATTTTTTTAATTTCAACACACCTATTTCATCATGCCATTTTCTCTTGAGCCATGTACGATCTTTCTATCCTAACATTTCAAACATCCTTTCACCTTCAACTGAGAAAACCAATTCAACCTCCATGGATAGAGTAAACTGACCTTCAAATTCTTCACAAGCCAATTTATGTACTAAAAATAAGAAAAAGGTGTAAATGATTCATCCTAATCCAGTTGAACTAATGAATCTTGATCTTTCAAATATAATGGTTGTACCAAATAAGGAAGTGTAAGCTGAAGTGTTTTTATCCAGTAAGTTGTTAGTTATCAATGTTATATATAACCAAGGATCGATGCAATGGTTCTCTTAAAATGAGAGACCATTTTATCCAAGGTTGGTATATCAATTTTTTCATTATGTAGAATTCAGTTTTGAAGAATAAGAAAACTACGGGGTGTAAACCATGATTAATAGTGATAGAATTTCCTTTTTTCAAACGTAGTTGGTTAACTATTTAAAAGTTCCACATAAAGGTATCATCAATGATTATCAAGGAACTATTCCTTAGTCTGGTGATGATTTAGTTTATGAAGAGGCCCTTATAGAGTTAACAAGAGATATTGTTTTAAGAAGGCCAATTACTTCATAGCTTGATGGTGAATGCAGAAAATTATTCAAGTACATCTAACACATGTTATGACCAAGAAAGGGATACTTTGCTACTTTAAGGTATCATGATGTCTACATGTTGTGTCTTATGAAAATATTACATAAAATAAACCTTTGTAGACACCCCATGCTTCATTTTATAGAAATGAACAAACCAACCTCTAGATCAAATTCTCTGATCAATCCCAAGTTGATTTATACTATGCTTAAAGAAAAAGGTTCAGTTGCTAAAGATGAGGTTCAGTTGTATATTTTAGTGGTTTCTATATCACTAGAATAATATGTAGAATGATGAAAATCAGTTGTAACCCATGGAAGAATAAATTGGTAGGAAATAATGAAAACTTTTATAATGAGTTCTATCCATTTGACTACCCATAGAGACTAATAGATCTTATGGATCCTGGTCTAGAGATTGATGATATTGTTGAGTACTCTGATTCAGCTGAGAAAGAAAATGTTGTTTTCTCTAAGGATGAGGAGGAGAAATAATTTTATGTGGATGAGGGAAGTGATATGAATCAATCTAGATGATCTCCTACTATCAAATATGGAACTCCTATCCTACCTAGGACTCTCCCTAAAAGAGATAAATTGGTAAACAATGATGAGGATGAGACCTAAGTCTCTGAAGAATAACAATTCAATATAAATTACAAATATTCTAAATAAAATAGAGATTGTAATGATGAAAACTATGATGAATAAGAAGATGTAAATGATGATGATAATGATGAATAATGTTCAAATACTAATGCTTCTAATGAGAAAATTAGAAGAGAGGATATTGAGATTCCTAAAAAATTTCTTACTTATCCTGGTGGTTCTATTTCTAGATCATAGGAGAGACCCATAATTATTGGTGAAGTGGATCTTCCTACTATAAAATAAGGAGATGCATCTATTTAGGGGAAGAAATACCCAATTTATGGAATTCATAAAGTGGTTACTTATATTTATAGATTTGATAATATATTTATTCTTGATGATCATAAGGTTTCATATTCAATTGTTGTTGAGAAGATGAATTTTTTTTTGCTATTGACTAGTCAGTGGATGATCGTAGAGTTGATGAATAGATGGAAGATGATCCTATTGTTGGACAGACTGTCGATGTACTGTTGAGAGATGTGGGGGCTACTTTTGATCCCCCTCCTATTATTATTCTAGCTGTAATTGTGTCTAAATTTGTACTGAATTTTTTTTAGGTTCTTAATAATACTTATGATAGTTTTATAGATCCGATGTTGGAGGAATGGGGTTTGTTTCTTGGTATTCTACCAAATAATGGTGGAACTACCATTTGAAAATAAAGGTATCTTGAGGGATTGTTGATTGACCAGATTGATGTATCTACTAACTTAAAAAGGTTTGATATAGTTCCAATCGCACCCTTATATACTCTTGTTGTCCATACTATTCTATTTGATGTGGTCACCAAGGGTAACTTGGATGTTTTTAGAGAAAATATTATTTTATATTTTAGTAATATTTTGAAAATTCAAGAACCACTTATTACTAAGATAATTGAATAGGATGCAAGGTACTTGTTTGAATTATAAATCTATCACAGTAAACTGAAGATGATGAACCATATACAAAAAGTTAAAATTGAGAATAAAAGGTTATAAAATGAGTTGGAATTCATTAAATCTATTGTTTAAGGGATACGGTCTACCTTTGCAGCTTATATAAATGCCTTTCTTGAGAGATTTAAAAATATTTCTTTTGTAGAATCTAGTTCTATTGATCCTCCACCTATTGTTAATGCTAATATAATCAGAACTGTTACCAAGTAAGAGCTTAGAATCACCTCAAGTAGTGCTTCAAGTGATGATGTTTCCTTACCTATGGATAATTTGAGGGAGTTTGAGCATAATAATAATCATGCTCATATAATGATTATAGAGTATGAAAAAAATATAAAAGATGATTGGGAGACCATAACCAAATCTATCAAGTATTATCTCTAAATTATTTACACCAAGAATGAGCTAAATGCTCACATTAAGTTTTTGGCATAAAATCTGATGATTCATCCTATTTCCCAAGACTTCAAGGAAAAAGTCAACCAGTTGAATGTTTTGACTCATGTGCTTCAATGTTTTATAGAACAGAAGACAAAAAAATTTAGTGCTACAGAGATAGTTGGGAAGATAATAATAGATTTCATAAAACTTATGAAACCTTTTCTTACATGTTAATGGGACTGCAGTTATAGCTCTTGAATAAATTCCTGTGATATCCTATCTCAAACCTCCTATCACATATCCAGAGTTCTTTATAGATGGTGTGACTAAAGATACTCATGGCCCTTTGCTAGATAGATTCCAACCATTTTTTCTATATCATATAGAAGTTATCAGGAACCTCCGGTTGATCCTCATTCACGAGCCTTGACCTCTGTTAGCTATCACTAGTGTTCCTACAGTAGATCATGTTGTTCCCTCAGTATCTTCTTCTGAGCCTTCTACCTCAAACATGGACAAGGAAAAGTTCCTCTAGACCCTTCATCAAAGCCCAAAGACCATTGATTATTAGACATTTTTTCTTTGATTGGACTTTCATTTTTTATAAATTTTTTGTGGCTTAACTTCAGTTTTTTTTAATGGAACTTCTAATGTTATTCTTATTCTATTTCTCTTTCATTTCATGTTTTATTTATGTTCTATTACTTTTCCTATTTTACTATGAATTTTTTGTTAATCCCAAAATGGGGAGAACTTTATTGTATTTCATATATGTAGTCTACCTTCCTTTGATACTTTTTGATATCTTTCTTTTCATTGATATTTGTACCTATGTATGTAAACATTTTCCTTTGATACTATGTGTTTCAATTTCTTTATTTATTCATTTCTTTATCGTCACTTCCATTTGTATAACATGTCACAATTTTCCTTTGATGTCATTTATATAAAATTCCATGATTTATGATCATCAAAAATGGGGATATTATTGGCCTCATTGTTTTAATGATCACACAATCATGTTTATTATGATATTAATTATTTTTATGTTTTATGATATCATATTATGTTATAAGATAGTTTGGAAATAAATTTGGTTAAGTCTAGAAAAGACTCACTAACAAGTATGAGACACTGCCATTTATGATACATCACCAAGAATGAAAAACTACCATGTATCAGACACCACAAAGTTTGAGACACCGCTAAGTATGAGACACCAACAAGAATGTATCACCATAAAAAAGTATCACCACTAAAAAGTCTCACCATCGAGGATGAATCACCATACTCACAATCCACCTCTAGAATGTAAATTTGACAATGTATGAGTCACCTCTGGCCTAACATACCTCCAGATCCTGACTCACTGCCATAATTTCTCACAACTCAAAAGACTCACCATTAAGTTGTCTCACCACTAGTTCAAGACAAAATTCTAATATCTCACCACCAAAGTCTGAGACACTACCAATTTTAAACCCCACCAATTTCACCATTCAAAATACTCACCATCATTTTTTATTTTACTTATATTTTTAATTAAATATTTCTAATAGTTAGTTTATCAAATTTAGTGATGAAATTTAATTGAATGATCTAGTATTAACTATTGAAGAGAATGTATTTAAATTCATGTTAGACATGCAATATGAGGATCAGAAAGGATCTGAATATTCTTACCATATACTACTAATGTTAAAAAAAGAAGTATAATTCCTCATGAATGTGTGATATAGAAAGTGTTGAAGCTTATTGAAGATCTTGAGGAGTCTCCTACTTGTTAAAATATACAAAAATCATACTGAAATACACTCTACTAAGGAAGTTGAGTAACAAAATACATGTAGTTCCTTCCTATATTAAAGAAACAATTTTCTATGACACCCTGTTCTATATAGTAGATTTCAGAAAGATGACTCAAGCCTCAGTTCAAACCACTTTCAAGGAGTCATGAGATGAAAATCATAACAGAATGAGAAACACTATCCCTTTACATATTTTATTTTACCCAATTTACTTATTTTCATTTAGATTATGAGGAGTGTATGCATACTATGTTTTATAAAACACACATTGTCTCTTACTTTAAACTGGAAGATACTTATATATCTTCTCAACACATTTACTCTTGTTTCTCATGTGTTGTGGTAGAGGTTCAATTGTGGCCTATTTATTATTTTTTACACCCATCATGATTGTGTAATAGGTATTGTGTGGCTTGGAAAATTGTTATACTATTTTAATACTCAATCCAAGATGTGGATAAAAATTTTATTTTATTAAAATACTTGGTTTGAAGTGATTTCCAAGTAGAGAGGACTAAGTCTCAGCTTGAGACAGAACCTCTTGTATTCAAATTCTGTTGTGTGTTTTGTTTGTTTTGTTTTCTTTATTTTGTGTACTAAAACTAAATCTATTTTTACCTTCAAGAAAAACCACTAATTTGATAGTTTGTTTTAATTAGTGTTTATATAATAATTTTATTTAGTGAAATTATTTCAAATGTTAAAGTATTATTGTATACTATTTTAAACTTATTCCTAATCAATCTTTGAGAATTATTTTAAAAGGCCAATTATTATATTGATATATTGTTTTAACTAACTGGTCCATATTTAAATTAATCGGGGGATTTTATTTAAACATGTTTTTAATAAAAAAAATATTGGGTACAAAATTCATCCTCCCCCCTCTTGATATACTCACTCCAACCAAAAGAAGCAAATGTGTGGGATGGATGAGAAAGAATTAAGAAATCACTTCTCTTAGTACTACTAAAGTAGAGTATATCTCTGTGAAAAATACATTCACTCACTTATTGTGAATGAATTAGAAACATACTAATATCGGTGATGAGGTGAAATAGCTTATGGTGATACACTGTGACAACAAGAGCATGGTTGATCTTATGAAAAATCTAGTTCAACACTCCCATACTAAATATATTGATATCAGATATAAATTCATAAAATAAAAAGTTGAATAAGGTTTTATTAAAATGGTGAATATTGGAAATACCAAAAAAATTGTTGAAATTCTAACTAATCCACTACAAGAACAAATGTTTGAGAAAAATCAGTTGAACCATGGTGTTAAAACACCTCCCAGTGCATGAGGTTGTTACAATTTTTTCCCTCTCCCCATTTGTGTTAACTGTATTTATATTTTAGTAAATTTGATATACATATCTAGGGAGATATGATCCAGGGGGAGTTTATTTTGAGTATTAAAAGTAAAAATATAGTTTTTCTGGGTTTATTGCCAAAGGGGGGGATAAGTAAAATTTAATTAATTTTAAGTTTGCAATATTGGTCAGTGGTCTATCAAGGATTGAAATTTTAATTTTCCACTATTTTTTTCTACACTGATCTTTTGTCACATAGACTTAGAGTTATGTATGATTTATTTAATGATTATTATTTTTTTGCATGAGGCTGGTGCTTTATTGAATTTATTTATAGATTGCCAACAAACCCAAAGGGTGGATTTTTTTAACCAAGTCTTTTTACTACTGGAATTGGAGTTTATTTTATTTTTTTAAATAAAACCTAGGTTTATTAGGGAGTTTACATGGAAAGTAATCTTATAATGCAGGAGGATTTAGTTTTGAAGGTGGAATCATTTCCCGGTGTTTGCCAAATTTTTGGAGCTCAAAATCTTGAAGAAGGAATATGCATCCCAAAATATGTTTTTCCAAAATAGACTCTTAAAATATATTTTAAAGGAATTTGTTTTGAGATTATTGGTGTTTCATGAATATGTGGAGATTTGTGAAGTAATTTTGTGTCATGAAGTTTTAAATATTCATGAAAATGATTCATTCATGATTTGGCGATGGTATCTACACGACTATAAGAAGCTTCGTGAATGGGAATTTTTCATTGAAGCTTCAAAAAGACAAGGGTATTTATGATCATGAATATTGAGTTTTTTAAAAAGTATATGGTGATATAAAATTATTCATGAAATGAAAAGTCTGATAATAGGATGCTACTCAACTTCTGAAGGAACGAAGAGAATTGGGAAAAGGGTGAAATGACCTGATTTCATGAAGGCCCTTTTGAGAAGGTAATTATTTGGAAATTATTAACTCTTCGTGAAAAAATTCTTCATTAAAAGTATGGTTAATAAATGATTGACCTCAATGAATTTTAGAAAATGGGGTTTTATGAAGGCTAGGAGCTTCATGAGTGTTTGGGGTTCCACAAATGTTGGGAGCTTCATAAAGGCTGGGATCTTCACAAATGGTAGTGAGTTTGAAAAGGATGAATTATCTTTGAAATAAGAAGGGGGTTTCAAAGGTTAGGTGCTTCAGAAATATGATTTTTGAACATTTAGTTTTAGTGAATAGTTCTTCCAATTACATCAATTCAAGACTATGGTGAAAGAAGAGTCTTTTGATAATCAGGGAAAAATAATTAACTTCCCAATATATTTAAGTGAACTCCAAGTCGATAAGCTGGGTAAGACTTCTCACAATTTAGTGAGAAAGGGGTAGTTGACAGAAGTGATCTAATAGAGGTAGTGTGTTATCCCTAAAATACTTATATAAGTGTGCCTGGTACATAGGGATCGTGCCTAAACAATTGTAATTTAGAATACCTAGTGAATATTAGTGTTTTTAGGTATGACTGGTTCACTGTCAGCATATTCCCCTTGGACTAGACCTTAGTGGTTAACCAAGTAAAAATACTATTTTTTGTTTCAATTTCTATATCTAGGTGTTTGATAATTGCACAATTCCATTATATGGGTTTAACAGGTCCCTACCAATGTGGGGACAAGAACCGTCTTATTTGAAGAAGAAGTTGACACCCTGATTCACCCCTCCCTACTCATGGTGTTCTAGGATCTTATAAGACATCACTATTTCAATCGAATATTTAGATAAATGCTTGATTGTGATGGGATTAGTATAGTTTCACAATCAATAAATTTAGTAAGGTTTATCCATAGAAACACCTAACGGATCCCACATCTGTAATGAGTTGTGGGACTACTTTCCAAAGGCGGGTGTTCATTGGGGTTTCTTACCAATGATGTTTAGAAACTCACCTTGATCAATAGGATGTGAGGTTAGGTTCATCACACCCTTTTGAGAGGAGTTTTTTCCTACACTAAGACTCTCTTATATATTTAAGATATGATCATCCAAATCTCAATATGGGATTGGTTAACCTAACAAAATGATTAGGTGATGAATCCCAATTCATGCAGGAGGTCATCCTATCAATGGAAAAAAAATATGTATCATAGGTTCTCTATGTTAATACCCATTATTTCTTAACAATGAGGGACTATTGTTATTTAAATCCATATGACTGGGAACTCTAGAGTTTACTTCCATCTATGGAGGCAATTGGTGTTTTGGAATTGGGATTTTTAATGTATCATATTTTCCATGTATTATTTTTGGATATTATAATGATTCTTGTCAAGACCAGGCACTGAGACGGTATGCAATTCCAAGTCCTAATGTGCTCCGAATAAATGTTTGAAATATATTAAATATATAAAATATCATGTGCATTAAATTTTTATAAAAAGGTTTATTAACTTCTAAATAGTTTCTCAGATTAGAAATCTGAGGGTTCCATTGAGTTTAAAATGTGTGTTTTATCCTAAGAGTGGCTTAACATTATTCAGTGTGGGTTGTTTGTAGAAAAGTCATCATGGATGTAGAAATGAACATGATTATTGAATAAACTTATTTTATTCCATTTGTGTTGATACAGTGATAGAAAATATTTAAGTATAATATTATATAGAAATCTCAGGGTTATCCAAATAACCCTATAACCTTTGGAGAGACATTGGAGAGAGAGAGCTTCAGGGAATTATCCCAGGAGAACAACGATGAGATCGTGGATTGATGATTAATGTGCATAAAATTTGAAGGATCGTTCCAAAAAACACGATGAAGCTTCGTTATTAATTACTAATTGATCCAAATCGAGTTATGGAATATGTTTTGATTTTATTCTTCCATGTTCTTGATTTTTACGATGAACACAAATCAATCAACGAACAGATCGATCTGTGGTTCAATCATTATGCGGGAAGGGTTTAATTGTGGGGTTTTGATGGGATAATATATATGTGATTGGATTATTCTGATTATCATTATAATGTAAACGGATCAAGATCGACATGAAAATTGATTTAGGTTCATTCCTCGAATTTGTTCTTGTTCTTTTCTCCCCCCCCCCATTCATTGTTCATCACGGGCATTCTTCATTTGGCCCAAAGATTAAAAAATCCCAATCAATTGATCATTGGTCACCAATTTCTTAATGTAATGATCCAAAATTGAAGATATGGGATTGGAACAACAAGATAGAGGTGTGATAATGTAGATAGAGTGATTCAGATGATGGGGGATACCCTATTTCACCTTCTTAAGTGCACAACAAATAATGAAGAGTTAATCCATTTTCAGAGAATATATAATGAATAAACCTATTGTTTTTTGATGGTGATGTTCGGAAAATTTAGTATCTTAAATATTACGGTGAAATAATCATCAAATTGGGGGTCAGAGGCACCAGAATGAAATGGAAGTAGGTCTAATATTTTGTAAAATCTCACACTACATGACGTGTAAGTTAGATATACACATCGTGTGTGTCACCTGGATATGGATAGGTTCTCGATAGAAATTTATCACCCCACATGTGACCCCTATCACACAACATGTGGTCTTTACCAGGTGACTCTGCATGTTCTTTGGAAGGTACAAGGACACGGGGTGGACTATATAGGTTGGGGCATGTCATGTACTCCCCCTACACAGACACGGCCTAGACTAGGTACATAGGCTAATCCATGTACTGGTACACAAGAAAAATTACATGGGCTGGATCCATGTATTGGCACATGTGTAGACTACATGGGAAGCCTACATGTCATTTAGTACTACACAAACACGGCTTGATGACATGGTCTTTTTACACAGGCAGGACCAGGGTCAAGTGATATAATGTGTGACCCCTACTACATGTTGTGTAATCCATTATGCATGGCATGTATCTCTTGTCCTCTGTATCTGGGAAAAGTTTTAATAGTGTTTGTTCCCCTTATCCATTCCCTGAAGGTTGGTATGTAATCTTCGTCTAATCCTAGGACTATGATCCCTTCAGTAGGACTTCTTGGATATAGTTGTTGGAATCCCTATGAGTGGCCCAGAGTGATGTCCTTTATTCATCTTCATGCCCTATGTGGAGTTCTTGGTATCATCATGACCAACACTATGCATGCATAAATCCTATACTTATCAATTTAATTCATATTGAGTTTTTTTTATCACCCAATGGACATTGTAGTGATCCTAATATGTGTATCATATTATCTTCATACTATCAACGTGTTCTTTCTCATGATGAGACCCGATGAGTAGTACCTCTCAGATGATCTTCATCATTTCTATCAGAATCAGGAGTGTGTTTACCCAGATGAGTGATTTGTGGAATCTTTGTGATAGAATCCTAGGATGGTATGATATTGTTGTCACTTACCTCTAGATTATGTGTGTCTTTGTAGAGTATATATAAATATTCTTATAATATGTCTTATAGATATATGCTTATGTAGAACTGAATATATTTTCTTTGTTGTGTGCTTTGAGTTTTTGGGGTTTCCTTCTAAGTATTGTTATAATCACCCCCGCATGGTCCTTTCATGCACATATCATGTCTTTTGCAGATGATCGACCTTTTGACAGAATTTTAGGAGGACCAAGACCATACAATGCTTAGTGAGATCAGATAGACTGAGGTGTGTTCCAGTGGATTTCTGATAGTAGTCCTAGTAATTAATATTAGGTTGGACTTGTGTTGTAGACTCTTTGTGGTGGTCTTTTATTTATTCCTATTTACTTAATTTCACTTCCTATCATACTTTGGTTACGAGATTTAGATGTATGCATGCATGGTTGTTCTTTTATTTTTTTTTTACATTTCAGAATTGTATAGGCTTGGAGATGTATGTGTGTGTACAGGTTATTAGGATAAGGCCTCCCATGTTAGTCATATTCCTACTCAATACTACTATCTAGACCCTATGCTATTAGAGGCGATCTTGTGGAGTCACATCATGAGCCCTACTGGGATGGATTGTGATAAGATTGAACCTTTAGGAGGTCTCTTACGTGTCCTATGAGAATAGGAATAAAAACACACACAATTCATATAGAATCATGTCATACAGTTTAATGTCATAAAAAAGGTTACATATGAGGTGATTTAAGCATTGGATATAGATATTTATCATTATAAAGGAATCCAATATATCCTATTTATAATTGGAATCAAACTCTTCATAGTTCAACTGTTACAAGCGTCTGCATCGTAAAAGGTTAGAGTAAATAGGTTTGAGTGGGTCTTATGAATATAAGGCTTCCATGATCTAACCCATTAGGTGTATAACCTTTTTAGTTAAGAGAATATGTAATTGGGATCACACCTAAATGGAGTACCATATTGGCACATTAGCCCTGTGCTAATGGCACAATCATCACTGATATTTAATCCCACATGAGTCATGCTCAATGTTGGAAACAAGAGGCAGTAAAACATTGGCTGCATTTCATGAGAGTGTGAGATTTAATTGAGCAGTGATTATACACTAGGGATGACCTATTGTTTGATTAGGTCTTACATACAGAGGTTTCCATGATGTTTTTATGGGGTTTCACACTAAGGTTTCCCTCATGCTTACTTCATTAGGGTTACAGCCTTTCGAAGAAAAAGAAAATATAGTTGGGGATTAAACATTTGGAGGATGACCATAATGGGGGATTTTAATTATTTTAATGGTATGATCATTGCAAGTCCCTATGTCCACATGAGTCATTCTTGGTGTGATAAATGAGAGATAACAAGGTATCAGAAGCACTACCTAAATGTGTGGGAATTACACAATGAAGTATCCTTAAGGGAATATGATCAAAATATCATGAAGGATATAACTCCATGGGTTGAAGTCATTATAGTATGAAGGATACACAGGGTTTCAAAATAACAAATGAAAGTATTACTAATATGGATCTAAAGCCTTAGGAATACATCCTATGTATCATGTTTTTACATGAATTAGATTCCTCATATTTCAAAAGTTCTGAACTCGCTAATGGGTAGGGGATGATTACACTAATTGGGGATTATTTCCCTAGGATTTAGGAAATCTAGGTACTTATAACAAGTTGTATGCCTATATTTTGTGACATTTGAATATATTTATAATCTTGATCATTACAGATCTCTAAGAACATGTGAGTCGCACTCGATGTGAGAAATAAGAGATGGTAGAATATTAAACATGTTGTGATGAATGCAAGATTGATTTTGTGTGGCACATACACTATGAGGAAACCCTGAGGTTTGATTAGAAGTCTCTTGGAATATATGGATCCAAAAGGAAATACATAATATTTTAAAATTTTGGTATGGATCACAAACCTTAGGAAGGAATCGTATATCCTACTTATAATATGAATCAAAGTCCTCATAGTTCAATAGACCTTTTCTAAATGATGATAAAGGACTCATGGTTAGGCTTGGAACCATGAGTTAGGGATTATTAGAGGATATATAACGGAATATTTCCTTCATGGTAAGAGAAATTTTTAAGAGATCCTAAGTGATACCCTAGGGAAATTATGCAGTCATGCGAGTGCATTGTGGTTATGAGATTTGTGTAAATTAAGGGTGTTCAAACACTTTTTTTTATTCATTTGGAGTCATGTGAATGGGTAAGGGTAACGACCCAAAGTTTTTCAATGAAAATTACCTTCTTAAAATTATGTCATAAAATCACATGAATGCACAACATAATTAACTACTAAGTGATAAGTGACCTTTAAAAATAAGTTTGTCACTTTTGTGTTTGGAATTTTGAAAATCCAACTTACACGGTTGTGTTCAAGATGATTTTTGGAGTCTGATAGAACAAACTTGTTTTTTTGGTGAATAGTAACACACCCTTATGAATAGTAAAATGAATAGTAATATGAACCTTATGAATAGTAAATAATATTATTATTTTATTTTCCTAAGTCAATAAGATAATGAGATCTTAATTAATTTTTCAATGAGAAATAAAACTAAGTGCACCTTTAAGATTGTTATTTTTCGAATTAACTATGACTTTATTTAAAAATTAAATTAATAATATTTAGAAAGTTAATTTTGAAAAATGGACTTCATTTTTGAATTCTACATGTTGAAAAATGTTTAGGGTAAATTTTTGGTATTTTTTTGAAAAACTCGAATTTTTGATGAATAGTGAAATACGGTAAAATACCGTATATAAAATTTAACTGTTAAATACACTATTCATGACATCAAAAGTGATGCAAGGCCACTTGGTTCGAAATAACATGAACTTATTACTATTATTGGTCACATGAAAGAATACTATTGGTTGTCTTGAGGGAAATAATAAAATAATGAATTAAATATTCAAAATTTACCCCTCCCCTCCACTATAAAAACCACCCTTCACACCCTCATTTCTTCACACCTCTCAAGCTCCAATACTTATCTAAAATCTGCTCAAAAACCTTCCCTAGACCCTCTCCCACGTCCAAGAGCTGCCGGTCTCATCAAAAGACCAAGCCTAGATTTCTTAAGGAGGATCTCAAGAGGAAGATTCAAGAGGTAATTTCTCTCCCTCTTCTCCTTTAATTTCTTTTCAAGTTCAAGTTCATTTCTTGATCTCTCCCCACCTATCTTCATCCAAATGGTGTTTTAACTCTAGTATTATAAATATAATATAATTTTATGATTCTAATGGGATATTATATCATCCAACCCCCTTTCCCTCTTCCTTTTATTATATTAAAGAGAATGTTTGTTCGTGAGGTGTTAATTTATCACCTTCAAGAATGACATGCTTTCTTTTTCCATTTCTACCTTCAGATATGGTCATGAAACAATTTTTATGGTTGAAACAGAATATTTTATATGTATTATCTCCTATTTCAAGTTCTGGAACTAACTTATGACCATATTTCTAGTGATAAAATAAAACAAGTCCATTATGATCGAAAAATCACGCAAATTAACCCAAATAATCATCATTTAATTCTCATCTAATGATTAATCCACATGGATCTAATGTAATTAATTATAATATCATTAAAACTCTTGTAATATCATTAATAACATGTAATATCAGTTCTGGATGTTTACCCATGTTCTACCCGAACTTCAATTTATGAATACAAGTGAACCACCCAAGAAAAACCATAAAAAGAACATCCCCGAACAATGTTTTTAAACTTTATAAGTCATCCAAAGGAACATAATATGACATAATGAAACCATAATGAACCCTATTAATGTACACATTGTTATGGATTTTTAATTAATGAATATAATGTCATTATACAGGACATTAAAGAGAAGGAATCATTCAGATACAAGGTAAGGGGAAATTCTCGAACCCAACTTTCCTCCTTCGGGTTCTCCCTCTTTCAGTACATTTTTGATATGGTTACTCCTTAAAGATCATTTATTCATAATTATCTTACCTTTTATGGGATATACATGTTTTCTAATGAAGTTTATGTCAAACCAAATGTTTTCCAAAAGAACTCTTCTTTTAAGAACTCAACTTTTACCTCTCATTCATGGTTGATGGTTCATGTATCATGTATGTTGTTCCCTCTTTCTTTTGGGAACCCAAAGATTATGAATGTATTCTTATGAGATGAAACCCATTCATTTACATGGGTTATTTATGTTCACTTTTGATATGTTTTCTATGTGTCAATCATGATAATGATAATGTTATGATGTGACGGGTGCACCCGGAATTATATAGCGCAATATGAATGTTTCAAAGTGAGGGGTGTGCCTTGAATTATACAGCGCTCCAATGCATTGGGTAAAGTGTTGAATATCATGAGTATATGTGAAATTATGTGTGAACAAGATTATATCTTGGTTCAAAAGTATGTGTGGTAGTTAACCACTAAAACATGATGTTTTATTTTTATGCACTGCCACATTTCAAGTCTTTTATTTATGTTCTTCTCATGTTCATGATTTCTTTACCTATGTCATGATTATGCTCACCCCATTCTATATTCTTCTTATCTATCCTCTTACTAGGATTTTAGCTCACCCCTTTTAATTTATATCCTTAGGTGGCTACATATACTAAGGAGAGTACAAGTGACAATAAGAAGCTAGAGAAGAAGAAATTAAATAAATGTTTATGCTTGATGTTATAATTGCTATGTATGGTCCTAGTTTTCCCAAGACACTAAATTGTTGGATCCTCTATGTGTAATACAATTATGTTGTTTAACTTTAAAATGATGTAATAGTAATTTAAGAAAAGGTCGGGATGTTATAGTAAGGGTGAAAGGATAAGTGGTCTATATGAAGTGTTTTAATCAATAAAGACATGTCAAGGCATAAGGAATGAAATTGTGTAAAGGTGGTGTAGTCATGCACTTCATGTGAATGGAACGTGGTCTCTCACTTCACATTATCCCTTTAGAGTCACACAAAAAGTCAAGGATATATGGTAATACACCGCTTGTGAAGACTTTGAAGCTATAAAGATGTGGTAGGGAATGGGGAATGTAATCATGAAACTAGAAATGGGGATATATGATCATATGGTTGTCACGTGACCAATTATTTTTCCCATGATAGTATATCCATCGCATAATAAATAGGTTGTTTCACGATCACATGGCTGTCACGTGATCAATAGGCTATCTCATGATAAACCCTCACACAACTAATTTTCCTTAAATTTTCCTTAAGTTACTCACTGAGATTTGTTAATCATAAGTCTCTTATGATCATGTGATCACTTTGATCCAGAAAGTTTTATACTATGTGTATTTGTATCATCTATCTATTTTTTTCTTTTCCAAAGGTGGTATTTTATAAGCACCACCATCCATGTATCTACGCCTCTTTACATAATGATCAATCCATGTAACTCGTCTTCAATTAGGGGAAGGACCATCCACATAATTTGTAAACATCTTAGGTGATTCGCATGATTAAGTCGAATGTTATCAGTGATGTCCTCCCCTCATCATGTGATAAATAAAAACCATAAGGTCATTCCATAATTTATAGCCTTCTTAAACCCACAGAACATCTAGGGCTATATGCATGACAAAGGGAACATGTCTAGGGGTTCGAGATTCATGTACAAGACCATGTGTAGGCTTCAAATGATGTTCAAGATGGACTTGTCCAAGGTAATTCACATGATCAAGACGAAATGTCAAAGGGCCTTCATGTAATTAGGTTGACATTTCCAAGGGCCTTCACATGACCAAGACGACATTTCCAATGGACTTTGTGTGACTAATGAACTGATCATGAGAATCACATAATCCTTACTCCATAAAACTAACATATCTTACATCGTGTAAGGATCCCATCATTTTCAAACATTATCATATGATCCCTTAGGTGATTGTATAGTAATTTCCCACAAAGTAATTTCACGGTCAATGAGTAAATATTTGAGGGACTTTTCATTATCATGCCAACATGTTTGAGGGATATCATGAGGTCAATGAATTAATCATGAAAAGTTCATAAGCCCTTTTCATGAACTAATTATCATACCATTTGTCATATAAATTTCTAAATGGGAATTGATGTGTGACACTTTTCATAGAAAACCCCTCTCTAATTTTCCACAGGTAATTACTTGATGCTTCAAGGGTTATGCGATTATGAGTTTCTAAGAGGATCACAAAATCATTTAACCTAGGATCATGACCCCCATATAGACTTTCTTTCTCATTTTCTATTTGTGAAAAAATTATACTCATGTTTTTGGTATTTTTATCACCATTTTTACTATCATTATTTGATGGGAATCAACAAATTCCCCCCCCCCACCAGAAGTAAATTCTGAAGGAAGGAACAAGGACTTATTTCTGAGGAAGTGAATGCCCACCTATGTCCCATGGGATTATACTGGTTGGTCTTTCAATAATATCTTTGTCTTCTTAGATACATTTGGTATTCCATGAGAGTCCCTATAAATATGATGGAAAATGGATAGACATTTCACCTATGACAGGGAAGTTTTGGATAGATCTCAAATTTTCTCTTGCATTTGATTAATTTATGAGATTGTGTAATGTAATTCCATCATGATAATCCATCATATTAAATGTGACTTAATTTCATAATAAACTTGTCTATAAAACTCATGAAACTAATTTTATAACTAATTAATGATAGTTTATTTAAACATTTTCATGCATCCTTGGAATTTAGGTTAGTTTGTATGATCATCTTGGACATTACCCAATAATGTGATACAATATGTGATCCACATAACCTTCCTTATAGTCACACGGTCCATGTGATTCAAAATGGTTCACATGATCATGAGATTTTGAATAGATCATGTGATCGCGAGATCCAAAATGGGTCATAAACTCCATGTGATGGTTCCCAATTCATGCACTTAATTATTCAGTCTTCTCCTTTTCAATATCCCAACTCTTTTTTCTATTCCATTCCTTTTATATCTTGGTACATATGGAATCTATCTCATGAAATTCATCTAACATGGCCATCCAAAGGGCTATGATCACTGGGAACTAAAATGTTGATCCCCAATATCAGTTCTGGTCTAACAATAAGGTTCTATGGGGTCTTATTTAAATAAATCCTCAAAATTATCCTTTGTCTTATAGACTGCCTCTATATAACTTCGGACTTATGGATTATTTTTTTATCCCTTCTACCATATGCAATATTCCATCTTGTTGTTTTTCATCCTCCTTCGACTGTAACTAGTCGATTTTCTCTAAGCCTATCCAAATAATCCTAGCACCATTCCAGGGGTCATCCTACACATTGAATAACTCTCCTATAAGACTAGAAAATTGTGATATCACCCATCCACCTATTACTCAAAGTTACTAAAATATACTTGTCTCCTCTTTATAAAACCAAAAGTAAACTAGAGTTTGAAATGGGATTTGTACCTAGGAAATAACTTTTCTGATGGGTGGGTGTGAAAATTCTAGGTTAAAAACAGTTGTATATAATTTTTTCATAAAATTTGTTCCATCCAACTCTATTAGGTGATGTATATTTATCAATTCATCATATATCTTCCAATACAATTTATTTGAGAATTGATCAGTTTTCAATGTCCAAACATCAAGTCTTTTCACTTAACTCAGGGTGGAGTAGGATTCATCCATTGATACATCCATCGACATGGGGGATACTTACTCTCTGGGAAATTGATTATAAATTCCTTCCTTATTTTAATGTTTGGTATGACCCTGAGAAGGCACCCACTTTATCTCGGGATATTCTCACCATTATGAGAGAGAATATGAATAAGTATTTAAACATATGCTCGATCATTTCTTTTAAAGACTAGATAAGTATCTTAATTTATCAATAATAGTCTCCTCTAGTTGTGGTATGTCCTCAGAAATACCCCTCTTGATAGATTTGGAGTAACTAGGGATCTTATTAGGCTATTATATAGGCTGCATAGTACACTTCATGGGAATACAGGGTAAAACTAGGTGCGTCTCCATGTCTTAGATTGGTAATGTTTCTAGACATGTTTCTAAATATATGTATTTTCCCTACTGAGGATACATGTTTGGGAATTTGGTTAATCACATTGGTTATGGAGTCTAGGATATTAGAATGGAAATTACTCATCCTAGTTTTACAAATCCTTTCTCATTGATATCAAATTCTTAGCCATATTCAATAGGGTAATAGCCCTTTTTGGATCGGTGGGCCCTTCTAGTTTCTATTTGGATGGATAGGCGAGAACTTCCTGCATTATAGGTATCAAAATTCCACTGATATACCTCAATACATGTTCCACCGTAGTCTATTATATGTCTTTGAGGTTGATTCAGTGCCACTAGATGTTAATGAGGAAATAAATATATTGAGTAAGTATAATTGTTTCAATTTTATGCCATATGCCACACCTTCTAGGATAACCATCGATGATTTCAATAGTTCCCCTGATGATAGTTCATATAGAATATCATTCTGGGATGGGTTTCTTGTAGATCATTAATAAAAACTAGTCATTTTTTAATCATATTCCCCTTGTAGGTTTTCTTGTTAGTTCTATTTCACTCAGAAAGTGTATTATCATCCTTTTTCTAGTGTTCAAGGGGAATAGAATCCTAGGGTTTGTTTTCATTTATAGATTATGATGAAATGAAAGGATAATAATTCTATAGTTACCCTTTAACATACTAACACTCATACTTATCTATCTCAAGAATATTTCTAAGCATTTATTGAATCCTACCTGGCTGGTGTACTGAACAAACTAGTTTAAGAAGTAGATAAACCTTGTCCCTATTTGAACCCCTTTATTTTGGATGTAATGAAAATATCTAAGGAGTTAGGATCCCCTTAAAACAAATTCCCTATCATGTAAAATATTCCTCTAATGAAAAGGCATAGTTTTTTTTTGGGAACGAGTTCCTTATTATCAATAGAAGATGATTTGGTGATCATATAAGGGTTACAGTATGTCATTTATGACAACCCTGCTTTTATTACAAACTTAAACATGATTTATTATATAAACCATTCACTTGATACAACATGGGTGATCGATAGGTCTAGTGTCTTTGGGGATTAGGATCATTACATAACAACTTAAAATATGAAATACAACATCTTTATTGAAAACTTCCTTTACATCACCACTACAGTCCCTCGTACTTAGCATTGCATGGGATAACCTAAGGACATGCATAAGAAAAGGGGTGAGCTATAAAGCCCAGTAAGGGAATAAACATGGAATAAATGAGGAGTAAAATACATGTTAGACAATAGGCATATCAATATATAATAAGAGAAACATGAACATAAAGGCATGATAAAGCATAATAATCATAACCTGGAAATGTGGCAACAACACTTAACATGGAATTAGCATGAGCCAAGGCTCATTGCACATGGAGAATGAGTAAATAATCATTACACATAAAGCATAAGTAAACCCTAGTTTCACTTGAATTATCATGATACAACACTCATTGCACATGAAGTATCATGATACTATACTTTACCCAATGCATTGGAGCGCTATAAGGGTGCACCCTTCTTAAACATTTCATTTCATGCATAAGTGTGACACATGGATCATAGAACATGGATTAATAAAACATAAAAATTTATTCCAAAATAAAGGAATGTGGAATTAATACATGAAACTTTATAATCAATAAGTAAATGGGCATAAAGTTGAATACCCTTGATGGAGATATGGGCATGGTATTCACTACACAATGGCATTGGCTTAGAAAATCGATGCGATTTCGGTAGCATAACGGTTTGACATAAGAATTCATAAAAATGATTGATGAGAGATAAATGGGTTCCTCATCATATTTATATGTAATGGATAGTAAGTAGGTTATATAGATATATTTCCCAACAATTTTAATGGAATTTAGATTCATAATACAAAAGTATTGCTTGAATGTAAATGAGGAGAGAGGAGTTCCTTTCAGAATTTCGGCATAGTAACGGGTGTACATGGGAGGAATTTAATGAGAGAGAAAGGGGTATCCTATAATTAAAACATAAATAGGGCAGTATAAGGGAGGTGTGAAACCATACCCCAACATTCATAATTGAAATTAAAAGGGAAAAACAACTTAAAGAAAATTGACAAAAATGAGAAAGGAAGAAAAAACCCTTACCTGGAAGTGTGCTTCCAAAGGCTTGAGAGAGGATTGAGAGAGGCATCTTGGGAGCTTGGGGAACCTTGGGAGGATTATAGAGAGAGTAGGGCAGAGGTTGGATGAACTCAAAAGGCTTTGAGTGAGGAGGACGTGGGATCTTGGGTTGGTTTATATAGGAAATGTGAAGGAATTCTTAATTATTTAGGTTTGGGACCCCTTATACTAAATTAATCCAAACCACAAACCATACCTTGGTTTTTTCCCATGGTTTTTGGAAAAGGGAAGAGGTAAACAATATTTTATAAAGGAAAATTCCGAACTTCTTAAAATAATGGGGTTGCTTATGTGGAGGTGAGTCACACTCCCATGGAAAATAATTTAAAAAGACAATATGTTTAATAAGTCTTGAGGGGTCCATTAATGCTTTGTAAAATAAGTCAAACAAACCCAAAATCACATTATTTTAATGCAAAAACATATATTTTCCGAACATAAATCTTATAGTATTTTATTACATCACTATTTGGTCATTATGATGTCATAAAACAAATTATATATTTAAACGGTATTTAATTTTTACCCAAAAATTTGACTGTCTCAGAAAATTATGAAAAATTCACCGTTGGATAATTTCGACATCCTTATTCCAGAAATAATATTTATTTTATCTAAATAATTTTCTAAATATGTTAATTTTCACTTTTAAAATAAAAACTGAAATTTATCGAAAATTCACGGGTTTTGACAAAAATGGCTTTCAAACCTTAATAAAAATTACAATTGCATTCATAAAATTATAAGATCATTTATATTTAATAAAAATTAATTTAATAATAGTAATAATATTTTATTAAAATATTATTTAATTCAAAAATATCTTAATTTAATAAAATAGAATTCTTAATTAAATAATAACTAAAAACACTATTTGTACTTTAAAAACTATTTACAATGTATCCATGATGACAAGAAAGTATATTAATTATTATATACAAAAATAATTTACATGAACATAGTACTAGAAATTTGTTACATAACCCCTTAAAACAGCCGCATAAGACCTTAGGGTAAGGTGTGCGATGGTGACAGACTCTTGGGGTGGCTCAGATAACATCGCTCGAGTGGTAATCTCTATCAACTTCCACTTTTCCCATAGATGGTCCCGTTCGAGCTTGACATGATGAAGCTCAAATTAGGCTTGGTCAAGAGCGAAGCCCAAGGATGCCACCTCTTTTCCGAGCTCCGACAAATGGGCTTCGTATGGAGCAATTCTACTGGATGAGGCCATCGCTTCCTTTGTCTGAGTAAATTGGGTTTGTTAAAGCCCTATATTTATACTAATCATGTGATCACTGTTCAACGACTATAAAAGAAACGGTCACAATTCTTAACATAAAACCAAAGAAGTTTAAATTTTATAAAAACATTTTACATAAAGAGACATTTAATTAGATCAATAGGGATTTCCATAATAAAACTTTGGGTCATTACAATATTCCCTCCTTAAGAAATTTATCCCGCGAAATTTTATTTTCCCACACTAAAATAGATGTGGGTAACTCAGCTTCATCATTTCCTCCAATTCCCAAGTCGCTTCTAAAAACTTGTGGTTTCTCCACAACACCTTGATGAGGGGCATTGTCTTATTTCGTAGAACTTTTTCTCTACGATCTAAGATCTTCACTGGTTTCTCCTCATAATAAATATCATCCTCCAACTGTACCACCTTAGAAGAGAGTACATGTGAAGGGTCTGGTATGTACTTCCTTAAGAGGGATACATGAAAGACATCATGTACTTTGGCCATGGTAGGTAGAAGTGCTAGTCGATAGGCCACATCCCCGACACGATCAAGAATCTCGAATGGGCCGATGTACTTGGACTTACCTTCCCTTTCTCTCCAAACCTCATGACCTTATTCCACAGAGATATTCATAGAAAAACCATGTCTCCAACTTTAAACTCAAGGTCTCGTTGACAATTATCTACATAACTCTTCTGTAGACTCTGGGATACCTTGATATGCTGCTGAATGGTTTTCACATTCTCCACCATTTCCTGGACCATTTCTGGTCCAAGCAGCTTACGTTCACTGACCTCATCCCAACATGTCGGTGTTCTGCACCTTTTCCCATACAGGGCTTCATATGGTGCCATTTGGATTCTTGAGTGGAAACTGTTATTGTAGGAGAATTCAACCAGTGGAAGATGTTGATCCCATCCTCCTTTAAAGTCTATTGAGCATGATCTCAACATGTCCTCAAGTGTTGGTATAGTCAGCTCGGATTGGCCATCAGTTTGACGATGATAGGTCGTACTGAAGTTCAGCTCAGTATTCAGAGAATGTTGAAGACTCTTCCAAAACTTAGAGGTGAATCTTGGATCTCGGTCAGATTCAATAGATAGTGGTACTCCATGAAACCTTACCACTTCCCTAATATATATCTGTGTCAGTTGATCCAATGAGAAATCCTCCCAAATAGAAATGAAGTGTGCAGTCTTTGTAAGACGATCCACGAAAACCCATATTTCACTCCTGCCTTTAGATGTCCTCAGAAGTCTGGTGACAAAGTTCATGGTGATGTTCTCCCATTTCCATTCTGCTATGGGCAATGGTTGCATCATCCCCTTATACTTATGCCTCTCTGCCTTCACTTGCTGGAACACCAGGCACATTGATGTATATTCAGTGATCTCCTTCTTCATATTATCCCACCAAAATGTTTCTCAGAGATCTTGATATATCTTTGTGCTCCCTAGGTGAATAGAGAAATTTGAACTACGTGCATCATCCAAAAGTTCATTCTTCAGCTCCGGACTTGATGGATCACATAGTCTTTTCCCAAATCGCACAATTCCTTCTTCATTAACATTAAACTCTGGGGATTTCCCTTTTTCAATAGCTTCCACTTTTTCTTGAATTCTCACATCATCCTTTTGAGTATCCTTTAACCTTTCCAAAAGAGATGGTTGAGCAATAATTTGTGAAAGGATTGATGATGTTCCCTTCTTTATGATTCCCATGTCCATCTTCATCAAGTCTAAGAATATTGGATCCTTCTCAATTCTCATCATTGATAGAATTGCAAGGTCCTTTCTACTTAGGGAATCTGCCACCTTGTTTACTTTCCCAGGGTGGTAATGTATTGAACAGTTATAATCCTTGATGAGCTCTATCCATCTTCTCTGGCGCATATTAAGCTCTTTCTGTGTGAATATATATTTAAGACTCTTGTGGTTAGTATATATCTCACATTTATCCCTGTAGAGATAATGTCGCCAGATTTTCAAGGCCAATATCACAGCCGCCAACTCCAGATCAGGTGTTGGATAGTTTCGCTCATGGATTTTCAATTGCCTTGAGGCATAGGATATCACTTTATCATTCTGCATCAGCACAAAGCCTAAGCCCTTCTTCTAAGCATCACTAAATACCACAAAAAATTTCCCCACTTGTGGGTAAAGTGAGAATGGGTGCAGTGATAAGCCTCCTTTTCAACTCCTTGAAGATTTCTTTGCATTCATCACTCCAATAAAACTTTACTCCCTTTTGAGTTAGCTTGGTAAAAGGGTTGGAAAATTGTGAGAAATTTCTCAAAAATCGTCGATAATATCCAGCTAACCCCAAGAAGCTACGGATATCCGTTACCGATGTTGTCCTCGGACATCCCTCAATTGCATCTATTTTGGAGGTATCCACAGATATCCCATTGCTTGTGATGATATGGCCCAAGAATGAGACCTCCTTCAAATAGAACTCATAATTGTTGTGCGTTGCATAGAGCTTCTCCTTGCACAAAGTCTCTAGTTCAGTTCTTAAATTCTCCTCATGATCCTCCTTAGTTTTGGAGTATATTAGAATATCATCTATAAAGACTACCAAAAATTTGTCGAGGTAATCTCTAAAGACTTTATTCACTAATTCCATGAAGATTTCTGGGGAATTAGTGAGTCCGAAAGGCATTACTATGAATTCATAGTGCCCGTATCTTGTGCAAAAAGCAGTCTTGGGGATATCTTCCTTCTTCACCCTTACTTGATAATATCCCGACCGCAAATCCACCTTGGAGAAGTATTGTGCTCCACACAGCTGATCAAACAAATTCATCGATTCGTGGGAGAGGATACTTGTTCTTTATTGTGATTTTGTTGAGCTCACAATAATCAATGAAAAGGCGCATTGACCCATCCTTCTTCTTGATGAAGAGGACTGGTGCACCCCATAGTGAAGCACTTGGGTGTATAAACCATTTATCCAGATTCTCATGTAGTTGTTTCTTCAACTCTTCAAGCTCCACGACATCCATTCTATATTGATTCTTGGATATTGGTAACGCCCCTGGTATAAGTTCAATTGAGAATTCAACATCTCTTCTAGGAGGAAGACCAGGCAGTTCCTCAGGAAACACTTCAGTGAATTCCCTCACAATAGGCATTTCTTCAAGGATGATTTCTTCCTTGGAATCAATCATCTGATCCAGATACGCATTCTCATAAGGCAGTAATATCTATGTCTGAGATGATGGAGCTAAAGGAGATTCATCTTCCTCCTTACACTTGTAAATAATCAGGGGTCGATTCTCCATATTGAGTGTGATTTCCCTTTCCCGAAAATTTATGTTGGCTCTATATAAGGAAAGCCAATCCATGCCACGAATTGCATCAAATTCCACCCGAGGGAGTATGACGAGGTTCGCTAGGAAATTCAATCCACATATTATAATAGGGGAGGACTTATATTCATGGGATGCAATGATTGCCCCATTTTCCGTACTCACCTACATCTTCACTTCCATGATTTGTGGTGGTCCTAGGATTATTCTACTAAACTTTCGAGATATAAAAGAATGTGTAGAACCTGAATCAAAAAGTTTGTTCGCTATTATTGAATGAATAACTAGTGTACCTTTCACCACTTCGTTTTTGGGGTTTACTTCAGTAGAAGTGATGGAAAAAGATCTTCCTTTCTGCCTTAGAGGTTTTTGGTTGCCTCCGAAAACCCTTGGATTAGGGCACTGATTTGAAAGATGCCCCGGTTCTTTTCATTTGTAGAAATTAACAATGCATTGAGGTTCAAACGGAGTGTTTCTCTCGTCTGTCGCAGTCACGGGTCTTTCTTGCCGACAGTTAACAGCTAGGTTCCCTTCTCTTTCACACCTAAATCATTTCCTCATCCCCTTGAGGCAATTTCCAGGGTGCTTCTTTCCGCACTCTTCAAAATTGGGGTGTTGGGTCTTCTTAGCACCATTGGATTTATCCATCGGACCTCCATCATTTAAGTCCACCTTACGCTTCTTGCCCCCATGATACCCCTGTGATTACCTGATCTCAATTTCAACCTTGAGGGCACATCGGACAATTTCCTCATAGCTGTCGAAGTCACGGATCGCTAATGCTTTCCGCAGGCTAGGCTTCAGCCCACCAAAGAAGCGGTCAACCTTGTATTTAGGGGTAACGACAAAGCTGGAAGCGTATTGTGCAAGCCTTGTGAAGTTAGCCTCGTATGCCCCAATGGATTCTTCTTATTTTTGATTGAGGTAAAGGAAGTCCCTTTCCATCTTAAGTCGGAGGGTGTGCGGAAAATATTTATCAAAAAACATCTTCCGGAAATCCTTCCATTCCAATGCCTCGATCTCCTCCTCAGGCTTCGTATTTTTGATCAACATCCACCATTGATCAGCATCACCCTCCATATGATAAGCCGCCAGGATAACCTTCTCTTGTTCAGAACATTGAAGGATAGATAATATCTTTTCAATGGAGTTGATCCATTGTTCAGCGGTTGTGGGATCAGATGATCCACTAAAAGTAGGAGGCCTTTGTCTCATGAAGCTCTCGATAGTGACTTGTTCCTTCTTAGGGGGGTTTGGACGTTCCTCTTGACACATGTTTCTATTCAAATATTGAGTTATCTTAGAGATAATGGTGACAAAGTTCGTGATTCCTGCTCCCATTGGATTGGGCATCTCATTAGTACAGTCATCACACTGATCTTCACACCGGTTGTTAGCCCGAGTCCTCCTATTACCGGCCATTGGCTGGAATAAAAAGAAAATTAGGGGTAACACATAAAGGGTAATCCAAAGACAAAAGTTGATTACTTTTAAATAAACTTCTATTTCCTTAACTCATGAGTCTATATGCTTCAATCTAGGCTTTTCATGATCTACTTTCTAACATATATTCTTAGGGGAATTTTTGTGTATTCCCTTAATAAGGGTTCATACTAAGCTTGTGAATTTATCAAAACATATCCCATGGGAGTGTCATAACCAAGACTGCAGCAAGTCCCATTGTCGTGCACCAGTTCCCATTCGAGTATAGCTCAAAGTGGTGTTTTTGGGTTTTACCCCTAGGATACATCTGTGTCAGAGCCACCTCTACCAACTCAAATCCAGACAGGGATGTATTTGTTTGATAAACCACTTACTCAGTACTTAACAAAACTTAGGGATGTTTTTATTATACTTAGTCTTGTCTCTAAGGCTTTACTAGGGTTTCCTAATCCTAATCCCAAAAATAGCTAAACCTATCCTCTGATACCAACTATGACAACCCTGCTTTTATTACAAACTTAAACATGATTTATTACATAAACCATTCACTTGATACAACATGGATGATCGATAGGTCTAGTGTATTTGTGTCTTAGGATCATTACATAATAACTTAAAACATGAAATACAACATCTTTATTGAAAATTTCCTTTACATGACCACTACAGTCCCTCGTACATATCATTGCATGGGATAACCTGAGGACATGGATAAGAAAAGGGGTGAGCAATAAAGCCCAGTAAGGGAATAAACATGGAATACATGAGGAGTAAAATACATGTTAGAAAATAGGCATATCAATATAGAAAAATAGAAACATGAACATAAATTCATGATAAAGCATGATAATCAGAACGTGGAAATGTGGCAACAACACTTAACATAGAATTAGCATGAGCCAAGGCTCATTGCACATGGAGCATGAATAAATACTCATTGCACATAAATAATGAGTAAACCCTCATTGAACTTGAATTATAATGATTCAACACTCATTTCACTTGACATATCATGATACTATACTTTACCCAATGCATTGGAGCTCTATAAGGGCACACCCTTCTTAAACATTTCATTTCATGCATAAGTGTGCCACATGGATCATAAAACATGGATTCATAAAACATAAACAATTATTCCACGATAAAGGAATGTGGAATTCATACATGAAAATTTATAATCAATAACTAAATGTGCATAAAGGTGAATAACCTTGATGGAGATATGGGCATGGTATTCACTACATAGTGGAATTGGCTTAGAAAATCGATGCGATTTCGGCAGCGTAACGACGTGACATAAGAATTCATAAAAATGGTTGATGAGAGAGAAAGGGGTTACTCATCATATTTAAATGTAATTTACATTAATGAGGTCATATAGATATATGTCCCAACAATTGTAATGGAATTTAGATTCATGATACAAAAGTATTGCTTGAATGTAAATGAGGAGAGAGGAGTTCCTTTCGGAATTTCGGCATAGTAACGGGTGTACATAGGAGGAATTTAATGAGAGAGAAAGGAGTATCCCATCATTCAAACAAAAAGATGGAAGTATGAGGGAGGTGTGAAACCATACCCCAACATTCATAATTTAAATTAAAATGGCAAAATAACTTAAAGAAAATTGACAAAAATGAGAAAGGAAGAAAACCCCTTACTTGGAAGTGTGCTTCCAAAGGCTTGAGAGAGGATTGAGAGAGGCTTATTGGGAGCTTGGGGCACCTTTGGAGGATTCTAGAGAGATTAGGTTAGAGTTTGGACGAACTCAAAAGGCTTTGAGTGAGGAGGAAGTGAGAGCTTGGGTGGGTTTATATAGGAAAGGTTATGGAATTATTTATTATTTAGGTTTGGGACCCCTTATACTAAATTAATCCAAACCACAAACCATCCCATGGTTTTTGCCCATGGTTTTTAGAAAAGAGAAAAGGAAAAAAAATATTTTATAAGGACAAAGTCATAACTTCTTAAAATAATGGGGTTGATTATGTGGATGTGAGTCACACTCCCATGAAAAATAATTTAAAAAGACAAGATGTTTAATAAGTCTTGAGGGGTCCATTAATGCTTTGTAAAATAAGTAAAAAAAACCCAAAATTACATTATTTTAATGGAAAAACATATATTGGCCGAACATAAAGCTTATAATATTTTATTACATCACTATTTTGTCATTATGATGTCATAAAACACATTATATATTTAAACGGTATTTAATTTTTACCCAAAAATTTGACTGTCTCAGAAAATTATGAAAAATTCACTGTTGGATAATTTCAACGTCCTGATTCTAGAAATAACATTTATTTTATCTAAATAATTTTCTAAATATGTTAATTTTCACTTTTAAAATAAAAACTGACATTTATCGAAAATTCACGGGTTTTGACAAAAATGGATTTCAAACCTTAATAAAAATTACAATTGCATTCATAAAATTATAAGATCGTTTATATTTAATAAAAATTAATTTAATTATAATAATAATATTTTATTAAATTATTATTTAATTAAAAAATCCCTTAATTTAATAAAAAATAATTCTTAATTAAATAATAACTAAAAAAACTATTTGTACTTTAAAAACTATTTACAATGTATCCATGATGACAAGAAAGTATATTAATTATTATATACAAAAATAATTTACATGAACATAGTACTATCGATTTGTTACATAACCCATTAAAACATCCGCATAAGACCTAAGGGTAAGGTGTGCGATGGTGACAGACTCTTGGGGTGGCTCAGATAACATCGCTCGAGTGGTAATCTCTATCAACTTCCACTTTTCCTGTAGATGGCATCGTTCGAGCTTGACATGATGAAGCTCAGCTTGGGCTTGGTCAAGAGAGAAGCCCAAGGATTCCACCTCTTTTCCGAGCTCTGACAAATGGGCTTCGTATGGAGCAATTCTACTGGATGAGGCCATCGCTTCCTTTGTCTGAGTAAATTGGGTTTGTTAAAGCCCTATATTTATAATAATCATGTGATCACTGTTCAATGGCTATAAAAGCAATGGTCACAATTCTTAACATAAAACCAAAGAAGTTGACATTTTATAAAAACATTTTACATAAAGATACATTTAATTAGATCAAGGGGGATTTCCAATAATGAAACTTTGGGCCATTACATCATTGGTGAAGGTAAAGTAGTCTAATGAACATTATTTGCATCCTTGTCACCTATGTTGGGCCTCCCTTTGATTTATTTGATGCCTAAATATATCTCTATCATTTTTCCTCATGCCAATGAACCTTATGTAATAGAATCTGAGAGAAAAGTAACCTAAAACTGATTTGGAACCTGATTCATACCTTAATTATCAAGACTCCCTTGGAGTAATTTTTTTATCAAGGGGAGAACCTCCACTATATTTTCCATAACATGGGGGTAATAATATTTAATTATCCTGAATTATATTAAATCATATTCTAGATCATCTTTTTTTGGAAACAACTATATAGTTATGATAGAGAATTGTGTGACTTTGACAATAGACATTTTCAACACTAATCTATGTGGGATTATATAGAGGCGTTGGATGAAAAAATCATACATACTCCTAGTTTCATGGTCATATGAGTGACCTAGATACATATATATAAGAACATGAAGTTTTTATAGTATGATTTCTCAAAGGCAACCTCTTTATTGGAGTCCACATGAAAAGTGGTTCAGGAGTTATCCTCTTGATCAAGGAACTTCACCCACTAGTGATGGTGGAGGAAATGGAGTGTGAAACACTTTAGTATTCAATTTATACCTCCCATAATACTCTATCTAATAAAAGGAACTCACTAGACCAACATTTATAGTGATATTTTTTTATTTCCTTTGGGGAATCCGGGGAGAGACTCCAGCTGGTAAAGGTTTCTCCCTCACTTTGTATTTGGATCAATTAAAGGAATATCTTGAACTCCTTATGCTTCTTTAAATCCTTTTATCCTCTCACTATATTCATGATGTCATGGAATCTTAATATCACAAAGATCATTATACACATTAATAAAATTCAAATCTGAACTCAAAAATTCGAATCATAATGGACTTTTCCTAAAAATGGATTGTGAATGAAAATCAACATAAACACCATTATTAATTATTAGGGTCATCCATTTTAGAATCATCTAGTTTGAAGGGATGGTTCAAAGTGGATGTTTCCTAGAGATAGAGTGTTCTCTTGTTTTTTATTAGGTCAGTGGACCTAGAAATCATAGATTTATTTCTACAAGGGATGGATAATTGTACCTACAATCCTTTTATCTCTATTTTTATCCGGAAATTTTTTCTATGCCATTGAAGGATAGGCTTAGTAGGCATAGTCTTTGATTTTTTTTAGTATTCCCTTTATGCATTTTTACCCTAAAAATTATTATTCCATTTTCATTTCATAGGTTCTCATTGTAACCTGAACCACACAATGTGTGTGTCTGGTGAGTAGAGACTTGACATTTTCACAGGATTCCCTTTGTAGGTTTTAAACTTGGTGAGCATTGTATCTCTTTGAGTTTTCATTTTAAGGTCTTTAAATCCAGACTGATGGGGTTCTATAGTTTTAAGTCGAACATCTTCGACCATCTTTTGCTATAGTTTAGGTTCATATATATCAAATTTTCATCTAATGTAGCTTAGGGTCATATATCTTAGACCTTCTTTTGTTGTATTTTATGATCGAATATCCCGTACATTTTTTTATAATTTGGGATCATATATCTTAGACCTTATTCTTTTCAATTCATATTCTTAAGACATGGAGGATGAATATTCATGATAGATTTGAATTCCCTACATCCATAATGAAATTTTTGCATTATTAAAATTCATGAAGGGTTATGGCATACTACATCCTTGATGAAATTATGAAGTATGGATATTCATGAATGGTTTGGACACCATGTATCACTATTGAAATTATAATGTATGGATATTAATGAAGGTTTTATACACCTTGCATCCCTACTAGAATTATGATGGATGGATATTCATGAAAGGGTTTGAACACCCTGCATCCTTACTTAGAACGGGTATGGTAAATTGCTACATAACATCAAGGATGTATAATACTCTTAGATGGTTTGATTATGGACTATGTAAATCATGTTACATATATTTTGAATCAAGGATAATGAAATGGGGCATACATATTTGTATGATCACAAAACACCCTTAGGTTTTGAGTTCTACTGTGATGTTTCTTGGGATCATGAGGATTAGAGGTCCTTTAATATAAGTAAAAGGTTCCTATATTTGATGGGTTGGGAGTTATTATGCATGATTTTGGATTGTATTACTTGAATTATCAAGTATAGGGGTCTCCACTCCTTTCTAATGGATATATACTATTTGTGTAGATTCAAACACTTGGATAATGAAGTAGTGTATGGAAGAAAGACTATCCAAGGAGGGTTCTAGAACCTTGGGGTGGTTCTATTTATGGTCATGAAGATCAGGACTTATACCATGTGGTTTAATATTTTGTGATAGGGACCACTAAAATGTTCAAAACTTAGGTATCACATTCCTAATTTGCGAGTGGGTGTAGTAAATGGTAACATAATTTTGAGGATGTCGAATATACTTGAATAGTTTGGTCGTAAGACTTGTAAATCATGATATGATAATATATAAGGTAGTAAGAAATTGAGACTGGTGGGTAAAGATCGAATATACTATCATATGTAACAGGGGAAATAGATAATATATTTAAGTGGGACCTTTCCTCTAGGACCAAAGCATCCAATAGGCGCAATCTTTAAGACGTTGCATTATTCACCAGTGATTCCTAGTGGGGTTCCTTCAGAGAAATCGTCCCCTATTATCAGTAAAATATAGGGAAGAACCTAGAGGAATGAATCAATTATATTAGGTTCTAGGAGAAGTAGAACGACTCGTATAATTGATGGGGATCAACTCAAAAATCAAATACATTAAGGTGGGTTGTGTAAAATGTAATATTCACGAAGGTTTTATGCATCCTAAAGGTTGTGTCACCATATATTGAACACATTATCACAATGATGGGACATGATAAATAATTAATATAACATTTTTCTATTCCATATGGCTCAAGTGATCATAGATCAACTTTTTATAGGGTTACACCCTGGGAGATTTATTCATTTTTTTATTCTCTAAATTTTACCTTATCTCTGGAGACAACAAGTTTGGTGAGTAGAGTATGGATTTTTCTGAGACTTCCCTTTGTCGGTTTCCATCCAGACAAGTTTTTTTGTATCTTTCACTAATAGTTTAGGGCCTTGTGATTTGGAGCATCAGAGGCTTTATTTTGAGTTCATACAATATTGACCAAAGTGTACATAATTTAAGGTCATGGTAAGTCATACTGGTATTAAGGGAGTGTTACACACGAGCCTAATTAGTATTTCCAAGTTCAAGAGTAATTTGACACCCTTTTGATTGGAGTATAAAGGTGAGGAAAATCATGGATCAAGGTTCTCAGATCATGAATAATGGTATGAGACATATATTCCAAGTATAATTCCAAATCACACTAAGGTGATGAGTTACACTGTGATATTTTTAGGGATCACAAGGAATGGAGTCCCTTTCATGAAATTATGATACCTCTGGTTGATAGGTCTAAGGCCCTTATGCATATCCAATCTTACAGGGTCAATCAAGTGGTCTTTTCTACTTCCCAAGGTACGTGGAAGGTTTGAAATATTCCAAGGCTCTCAAGACACAAAGTGTGATTTATGTATTTAGGTTCTTAGGAAGATGATAGAAGCACCCCAAGATTTGGTTTACCAGGGTTAGGATATTATGGTCCTTTTATAAGGATTCGTGATGGATGATGATTTTTTTAGTTTAACATCATGCAATGGGGTCATTCCTGCTGTGTAGTTTAATATCATGCAACCATTATAGAGTTGTTGGGTGGTTTAATGTAATGTTACCAGAACGTATTTTTTGTAGTATAATATCCTTTATTAATATGTGGGAACCAATATGAAATCATGAAACTATACCCTTAAATACACCCTGTGTTTTTGGAGGGCATTCAAATATGGGATGCATTTTCATTCTTTCATAGGTTAAAAGGTTGATAGTCATTATTGATGTCTCTTTTTCAAAAATCTGACTCATGTGTATGTAATCCATACATAGATCTAAATCATGTGTAGATAATTCATACACATATCTGATATATGCATAGGTGAATTAATATTATAAAACTTGATCATCCATAAATAGTTTAAGGTCTTTCAAGGTAGACCAAATCTTGGGGCATATTCAATTTCTATGGTTGGTCTATCCTATTCATTTCATAATGGAATGAATCTAGTCAAAGATATATATTATAAAGAAATCCATTTATGTCTATCTAGATTGTACACTAAATGTGAGAGTAAATTTTCTTTTGAAGTTGCAACTGGGCCCAGGTTTGAATGGTCAGGGCATCGTTATGCATCATGTAACAACAAGAATCAACCCAAAAATAGTTCTCATATGGATCCCCACATAGATAAAACTTGTATATAGGAAGGGAGGGTTTTTATTAGTCCATGCACAATATTTTTTAGGCTTCATATCTATATATTAATCTCATGTTTAGAATTGGAGAATTAATTCAGAGCTATTAGAACAGTGAAGTATTACTGCAAAGGTTTTTCCATTTAGGTGGGAGGGTGAGTTACCTTTTTTGAAATTTATGGTTGGGATCAGTGATGGGTGATATGAGTGTCACTATGTATCCTATAAAAATAGGAATCAATGCATATATAGTTCTGGATAAGTAAAAGTTCCCCTATATGGATATGACTCATATGTAGGGGAGAGGCATTTTAATTCAAGCAAGGATTCCTAGACAAGGGAATCCACCTCCAAATCTCCAATACAAATATGACTCATATACAGGATAGAGGGAATGTTATATTTTGAATAAAAATTCACCCACTATAATTTGGGTTCATGATCTCTATTTTCATGGATTCCATTTATATGAAGGGCCCTCATATTGGGAGAGGCATTCACCAGTGGGGGAATCTTTATAGCTTCATGGCCAAATGAGGTTGATATCTTTCAATAAGGATCATGCACTAGGGAAGGTAACCCATGGTTGAGATCTGGATAATATTCCCATTAATCACTATGTATATTGATAAGTGAGTAATTAATCTACACAAGGTTTTTTATAGATAAATTTTCCTATATAGATCAAGGTCATGCATAAGGAAGGGGGGGTTTTGACATTATATTTGCGCCTAGGATAAGGAAATCTTGGTGTCACTATGTATCCTATGATAGTAGGAATCTAGCCATATGTAGTTCTTAAAAAATAATTCATGAATATGTATATCTCATATATAGAGAGGGGAATTTTTTTAACTTCCCTTGGTGAGCCTTGACATCATATTCAGCTAAAGGGTCTTCTACATAGATTGATCTCACACATAGGGAAAGAAAATTTCTATATCCAATCTTTGTGTGGGGATGAAACATTAAACCCTATCATAGTGTTATAAATAGGGGTCCACATATCTTTTTGTGGATTTAGGTATCATGTAAGATGTGGGTCCCATGGTACGACCCTCTATAAGCAATTTTAAGTCTTACAGGATGGACCATATGTTGTTTATTTTAACATCATGTGACCAAGACATCTTAGGGATGATGTTTACGGTTATGAATATTTGGAAAAATGAAATGAGAGGGTTACTATATCAAAGAATTTGGTTTTTCATAGGAGATTCATACCCCAAAATGAAAGGGTACAAGAATATTATGTTATAATATTGATTTGATACTTAGTATGATGAAAAGATGTGAAACCTTTAAGGTATATGAATCCTCTTGAATAGTTGGGTTAAGGGATGTTTAAATCATAAACCAATAATATCTTAGTCAATGGAGGTGAACATTTGTGGGTACAGGTTAACCATTAATAATGGAAGAACCCTAAATCACACGCAGTAAAGAAAATAGTTCTTGGATTTAAGGGGGACTTCTCCTCTAGGATCAGAACATCCCCTAGGTAGAAGAACTTAGGCATTGTGTTATTCAACAAAAAATTCTAGTAGGGTCACCATAGTTTAGCTAATTCCTATTGCCAATTTTCTATATGTATAACCAATATTATGTGGTATTTAGGTCCATAAGGTTCCATGATAACTGTATAAACTCAAATAATTGGTTGGTATTAACTCGGATATGGAAGGTATAAAGGTGGTTCATAGAGAACAAAATATTCATGAAGGCTTTGAGTGCCCTAAAGGTTACTCTAACGTGGATTGAATACATTTTTTATATAAAGGGTTAAAATATATGATTCATGGGTACACATTTATCAAGGGTTGATTTGTTAAATGTTAAGACCACATGTCATGAGGTTTAACATCATGTGGCTAGGACATGTTTTCTTTTCTTGGAGTAAAATAAAACTCAGTTGTTCTGGTAAGGGTGGCTTTCCAGGAACTCTATTCTCACATGATACATAATCTTCATGATAAATAAGATAATACTAGAATGTTTATTATGTCGTGAAAGTTTTCATATAACAAACCGTATTTTTATTACACACTTAAAATAATTTATTACATAAAAACTTCACTTGACACAACATAGAAGATCAAGAGGTATAGTGTATCATGGATTTAGGAAAATTACATGACAACTTGAAACATAAAGGGAAACATCTTATTGAAAACTTCCTTTACCTGACCACTACATTCCCTCATACTTAGCATTGTATAGGATAACCTGAGGACATACAAGTGAAAAGGGTGAGCTATAAAGCCCAGTAAGGGAGTAAACAAGGCATAAAATGAAGAATAAAGTAAATGTTAGGAAATTGACATCAAAGGAGAATAAAATAAACATGAACATAAAGGCATGATATAGAAAGATTATCACAACATGTAAATGTGGTAACAATAGTTAACATAAAATTATCATGAGCCAAGGATCATTGCACATGGACCATGGGTAAACCCTCATTGAAATTGAATTAGAATGATTAAATCCTCATTTCACTTGACTTAGCATGAGCAAAACCTCATTTCACTTGATGTGTCATGATACTGATCTTTACCTAAATCATTGGAGGGCTATCAGGGTGCACCATTCATAAACATTTCATTTCATTCATAAGTGTGCCACATGGATCGAACAACACAGAATCATTCATCATAATTTATTCCACGATAAGGGGATGTGGAATAAATACATGAATATTTATAATCAATAAGTAAATTTTCATAAAGTTGAATACCCTTGATAGAGAAATGGTCATGGTATTCACTACACAAGGACATTGGCTTGGAAAATCATGGTGCAATTTCAGCAGCATAACGGTGTGACATAAGAATTAATAAAAATTGTGGATGAGAAAGGGGTGTATCATAATATGTACATGAAATTTATACTAATGGTTTCATATAGATATATATCCCAACATATGTAATAGAATTTGGATTCAGAATACAAAATAATTGCTTGAATGTAAATGAGGAGATAGAAATTCCTTACGGAATTTCAGTATGGTAACGGGTGTACATGGGAGGAATTAATGAGAGAGAAATGGGTATATCATCATTAAAACATAAATAGGGTAGTATGGGAGGGGTTCAAAATCATACCCCAACATTTATAATTGAAAATAAAAGGTCATAATAATATTAAGAAACCTGGATGAAATGAGAAAGGAAGGAATCCCTTATTTGGAAGTGTGATCCTAAAGGCTTGGGAGAGGCTTGAGAGAGGATTATTGGGATCTTGGGGCACCTTGGTAGGATTATAGAGAGATTAGGTTAGTGTTTGGATGAACTCAAAAAGATTTGAGTGAAGATGAAGTGGGATCTTGGGTGGGTTTATATAGGAAATGAGAGATAATTCTTTATTATTTAGGTTTGGGACGCCACACATTAAACTAATAAAAACCACAAACCAGAACATGGTTTTTTCCCATGGTTTTTGCCAAAGGGGAGTGGAAAATAATATTTTATGAGTCCAATGGCCAAACTTCTAAAAATAAGATGGTTTCTTATGTGGTGGTGAGTCGCACTCTCAAGGAAATCAATTTAAAAGGCTAAAATGTTTTATAAGTCTTGGAGGGTCCACTAAAGCTTTGTAAAATAAATCAGACAAACCTAAAATCACATTATTTTAATGGTAAAACATATATTGTCCTAAAATAAAGTTTATAATATTTTACTACATCACTATTTGGTTATTATGATGTCATAAAACACACTATATATTTAAACGGTATTTAATTTTTACCCAAAAATTTGACTGTCTCTGAAAATTATGAAAAAAATCACCATTGAATAATTTTGATCTCCTGATTCCAAAAATAATATTCCTTTTTTATAAATAATTTTCTAAATATGTGAATGTTCACTTTTAAAATAAAAACCGACATTTATCAAAAATTCATGGGTTTTAACAAAAATAACTTTCAAACCATAAAAAAATTGCAGACATATTCATAATAATTATAAGGTCATTTATATTATATAAAAAGTAATTTAGTAATAATATTTAATTAAAATATTTTTTAATTAAAAAATCCATTAATTCATCAAAATATATTTCTTAATTGAATATTAACTTAAAAATACTATTTGTTCTTTAAAAACTATTTATAACACAAAAAATAATAAAATGAATGTATATTCTTTATTGTATACGAAAATAATGCACATAATCATAATTATAGGTTCTTGTTACAAAACCCCTTATAACACTCGCATAAGACTGAAGGGTAAGGTGTGCGATGGTGACAGACTCTTAGGGTGGCTCATATAACATCACTCGGGTCGTAATCTCTATCAACTTCCACTTCTCCCATAGGCAGTTCTGTTCGAGCTTAACATGTTGAAGCTCGGCTTGGGCTTGGTCAAGAGCGAAGACCAAAGACGCCACCTCCTTTATGACCTCCGAAAAATGGTCTTCGTAATGGGAAAGTCTACTGGATGAGTCCATTTATTCCTTTGTCGAAATAAATTGGATTTTTTAAAGCCCTATATTTATAATAATCATGTGATCACTGTTCAATGGCTATATTAGCAATGTAAACAATTTTTAACGGTATTTTGAAATCCAAAACCAAAGATGTGAATATTTTATATAACTTTTTTACATAATAATACATTTAATTTGATTAAGAGTAATTTTCAATAATGAAAGTTTGGGTCATTACAATCTTTCAAAACCTCATGACCTTCTTCCAAGGAGATATGCAAAGAAATACCATGTATCCAACTTTGAACTCAAGGTCTCATTGACGGTATCTATATAACTCTTCTATCAAATTTGGGATGCCTTGATATGCTGCTAAATGGTTTTCACCTTCTCCACCATTTCTTTGACTATTTCAGGTCCTAGTAGCTTACGCTCACCGACTTCATCCCAACAAATTGGTGTTCTCCAACTTTTCCTATAAAGGGCTTCATATGGTGTCATTCAGATGCTCGAGTGGAAAATATTATTTTAGGAGAATTCAACTAGTGGAATAATTTGGTCTCATCCTCCTTTGAAGTCTATAGAACATGATCTTAACATATCTTCCAGTGTTTGAATAGTTCTCTCAGATTGGCCATCAGTTTGAGGATGATAGGCCGTACTGAAGTTAGGTTTAGTACTTAGAGCATTCCATATACTTTTCCAGAACTTCGAGGTGAATATCATATCATGATTTGATATAATAGATAGTGGTACTCCATACATCCTTACCCCTTATTTGATGTAAATCTAGGCAGTTTGATCTAATGAGAAGTCATCTCGAATCGTGATAAAGTGACATGTCTTTGTAAGACAATCCACAATGACCCATATAGCATTGTTTCCTCTAGATGTCCTTGGAAGTCCATGGACAAAGTCCATGGTAATGTTATCCTGCTTCCATGTTGGTATGGGTAGTGGTTGCATCATTCCCTTAGACTTTTTCCTCTCATCCTTCACTTGCTGACATACCAGGCACTTTGATGTATATTCAACAATCTCCCATTTCATATCGTCCAACTAAAAGTTTTCTCAGAGATCTCGATAGATCTTTGTTCTTCCAGGTGAATAGATAAGGTTGAGCTATGTGAATCATTCAGAAGCTCCTTCTTTATCTCTGGATCATATGGTATACATAATCGTGACCCAAATCTCACAATTCCATCCTTGTCAACCACAAACTCTGAGGAATTACCATTTCTAATAGCTTCCACCCTTTTCAGAATTTCCACATCCTTTCTTTGATCATCCTTTATTTTCTCCATGAGGGATGGTTGATAAATCATTTGAGAAAGGATTGATGATGTTACTCCCTTAATGTGTCTCATGTATATCTTCTACAAATCTAATAATATTATATCCTTTTCAATTTTCATCATTGATAAAGATGGAGGATCATTTCTGCTTAGAGAATATGCCACCTTGTTTGCCTTACCGGGATGGTAGTGGATTGATCATTCATAATCCTTGATGAGTTCAATCCATCTTCATTGGTGCATATTAATCTCTTTTTGTGTGAATATATATTTTAGGATCTTGTGATTAGTATATATCTCACACTTCTCCCCTAGAGATAATGCTACCAAATTTTCAATGCAAAGATCATAGCTGCCAACTCCAGATCATGCATGGGATAGTTTTGATCATGGATTTTCAGCTTCCTTGAGGTGTAGGCTATCACATTATCATTCTGCATTAACACACAACTCATTCCCTTCTTCGAAGAAACATTGAATACCAAAAAAATTTCTCCACTTGTGGGTAAAGTGATAATGGTTATAGTGATAAGCCTCCTTTTCGACTCCTTGAAGCTCTCTTTGCATTCATCACTCCAAGAAAACTTTACTCCCTTCTAAGTTATATTGGTAAGAGGGAAGGAAAATGATGAGAAATTTCTCAAAAATCGATGATAATATCCAGCTAACCCCAAGAAGCTATGGATGTCCGTTACTGATGTTGGCCTCAGCCATCCCTTAATTGAAGTTGTCTTGGAGAGATCCACAGATACCACATTACTTTTGATTATATGACCCAAGAATGAGATCTCCTTCAACCAGAACTCACACTTGTTGTACTTTTCATAGAGCTTCTCCTTCTGCAAGGTATCTAGTACAGTTATTAGATGCTCCTCATGATCCTCCTTGGTTTTGGAGTATATTAGAATGTCATCTATAAATACAACCACAAATTTTTCAAGGTAATCTATAAAGATGTTATTAATCAAGTCCATGAAGATTTATAGAGAATTAGTTAGTCTAAAAGTCATTACTATGAATTCATAGTGCCCATATCTTCTACGAAAAGTGGTCTTGGGTGTATCTTTATTTTTCACCCTTACTTGATAATATCCTGACAGCAAATCTAACTTGGAGAAGTATTTTTCTCCATGTTGATGATTGAAAAATTTATCAATTCATGGAAGAGGATACTTGTTCTTTATCATGATTTTATTAAGATCATGATAATTGATGCAAAGGAACATGGACCCATCCTTCTTCTTGATGAAGAGGACTGGTGAAACCCAAAGTGAAGAACTTGGGTGTATAAACCCTTTATCTAGATTCTCATGTAGTTGTTTCTTCAGCTCATCAAGCTCCATAATAGCCATTCTATATGGAGTCTTGGATATTAGAAACACCCCAGGTATAAGTTCAATTGAGAATTCAACATCTCTTCTAGGAGGAAGACCATGAAATTCCTTAGGAAACACTTCAGTGAATTCTCTCACAATAGAAGTGTCTTCAAGGATGGTTTCTTCCTTGGACTCAATCATCTGAGCTAGATACACGTTCTCATAAGGCAGTAATATCCATGCTTGAGATGATGGTACTAAATAAGATTCATCTTCCTCCTTGCATTGTATAGAATTGGGGGTCGATTCTCTATATGGAGAGTGATTTCCCTCTAAAAGAAATTTATGTTGGATATATATAAGGAAAGCCAATCCATGTCGATAATTGTATAAAATTCCACCAGAGGAAGTATGATGAGATTCACCAGAAATTTCAATCCACCTATTATGATAGGGGTTGAGTTATATTCATGGGATTCAATTATTTCCCCATTTGTTGTACTCACCGACATTTTATTTCCATGATTTTTTTGTGGTGTTGGGATTGTTCTACTAAACTTTTAGGATACAAAAGAATGTGTAAAACCAGAATAAAAAATTATGTTTTCTATTCTTGAATGAATAACTAGCATACCTATCACCACTTCATTATTGAGGTTCACTTTAGCGGTAGTAATGTAAAAAGCTCACCCTTACTTCCTTGGAGGATGTTGGTTTCCTCAAAAAACCCTTGGCTTAGGGCACTAATTTGCAAGGTGCCCTGGTTCTTTTCAGTTGAAGCAATGAATAGCATGTTGAGGTTCAAATGGAACATTACTATCCTCTATTATGGAATAAGTTTTTATTTTAAGGATCTTTCCAAAAAACAGGATTAAGAGTAATTTTCATTAATGAAATTTTGGGTCATTACAATATATCTCGGTAAGGTTCCCTGGTTCTTTTCAATTGAAGCAATGAATAGCGTGTTGAGGTTCAAATGGAACATTCCTCTCCTTTGTTGTAGCTGTGGGATGTTCTTGTTGGCAGTTAATGATTAGGTGCCCTTGTCTTCCACACCTAAAGCATTTCCTCATCCCCTTCAGGAAATTTCAAGGGTGATTCTTTCCACACCTTTGTAAAGTGGGGTACTGGGTTTTCTTAGCACCATTGGATTTATCCATCGAACTTACAGAATTGAATTCCACTTTACGCTTATTATCCCTATGATACCTCTAAGAATATCCTATCTCCATTTCAACCTTGAGGTCACATCGGACAATTTTCTTATAGTTGACAAAGTCACAGATTTCCAGTGATTTCCGCGTGCTAGGTTTCAGCCCACCAAAGAAGCGGTCAACCTTGCATTCAGGGGTAATGAAAAAGTTAGAGGATTATCATGAAATCCTTGTGAAGTTTTCCTCATATGCTCCGATGTATTCGTTATCTTTTTTCTTTAGGTCAAGGAAGTCTCTTTCCATCTTAAGTTGGAGGGTCCGAGGAAAATATGTATCAAAAAACATTTTTTGTAAATCCTTCCATTCCAACACCTCGATCTCCTCCTCAGGCTTCATATTTTTGATCAATGTCCACTATTGATCAGATTCACCCTCCATATGATATGCATCCAAAATAACCTTCTCTTTTTCAGAACATTGATGGATGATGAAGATCTTTTCAATGGAGATGATCCATTATCCGGTGATTGAGGGATTATAAGATCCATTAAAATTAGGAGGCCTTTATCTCATGAAGCTCTCGAAAGTGACTTGTTCTTTCTTAGGGGGGTTGAATATTCCTCTTGACCCATGTTTCTTTTCAAATATTGAGTTAACTGAGATATTATCATGACAAAGTTTGTGATTCCTGCTCCCATCAGATTGGGAATCTCATTAGAACAGTCATCACATTGGTCTTTTCATTGGTTATTAGCCCAAGTCCTCCTATTACCAGCCATTGGCTGGAATAAAAGGAAAGTTATGGGTAACACATAAAGGGTAATCCATAGGAAAAAATGGTTGACTTATAAATTAATTTTATTTCCTTAACCTATGAATCTATAAGCTCCAATCTATGTTATCTATGATCTACTATCTAACATATATTCTTAGGGGAATTTTTTTTAATTACTTTAATAATGGTTCATACTAAGCTTGTGAATTTACCAAATCATATTCCTCGGGTGTGTCGTAACCAAGATTTTAGCAAAGCCAATTTTCATGTACCAGGATACCCCAGGTCAAGCCCGAAACTCCTTGTCAGGGTTTTTACTCCTAGGTACATATGTGCCAGAGCCGCATCTACCTTGTCGTATCCAGAAAGGGATTTATTTTTTTGATAAACCACTTACTCAATACTCACAAAAAAATTAAGAATATTCTTATTATACTTAGTCTTATCCCTAAGGCTTTCATTAGGGTTTTCTAATCCTAATCCCAAAATTGACTAAGCATATCCTCTGATACTAAATATAATAACTCTGCTCTTTATTGCTCACTTAGACATTATTTATTACATAAAACTTTACTTGAAACAGCATAGAAGATCGATATGTCTAATGTATTTTGGGCCTAGGAACATTAAATAACAAATTAAAACATAAATCACAACATCTTATTGAAAACTTCCTTTACATTACCACTACATTCCCTCATACTTAGCATTGTATGGGATAACCTCTAAAAATAAATGTGAAAAGGATGAGCTATAAATCCCAGTAAGGGATTAAACAAGTCATAACATGAAGAATAAAATACATGTTAGGAAATAGGCATATCAATGGAGCATAAAATAAAAATGAACATAAAGTCATTATATAGCATGATTAACATAACATGGAAATGTGGAAACAACACTTAACAAGGAATTAGCATGAGCCAAGGATCATTGCACATAGAGCATGAGTAAACCCTCATTGCACTTGAATTATCATGGGTAATCCCCATTGCACTTGACTTGTCATGATTAAAACCTCATTTCACTTGAAGTATCATGATTATAATCTTTATCTAATGCATTGGAGCACTATCAGGGCGCACCCTTCATAAACATTTCATTTCATGCATAAGTGTGCCACATGGATCATACAACATGGAGTCATTCATCATAATTTATTACATGATAAAGGGATGTGGAATATATACATGAATATTTATAATCAATAAGTAAATATGCATAAAGGTGAATACCATTGATAGATAAATGGGCATGGTATTCACTACACAATGTAACGGAGAGTATGTTAATGTGATCCGAAAGGATTCACTTGGTCTCCACTATTTTCTCCCCCTGTGATTTGTTCCCCTGGGGTTCCTTTCTTGCATAATAATAAAAAATAATTTTCAGTCAGTCAGTCACTACACAATGACATTTTCTTGGAAAATTACAGTGCAATTTCGGCAGTGTAACGGCGTGACATAATAATTCATAAAAATGGTTGATGAGAGAGAAAGGGGTGTCTCATCATATGTACATGAAATTGAAAGTAATGGGGTCGTATAGATACATATCCTAACATATGTAATGGAATATGGATTCATAATACAAAAGAATTTCTTGAATGTAAATGAGAAGAGATAAATTCCTTACGAAGTTTCGGTATGGTAATGGATGTACATCGGAGGCATTAATGAGAGATAAATGGGTATATAATCATTCAAACATAAAGAGGGGAGTATGGGGAGGTTCGAAATCATACCCCAACATTTATAATTGAAAATGAAATGGCATAACAATATTAAGAAACTTGGATAAAATGAGAAAGGAAGGAATCCCTTACTTGGAAATGTGACCCCAAAGGCTTGGGAGAGGCTTGAGAGAGGGTTCTTGGGAGCTTGGGGCACCTTGGGAAAATTATAGAGAGAGGAGGGTAGAGGTTTGATGAACTCCAAAGTCTTTGAGTGAATAGTAAGTGGGATCTTGGGTGAGTTTATATAGGAAAGGAGAGGGAATTATTTACTATTTAGGTTTGGGATGCCACACATTAAACTAATCAAAACCACAAACCATACCATGGTTTTTTTAAAATTGGAGTGGAAAAAAATATTTTATGATTCTAATTTCCGAACTTCTTAAAAAATATGATTAGTTATGTGGAGGTGAGTCACACTCTCAAGGAAATCAATTTAAAAAGCTAAAATGTTTTATAAGTCTTGGAGGGTCCACTAAAGCTTTGTAAAATAAATCAAACAAACCTTAAATCACATTATTTTAATGGTAAAACATATATTGGCCTAACATAAAGTTTATAGTATTTTAATACATCAATATTGGGTTATTATGGTGTTATAAAACACATTATATATTTAAACGGTATTTAATTTTTACCCAAAAATTCTACTGTCTCATAAAATTATGAAAAATTCACCATTGGACAATTTCGAAATCCTTATTCAAAAAATAATTCTCATTTTATCTAAATAATTTTCTAATTATTTTAATTTTCACTTTTAAAATAAAAAACTGACATTTATCGAAAATTCATTGGTATTGATTCAAAGCTTAATAAAAATTACAATCATATTCATAATAATTATATGTTCATTTATATTATATAAAAAGTAATTTAGTAATAATATTTAGTTAAAATATTTTTAATTGAAAAATCCATTAATTCATCAAAATATATTTCTTAAATGAATATTAACTTAAAAATATTATTTGTGCTTTAAAAACTATTTATAATGTAAAAATAATAAAATGAATGCATGTTATTTATTATATAAAAATAATAATTCACATAATCAAAGTGATAGGGTCTTGCTACATAACCCCTTATAACAACCGCATAAGACCTAAGGGTAAGTTGTGTGATGGTGACAGACTCTTGGGGTGGTTCAGGTAACATCGCTCGGGTGGTAATCTTTATCAACTTCCACTTCTCCCGTAGTTGTTTTCGTTCGGGATTAATGTGTTTGATCTTGTATTTGGCTTCGTCAAGAGTGAAGCCCAAAGATGCCACCTCCTTTCTAAGCTCTGACAAATAGGCTTCATAAGGGGAAATTCTACTGGATAAGGCCATCACTTCCTTTGTCTGAGTAAATTAGATTTGTTAAAATACTATTTTTATACTAATCATATGATCACTGTTTAATGACTATATTATAAATGGAAACAATTCTTAATGGTATTTTGAAATCCAAAACCAAATAAGTGCATATTTTATATAACCATTTTACGTAATAATAAATTTAATTATATCAGGAGAAATTTTCATTAATGAAATTTTGGGTTATTACAGTGCATGATAATGAATATGTAGGGGTATTCACATTTTGATATGAGTAGGATTCCCCACAAAAATTTGGCTCTCATTGATGAACATAGTTAAAAGTAATGAAGATCCTTGTTTAGGCCTAAAATAAATTATCTAATCATCACTATATACCCTATGAATATGGTAATCAAGCCATATGTAGTTATTACGCATGATCCCTATGTAGATATGACTCTCACATAGGGGTAGGGCCTTTTATTTTTTTCCCAGTGTTGTAGCTGGGACTAGAATTTTGAGATCTAGGCATAAAAAAATATCCTATGGTGACATGAATCAATCCACACAATGTTCTCATATATGATCCCTTATGTGGATCAAACTCTCACATAGGGATGAGGGTATCTTATTTTTTGTATAAATATAGCTCAGGTATAGTAAATTTCCATTGAAGAGGTATCCTGGATCAAGAAAAAAAGAAACTGAATATGGGTGAGTTTTTTATGCCAATATAAAGGTGGGACCACTTTTTCCTCATGAAGTTTCATTGGAGAAAACATTTTCCCCATGAATGGTCATTGGAGAAAACTCCTTAGGGTATAGTAAGCCCTTAATCTAGAAACTAATTATACATATCTAGATCATACATAATAGGTAAGGTAAGTACTACAAGTTAACCACATTTTGTACATTTTAAGTTCTTGTGATAAGGACCACTTTGTAGTTTAAATTCATTAAGTTAGGACTTAAGATGTCACGCCATTTAACATCATGTAACCAGTATTTGTTCCATGTAGTTTTAATATCATGTGTTAAGGGAACCTTTTTTGTAGTTTATCATCATGAAGTAAGGACATTGACATGATATTTAATGTCATGTGACTAGGACATGGGTGCACTTAGCTTAAGGTCTTAAAATAAAGACCTTTGTATGTTGTGAAATTTAAATTATTGCAACCATAAATTTTTTTCATGGCAGAAGTTATGCAAATTATTTCTTAAAAAACACCATGTTAGTGTGTGGGAGCATTATTTGTTCCCCATATATCATGTAAATGAGTAATATTAATTGGGATAGACTTTACGAATTATTTAATTCCCTTACCACTTAGGTTTTGGCTTCAGATAATTCTTCCAGAGTATCATTAGGGTTGTGATAACTAGTTCCAATTATCCTTAGTGGAATGAACAAAGGGGAACCTTTTTGTTCAAGGGTCACACAATATTATTTTTATGGACTTAATGGTTGTGTTGCGTATGCAAAATTTTCTCATCAAGTCTTTATATCTCATTAATTCACTTCTATAATTGTTCATCATTTGAGAGTTTTCCACATATAGAAATTTATATTGAAGGAAACTATATTTTGATGGTTAACATTACCTCTATTATTTAGACCAGTAAGTATGGATTCACTTGTTTGGTAGTGTGAATTGTGGTATATAAGGACAATAAAGTGATTAGGATCTTGTTCGGTCAAGACCTCTTTTCCTTTTCCACCATTTTATGGAGTATATTTGACATAGTTTTATTGAAGGCCTCTATATGTCCATTTTTTCTACATGATAGTGAGTCAAATGGTTGGAATTGATGTTATAATCTTGATACGGCCTCTTCAACTTAGAAAAATATAATTTAGTACTATTTTTCATCAATATTGTGTCAGGGTCACTAAATCTAGTGATCATATTGGACTTTATGAATTTGATGATATTTTGTGTCCCAACTTCTTTAATGGGTATGGCCTTAGACCATTTGGAAAAGAAATTGGTAGTAGTAAGGATGTAATTAAAATACTTAGTTGTGGCTAGGGGATATGGCCCCATGACATCCATTCCCAATATGGTAAATGGTAAGGAATATTTAGCATTATGTAGTAGATCTGGGGGCTAATGAATGAAGTTTTCATGGATCTTACATGTGTTTAATTTCATAGAGAACTCCAAACATCCCCCTTTCATCATTGGATAGAAGTAAATAGGCCTCCTAATTTGGTGGGAGAGTTTTGTTCTAGGTCGGTGAGTGTCATAAGATCTCACATGGAATTCTTTAAATATAGAAAGAGTCTCTCCTTCTATAATGAATCTGAGGATAACTCTATTGAAGCCTCATCTATAGATGTAAATATGTTCATTTAACCCATCCTGAAGGGTGAAGTTCATTTTATGGTGTTGAATTTTTTCACTATTGGATTTATATGACAGGAGGGTTCCTTCATGGAGGTAATATATTATGTGACTCATCCATCTAGGAACAGATATCAACTATTCATACCTTAGAGTAGTATTTCCCTGATTGATTTCCTCCATGTTGTAGACAATGAAAGGTAATACTACCCTTCAACGTGTAATGTGAAAGACAAACTCATCCTGATTGGGATTGGTCAGAACTATGGTTTTATTTTCCAGTGCATCGAAACAAGCATTCTATGATTTATCAACATGATACATAGATCATTCATAATGTAATTTCACCATAAGTCATCTCACATTCCCTATGAGAGGTATCAATTCTTCATTCCTGATGGAATATTTTTCATTGATCAATTTGATCACTGGCTCTAAGTCACCTTTGACATTCAGATAGGCTATTTGCAGCTGCAGTGAAAGCTCCAAGCTAGAAATAAGGTCTTATAATTCAACTTAATTATTAGTATTTCCTTATAATTATGAGAAGTATTAGGGAAAAATTTCCTTATTTGAGTGGGAAATATAAAATACTTGTACCATCCAAATTGAACATCGAGTTTTCCACCCTCTTCCCGATTGGACTTTGGGAGGCTCCCTCAAAATATATCTCCCACATTTGAGGGGTTTCATGGGCATAAAAACCTATTCATCTAGGATTTAAAATTCTTCTAGAATGTTTTTAGGGGTAGGATGTTCTATGAGTAAATTATCCAGTTCCTGCCATTGGATTTCCTTTTGTGGCATGAGTTGGATTTCATACTATTATAGAATAAATACCCATCAGGTCAAACACCCAATTAGTATAGGGAGACTAAGAATACACTTGATCACATTGATACAAGATACCGAATGGACTTCATGATGTTGTGATTAATGACTTATTTTTTTCAATATGAATATGAGTGTGAGTTAATTATTCTCAATATTAGAATATTGAGTCCTGATATTTATCATCATTTGAATGAGATACTACATGTTGTTTTCATTCCCCACATCATTTTTTTATGGTAGGATGGAACTGAGTGATCGTTCCATGGTGGACATGTATAGTATGAGTGACTTTCCTTCTACTAGTATCATAATGATTGGTGGTTGTAATAGGTTCTGCTTGTGGTTCTTGAAATCTTATTGGGAGTCCTCATCCCACTGGTAAGTGACTCCCTGCTTCATAATTTTAGTAAAGGGGAGATAGCTGCTATCTAGGTTTACTATGAAACACCTGATATAATTAATGATCCCTAGTATCCCTCTCAATTATTTAATATTCTAAGGAGGATACATCTACAAAAGTGAACTATTATTTCATGAATCAAATTTGATTTCATGGTTATATAACAAAAAGCTATGGAATTTCCCTGACATTACTCTAAAATAAAAAGTTAGAGGATTTATTTTTAGGCTATGTTGTTGTAAGGTGTTAATGATTATTGATGATCGGTGAGTTTATCACAAAAATTTCAAAATATAACCACTAATTTTTTGACATAGCACTCTACGATTCATCCCAATAAGGGTTAAAATATATTATGTATTGTGCACTGATAAGTATTTCTAGAATTATTGAAGTCAAAGGCCATGACTTGGTAGAAAAATATTCCTTGAGGGTCTCTAAAGTTATTTGATTCCTCGTCTTTAGGGTCCATATTGATATAGTTATACCTAAAATGTCCATATATAAAGTAAAGGTCTTGGAATCTGGTAGTTACATTAATCAAAAGTTTCATGATCGGTGTAGGTAAATCATTATTCATGTAGGGTTGATTAAGTCCCTAAAAATGATGTAGAGCATGATCTACCCATTATTTTTATTAATGGTAATGGTGTTGGAAATCCATTTTGGGTGTTGTACCTCTCAAAAAATCTATCTTGATAAATTTTTAAAATTTGTATTCTACCTTGGTAGTGTGAGAGAGGTTCATTCTCCCAGATTCATGTTTGAAACCATGATGGTCATCTAGTAATCCCAGATGATGAGTGACCAAATCAAGGTTCAGTCTGGGAATATCTATATAATTCCATGAAAACACATATTGATGATGCTTTAAAAATTAATTATACATTTTCTTCTCTTCAAGAGGTATAGTGGAACTGATAAACATATGTTGTAGGTTCTTTTATGTTTCCAGATTCACCTACCTGATCTCATCAATTCTATTGGAGTAAACTTCCTAAAATAATGTAGGGTATTCCATATGGTTCTCCTCTTATTCTTTCATATCTACATTAGTGGGGGTATCTCTAGTCATGGTGGATAACATAGGGTAATCTCTATCCCTAACGAAGGGTAAGAGACTATGAGAAGGGTCATTGACATCCCAAACCATTAGGTACACCATGTGGGTATTTTGGGGATTCTTACTTCCCTTACTACTATCACTAGGGATAGGATAGGTATGGATATTCTAAGTTTTAGGGGTTTTCTTCAAGAAATTTTTAATTTCAATTGATTAAGTAGAAAAATTCATTGACTCAAATGGATAATTGTGAAGGTTCCAAGAGTAGCGGAAGTGCGTGGGTGGATGTTCCCACTTGGCCTTTTGTCATTAACAATGATCAATTCGGGATCAATACGACGATAAACACTAGTCTCCACGGATTGAATCATAGAAATGGAAAAAGAAAAGGAAAGTCCCAGAACCACAAAGTAGGATCGTTACAAGTTGATTATAATTAATTTAATAAATTGAAAAGAAATACCTTTTGGGTGTTCTTTCTTCGTTGATGTTCTTGATCACGTTCCGATGTGATTCGCCATTGTGTCACAGTAGCCAAGTATAGACTTCCTCTAGCAGTGATACATATGTGTACCTCGTATCTCGGGGCGTCGCCAAAGGAGACTTCAGGTGCTAGCGTGGAGAAACATTTGCTTGCATTGTCTTCCTTAGATAGTCTTGATCTGATGGAAGAGGATCTCTCTCGGTCTTGAGAGCGTTCTTGGAGGAAGAGGTTCTTTCAGCCTTGAAAGAATTCTCCAGAATTGTTGTGCACAATGATTCTCTTATGTTGGAAAAGAGTTGGGGTTGTGAGGATATTTATAATCGAGTTTGAGTTTGTAGAGTTATGACAATAAATAAACGCGTTATGCATTTCATTTATTTCATTAACTCTTATTGAAAACCCCCATGTCAAATAATTAATTCCTTGACATGCGCTCATGCTGATTATAATAAATATCATTTAATAAAACAATATTATATCCTCAAAATCCTGATAGGAAATACTACACGGCATGTAATAATAAATACACGGCGTATACTTGTTTTTCATTGAAAACTACATAGTGTGTACATTAAATGTACATGGCGTGTATATCATGTTTTCATTTATTCATTTCCTTTAAAAAATGAAAACTACACGGCGTATACATTTAATGATACACGGTGTGTACTTGTATTCAAAATAAAAACTACATGGCATGTAAAAATTAATACATGGCGTGTACTTGTTTTCATTTTATTCTTCCTCCAACATTAAAACGATTTAGGTTTCCTTGAATAATTAATAAAACATGTATGGGAATAATCTTTATTCTACTTGAGATACTTGAATACACTTAGTGTGTGACCCTCTAGGCCTCTTTCCTGTTGGCATTAGGCAGGCTTGCCTAATGTCCAAGATTACTGTCTAGAAATGGGTCAAGGCACCCAAGAGAAAGAAGTTGACGTCGCATTGACGTATCACCTCATACGAATTCTTACTGTGTAATTTAATCCCTTTTTCTCAACATCTCATCAAGCAGGTTTCATGGAAGTGTCATAAACCTATATTCTTGATCCTTCATTCTTTGACTACCTAAAATAAACTCGTCGTTTACACCATGGCCATGGAATTTAATGTGACAGTTCTATTTCAATCAAAGGGCCGAGATATCAACTTCCATAAATGGAAGGGAAAATCTTTCCTTGACTTATCCATTAACAACATGTCACTCGTGACACACCCAACGTACTCTACTTCTTGTCAACTGTCTGCATGACGGTTTTCGTCAGTAAATCTAATTGTGTGAGTCATGAGATGAGTTAATGATAATCTTCCAGTATAAGGACCATTACACATGCTCGCAGATAGTAATTTCTGATGACATTAAGACATGCGGAATTACTACTGGCGGGCCTGTTCTCATAATCTCCCATCTTGGAGATTACCAAGTGATAACTCCATGAGAGAGAGTCTCGTCTTCTTACGAGTACTCACACATGACGGTCTATATACTATGTGTCCTATCATAGTATGTCATCCAACTACAGAACTTTATTTAATAATATTGTTATAGCATTTCAAGGTTCACATCATAGCGGGGATCTGCCATGACCTTATTAATGCAACAAATATTCCAGGACATTATTATATTATAGTCATGCAGAAAAATGAACAATATATAATAAGTGAACATTCATGTAATCAAAGTACAAAACAATTGGTTCTCAGGACACTAACCCTTACAAACTCCCACTTGGACTAGAGCCAACTACCTACGACTTTTAGTCTACTAAACCTCACATGATGATCATGTTTCTACTGAGTCAAGGCTTTAGTCAAGGGGTCCACCACGTTGTCTTCCATGGAAATACTGGTCACTGCAACTTCACCTCTTTGAGAAAAATCCCTCAAGAGATGATACTTCTGAAGTATGTGCTTTGTCCGCTGTTGTGACCTTGGCTCTTTTGCAAGTTCCACCACTACAGTATTATCACAATAGAGTGTGATAGGATCTTTTTTGCTCGGTACTACATCCAGCTCTTGGAAAAAGCTTCGCATCCATACTGCTTCTTTAACTACCTCAGAAGCTACGATATACTCAGACTCCACTGTAGAATCTGCCACCACACTTTGCTTTGAGCTCTTCCAGCTCACTGCACCTCTATTCAAACTGAAGATGTATCCAGTCTGCGACTTCATGTCATCTTGATCAGTCTAGAAACTAGAATCTACATGTCCTTTGATGACTAGTTCCTCATCTCCTCCATAAACCAGGAACATATCCTTATTACGCCTTAGATACTTAAGGATAGTTTTGACTGCCATCCAACGGCGGTCTCCTGGATCAGCTTGATATCTGCCTACCGCACTTAATACGTAAGCAACATCTAGCCTCGTACATAGCATAGCATACATGACTGACCCAATCGTGGATGCATAAAGAATCCTTGCCATTCTCTTTATTTTCTCATGTGTCTGAGGACACGTTTTCTTGGAAATATGAATGCCATGTGACATAGGCAACAATCCCCTCTTGGACTGTTTCATACTGAATCTGTTTAGTATCTTGTCAATTTATGTACTTTGACTCAAGCCCAGCATTCTATTGGATCTATCATGATGGATATTGATCCCAAGAATATATGTTGCCTCGCCCAAGTCTTTCATGGAGAATCATTTATGAAACCATGCCTTAACTGACTGTAAGACAGGTACTTCGTTTCCAATTAGTAATATGTCATCAACATATACAATTAGGAAAACAACTTCACTTCCACTAAAGCTTTTGTAGACAAAAGGATCACATTCATTCTTAACAAATCCAAATTCCGTTATGGCTTCATCAAAATGAATGTTCCATGACCTTGATGCTTTCATTAATCTATAAATGGATTTCTGTAACTTTCATACCTTGTTGGCATCCTTTGGAGTCACAAACCCTTCAGGTTGTGTCATGTAGACATATTCCTGGAGGTTCCCATTAAGGAATTCTGTTTTGACATCCATTTTCCAAATTTCATAGTCATGTTAAGCGGCAATGGCCAATAGAATTCTGATGGATTTCAGCATCGCAATTGGTGAAAAGGTTTTATCATAGTCAATTCCTTGATGATGTCTAAGACCTTTTGCAACCAGTCATGCCTTATAGGTGCTGACTTGCCCCTCCATGTCCAGTTTCTTCTTGAATATCCATTTATTACCAATAGGCTTTACATCAACTGGAGGATATACCAAAATCTAGACTTGGTTTTGGTACATGGAATCCTTTTCATAATTCATGGCTTCTTGCCACTTGGAAACATTTGTGCCTTCAACTACTTCCTTGTAGGTAAGAGGATCATCATTTTCAACCAATAATGAGTCACCATCCTTGGTGATAAGAAAACCATATCATCCTGGTTCTCTCACCTCTCTAGTGATCCTACGCAGTTCTTGTGTCTCTGGAACAGATTGTTCTTCCATGGGGATTTGTGGAATCTGTTCTAATACCAACTCCTGTGTATCCTGAGCCCCAACTTTATCGAAGTCTATCTCGCTCCCACTATCTCTTTTGGATATGTGCTCCCTCTCAAGGAATATGGAGTGTATTTCCACTGTAACCCTTTTTTCTGAGGGTTTGTATAGGTTATATCCCCTTGTTTCCTTGGGATATCCTATAAAGATACACTTTGTGCCTCAGGGTGAAAGTTTGTTACCTGAAGAGGACTTAACAAATGCTTCGCTACCACACACATATAAATTTGATAACATGGCTTTGTGTCCACTCCATAACTCATATGAAATACCATTTATCAATTTAGTTGGTACTTGGTTTATTATGTGTGATGTTTTTTGTAATGCATATCCCCAAAAGGATAATGGAAGACTCGCATAACTCATCATTGATCTCACCATGTCCAACAGGGTGTGATTCCTCCTTTCACTTACACCATTCCACTGGGGTGTGTACGGAGGAGTGAGTTGAGATAGAATCCCAAACTCCCATAAAAAATCAATGAAGTCCTGATTAAGATATTCTCCTCCTCTGTCTGAGCGGAGTTTCTTAATCTTCTTACCAAGCTGGTTCTCAACTTCATTCTTGTATTCTTTGAACTGATCAAAAGAATCTGGCTTATACCTCATTAAGTAGATATATCCATATCTACTAAAATCATCAGTAAAAGTTATGAAGTACGAGAACCCACCCCTTGCTTCAACTGGAAATGGTCCACATACATCTGTGTGAAATAATTCTAGAATCTCTCTATCCCTTTCACCTTTCCCACTAAATGGGGCTTTGGTCATTTTGCCTTATAGACACGCATAACATTACACCAAGTGGTTTTAGTTCGAAAGAATCTAAATAGCCATCTTGATGTAATTTTGTCAAATGTTTCTCATCGACATGACCCAGCCGGTGATGCCAAAGTTGGGTGTGGTATGAGTCATGTGAATTTACTTTGTTATTGATTTCCATTACTTTGTTTGTTTATTCTAACACATAAATGTCGTTATATAAATGTGCCCTACCAAAACAAATGCGATCTTTATAAAAGTAGCAACATTCATTTCCAAACTTGAACATGAATCCATCAGTATCTAATCTGGATACTGAAATAATGTTTTTAGTAATATAAGGCACATAATAACAACCCTTTAACACCAAGATCATTCCAGTTGGCAATGTGAGGTGGTAGTCCCCGACAGCTACAACAGCAAGTCTGGCTCCGTTGGATGCTTGTAGATCTACCTCACCTCGATCAATATTCCTGAATCTACTTGGTTCCAGTATTTGGATACAGATTTGAGCACCACAAGCAGTATCTAATACCCAATTAGTAGAAACAGATAGATTGCATTCGATAATAAACACACCTGAAGCTTCCCCTTTCTTCCTTGGATGGGTGCAGTTTTTCTTCCAGTGGCCCTTCTTGCCACATGCAAAACAAACAGCATCTTGTTCCCTTGCCTCCCCATTGATATTCCTTTTCTTGGAAGGCCTTGAAGAAGCTTTGGGATTAAAGATATTTTCCTTCCCTTTCCTTTTATTCACCATGAGGATAGAATGCTTTTCACGCTTCATGTCATTGTCCACTTGGTGAATAAGGATAAGAAGATTAGACAATGATTTCTTGATGTTGTTCATGTTGAAGTTCACAACAAAGTTTGAGAAGCTCTGGGGGAGTGATTCAAGAATGAGATCAGTACACAGTTTTTCGGGGAGTTTAAACCCTAGAACCTCCGAGCGCTCAATGTAGCTAATGAGCTTGACTACATGAGGCCCAGCTGGGGCACCCTTTCCAAGATTGATCTGAAATAGAGCCTTGGAGATCTCAAACCTTTTCTGTCTAGCTCTCTCATAGTATAGACCACGGAGGTGCTCGATCATGTTTTAGGAATCCATGTCTTCATGAGACTTCATGAGCTCACTAGACATAGAATACAACATCAAACATTGAACATAGAGTGCATCGCTCAAATGTTGATCATAGACGAGGAAATCTTTATCACTCGCCCCTTGGGAAGGGGGATCAGGAAGTGAGGACTCCAGCACATAAAACTTTCGTTCATGGCGTAGGATAACCTGAAGGTGCCTAAACCATTCTTGAATATTACTGCCGGTGAGGATGCTTTCTTTATCCAGAATTTATCGTAGAGAAAAGGTGGTTGACGAGTTTTTCATATTGATTCTACAAATTAAAAAGGCAGATTTATCAATACTTTCTTGATTACATTTTATGAAAAATAATAAATGAATTTATTAATTCTCCCACTATTTTATCAAGCCCCAATGGACCTCACCATTGAACTCAGAATGTCCAGTTTCGTTGACATTCTAGTTGCAAGGATCCATATTCCCTTCGCATAACCCCAACAAGGGTTGGTCAAGCTATTTGAAGGTATTTAGGTAGGTAGGTCTTTGCCAACTGTGAGCTTACAGTTCCTTAATTTGTTGAGTGGACTCCCCAATCCTGAAATCCTGACTTGGATTTCCTCAACTCTTGCCTCCAATATTACATCAAGTCTAGCAAGGGCTACTCCTCTTGATGTAATATGGTTAAGTCAACCCAAAACCTTTCATAAGGGATTCCTTTATAAAAGTAAGTGTCCCAACAAGGGTTGGTCAAACACATAGTTTTATTGAGTCTTTCCCTTAATCAAGTAACAGGATGCTTGGTCTGACTTAATATGGTATTTGAGGGGTTTTATTCTTTATTCGTAGTTTTACATTATCACATGCTTGTTAACATTAAGTGATTCCTTCTTAAGTGATTAAACATGTTCTGATAATGTTTATGCATAGTCCTGTTTTTATTTTATTCCATCTTTTCATGCTTTTTTATTTTATTAATTATGTGATCGCGACAACACATACATAATAAGTAGACCATGCAATCATACAGAAATAAAATAAGATGGCATGATCATGCACTTCTATTGGTTATCTTATCTAGCAGTTTTGATAAGATAACCCCGACCTAGGGAAAACACCTTGAACCTGATGGTTCGTGTTTTGCAGCTCCCACCTGTCCACCTTTGTATCTTCTTGGGTTGGTTTCTCCTCAGTTTCGGATTTCGAACCATCTCCTCTGGCTTGAGATATCCTCCATTACATGGGGTTTACATTAAAGAAACCATGGGCACGCAGGCCCTACATTTTATTGGAAGAAGGCTCGCAGGCCAACGAATTAAAATTAAACAAATTTAAATGAAACCATACACACATACAAGGGGTCTTTGGTCTAGCTCATGATCACCCATAGAATGAAACAACATTTACACATATTTAGAATTCAAATTCTTTTAATAATTCTTTCATTTTAGATAAGTCGTGCTCGAATTAAATTAATTATGATCTTATAATTAATCAATTCTTTATCTTAAATTCCTTTCTGAATTTCCTTGAGATTCTTCTCATCCATATTCCTTGTACAGGTCTTTGTACTTTTGGAGGAAACCTGGTGAAATTTCTAAAAAGTACACGGCGTGTATTTCTTTTCACCCTTTATCCAAAGTACACGCCGGGGGCTTTGGCGTGTTTTCTGTACTTTAGAAATTTTGAAGTACACATTGTGTAGATAAATCATACATGGAATGTACTTCCTTGTTACGCGGTAAACGGGCTGGTGATCCTGTGTACGTGGTACGTGGATTCTCCTTTGTACACGGTTTCACTTGGGCCGAATTAGACTACATGGCGTGTTTCTCCAACATAAAAGCCGTATATTTCTATTTTCCACACGCCGTTCATTTCTGGTCAACACGAGGTAATAAATACATAGTAATACTCAATTCACACAGCGTGGTTTGGTGGACCAGTGCCAGTTCGTTGAACCTAAGAACATGATGTGTAGTTTTAATTACACGTCGTGTAATCCTGTGTTGTACGGATAGAAAGAGCGGATCCTCCGGATGAGTTCCTCGTTTTTATTTTAATCAAAATTAAAATTAAAAGTTCTTTTATGTGATATGAATCAGGAAATGATGGATGAAGAATAGATATCGTTTATTCATATTTATAGAACGATTTATTTCGAATGGAATCAAATATAAATGAGTAAATTATCAAAAAAAATTAAATAACTATAATCAACGTTGTAACTTCACTCTGATACCATTTGAAGGTTCCTGGCGTAGCGGAAGCACGTGGGTGGATGTTCCCACTTGGCCTTTTGTCATTAACAATGATCAATCCGAGATCAATACGACGATAAATGCCAGTGTCCACGGATCGAATCATAGAAATGGACAAAGAAAAGGAAAGTCCCGAAACCACAAAGTAGGATCGTTACAAGTTGATTATAATTAATTTAACAAATTGAAAAGAAATACCTTCTTTGTGTTCTTTCTTCATTTATGTTCTTGATCACTTTCTGATGTGATTCATCATTGTGTCACAGTATCCAAGTGTAGACTTCCTCTAGCGGTGATCCACACGTGTACCTTGTATCTCGGGACGTTGCCAAATGAGTCTTCGGGTGCTAGCGTGGAGAAACCAATGCTTGCGTTGTCCACCTTAGATAGTCTTGATCCAATGGAAGAGTATCTCTCTTGATCTTGAGAGTGTTCTTGGAGGAAGAGGTTCTTTCGGCCTTGAAATAATTCTCCAGAATTGTTATGCACAACGATTCTCTTGTGTTGGAAAAGAGTTGGGGTTGTGAGGATATTTATAATCGAGTTTTAGGTTGTAGAGTTATGACAATAAATAAACGCGTTACATATTTCATTTATTTCATTAACTCTTATTGAAAACCCCCATGTTGAATAATTAATTCCTTAACATGCGCTCACGCTGATTATAATAAATATCATTTTATAAAACAATATTATATCCTCAAAATCTCAACTGGAAAAACTACACGGTGTGTAATAATAAATACACGGTGTGCACTTATTTTTCATTGAAAACTACACGGCGTGTACATTAAATGTACACGGCGTGTATATCTTGTTTTCATTTATTCATTTCATTTCCAAAATGAAAACTACACGGCATGTACATTTAATGATACATGGCGTGTAATTGTTTTCAAAATAAAAACTACACGGCGTGTAATAATTAATACACGGAGTGTACTTGTTTTCATTTTATTCTTCCTCCAAAATTAAAACGATTTAGGCTTCCTTGAATAATTATTAAACCACGTATGGGAATAATATTTATTCTACTTGAGATACTTGAATACACTTAGTGTGTGACCCTCTAGGCCTCTTTCTCGTTGGCATTAGGTGGGCTTGCCTAGAGTCCAAGATTACTGTCTAGCAATGGGTCAAGGCACCCAAGAGAAAGAAGTTGACGTTGCATTGACGTATCACCTCATATGAACGCGTACTGTGTAATTTAATCCCTTTGTCTCAACATCTCATCAAGAAGGTTTCATGGAAGTGTCATAAACCTATATGCTTGATTCGTTGTTCTTTGACTACCTGAAATAAACTTGTCATTTACACCATGGCCATGGAATTTAATGCAACAGTTCTATTTCAATCAATGGGCCGAGATATCAACCTCCATAAATGGAAGGGACAAATACTTCCTCGACTTATCCATTAACAACATGTCACTCGTGACGCACCCAACATACCCTACTTCCCACCAACTGTCTGCGTGACGGTTTTCGTCAATAAATCTAAGTGCATGAGTCATGATATGATTTAATGATAATCTTTCAGTATAAGGACCATTACACACGCTCGCAGATAGTAATTTTCGATGACACCAAGACATGTGGAACTACTACTGGTGGGTCTATTCTCATTATCTCCCATATTGGAGATTACCAAGTGCGAACTCCATGAGAGAGAGTCTCATCTTCTTATGAGTACTCACACATGACGATATGTATATTATGTTTCCTATCATAGTATTTCATCCAACCGCAGAACTTTATTTAATAATATTGTTATAGCATTTCAAGGTTCTCATCATAGCGGGGATCTTCCATGACCTTATTAATGCAAAAAATATTCCAGGACATTATTATATTATAGTCATGCAGAACAATGAACAATATATAATAAGTGAACATTCATGTAATTAAAGTACAAAATAGTTGGTTCTCAGGACACCAACCCTTACACATTGGCCCAGCTTTTTTTGATAGGAAAAATTTAGATGACATAACAATTATCACATCGGCATGGGATGGTGATTTTTGAGGTCTAAAATGACATGCTTGGAATAGATCTACTACCTTAATGAGTTCTATAAGCAGCACATAGTCACTACTGAGTAAGATCTAAGAGTTTTTGGGGGTGGTTTCTATGATTTTAGGACTCTAACCTACATATCACCATCCATCATTAGTTTTTCCCTTACCTCTTGTAGAAAATTGCTTGGGCGTGTTAATATTCATAATATTCAAAGGGGGAACTATCACCCTATAGTATTCCAACCATTCTATCAATGGGTTTTTAAAATATTTGTGAAATGTTTATGGTTCTACTATGTGGATATAGATTCAAGGTCTTCCAAGTAGGAAAATGTATGTTGTGTCTAACTAGATAACCATGAACTAAAAATTAGATGTATAGTCCTTGAAATGGTCCTTAAGATAGATATTTTATATTGTAATTTGTTCCCTTTTGTCATACCCTTGAATGGTTAGCTTCATTGGAGAAAAATCATACTTCATGCATCCCAAATGTCGGAGGGTCCAGACAGGGATGGGGTTGACCCCTAAATTTTTTTTAACCAGATCCCTTTAGATGTTGATATTATCTGTATTTTTTAAAACATATAGAGGTCTAATATTTACCTAAAAAAATTCTTCATGATATTACTCTTTGAATAAGATGGTGGAACAGAATTCTGCTGGATTAATTCCCACTCGATAAACCTCAAATCTAGAAACTTCTGTCAAAAAATTCTGATGACTCCATAGAGCCTTAACATGACCCCCCCCCCCAACTCTTTTGAAATATATTGAGCATCTAGGATTGAGATATTGTGTGGGATAATTTCCAGTTAATTTAATATTTAATATTTCTGACCTAGAGGTTGGAACTTCCTAGTGAAATTTTTCTCCTTAACATGATACCTAGGGGCTGAAATGTTATAGGTAGATGACATAGGTGATTGGAAAGTGGTTGTGGGAGTATATGTTTTAGATGAATATTTCACATTGGTCTACCCATTTGTTTGGTCTAATCAAACAACTTTACATTCTCCAATAGATTGTCCAAAATAATGGGATTTTGGCGATCATTAGAAGACTCTAAGGAATTTCTATACTCTTATTAGGATCATTGAAGTGCTCACCCAAAGGTTTTTTCCACATATATGGATTCAGTGGGGATGTATCCATGATATTGGTTTCAACCATGATTGTGCCATACCTTGTTCCCTTAACTCCTACATCCTTGGCATCTAGATCCCTTATCAAGTATAAGGAACTCTTATTTAGGTTTCTATTCATCATTGGAGAAAGGGTATGCTAAGTGAAAAAGATTAACAAAGTTAAAAATTATCTCTTCATATGATGAGGATTCCATTTGGATAGATGGTTATCATACTCCTAATGATGAGGGAAAGAAATTTTCAAGAGTTAAAGTAAGTGTAGGAGTTGCATAATACTCTTCTTATTGTTACCTTTCTTTCTTTGAATGATTACATCTACCTCTACAGGCTGATTTAATGATGTATCCATAGATGTTGGGATTGTGAATATTTTATGAAGCTACATTCTAAGGGTATCCATAGGTTATTCAACTATCCTTTGGTTTATCCAATTATTGAACTTATATCCATTCCTCACAAGAACTTCTTTCTAGTAATCCTCTTCTTCTAACTAGGTGGTGGTCACACAAATGACTTGTGTTGAAGCTTTTCCCAATATCGCCTATCTATAATCAACCATACCCTAAAATATATATTTCAAGATGAATCATTCTGGGATGGTGTGACCCAATATCCTATGAAAAGGGAAATATTTAGGGTAGTCTTTAAGTTTGACCTCACAGGGTTTCCTGTGATTTGGTAGCTTGAGGGTATTTTTTTATGGATATGAGTAAATAACTAGAAACTTGTTCATTTTAGAAGGGATATACTTTGTTCTTCCCTTCCTCAAATCATGAGCATCCCTAATCTATCTTTACCTCTGTTCAAGGGCGGTTTTGTGATTTTTTCTGCTTGATCGGATGTGTCGAGTGATTCAGGGCCTACATGGGAATCCCAGAAGGCATTGTTACTAGTTTGAGTGTGACATCGTTGGTTTGTACTTTTATAGATAATTTTCCTTATACCATGGTCATAGGTCAAATTTTGGACCTAGTTTTCTGAATGACATATTCTAGGGATTGTTTCATTTTTATAAACTCATGGAATCCACCTAGGTATTTCATTGAGATTGATAGTGTCTAAAAATCATAGTGTAAGTTCTTAGAATAATTCTATAATAATTTCTCTTATAAGAGTGGGATTCTAAGTGAGTATGTTTGAACCATCCATATGGAGATAAAGTCATAGATATTCACATTTACATATTTGTTTTCAATTTTTGAGGTCAAAATTGTAGTTCTCCTTGTTGTGGAGATGAATTGATAGAGGAAATAATGATTAAGGTCTTCCCAACAGGCGATGGATCATGCTAAAAGACTTTTGTACCAAGTAAAGGCTAGGCCCATCAGAGTATGCACAAATAATCTCTATTTTATCACCTCTTTCTGGTCTTATTGTCCCATCATGTAGCCACATTAGGACACAAAGTGCATGAGATGTTTTTCTAAATCCCTTATATCATCAAAGGTTGAAAAGATAGGTTTTCAAAAATTAGGTTGGGGAAAGTTTCATTTGACCATTTAGGATATAGCTTCCTCTCAAGTTATATGGGTGTGAATCATCCCTTCTTATCTTCCATCTGAAAAGATAGGGAATTAATGGTATTGATGGGTTTTATAGGTACCACTGTCTAAAACAACCTATTGATCAAAGGGAGTTGGTGAGGCTTAGCATAGTTTCCCAGACATTATCCCCTTCTTATTTTGTATTTGGGTTAGGGATAAATGGTCACCTCGATAAAGAGTAAGTAGTCATCAGAATTGAGAGAAATATCATTCATCCTTAATTTTGTTTATGTAAACTAGTTTTATGGATCCAAAGCTTGGATGATTCTAAAATTACACTCACTCAAGCAGATTAGATACCTCTTAATGTGTAAGAGGATATATATATATATATATCCTCTTAAATGTGATACCTAGTGTGAATATTTCCCCTGAGTAATTCTTCATTGATCCATATGTGGTTGTATATCTCACTCTCTTATTCTTCTAAATGTTCATACATGAAGGGAATTTTTTCCCTTCTTTGTGATGATTTGGATATAGTGACCCATTTCCCTTTATCATTTCTTTAATTCTACTTAGGAGGTGGAAAATCATAATTCAAAGGTTCCAGGATATGGTTCCTCCTTTGATTCACTATATGTGAAGCCTCAGTTTGTGCATCAAAATCTCCTACCTCTCAAGGTAATGTTTCAACATTTTTTTCCCTCTACATTCACATCTTGGTATGTATGTTTTGATATATTCATGGTAACAACATCCACTAAGTCATACTGGGCTATAGTTTTCACCCCGTCATTGACTAGGTGATGGGATATCTTCTTACCACAGATCTCCCCTTAAAGGTTTATATTAGGATCTTCCATCTTTTCCATTTTCATTTTAGTCCATCTGGGATTATGACCCCTATAGGGTTTGATTTTATTTACTAGACATTCCCCCTATTATGGTCTGTGTATAGTGACCCTAAGGTAATCTATGGACATGCTTATTAAGTGGGCCCTGCTTGACAGGGGTATGTTGTGAGGAAAGAGGAATGATTTGGGTACTGGCTATTGGTACTCTTTACTGAGCAAGGAGAAGACTTGTCTCCTTGGGGTAGATGATAAAAATTCCCCCATCCTTGTGTGTTGGGGTTGATTTAGAGCCTCTGTTGGTACAATATGATCTAATTTTTGAAGATTTTATGGATCTTAGGATGATAGTAGAGATAAAAATATCCTCATCCCTATAGTTTGGGGTTCATTTAGAGCCTTATTAAATTTCTTTAGGACCCTCATAGGGTTTTATGGTCCTGGGGGTGAAGGTGACGGTAAAAATTACCACAACCCTATGGAATGGGTTTTCTCCCAAATGGATTCTTTGGAGAATTCCATTATGATCTACCTAATTTGGTGTAATTTAGTTTCTTCATGGGCCAGATGCAGTGCCTGCTCATGATGGGAGTCACTTTCCATGGTGATACATCAAGAAAATAGGGACTTTGGTTTCATTATGCTAGATGTGTTCCCTTTTGGTCAAGATACATGGATTAAGAGAATGTTATCTTTACTCTCCCTCCGCTCATAAAGCTTTTTAATTTTTTAAATGGGGGAGGCTCATTGGATCAACTGATTAAATCATTCATTATTTGGTCTCGTGATCCCTCATGTGGCTATGAAATTACAAGATGTTATGTTTGGGGAACTTTTATGCCCTATGGATGGGGTGAAGTGAAATTCTCTATAGTCTCCCCATCCCCGAATACGTATACCTGACAAGACCTTGGGGATTAGTTAATGGAGATTTTATAGGCTATATAGGCAAGTGTACCATAGGAATTTACTATTCCTTTATAATATCATATCTTAGGATATGGAGAAAGTGTCCAGGTCTATCTAACAACAAAGTGTATTTATATCTTGGTGGTGACCCTCATATCCCTAATAAGAGAGGAATCCATCCTTTAACCATTGAAATTTCACCCACATTTTCTAGAATAAGTAATTCATGCACTCTTACTTTAGCTCATCAAGGATTTTATAATCAGAATTAGTGATGGGAAAAACATATTTAGGAGGTTTTTTTCATCCAACTCCTTCTATATATTCATATCATCCACTTCTTCATCATAAGCATCAACCTATTTAGACCATAGAGGTTGCTTCTCTGATTCACCTGCTGACCGAGGTAGGGTGTTTCTAGTGGTTGATAGGGAACTATATATAGTTAACCCCATTGTTTCAAGCACCTCTCTATATGAAGGTGTCCTGAAAAGGGGAGGATTTCCTTATCTGGGTGAGATATCACATCAGGTAGATCATCCATGATGGATTTTTGGGGTAAGATCCCAATAATCCATTTCTATACTACCATGATGTGGCTATCATGTTAGTTTCTACATTCTGCTTTAGATGAAAAAATATAAGACTTGTGAGGTTCTACAGATATTCATTTTATGACCACAAGTAAACTTGAATCCAGTGGAGTGGGAATATTACCCTCATCCTACATCATAGATGGAATATGTTGACCTTCCATTTGGGGTTAAGAAGGAATATGAGCCTGCTAAATGGAGTTTTTTGGTGTATACTGACGATTTTTTGTTGTTTCGAGAATATGATCGTGCTACCATGAAGCTCCTGGAATATTCCAATGAGCTATTGTATTTTTTTGTGGGAATGTGATTCTTCCTTTGGGTGGTTACTAAGATATGTTGGTCAAACTTGGTTGAAATGGGGATATAGGCCCATTTAAAATATTCATTTCCTACAAGAATATGTCAATGGGTCTCTAGAATGGGTGAAGGGATATATGCCTCCTTCTTTGTAGCCTTTCTAGGATTTGGGTGCAGTCTTTCATCAATGGGAGCATGAATATATTACTAGATCCTATAAGATGTTGGAATATGCTGAGTAGCTTTATCAATAGGGATATGAGCCTACCCTGAGGTAATTTTAAAAGTGTGTTTATGGGCCTCTATTAGAGGGGGATATGGTCATGATCTTGGTTATCCTTTTTAATATATTGTTGGTTTTATTCAATAAGAATATCCCCCTGTCCTCTAGTGATTTCGAAACTCGGTTGATGAATTTAATTAGGAACGGGAATATGCGCCTGGTATTATTCCTCATCAATTATCATAATATGCTAATAAACCTCCTAGATGGGAGCAAGAATATGAACATTATCCGGAGTATCTATATATTCATGTTGACCATGTTGATATGCTTCTCTGGCTATTGGGATGGGAATATTTTTCTTTCCTTGTATCATTGTTGGAATATGTCGGTGATGTTACTTCATTGCTTATAGAATGTAGTGTCATCTCATAAGGGAGTATGTAGGTCAATAGGCCTATATTTTCTCACTCTACAATATATATCAGAAGTTTTCTTCAACAGAAGTGGGAATATAATCCCACTTCTATCCTTCTTGTGCCATCAAATTTTTTTGATGTGCTTCATGTTTGTGAGAGGGGATATTTGTCTCCCCCATGCTTGATACCAGGATATATAAGTAGTCTTGGTATGGAGAAGTGGTGATATGAGCTTTCTTTCTAGATTACACTAGAATATTCAGGTGGTCTTTTTCAATATATATGGGGATATGTTCCCTCCCCCTTTGGTCTACAACTTAATGCACCCGGCGACATCTCCTTAGTACCCGGGTATGAGAAACTTTGTAAGTGACCTATTAGTTAGTGCCTTCAATAGGAAAATGAGGGGCATTGTTAGGATTCTACTAGTGGTGGAAATTTATAGGAGACCACATGGGAAGCTCTTAAACCAGGATGGATTTTTCGCCAACTCTTTGTCCCACCTTCCTAAGTTAAGGAAAGAATTGATTGTCACATTCAAGGTACAAGCTCCCAAACCTATTAGGAATTGAAACAAGAATCACTAGCTTCATTGAATATTTCCCTAAGAATGTTTGGGTTATGGGATTTAATTCCTAGATACCCTTGTGTGTGGACTCAGGGGGTCGAGATTGTACTGTTATTTTGGTACTCCCGGACCATTATGTTTGATACCTCATACTGAAGGCATCATGTGGGTGATGTTGTTTCCTGATCTATGGAGATTATTTCCATAGTTGCAGTTCCATAACATTTACTTTATGATGTTATGGATTCAATACAAGTTGAATTTTATGACAATGGTATCTGTAATAATAGGGATAAAAAAAAGGTCCCTGATTAGTACAATATTGCAAGTGAGAAACATTCTTAATTAGATATGAATAGTGAATCAACTTGTTTATTTTCATTTTTTGTTTTCCCGTTTTTCTTTCATAAAATATATAAAAAAAATGTCCCATATGATAAGGAATCCAATTATATTTAATTATTGAAACACTCATATCAGGTTCAACATTTTTGTTTTCATAGGAGATGAAAACAAAATAGACTAACGTGGGGTAACCCATATTATTTTTGTTATTGAAAAAATCACGTCAGGTTTACCATTTTTGTTTCAACTAGATATTTGTCCCTACGATTTATTTTTATAGGATTATTATATTTTCAAAATCAATCACATTGATAGGGTGTTGAATCCTTGTTCACATGGGAGGGAATCCTATCAATGATACCATTTGTAGGTATCATATGTTCTCAATATTACTACCCATTATTTCTTAACAATGAGGAACTAATTATACTTTTAAACCATATGAAAAGGCACTCTAAATTTTACTACCATACAAGGATGTGATTGTTGTTTTGGAATTGGGATTGAACATTCAAGAATATTCCTATGTATCCAATCATAATAGGAATAAAAACCCATGTAGTTCGTATAAGACTGTGTTGTATAGTTTAACACCACAAAAAAGGACATATATGAGGTAATTTAATCATTATATATGGAGATCAAGACTTTTAAAGGCATCATATGTTTCTTTTTTATAACAGGAATTAGAATCCTCATAGTTCAACTGTTATGGGTTTCTACATTGTAAATGGTGTGATGACAAAGGTTTGAGTAGGACTTATGCATATAAGGCTACCCTGATCTACTTCATTATGAGTATAGACCTTAAAGTGAAGATAATATGTAATCAAACTTTCCCCAAAATAGTTTCCCATATTGGGGAATTATCCCCAGGCTAATGGAACAATCTTTATCGATCTTTAATCTAATGTGATTAGTGCTTGGTGTAAGAAATAAGAGGAATTGAGAGATTTGACACATTGTATGAGAGTATGAGATTGAATTGAGAGGGGATTATACACTGGGGATGACCTAAATTTTTATCATGGTTTACACAATAATGTTTACCTAATGTTTGTATGGGTACTACACACTAAGTTTTCCCTAATATTTTCTTCATCGGGATTATGGAATTTCAAAGAAAAGGAAAAAATATTAATGGATTATAACTTGAAAGGATTCCCATAATTTGTGGGTTTTATTATTATAATTTCATGATCATTGAAATTCTCTAATCCCATTAGTCATGATTGGTGTGATAAACAAAAGATAAAAAGGGATTGGATGCACTATATAAAGGTGTTGGACTTACGCATTGAAGAAATCCTAAGGGAATATGATCATAATATCATGAAGGATAGGGCTCCATGGGTTGAAGAAATTATAGTACTAAGGCTACATAGGGTGTGAAAATATCCAATGAAATTATGAATGACATGGAGCTCGAGCCTTAGGAAGGAATCCTATGTATCCTGTTTGGAAAGGAATCAGAGTCCTCATAGTTCATAAGTTCTTAACCCATTGATGGGTAGGGAAGGATTCTTACACTAATAGGGTATTATTTATCTAGGGTTTAGGAAATATAGGGACTTATGCCAAGGTGGATTCCCATATTATAGGACATTTGAATCATGTTTTTATCATAACAATCATAGATCTATATGCCCACATGAGTCACGCTTGATGTGATAAACAAGAGATGGTAGAATATAGAAGATATTATGATGAATACAAGATTAAATTTTTGTGGGGGTTATACTCTTAGGCTACCCTGAGGTTTTATTTGAAGTCCCATAGAGGATATGTCTCTACAAGTAACAACATGATATTTATATTTGATATGGATCTCATTCCTTAAGAAGGTGTCCTGCATATCCTACTTATAATAGGAATCAAAATCATCATAGTTCAATAGTCATTTTTCTACTGATGAGTAAAGAATCATGGTTGGGATTAGACCCATGATTTTTGGATTTTTGGAGGATATTTAAAGTAATATGGCCTTTGTGAGAGTATAAAGTCTTAGAATAACCTAAGTGACACCCTGTGGAAATTATTCAATCATATGGGTTCCATGAGATCATGTGCTATGTGTGAAGGAAGAGTGTTCATGCAATTTTTTTAAACCCTTTGGAGTCATGCTAATGGGTAAGGGTATGGGGACCTGCACTCTACATGATGGTTTTTAAGCCTTGTGGATGTGCCAAGGCATAGGGAATGGAATCATGTAAAGGAAAGGTAGTCATGTGCTTCGTGTGAAGGTAAGGTGGTCTCATGCTTCATGTGATCCCTTTGGTACTGGGTGAATGGTCAAGGATGTGGGGGCGTACCCATATCTATAAGGATTTGAATATATACGGATGCACTAGGGAATGGGGTATATAATACTATGGATGAAAAATATGGATAGGTTATCATATGGTTATTGAGTAACTAATGACCTGTCTCATGATTGTATGTCAATCGCGTGATCAATAGGTCGTTTTGTGATCACATTGTCATCATGTGATCAATAATCCATCTCATGGTTGACCTTCATAGAACTCATTCTCCTTAAATTTTCCTTAAGTTAACCACCAAGATTTATTAAGTTGAACGCTCTTATGATCTTCAAATCATTTCACTCTATAAATTTCACTCTCGTGTATATTATATGTTTCCTCTATCTATTTTATCTTTTCAAAAAGGGGGAATTTTATAGGCATCTCCTCCCTTATATCTATGCTTCTCAACAAAGTGATCAATCCATGTACCTCAGCTTAATTCATCGGAAGGACTATCCACATAAGTTGAAAATGTATTATATGATTCATGTTATCAATTCATGTGTCATCAATGGTTTCCTATCCTCATCAAGTGATAAACAGATATCGCATGATCTGTCCATCATTACCAACCTTCATGAACTCACAACATGTCTGAGGTTTCATTCATGAAAAAGGGAACATTACCAGGGGTTCGAGTTGCATGTCCAAGACCATGTGTAGGCATCATATTATGTTCAAGATAGACTTGTTCAAGGGACTTCACATGATTAGTACATAATTTCCAAGGTCCTTTTAATGATCAATTGAAACACCTTGAGATTTTTACATAAAAACATTATGTTGAATAGCGTATACAACACCCAACACTGAATTTTTAGTGAACCATGATATACTATTAAAATGTTATTAATTAACAAAACCAGTATAACCTCAAAATTATGTTTTAAGTAATTAACATTGGTATTAACATTATGAAAATATTTATAAAGTTTTTATATAATGTATTTATAAAAAAGTACTTAATTATCAATAAAATCATTTTATGCTACAAAAATTGTTTTATTTTTCATTTTATGTGTGGGAATTATAATTAATTTATCCCACTTTTAGAAATGTTATATTTTAAAAAAATTATTTTATAAATAAATATAAAAAATCATCTTAGAGTGAAATTTAGATATTTTTCTAAAAAGAGTTCTTTTTCAGCAAACTTTTTGTAAAATTGTCATTTACTTTCAATAAATTAAGTAATTTAAAAATACAATTATGATTTATATTTAATTTAGAAGTAAAAACTTTATTATTTTTTTATATTTAATCTAATTAATTACATTTTAATCATGTTTATACATCATTTTTTTATAAGTTTATTTTTAGTATTAAAGCACAATCTTCTAAAAAAAATTAAGTTCATAATGTTACACTATTTTAATTAATTAAAATAACAAAAAATAGGGAAAGATTTAAATGAAATTTATAGATTTTATATCTTAATATAATAATTTAAATTAATATAATTATGATCACTAGTTATATATTTAATGCAATATCATCTTATTCTTGAAAAATGAATTTCTTGAAAACCCGTTTTTCAACGCATTTTGTGGGTTCATTTTTAAATTATATTTTGACACTTATATGATCTGAATTTGATAAAATGGATTAAATATTTTTAATAATCATAATTAATATTATTTAATAAGTTCATCTTAATTTCTGGTCATAATGAATAATTAAAATAGTATAAATTAATTATCACAGTTAAGGTTAAAATGGGGTTTTGCGCAATACATGTGCCTATATTAAAATTTTTATTTGATAAATTGGATTAAATATTTATAATAATTGGTTCTAAATTATCTAATAAGTCTCTATTTTTTAGTCTTAAATGATAAAATACCTAGGTTAAAAAACTAGTTATCGTGGTAGAAACTAAAATGGTAATAGTAACCTTGGAGGAAATGGAAATAACATGTTTTAAACATGTTTATTTTTAGTGGTTTTGGGGTGGATAAACCTTTTAATACCTCCAACTCATTATTTATCAATTTTTTATACACATTTTTGAGAGTTACTTCCCATTATTGAACAGTTTTGGGTATTTAAAAAAATTTCACCCCTCTTCAATTATAAAAGAGAACCTACACCCCTCACTTATTCACAAATATAAATACATTTAGCTTCAAAAAACCCTAAAAATATCTCACTAACATCTTTATCCACATTATAATGTTTTTTCATCCCAAAATACCAACCCTAGGGTCCTTAATAAGTGATCTCTTGTGTGTACGTAGGATTACCGCCTTGCGAACTGATGTAATTTTTTTTCCATCACTAACTCACATAAATAGTTATAATGATTGAAATAATGAATAAATATGATACATATGATATGATATTAATTCCTTAAAATTTATACATCATCTACTTCCTTACCTTTTCACCCATTAAGGGAATGATATTTTTACTCATGCATACATATGACCTACCATCTCCATGAAGTGATGTGATTCATTTTCCATGTCCAAATTTTAGGAATGGTTATAAAAAGGTATATGATGAATAAAAATGATATTTATAAAATTCATATATTTCTGTAGTTTATGTATAAATATTATATGCACAAGAACTATAACTTCATTGACAAAACATGCATGATGAAACTAAGGAGTTAACACCCAAAACAATGGTAACTATGAAATATTATTAAACAATGGGTGATAATATGTAATGAAAAGATAATATATGATATTATAAATTTTAATATGGTTTTATTACAAATTAAAAACATGTTTAAAACAATTATATATGATTTTAAATCATTATCAACTAAAGGGAAACATGAGGTATGATATTTCGTCTCAATTTCCTTTCATTGAGGAATATTTTAATGTTATGTGCCAATTTATTTTATATTCTATATAAAATACCCCTTTTACATGTTTTATAATTACTTCTTTATAAACCATGGTATTTTATGTTTCAATTTTAATTATTTCAACCATGGGGATTTGACTTGAAATTTACCAAGTGGTAAGTGTTTCATAACTCAATTTATTTTCATTGGGTTATATTACTAATTCATTATCTTGATATTATAAGATCATGTGGGTAATGTATTTTTATTATTTTATTTTATATTTATCCTTGATTTATATATATTTAAATTTTATACACATAATCTATTCATTGATTGATTCTCATTTCAATGGTATTATATTTGTAAAATATTTTATCTCAATTTCGACTCTATTGAGACATATTTGGTATTATATTCCAATTTATTTTTATGAGGTGAATCTAATGACAATTTGATATTTTATATCCTGAATTTATTCATATTCATGGTATTTAATGTTTTATTTTGAGTTATTTATTTCATGGGGTTTATGATTCAAAAGTTACCAAAGTGGGAAAGGATAATGCTGCAATCTCATTTTAATCAGGATTGTTTATGCATGAATTTATTTTGTAAAAAAATTAACGGATCATTTTATAATAAACCCCTTTAATTTTATTCTAATATGTTTATTTATTAAATTTAAAATCAATAGTACCATTTACATCTCTTGGGTACTTAAAATGATTGAGAATTGTTTTTTATGAAAATCCAAATTTATTTCTCTTTTCGGTCAAGAATATTTTTCTTCCCTGTCTATATTTTACTTAAAATGGTTTAAAGAATATTTTTATTATTATCCAATGATTTATTAATTATATTTATACCCATTTTTTTACTTTTTACAAAATGGTTTAAAAGGAATCTTCTTTTCATTTTCCAAATAATGTACTTTTTTTCTTTTTACCAAAAATATGAAACGAAACATCGTTTTAACATAGTATACAGAAACAGAGTTTTATGCCATCATGACCACTCATTACTTTGAAGATTCCTTTAGAATTTTATAATGTTCCTTTCAAATTAAATATTCTTCCTAATATTTTGGAAATTTTTAGTTTCGGAAAGTGGATTTAAAAGTTAAAAAATTATTTTACTCAATAATTTTTTTAATGATATTTTTATGGTATTTTAGTTCATCAACAACGATAACCCTTTTATTCTCCACTGGGGATTTTTTATAATGATACCATCCTTATTATTTCTTTTGATGGTTTATGATTAGTTTGACCAGGGAAAGTATTGACATTTACATTCTGGAGTAATTTTGTAGTCATTAGCTTTCCCTTAAAACATTCACTTTCTTGTGATCATTAAACATTACACTTCCCTTAAATATCAATATTATTTTTATCAAGGATATGATTATTTACTAATTTGTATATCATTTTTGTATACAATGTATTACTTTTAAAGTTATTTGATTGAACGGGGAATTATTGATAATCCATATTCTTTACTCAATATAAATATTTTATAATATGGTATATTGTTCATTAATTAAATCAATCATTCGATGTATGATGAAGGCATTAGACATACAGTGATGGGTGGGACATAAATTATATATCTCTTTGATGCATTGAATGGTCTCATGAGATAAATTATTAAGCTATCCTTAAATGAGTTTCTGGTGTATACCTACCCATAGTTTTAAATTTTTTTGGTGAAAGGTCTTGAAGGTATAGATATATGATGTCTAAGATTATAACATCCAATATTAAGTAGTTCATTCATTGAAAATTTAGTATTTTGTGTCTATGTGATTATTTTATTAGTTGTGATATTTATGTATCAGCCTCAATCTCATGTGATTATTTATATGGAATTATGTTATCATCATTTATTCAATCCATATTATTCTTTGTGATCAAGTTATTGTTTAAAAGAATGTATTTTAAGTTATTTAAATTTTCATATTGATTATGCCTTATTGATTCATGATAGATTCCACTATATATAACCCTTACTGAGAATCTGAGCTCACCCTTTTTTTGTTTTCCTTTCCCCAAGATATGAAGAATGAATCTTTAAATGGGTTCAAGGATACATAATATTTAATTTCACTATGTTATAATTTATGTTTTCAAATGTAATGGAAGACTCAAGTATGTATCTAGTTTTACTATGACTACTAAAATATTTTGTCCTTTGGGATGAATTCATATGTATCTTATGCCGATGTAATAAAGTAACCACCAACTATGGGCTACTATAGTTAGGTTCTTTATAATTGGTATCAAATTAAGTTTAGTAGAAAACTTGGTAACTCAATTTAGGGAGTCATATATTTGGGAACATAATAATTTAACTGGCATTTAGAATAAATATATGTGTAGGAGAAAATCATAAAATTTTGGTGATGTAGAGATTATGTGGTTTTTCTAAGAAATTACATCACTATCTAGATACTACAGGTGGATATGGATCTAGCATGATTGAACCGAGGAGTAGTAACTCTGAAAAGTTTCCATTTTGTTGTGACTCAATCATCACCAAGTGCATGATAATGGGTCTTTATATATACTTTGTTTGACACTCCCAGGGGATATGATTGGGTTAATTCATATTTTCTTTAAGAACCATCCTGGAGGATTTGAATTGATGATGATAATGAATTGCCTAGGATAAACATAAGGTTTCTTATATTGAAAAGAATTTTTCTTGATTTAGATATCTGGTAAATGATTATATCATTTTCCCACTATGATTATTGTTGTTTATACTATGCTTTTTGGTTTTAGTCAATGGTTAGAACCGAAATTAATCATGTTAACATTTAATATGATAGACAATGTGCTAATTATGAGAAATCAAATAGGATGATGACTGTATTGAAATATATTGTGATTATGCCTAATCAATTATCATGATATATGATTAAGAACCTATACTTTAACCAACTCTCGACTCACTAAGTAAGATAGGTTTGGAGTCTTCTAGTAGATCAAGTGGTGGGGAATATGCAGGAAAGAAGGCTCAATTCCATCATGTCAAAAATGTGGAAAGATACACCTAGGAGAATGTCTCATTGGGATAAGAAAATTTTTTATGTGTCAAAAAAAGGGCATATATAAATGAATTTCTGATTAAAATTGAAGAGTTTGGTAGATAGAAATTTATTTCATCCTATAAATCTATTTATAGATTATTTTCATGGATGTAAGGACCATGGGAATTGTCTAAGTCAATTCCCTCCTTTAAATTTTAACTCCTAGACTAAGGAAGGACCTATGTTGATCTAAAAGGACTGAATTATTTGTGTATTTGTATTCAATAATTATATTGAAGTATTTTTATCAATGGTATTTTGGTTATAAGATTCATGAAATATATTGGGATTGTGTTTTTTAAGCGTATATTTATTGATCAAAGATTAACTTAAGATTTATGGATACCATCATGAGTTTATGATTTTAAGTTTGATCATAATTTTAAATTTATAGACATCCCTTTTTAGGTTTTAAGTAATGTGATCTCCAAGTGATTAATGAAATTTTGGGAGATGTTACATTAATTTGAGGTATATGTAACCCTAAGGTTCAATATGAAGTATTATTTGAGGAAGAATTCTCTCTTAATAAGTTTAAATGTGTTCATAACCTTTAGGGTTAATATTATTATTAATATTCAGGTAATAATAGTTAATTAAGAATTTTTTATTTCGTGGGAAAAATAAGTCGTACAAAAAACTCTTGTGGTTAAAAAAAATTTTGATGACCATTGTCATTTTTTAGGATTTTCATCATAATTGTTTAAATTTTATAGTAATTATATTAATATAGTTTTAGAAAATAGACAACCTATATGACGAGTGACAACTCATCACATATAGTGATGTCGTAGGGTTTGAACCCAAAACTGGAGGGTAACAAGGGTGCGACGCCTACCACTAACCAACGTAATGTTCTGGTTAATATGAAATTGTTTTTACCAATTTGATGGATGAATATTAATTTGAACTTTGTTTTTTGCTATTTAGGATTATAAATTAATGTATTATATTGGATAACTCATTCTAACCATTTTTGTTTTGGTAAATTGTTGAACCAAACTGTTTTATTTGTTGTCACGGTGTGTAAATATGTGTTTGGTGAGTTTGGATTAAGTTGTGATGCCTGGAGAATTGTTATGGATTCATCTTATGGAATTAGATGCCATGATTGGAAAATTATTAATGGTATAAATTTGATGATTGTTTGAACTGAACTTAATTGGAAAAGACATGTGATATGAAGTTTGCAATATGTTTTCAACAACATTGGAGAAAGAAATTAAGACCATTCAAAATAATATTTTGCATGATGATCTGATAGGAACAAGTTTGAGAAGTTATATTAGAAATAATTTTTTTGGTTTCATATTTTCTATACTTTTTCTAAGTATCTAAATGTTTCTTTACTTAAAAAATTGGGCCAACCCACTAAAATGTAGACCAGGTCGAGCCTAACCTTAGAATTGTGGGACCCATAGGTCAACCATGATCAAGGAAGTAGCCCAAGATTTAGCCTATGGGTTTCAGAGGAGGTATCGTGTCTGTTGGGTGTAGGTGGTCCTGAGTATAATGCCATAATAGAACACACCCAGGGGCGCACATATTTTGGTCTGGTAGCTTGCTGTACCAGAGGCTCGTGGTATGTGTGATGTGAGACCAGTACTAATCCCCAATAGTCAACCTGATGGTGTAGTGGAAGTTGTTGTATAATAAACTGCAGTGAAGACCATGATATGAATCTACGTGGGACAACACATTATGCAAAGTATAATTACTCCACTTAAACATATGTGAAAAGAATGACCATAGTCTGATCTCATGGATCTGAGATGTCTGATCGAACTATATTTTATTCCTCCATATCCCATGAATGAATCCCTTCATGGTTCCAACTCTCATTATGTGATGATGGATTTTCATATGAAGAACACTATGTGGATATTCCATTCTATGCGAATCTGCATAGAAAAATAGTTTGCAGATAAGTATGTGAATGAAACTAGCATGCACAAGCTGGTAGGCGGAGAAGATACTATGAAAAATAGACAATTTTTGGTCATCTAGTTTGTGAATAATCCTATAAAAATGTTTCTATGCATAGAAGGTAGTTTGTGGAGATGAACACCAAGAAAAGGATGCCATGTGAACGTCTTCTTTATACAACAACTGCAAAAGACTTCGTCCTCCATGTAAGATAATATAAATTCTTTGCAGATAAATGTGATGAAGATACTTTGTGAAGAAAAATTTTATGTGATTGAGTGCTTCGAGAAGATAATTATAGTACAAGGAAAATTCTTTGTGTGTGAATAAAATAGTATGCAAAAATGAATAAATAATGCTATGTGGGTGAGATTTATTTTGGTAATCTGTATAGAAAATGAAATGAAATGTGGGATTGAATGTTGTTCATGTGTCCATGTACTAAATTAGAGTTTGAAAATAAATTTTCTATGAATATATACTATGAGGATATGCGTGTAGTTTGTGAGGATGGTTTATAAAATTCTTTGTGGATATACTATGCGAAGATGTATAAAAAATCAATGCGGAGGTCATTGAACTTCTTTAAACTACATGCTGCATTTTCATAATGATCATGTGATAAATGCATCAATAACTGGTAAATTGTTTCCTATAAATATTGGATTGATTCCAAGATTAGTGATATAGAGAGTGTCATCATTGAAGTACAAAGCATATTTTTTGATAAAATATTTCATCTCACATAGGGAAGATATCTATTAGTGAAGTAGTAATGGTTTTGTGTAAATGGTATGCAGTAGTGCTATGTAGTAATTATTTTATGCACATTATGATAATTTCTCAAAATATATGAGAATAATATATTTGATAAGTAAAGAAATAAGATATTGAGGAAGAACCAGTTCAATGATGTTTTTCATAAAGTGAGAATATGTTATTTTATCTATCTTGAAGGCTCAAAAAAATGATTTTTACCAATTGTTGCAGAAGCAACCAACATTCATAAGTGATCTTTCTTGTGTTTTTTTAATCATTTTTTAAATAGACATTGTGAAACTATTTTTCCAGTGGGGCTTTGGAAATCATGGTGGGGCTTTATGCTACTGGTGAAATATATGTTGTAATCGCCTGTGATTATAGTGGATAATCTCTAATTGGGGAGTCTAACCAATCGCAGTAAAGAGTAGTCTAAAATTGAGAACAAACCTTGTAAAAATATTATGTTCCTATAATATTTATTTTTACTACATTTTGGGATAGGTTGATTCATCATAAGATTATATCGGATCCTGACAGGTCAATAGATGTTAATTTCAAAAGAAAGAAAAATTGTAAAAAATGCCATTGATTCACCCCCCCCCCCCCACAGTGGTGTAACTCATCCCCGGTGACTTCAATTATTGTCATATCTAGTTTCCCTCTGTTATGATCCCCTAAGTATTTAATATGGATAATTTGAATTATGTTAATAGTATGGGTGTTCTGACTTCTTATGGTAAGAACTATCATAGTTCAAAGAATAAGATGTTGCCCTATCTTCTATCTCTTAGGATTGAAGTTAATGATGTAGTTACTATTAGATTACTATCTATTTATAAATAATATCTTATGACCTTTATTTATAAGATAAATGTGGAAGTTGACGGAAAATCATAAAATTCCAATTTGATGTCTCTTTCAGAAAAATTTACACAAAGGTAATGGGACACAAAAATGCCAAGGAAAATGGGATAAATTGGAGAGAATTTATGAAGGAAATTTTAAATTCATTGTGGCCAAATTAAAAAAAAATTAGAAGAAAAATTGAAGATATCAATATGGTTGAAGAATAAAATGTAGAAGCCTACTTAAAAAGATTTAATAAAATTATCAGTAATATTTGGGGTTTTGGTGAAAAACTGAATGATTCAATTATTGTCAAAAAAACTAATAATACATTTTCCTAACAGGTTTAATCCTAAAGTATCATCTTAGAGGATAGATATGATCTTACTATTGATGAATTACATAAAATTATCATTGCATATGAAATGTGAAATATCCCATAAATTCAAGAAGAATATCAAAGATGAGATGGCTTTTGAATCCATGAGAAATCTCAATATCATACATGATGAAATGTCATAATCAAGTGAATCTAATGATAAAAATGAAGATGAATAATTTAATAGAATAATTAATCTTATATCGAAAAGATTCAGGAATGGAAATTTTAGGGGTAAAAGTAAATTAGCACTAAGGTGATACAGCTATAAAGACATTGGAAATTTTGTATAAATTTTCCTAAAAATAAGTCTATGGAACCTAATAGATATGATGAAAAACTATAGAAAATGAAATGGGGGAAGATCTCAATAGGAACAACCGAATTTTATAGAAATAGAAAGAAATTATTTTAAAGTAAAATAAGAAGTTTTGTGATAAGTAATATGAAGCCAAATCCATCTCAAAGAGCCAATTAAAATATCAAACTAACATCATGGATTTTTTGTGAAATTTTTTTGACACCTCTGGAAGTAAAGATGGTGAAATTGAAGGAAGAGATCTAGAGAACATGTTAAGAAATGAATTAAAATCTTTTCTTGGAAAAAAACACAAAACTAAAGAAGGAAAAGAGACTTCTATTAAAATAAAAAAGATAACTGAGGAAAATGAATAATGTGAAAAGAAAGAGATTCTTTACATTGAAGAAATAAAAAAGAAAAAAAACTGAAAGTGGATGAAATGGAAAAGATGGAAATGGGCCTGGAATAAAAACTTACCCTCAAAGAAAAATAAGAACAATCAAAGACTTAGTTTAAATGTCTTAAAGAACATAATAGCTTGAAAATGATTAGAGAATATTTTAGAAAGGTTATTGAGGTCAAGGAAGAATCATCACAAACTTGGGAAAAGAGGGTTTTAAAGAGTTAGTTTAATTAAATAATCTACAAATCTCAAAATAAATCTATTATATTTAACAATAAAGTTCCAAAAATTAATTCTATTTAAATATAGAGCATGAATACTAGTGAGAAATCATCTTCTAATTAGAGGGAAGAAAGAAATTATCCAAGAAGATTTTTCTCCTAGAATAGAGACAATCTCAGTGAATGGAAAGAAAACAACAACAATATTCAAGACATAGCTATTATTAGTTAAGAATATTGAGGTTTAGGGGAAACTACTAGTGTTGTACAGTGTTTGGGTATAAAGCATATTTATGTTGGTATAACATGTCCCTACCAGAGATGAGGCATAAACTAAGGGAAAGTTATTATGATAAAATATGATAAGATTTTAAAATTAAGCAAGAAGTTATCAGAAATTCATCTTATCCGCCAACACAAAAAAAATTGACTGTTTAGAAGAAATATGTGGAAGATATGATTAGAAAGGTTGTATTTATGAAAATTTCATGAGTATTATCCTTGAAAAGACATCCAATATTATGAAAGGCATGGTATCTTAAAAAATGAACAAAGAAAATTCATGCTTGGATTTTTTTTTAAAAATCTAGTAGAAAAATTGATCCATGGATTCTCGATATTGTATGTTCATTAGACATGACTAGTGACACAAAAATTCTGAGAAATAGTGAGAATCATGAATGAGGATTAGTAACCTTTGGAAATGATTAATCACTGAATATTAAGGGAGTTGGAGAATCTAATATTGAATCCCAAAATATAAAGTCAAATAATGTGTTATTTGTTGTAGGGATGAAGCACAATTTTCTTAGTGTCTATCAACTTTTTGATGATGGACATGAGGTGTTGTTAAAAAGGGATCATGTATCATAAAAATTATAAATGATGGAAGAATTGTCACTCAATTAAAAATAACCAATGGTAATCTATTTCAAATTAGTGATTCTATCAATTCCTATTACTTGAGTGCCACAGATGAAAACAACCTCTAGCATATAAGGCTTGGCCATCTTGGTCAAAGGAGTATAATTAAAATCTTAAAACATGATATTGTGAGAGATTTTCTCAATCTTGAGAGTGAAATGGATGAAATATGTGAAACCTTTCAAAAACAAAAATTGGCCCAATGTTCACACAAAGGGGTGGATATTCTATCTTATAAACCCCTTGATCTTATTCATACTAACTTATGTGGCCCAATGACACAGAAATCTACCAGTGGTGATCTGTATTTAATTACATTTATTGATGATTATACATAGATGAATAATTTTATGTTTATCAAACACAAGTTAAAGACAATTAAAATGTTCAAAAAATTTAGAATACAAGATGAGAAAGAGATGGGTATGTCTATCTAGAAACTGAGATCAGATAATGTAAAGAAGTTTACTAGTGATGATTTTGAAAGTTATCTTTCTAAACATGGAATTAATAATCAGTATAGTACACCATATAATCCACATCAAAATGGGGTGGTGGAAAGAAATAACATAAGAATAGTTGAGATGGGTAGAACTATGTTAGCTGAACACAACATCTTGAAGTATTTTTGGAGAGAATTCGTATGTAATACCATATATATAGAAAATATGTCTTCTGAGACCAAAAACAAAAAATAAATTTTATGAAATGTGGTAAAAAAATTGAATTGTTAAATAGTTCATAGTTTTTTGTAAGACCTTTCATTATAAAGATAAAGAACTTTAATCTAGGAAAATTTGAATGAAAATTCAAGGAAGTAATTTTCATGGGCTACCTATATAATGGTAGATTCTATAGATGTTTTAAAAAATGGATGAATAAGTTAATTGAATGTAGTGATGTCAAAATTGTTGAAACCAAGAACAAATCAGATATCTCAATTGATGAAGATTTAGAAGATTCAGTAGAAAATGGTTTTGAAATGGAACAGAAGAATGATGAAGCTACTGAGAAAGATCCAAATAGTGATGATATTGATTTTAAACATACTAGTGATGAAGATAAATTTTTTTAATATAAGATAAAATGGTAAAAATTTTGAAGAAACCTATTGAGACTGAAAATATCATTGGAAATCAATATGATCCAGTTTAAACTATAAGAAGATTGAGAATTAAAGATCAAAATGAAGTTATTTATCAAATTGAACCTCATATAGTGGAATAAGTAGTTGATTATGAGGAATGGATGAAACCTATAAATGAGGAACTTGATCAGATTAAGAAGAACGCCACTTGGGATCTTTTCTCAAGACCTAAAAATAAAAAATGTTGTTGGAACAAAGTGGGTTTTCATAAATAAGCTAAATAAGAAAGGTGGAGTATCAAGAAAAAAAATCTAGGTTGGTATGCAAAGGATACTCTCAAATGGAAGGAATTGAATTTTAAGAATATTTTTTACAACTAAAAAGACTAGAAACTATTAGAATGTTCTTGTCAATAGTAGCACACAAACATTATAAAGTTTATCGAATGGATGTGAAATCCTCCTTTTCTGAATGTTGGTCTTAAGTAAGAAGTATATATCAAACAACCTGATAGTTTTTTCATAGACAATGACGGTAGCAAGGAATGAAGATTTTGGAAAGCATAGCCTATTATTCCAAATAACATGGTTGTTTAAGGGATATGAAGTCTATAAAAGGTAAAATTGATAATAAACTTTATTTGGGAGAAATTTCCAAATGTACTATCATAATCATTGTATATGTGGATGAAATCATATTTTATGGTGATAAGGAATGTCAATGTGAATATTTTTTTGATCAAATAAAAATAAATTTTGAGATGACCATGCTTGGTTAAATGATATATTTTCTGGGATTTAAGATAGATCAGGAACCAAATTTTATATTTCTATAACAAGAAAAGTATGATAAGGAATTTATGAAAATATTTGGAATGGAAAATTAAAAGGAATTTTCAACACAAATTTCAATTGGAACTAAATTATACAAGGATAAAGTTAGAAAAAATATTAATCAGAAAGAATTCAAATGAATCATTGGAAGTATGTTTTATCTAACAGCATCAAGGTGAGATATAATTTATACAGTGACTCTATGTGCCAGATTTCAGAATGCCCCAAAAGATCCTCACTTCATTCTAATAGAATTCTCATATATGTGAAAGGAACTCTGAACTATGGGCTTCTATACAAACACGAAGCTATTTTAAAACTGTTAGGTTTTACGGATGTTAATTGGGCATGTAATTTTATAAACAGAAAATAAACTTCAATACAACATTCAAGATCCATGAATATTGATATCAAAAATAATTTTATCAAATAAAATGTGGAAAGTGGATATATCAAGTTGGTATACATTTCTACAAAAGATCAGTTTGTACATATTTTAACCAAAGAAATTCCAAAAGAGTGGATTATTGAGTTAGGGCTGAAACTTCATGTTCATCCTTCTCCTCTCACTTGAAGACTATAAAGATATATCTCCTTATTTCCTTTTATTTTATGTGTATTTTTCTAACAATAATGTAATTGAAGGATGATTATTTTTAATCATAGATCTCAATTAATTCTCGGATGATGAAAGTGAATGCATATCTTGATGGGGATCCTTCATGAGGTTTGAGTACACCTGTTAGACTCGCATCTCTTATTCCAAATTTTATTTATTTAAGGGTAGGTCTTGATTGATAAAATACTTAAAAGGGGGGAAATTATTCTTATGCACTTAAACTTTCGGATGTTTTTGACAAAGTGTGTGCAAGATCTTATATTTCATTTGATACTTTCTAACTTTATTTCACATGACTAGATATTTAAAATATATCTTAGATACCCTTGGTTACATCTCTCTGGTTTTCTATATTGGGTATGCCCATGTAGAATTATAGGTTATTAACTAAATAATATTTTCCAAGTATCATGTGATGTCATTTCTCCTTTTAATAAAGTAAGAGAAGAGATTATTAAGAAGACAGATGAGATAAAAAGACCCCACATACCCTTTGCATTTGATTTTCATCAAGGGGGAGTAAATATGACACACACATATTGACTTTTATGTGAAGGGATATTTATTGTATCTATTTTAGTCATTTTACCCTAATCAATATTTTATTTACCTAAAAATTCAACATAGTGGCACACCATAACGTCGATCTCCCGAGGAGGCCGCTCACGTGCAATGTTTCTCTATTGTTACTTTTATAAACTAACTAATATAAAACTTAAAGATATAGTAATATATATGGGAGGTTTTGATTATGAAAATATATTAAATATAATATAAATGAAAATTAAAAAGAAAATAAAAATAATGAAAGGGTGCAAAGAATTTAGGGGAAGAAAATCGTTGTTCTCAGGGTCTCATACTGGTGTTATCATTGTTATTCAAAATATTTCCTCATTATTTTACTCGATATAGAGATCTAAATATTTCCCTTTAAACCATATAATTTTTATGGTATTACCCTACATAGAGACCTCTGTATGTAGGATTAATATCTTCCATATAAATACCTAATCAAAATTCCACTGTTTGAATGACTTAGATGTCAATTAGAAGGAAAATGATTAAATGAGCAGGAATAAAACTATTGTAGATAAGGTAGGGTGACCACTCACTATAATCAATTCAACTACTATTTAAATCTTATAACAAAACATTATAAATCATTAATTTTCAATAAACTCAAATTCCACCACTTCCCCCCTCGAACAACAATGAGGATTAGTTCTCCACAAACATGGAGTTGAAAGCATATTGGGAGAAACATAAAATAAGAAAAGAATAAAAATTGAAGAAGAAGATAAATGAAGGAGAAGGATAATATATTAAAAGTAAAATACAATTAAAAATTATAAAAGATAGAAAAGATACTTAAATTCCCAAAAAATTCTACTCCCAAGTTTCCACTCTTTGAAATTAAGAAAGGATGCATATTTCTAGGGATAGGGGTGAAATAATTCACTCCACAAGACTCCTCCAAATGTTTCCAAATGGATTACCCAATAAATTGAATAATTTTTAAGAGGTGTCTTTGGGAATGATGTTCTATAATATCTCTTTCATTCACCCTCAAAATTTTATCACCATTTACCACTGGGTGAAGGAGTTATATCCGTTTTACTTAGAGACATTAATTCTATCCATGTGCCTTATCATATTCCACATCATCACATTCACATTCCATTATGACCTTTAGTCCGGTCGATTCATGTGTTCCATACTTAATAAAAGTTGTTCCATGATTCCTTTCACATCACTCCACAAAATATGAGGCATTTTGGACACGTTTTTCAGATGTTATGAATTAAATACAGAATGTAACCATTTATGCCTGATGAGACCTTTCAAATTCCACATGTTTTAACCATTAAAAGGGTGACTTAATGAGAGGATTTAGACTCCAAAATAATCAAGGAATCACCTCACTGAATCCTATATCATCTCCAACTGGAATAAATTAATTTAGAGATGTTAAACCATATTTATGACTCAATTACAGATATGGGGTCCACTCTGCTAGACAGAACAACTTTCCACAAAGAATGATTTATTTGAGCCTTCTGCTATCCAAATAAAGACGTTTCCCAGTTATAAAATATTCAACCAAAGAACATGGGTATCCAAAAAAAATAATCACGTGATTTGGATCGATAATAAAATATATATTCTCTAATTACAAAAGTGATTTAAAATAGTTAAAATCCCCAAAATAGGTCATTTTTACATTTAAGCTCAAAATAACACAAAAAAATAAAAATATGAAAATTAATCATTAAATAACCCTATAGTTGGATTATAAAAAATGAATTATAGTATTAAAAAGTGAAAATGGTAGCTTCATCACTCCCCCACACTTAACCATTTCACTCTCAGGCAATCATCATATATTAAAATCAAAATTTATACCACAATCAAAAATGATAAAACATCAATGATCTTTTACAAAATGAAATTCCATCATGTCTCTTATATGAAAAAAAATCCTATAATTTTCATTCTTTGTATTTAAATATGTTCAGCCTCTTAAATCCATCCATGTCCCAATCATAACTTACCTTACATTTAATTTTCACTTCACTCAAGAGAAATTAAATCTGGAGTTATGCTCATACTTGGAAATTTCATGTATCATCATAGGCTTGTGAAAATTAACATTTCTCCATAGTCTGAAACAAGAAAATTAATTCAACCATGAGGCCTTTTTTCAAGTTAATTTTGTATCTTAGGGTAGGTGGGTAAAATCATTGAAAATTTTAAGGCCAGAAATATGAAGTTTGACACTTAAGTACAATGCATGAATAATCAAGTGAAAACACAGGATGAATCTCACTCAAATCATCTTGATAATGTGAAACACAACACCACCCCCATTTTTTGTGACATGTTACATGTGCCAATCAGTGATTAAAAATAATGATATCATCCAAGTTCTTTGAATTCTTTTTAAAGCTCTAGAAAGACATAGATTTATTTTCTCTCTTTTTTATTTTCTTTTCATGGAATATGAGCTAAAAATTGAATATGATGAATGAATGAAAATTAATTCCCTTTATTTTTGAAAGATAAATGAGTCATAAAATAATGTACAATGTGGAATTCAAGATAATCTCCAATTTTTTCAAAAAAAAGATTTAAGAGAACCGGATGAAACAAAATGAAGCATAATGAAATGATGACTCGAGCACAATTCTATCATTATCTACTACCCAAAATGTTGAAAAAAACCTCACATCACCCACAAATGAAACAAATATCAAAGAATTTAGATGAAAGGCCCTTCCCACACACTCAAACTTGAAATATCCATGAAAAAATAATAAGAGTGCGGGTAGCTAAGGAAATATTGGCTTGTAATGTGGCTTAAACCTATAAGTAAATTCATGGAATCTAAGGGATAATGAGGGATAGATATAAATTTGGGTCCCAAGATAAAAAGTGTCTATAGAAATAGATTCCTCAATTATATCAAAAAAATTCCATGAAATCCAACGCTAAGAAAGAGAAAAGTCACAAATTCTGGTTCTCACAGATAATACAAGTTTCTCTCAATAAAGTGTGGGTATTATAAATAATATTTCAATATGGTTTAGAAAACCTCATAGGATGGGGAAAATATCTTCATTTAGTGTTTTCATGGACATGGATTTTAAAAATAATTCAAACTCATAAAAATTATTGAAAATCCAATTCAAGTAAAAAGTTTTTCACATCAACAATCATTTAAAATCCATTCTTTCAAAAATCATTTCAACTCTCTCAAAATATATTGATGTGTGAAAAAAGTTCAGAATATTCATTGAAGATAAAATTTACTAAAAAATTAAAAATAAAAATAAATAAAGCACAAAAAAATAACTAAGTAGGTCAAAACTCTCCCACACACTTAAATTTTACTACCCTTTATTTCAACTCAACAAAATATAAATAAGGGTAGAAAAACTAAAGAGAAGGAAAGAAACAACCTGAATTTATTTTGAATGGTAGATTTGAGTTAAGATCCTAAATGATAACACATTAAACCTAAATTAATGAAATGAAAAAAGATAATAAATATAAAGGGGAAAAGGGATAATGTTTGGTCTGACCCCCAAACAGGAACTAGGTGTTTACTACCCCAAGTATGGCAGTTACAACGATTTAACCCCAATCTGAAAGTGGATGGGTTTCTTGATTAGAAACCACCAAAATTTATTTCTCCCAATATCAATCAAAATATTAGAGGAGTACGAACCCCCCCCCCCCAAAGAAAATAAAAATATCCCCAACCCCCAAAAAAGATTAAAAAGAAAATTTATTATCAAGTGGGGGTGGTAAAACAAATATAGTGGTGATCCCTATTTTGTTCATCTGAAGGAGTGGTGCCCACTATTGGTGAAAGCAGTAGAACGGGATGCAACTTTTCATCTGGTTTAGGTTCATCAATTAATTCTTCAGGTATTTCTTATTTTGTGCCACCATCCTCATTTTCACCAATGTACAACTCAATTGGATCCTCCATTTTATCCTCAATGCATGGAACTTCTTCTTCATCATCATATAGGGCATGCAGTAATGGTACTAAATCTATAAAATCAATATAAGGGGACATTATTATTCAATTTAGAGTTAATAATATTTGAAATAAAATAATTCACATAAATTAAATCTCCCTCAAAAGTCTTAGTTTTAGGCTCCTTTTCACCAAGCAGGGCAGCTGAGAATGTATTTGTTGGAGAGGGGATTGGATCCTCAATTTTTGCTTCAACCTCACCAATTTCTTATATAAAGGTGGGAGTAACAACAATTTCATTCTCCATATATTTTATTTTTTGACATTCTATCTATAAGACTTTAACTTCTTCAAATTAGACGTCCAGCAAGGCAACTATCTTGCTTGCTTTTTCAAAAAATTTAGAATTCTCTTGAAGGGTCAAAGCATTATGTTCGATTTTTTATGAATTTTCAAGAATTTTAATCTTCAACATCTCTTCCATTATATGCTCACCGTAAATTTTATAAACAGGATAATAATTATAACTATCACCATAAAAATCCATATTGGCCAATGAAATGAAAGATATGCAACGAAATTCTTTTTTATGTTTTTCAAATATTTGATTTTTTTTTTTGGTTTTTTATGAAAAATAGTTTGCATAAGCACCTGACCTCCCCAGCAATGGTTCGAAATTAAAGGTAATTATTTCATTCATTTTACCCTAAACAATATTTTATATACCTAAAAATTCACCATAGTGGCACACCATAGGGTCGATCTCTCGAGGAGGTCGTTCACATGCAATTTTTCCCCATTGTCACTATTATTAACTAACTAATATAAAACTAATAGATATAGTAATATATATGGGAGGTTTTGATTATGAAAATAGATTAAATATAATATATATGAAAATTAAAATTCAAATTAAAATAATTAAAGGACACAAATAAGTTAGGGGAAGAAAATTATTGTTCTCATGGTTTCATGGTGATGTTATCATTATTATTCAAAATATTTATTTATTATTTTACCCAATATAGAGATCCAAAAATATCACTCTACACCCTCTAATTTTTTATGGTATTACCCTACACTGAGAACTTTGCATGTAGGATTAATATCTTCCACATAAATATCTAATCCAAACTCCACTGTTTTAATGACTTAGATATCAACGAGAAGGATAATGATTAAATGAGGAGGAAAAAAATTATAGAGAATATAGGGTGACTGCTCACCACAATCAATTTAAACACTACTGAAATCTTAGAATAAAACCTTAGAAATCATTAATATTTATTAAATTCAAATTCCACCACTTCCCCTCTCGAACAAAAATGGGGATTAGTTCTCCACAAACATGGAATTGGAAGCACGATGGGAGAAAAAAAAATAAGAAGAGAAGAGAAATTGAATAAGAAGAGAAATGAAGAAGAAGGAAAATATATTAAACGTAAAATACTATTAGAAAATTTAAAATTAATAAAGATACTGAAATTCAAAATAAATTCTACTCCCAAGTCTCCACACTTTGAAATAAAGAAGGGATACATATTTATAGTGAGAGAAGGTGAAAGAATTATCTCCAAAAGACTCCTCCAAATGTTTATGCGTGGATGACCCAATAAATGGACTAATTTTTAAGAGGTGTCTTCATGAATGATGTTCCATAATGTCTCATCCATTTACCTAAAACTTTTATCATCATTTACCACTGGAAGAAGGAATTATGGCCATTTTACTCAAATACATTAACTTTGTCCATGTGCCTCATCATATTCCACATATTCACATTCCCATTACATTATGACCTTCCATCTAGTAGATTAACATGTTACATAATAAAAGTTGTTCCATAATTCATTTCTCGTCCCTCCACAAAATTTTAGGCATTTTGTACATGTGGTTGAGATGGTATGAATTACATACTGAATGTAACAGTTTCTTCCTGATGAGACCTTTCATATTCCACATGTTTTAACCATTCAAAGGATGCCTTAATGGGAAGATTTCATCTTGAAATAATCAAGGAAGTGCCTCACTCAACCCTATATAATCTCCATCTAGAATAAATTAATTTGGATATGTTAAACCATATTTATGCCTCAATTACTGAGGTGGGGTCCACTTTGATGGATAGAACATCTTTTCACAAAGAATTATTTATTTGGGCCAACATATATATGAATAAAGTCTTGTACCTATTAAAAAATATGTATCCAAATAACACGATTATCCTAAAAAATAATCATACTATTTAGATTAATAATAAAAAAGATATGCTTGAAATACAGAAGTGCTTAAAAATGGTTAAAATTCACAAAATAGGTCATTTTGTATTTAAGATCAAAATAACACAAAAACCTAAAAATGTAATAATTACCCATTAACTAACACTATGGTGGGATTATAAAAATTGAATTAAATTATTTAAAAAGTTAAAATGGTAGCTTCATCAGATACTAACAAAAAAATAAAAAGGGGAGATTGTTGGACCTAAGTGTTGCATTTTTTGTCGCAGTGTGTTAATGTGTGTTTGGTGAGTTTGGATGAAGTGGTGATACCTAGAGAATTCTTATGGATTCATCTAATGTCATTGGATTTCACAATTGGATTTCACAATTGGAAAATTATTTCTAGTATAAATGTGATGATTGTTTGAACTGATATTAAATGGAAAATACATGTGCTATTGAGTTTTCACTATGTTTTCAACAACATTGGATAAAGAAATGAAGATCGTTAAAAATAATGTTTCGTATTATGATTTGAGAGGAACAAGTTTGAGAAGTTAGATTGGAAATTATTTTTTGGTTTCATATTTTTTATAAATTTTTTATTTATGTTAAATTGGATTTACTTTAAAAAATGGGTCAGTCCACCAGATAATAGCCCAGGCTGAGATTGACCTCAATTTTGAGGTCAACCATTCTCAAGGAAGTAGCTGAGGCCATAGCTCGTGGGTGGAAGAGGAGGCATAATGTCCACTAGGTGTGGGCAAGCCCATGTATAATCTTTATAGATCACACGTCTAAGGGCGAACATAGTTTAGGACGCTAGCCTGCTAGGTCAGAGGTCTGTGGTGTGTGTGCTGTGAGATCGATGTCGATCCACGGTAGCTAGATCAATAGTGTAGTGATAGAAGTTATGTAAAAAACCGAAGTGAATATCACTGGATGAATCAATGTGGGACAATGCCTTATGCAGAGTAGTATTACTCCGCATAAAAACATACATAAAGAATGACTGAGTTCGATCTCATGGATCTGAGTTGTCTGGCCAAACTCAATCATCTTCCTCTTTATCCCATGAACAAATCCCTTCATAGATGAGGGTTGTAGACCGAGGAACAGCGTACAAGATTAAACGCTATATAAGAACTTACAAATCTCATTGGGTGATTAAAATATGACTAAGTATAAATTATCTCAAAGAATAAAATGATTTGTGAAGATGGATTTGCATATGAAGAAATCTATACAGAGTTTCCATGTTATGTGAAGGCGTATAAAAAACATTTTTGCGGATAGGTTCATGAATTAAGACAGAATGCACAATATACTATGTGGGGAATATAATATGTGAAATGAATAGTTTTCAGTCATCCAAATTGTAAAGAATTCTATACAAATTTTTCTATGTGAATAAGGTAGTTTACGAAGATTAACATTATATGGAAGATGCCATGCGAACATGTTCTTTGTGTAGCAACCACAAAAGACTTTCTACCAAGTGAGATCACATAAATGTTTTGTGGATAAATGTGATGAAGATGCATTATAATGAAGATTGTTGTACAGTTGATTTCTATAAGAAATAGAATTATATTATGAGTAAAATGATTTGAATATGAATAAAATAGTATGCAGAAATAAATAAATAATTCTATGTGAATGAGATTTATTTTGGGAAACCGTATAGAAAATGAAATGTTATATGGGAATGAATGTTATTCACGCAGTCGCATACTGAAGAAGTGTTTGGAAATGAATTTTCTATGCATATATGCATGAAGTTTGGGAGAATGGTTTATAAAAAAATTTGTGGTGATGTTATGCAAAGATCAATAAAAATTCAAGGCAGAGGTCATTGAACCACTTTAAACTGCATACCATGTTTGTATAATTACCATTCAATAATTGCATCAGTAACTAGTGAATTATTTCCTATAAATACAAGGATGATTCCCGGATTAAATATATAGAGAGTGAGAGTGTTGAAGTACATAGCATATTTTCTAAGAAAATATTTTTTCACTCGTAGTGCAGATATCAGTTAGTGAAGTAGTAAATGTTTGGGTGCATATAGTATGGGGAAGTGCTATAAAGTAATTATTTTATGTACATGATGATCATTTCACATACTATTTGAGCAGTATATATTTGAGAAGTCAAAAGTCATATATTGAGGAAGAATCAATTTAGTTATATTCTTCTGAAAGTGATCATAAGTTGTAACATCCCAAGATTTTAAAAGGAAACATTATGTGCTTAAATGAACTACTAAACACCAAGTGACCTTTAAAGCCTTGCAGTTAAACATAATTTTTCTACTTCTATGAATTAAATTTTGAAAATCTGACATACACGGTTGCAATCAGTAAAATTTTTGGAGTTCGATAAGAAAAACTTAATTTTTGGTGAATAGTGACTTACCCTTATGAATAGTAATGTCACCCTTATGAATAGTAATATGACCTTTATAAACAATAAAGTGTCCAAGTAAATAGTAACCATACCTGTGAAAGTATAAATAAAATTTATCCATCATATAAGTGACAATATGATAGTATTGGTATTTTTGGTAAGTCATAAATATTTAATTAAAATTTTATGATTAATTTAATAATTTAAATGAAAATTTATTTTCCTAAAAAGTATCCATAAGATAATATTTTGATTTATTATGATTATAAGATAATTTTATGAGACCATAGTTAATTTTTCGAAGTGTTATAAAATCAGTTATATTTTTAAAAAAATCAAGTAAATTATGATTTTAATTAAAAATTAAATTTATTATATTTAGAAAATTATTTTCATAAAATTGATTTCATTTTTAGATTCTAAATTTTGAAAAATGGTTAGTGTGAATTTTTGGGATTTTTCTGAAATACTTGATTTTTGTGAATAGTGAAATTTGATAATTTGTGAAATATGCTAAATAAATGAATTTCTACATCATGTTTCAGTCATGGATGATGTAAATGGTTATTGTTTAGAACTCACATGCACTTATTACTATTTTTGGTCATAAGAACCAACACCATTTCTTTTTTTTTAAGGTAAAGGGGGAAAGCCCCCGTCTATTGAATAAGAAAGAAACTCCTTTTGAAGGGAAGAAGGAGGAACCCATTACAGAGACACTATTTCTTGTCTTTAGAAAAATAATAAACTAATGAATTAAATATTTATAAAACTCTCATCTCCTCCACTATAAAAACCACCTCTCACCATGTCCTCTCCTCACACCTCTAAAGCCTTATTCCTTGTCCAAATTTTGAAAAAATATCTCCCTAATACCCTCTCCCAAATCTAGTATCTCTTTGTCTCATCAAAAGATCAAAACTTGTTCCTTAAGAAGGTTCTCAAGAGGAAGGAATCAAGAGGCAAAACCTTTTTCTGTTTTCTTTTAATTTCTCTTCAAGTTCCTTTACATTCTTTTCTATCCTCACCTATACTCATCCAAAAGGTATGAAAACTTCATTACCTTACACATACTAGAATTTTGTTATGATAATGTAATAATTCTTCATCATCTCTATTTTCCCCTCCTTTTGTACTTGAAATGAAAACACCATTCAAGATGTGTTAATTTATCACATTCAAGGATAATGAGTTTTCAATTTCTATTACCATATTCAATTTTGGTCATGAAACCTTTTTTATGGATGAACCATATTATTATATATTTAATATATCCTATTTAATGTTCTATAATAATTTTTTACTCATGATAATAATTTATAAAACAAAATGAGTTCATTGTGATTGAAAACCCACCAATTAACCCAAACGGAAGTTTTATATAATGATTCATCTTCACTCCAAATAACCAAATAACTTTTATAACCATTTAATATTCTTTATGTTCATTAATAATATAAAACTTCAATTTTTTAAAACCATTCTCATATTACACGATTATCCGTACATGTATAAAAGTAAAGTAATCATGAAAACCAAGGAAACAAACGCTTCCAAACAATGAAATTGAACCTCTTAACCCATAAAAATGACATGAATGAACATGATAAGGTTATACTAAATCAATTAAATTTAGAATAGGTTCTTGAATTATTAATTAATGAATCTAATTTGATTATCTAGGATATTAAGATCAAGGTAAGAACATCTTTGGACTCAAGGTAATGGATTCTACCCAAACCTCCATTATTTCTTCAGGTTTCTCTATCTTTCTTTTTACCCAAATGAAGTTATCTTTTATTTATATGTACATATTATAAATTATATTTATATGTTCCAAAATCATTTTTCTAGATCCATTCATCATTTTCTTTCGGGGATATACATATTTTTAAATGGTTTCATTCTCTATTCTTCCCGATAAGCAAGCCCGTTTTAAGGGAAACTCCTAAATTTTTACCCAATTTCAAGTGTACTCTATCCTCTATTTTAAGCCACCATTTTTTTATTAAATAAATATTTTTATTATGAAAACCTTCTTTGTTCAATTATGATTTTATATAAAAAATTATTCCCCTTTCTAATGTAAATGCTCTTTAGTATTTTTCTTAAAACCGCACTAAAATGTTTTAATGCTAAAATTTATTAAATACTCTTTTTACATGTTATCACTTATGTTTGACATCACTTACCATGATATATGACTATTTTAACTTATTAATGTTCATGTGTGTTCTAATTCCTTTCTTTCATGGACACTCGTATGATATGCCCATTTATTATGCTTTCTGACATGATTATGATACTCATTTCTTTCCATGGGTACCCTTTTGTTTATGTATGGTTGATTATGTATAATTATTTATGTGGAAAACATATTCATAAACATGTTATGACGGGTGAACCCAAATATCACTCCAATTAATTGGGTAAAGTTTAGTCTCATGAGATGTTATTTTCAACAGTCTTGGTGGTTATCCTTGACTCGTGCTCCATGTGCAACGGTCTTGGCAGTTAGCCTTGACTCATTCTCCTCTATGTTAAATGGGCCTTGAATCCTTCTAAATTCGTGTTTTATGTTGCTACCAAATTACAATGATTCTATGTTTATATGACCCCATGTTTTATATTTTATGATTCCATATGTTCAATCAAGTTCCATGCCTTTTTATATCATTATGTCATGCCTTATAACTCATGTGCTAATATTTATTCTCATGATTATTCCCTTACTGATGTTTTTATGCTCATCCCAAGTTTTTAAAATGTTATTCACAAGATTCCTTATAAGTTCAAAGGGAAGTTAAAGTGACAATGCAGATGAATCCCATTAGTTATATTATAATTATTTTTGTAAACATTGGTTTAATGTAAGGTTTGTCTAATATTTCAAAACCAAACCCAGTAAAGGTCCTATGTTGTGAAATATCTTTTGTAATTATTCAGTTTCTTTTATTAAAAAAATAAAAAGCATGTTTTGGCACTGACTTCGGGCAACTGGGGTCTGAGTCGTTATAATTGGTATCGGAGAAACGGTCTAAAAAAAATTGGAGATTAGATTTTGTTTTTTAGGAAAACTTTAGCGATAGTATTTGCTTTTGAACTTATAGTTAATTAAGTACACATAAGAAAATAGTTTTTCATAATTATTGATATGTAAATTCAGAATTATAAGTACAATGAATGAATTGTGAGAGCGTAATTCATTTAAGGGGGATGAATATAACATCCCAAGATTTTAAAATGAAACATTATGTGCTTAAATGGACAACTAATCACTATGTGACCTTTATAGTCTTGCAGTTAAACAAAATTTTTCAACTTCTGTGAATTGAATTTCAAAAATATGACATACAAGGTTCCAATCTGTAAGATGTTTGGAGACCGATAGGAAAAACTTAATTTTTTGTGAATAGTAACTTACCCTTATGAATAGTATCGTTACCCTTATGAATGGTAATATGACCCTTATGAATAGTAAATCGGCCAAGTAAATAGTAACTTTACCAATGAAAGTATAAATAAAATTTATCCATTTTATAAATGAAAATATGATAGTGTTTGTATTTTTGATAAGTCATAAATATTTAATTACAATTTTATGATTAATCTAATAAATTAAATGAAATTTTATTTTCATAAAAAGTATTCATAAGATAATATTTTGATTTCTTATGATTAGAAGAAAATTTTATGAGACCTTAGTTAATTTTTTAATGTTTTATAAAATCAGTTACAATTTTAAAAAATTTATTTTTCAAGTAAATTATTATTTTAATTAAATATTAAATTTATCATATTTAGAAAATTATTTTTCATAAAATACAGTTCATCTACACGTCAAAAAATGGTTAAGGTGAATTTTTGGGATTTTTTATCAAATACTTGAATTTTTGGTGAATAGTGAAATTCGATAATTTACAAAATATGGTAAATGAATGAAAATATGCATCATGCTTGAGTCAGGAATGATTTAAATGGTCATTGGTTCGAACTCATAAGAACTTATTACTATTTTTGGTCAGAATAACCAACATTGTAGCTTATCTTAAGAAAAATAATAAACTAATGAATTAAATATTGAGAAAACTCATCTCTCCTCCACTATAAAAACCACCCCTCACCACCTCTTCTCCTCACACCTCTTAAGCCTTGTGTCTTGTCTAAATTCTACTCAAATATCTCCCTAATCCCCTCTCCCACACCCAGGAGCTCTTTGTATCATCAAAATACAGAAGCCTCTTCCTTAAGGCGGTTCTCAAGAGGAAGGAATCAAGAGGTAAAACCCTTTTCAATTTTCTTTTAATTTCTTTTCAAGTTCCTTTATTTTCTTTTCTATCCTCACCTCTCCTCATCCAAAAGGTATGGAAAATCCACTACCTTACACATACTAGAATGCTGTTATGCTAATGGAATAATTCTTCATCATCTCTCATTTCCCTTTCTTTTATACTTGAAATAAAAACATCATCTGAGATGTGTTAATTTATCACGTTCACGGACGATGGGTTTTCAATTTCTATTACCGTCTTCAATTCTGGTCATGAAACCATTTTTATGGTTGAACCAAATTATTATATATGTAATATATCCTATGTAATGTTCTGTAATCATTTTTTACTCATGATATTAATTTATAAAACATAATTAGTTTTTGTGATCGAAAAACCATCAATTAACCCAAATGGTTATCATTAAAGTTTTATATAATGACTCGTTCTCACTCCAAATAACCAAATGAATTTTATAACCATTTAATATTATGTATGTTCACTAATAACATATATATTTAATTCTGGACAATCATCCTCATATTAAAATATTATCTGTACATGTATAAAAGTAAACAGATCATAAAAACCCAGAAAAAAACGCTTCCAAACAATGAAATTGAACCTCTTATCTCATAAAAAAATTATGAATGAACTTAATAAGGTTATACTAAATCAATTAAATTTAGAATAGGTTCTAGAATTATTAATTAATGAATCTAATTTTATTATCCCAGACATTAAGATCAAGGGAAGAACACCTTTGAACTTAAGGTAAGGGATTCTACACGAACCTCTATTATTCCTTCAAGTTGCTCTATCTTTCCTTTTACCCAAATGAAGTTATCTTTTATTTTTATGTAAAAATTCTAAATTCTGTTTATATTTTCCAAACTCATGTATCAATATCCATTAATTATTCTCTTTTAGGTATATACATATTTTTAAGTGGTTCTCTTCTCAATTCTTCCCAATATGAAAGCCTGTTTTAAGAAAACTTCCTGAATTCTTACCCAATTTCAAGTTCACTCTATCATCTATTTTAAGACACCATTGTTTTTATAAAATAAGTATTTTTATTATGAAAACCTTTTTGGTTCACTTCTGGTTTTATATAAAATATTATTCCCTTTTTTATTTTAAATTCTCTTTAGTATTTTCCTTAAAACAACTCTAAAATGTTTTAATGCTAAAATTTCTTAAATACTCTTTTTACATATTATCACTTCTGTTCAACATTACTTACCATGATATATGCCTATTTTCAATTATTAATTTTAATGTATGTTATAATTCCGTTCTTTTATGGACACTTGTATGATACGCCCATTTATTATTCTTTATGACATGATTATGATACCCATTTCATTCTATGGGTACACTTATGTTTATGTATGATTCTTTATGAGGAAAACATATTCATGAACATGTTATGATGGGTGCACCCATATAGAACTCTAATGCATTGGGTAAATTTTAGTATCATGAGATGTTATGTGCAACGATCTTGGCGATTTTCCTTGACTTGTGCTCCATGTACAACAGTCTTAGCGATTAGCCTTGACTCGTGCTCCTCTATGTGCAACGGGCCTTGACTCAAGCTAAAGTCATGTTTTATGTTGCTGCCATGTTATTATGATTCCATTTTTATACGATCCCATGTTTTATATTTTATGATTCTATATGTTCAATCATGTTACATGTCTTTTTTATATCATTATGTCATGCCTTCTAACCCATGTTCTAAGATTTATTCTTTTGTTTATTCCTTTACTGAGCTTTTTGTGCTCATCTCATGTTTTTAAAATGTTTTTCATAAGATTCCTTAGAATTTCAAGGGGCAGTTAAAGTGCCAATGTAGATGAATCTAATTAGTTATATTGTAATTATTTTTTTAAACTCTGATTTAATGTAAGGTTTGTCTAATCTTCTAAAACCTAGACCAGTAAAGGTCCTCTGTTTTGTAATATATTGTGTAATTATTCATTTTATTTTATTTAAAAAAATTACACTGCATGTTTTGGCACTGACTCTAGGAAACTGGGGTCTAGGTCGTTATATATGTTGTTTTATCTATCTTGAAGGCTCAAAAGAAAATATCTTCATAAATTGTTGTAAAAGCATACAACATTCAAAGGTGATCTTTCTTGTGTTTTTTGTAATCATTTTTTTAATAAGCAGTATGAAAATATTGTTCCAATGGGAATCAGGAACGCATAGTAGGACTCTATACTAGTGGTGAAATGTATGTTATAACCACTTGTGATTATTGTGTCGAATCTATGATTAGGGAGTCTAAACAATCACAACGAGTAGGATTGTATTGATACAGAACCTTATAAAAATATTTTGTTCATTTTCTATTTATTTTTACTGCATTCGGGATAGGATGAGTCATTATAAGATTGGATCGGATCCTAATAGGTCAATAGAGGTTAATTTCAAAAAAAGAAAAATTGAAAAAATCACCCCTGATTCAACCCCCCCCCCCTCTCAATGGTGTAACTCCTCCTAGGAAACATTATAAATATTTAGAGACATACTAAAGGACTTGTCAATCTTTTAGGGGTCTTATGCTCTGTTAAAAGCTAATTTCGGTGCTTTGGGCATAAAAAATTAATATTGGATATTCATTCCATAGAGTAATAAGTGAAATGTAAATTGATTGAAGCACAACCAAAGGATGAAATTATGCTTATGAAATATAAATATATTAAGTAGGTATATTTTCTTGTGTTCATAGTCTAGATAGTAAAATAATTCTTCAACATTAGGAAAAAGATTTTAAAATAAAAATGTTATCATTTTACCCTCATTTCAGATGAATTGATGGTCTTTTCACCCATTACGGATTTATGGATCTTTGGTTGTTAAATTTCTCCCGAACATCTTCTCTATCACTCTCCATGATTATTTACACTTTTCTTCCATTCCCCCCTAATTTTTTCCTACTAGGAAACCTAGTTATGTTTTATTCTAAATGACCTTTATTCTTCCCTTTTGCTCTTATCATGAGGATGTTTTATTAACCTTTTTTACGATGTGGGTTTTCCATAATGGAATTTTAAAATTTCAAACCATCTATTTACAAGAACAAGTTCAAATTGAGAGGATGAAATTTATTAAAGATGGGGAGAATGTAACACCCTGATATTTTGAAGGAAGAAAATTATGTTTGATAGTGTATACGACATGCAACACCGAGATTAAAGAGAACCGTGATATACTATTAAAATATTAGTATTTAATGTGACCATTATAACCTAGTTATTAAGTTTGTGGGAATGAAAATTTTTAATCACGTTATGAAAATATGTATAAAGTTCTTATATAATGTATTTATTAATAAGTACTTAATTCTTAATAAAATCATTTTATGCTTCAAAAATGGTTTTATTTTTTATTTTATGTTTCGTAATTATAATTAATTTATCTCAATTTAAAAAAAATATATAAAAAAATATCATTTTTAAAATAATCATATAAAAATTATATTAGGGTGAAATTTTGGGATTTTTATGAAAGGAATGATTTTTAGCGAATAGTGAAAATTCATTTTTTTATAAAATTATCATTTCTTTTCAATAAATTAAGTAATTTAAAATTACCAATATAATTTGAATTTGATTTCAAATTAACATAAGTATTATTTAGTTATATTTAATTTAATTAATTAAATTTTAATTATGTTTATACCATGTTTTAGTATAAGTTTTTTTTAGGCTTAAAAATTCATTCTTCTGAAAACTGTTTGGAAGTGCCTAATGTTCCTTGATTTTAATTAAATAAAATAAGCAAAAATAAGGAAATATTTAAATTAAATTTACCTATTATATATCTAAATATATGAATTTAAATTGATAAAATTATGATCACTTTTCATATAGTTAATGTAAGATTGTCTTATGCTTGAAAACACATTTCTTGAAAAACCATTTTTTGACATGTTTTGCAGGTTCATTTTTAAATTATATTTTTTCACTAATTTGAATTTAATTTCATAAAATGGATTCCATATTTGGAATAAACATAATTAACATTATTTAATAAGTTCATATTAATTTCTATTCATAATTAATAGTAAAAGTAGTAAAAATAAATTAATACGGTAAAGGTTAAAATGGGTTTTTGCGTGTTACATGCGCTTATATTAAAATTAATTTTCCACACACAAAAAAAATTTATTTGATAAATTTTATTTAAAATTTAGAATCATTGGTTCCGAATTATATAGTAAGTCTCCGTTTATTTTAGTCTTGAAGGATAAATTACTTAGGTTAAAAAACTAGTTACCATAATGAAAAATAAAATGGTAAAAGTAAGTAACCTTGTAGGTAACGAAAATAATAAGTTTAAAACATGTTTAATTTTAGTTTGGGAAGTGTGTATCTACCTTATTATACCTCCAACCCATTATTTATCAATTTTTTAGGCACAAGAGTTGATATTGACTTCCCATTATTGAATAGTAATGGGTATTTAAAAAAATGTCACTTCTAAATTATAAAAGGGAACCCCCTCCCCTCACTTATTTACACCGCTCAAGCCATTTATCACAAAAAAACCTATAAAAATATCTCCCCAACATCCTTATCCACATTCTAGGGGTTTTAATCTTCCCAAAAGATGAACCTTAGGGTCCTTGATAAGATATCCAAAGGAAGTTCTTCTAAGTAAAGGTAATTGACTTCACTAAGCTCTTTCTTTTTACTTCTTCTTTTACCACCTTCAATTATGACATAACAATTACAATATAATACCACCATTATATCCTATATACTGATATTTTATTTTGTTTTTGGCATAATATTTATCTCTCCTTCTTCATCAAATAGGAAACAAAGTCATCGCTCGTATGTACGGTGGACTACCACCTTGCGAACTGTTGTAATTTTTTTTACATCACCAACTCAAATGGATAGTCATAATGATGGAAAAAATTAATATACATGATACGTATGAAATGATATTAATTCTTTGAAATTAATATATCATCCACTTCCTTACCCTTTCACCCATTGAGGGAATGATATTATTGCTCATGTGTGTGTATGGCATACTGTCTTTACGAAGAGTTGTAATCCATTTTCAAAGTACAACATTCAATAATTGTTATAAAAAAGTATATAATGAATAAATTTGATATTTATAACATAATATTATTTTAGAGATTATGGATATATATCTTATGCACAATAACTATAACTTTTGTGATAAAACATGTATGAGAAAACGTAGTAATAAACACCCAAAACAATGGTAACAATGAAATATTATTAACAAATGGGTGACAAGATATTACAAGAAGATCATATGTGGTATTATAAATATGAATATAGTTCTGGTATAAATTAATAACTTATTTAGAGCCATTATACAGAATTTTAAAACACGATCAGCTAAATGGAAATGTGAGGTGAAGGATTCTGTCTCAATTTCCTTTCATTGAGGCATATTTTAATGTTATGTACCAATTTCTTTTATACAGTATATAAACTTCCCATTTTTTTCATGTTATATCATGATACTTAACACTTAAAGGTATTTTAATTTTCAATTTTAATTATTTCATCCAAGGGTATTTGACTTGAAAGTTACCAAATGGTAAATGTTTCATAACTCAATTTCTTTTCATTGGGTTATATTACTTATTCATTGTATTTTATATTCTAAGACTATGCATGTAATGTATTTTGATTATTTTATGTTGTGTTTACACTTGTTTTATGTGTATTAACATTTGATACACATAATCTATTCATTTATTAATTCTCATTTCAACGACATTATCTTTGTAAGAGATTTCATCTCAATTTCCACTCCATTGAGACATATTCAGTATTATAAACCTATTTATTTGTATGAGTTGTGTATACTTCCCCTTTGATATGTTATATAATTAATCTATTAATATTCATGGTATTTAGTGTTTCATTGGAAGTAATTTCTTTCATGGGAGTTACGATTCAAAAGTTACCAAAGAGGTAAGGGTTTATGATTCAATCTCATTTTAATCAGGATTGGTTGTGCTTTAATTTCTATTAAAGAAAATTAATTGGCCATTATTTAATAAAACCCTTTAATTCTATTCTCATTTTATTATTCGTTACATTTTCAAGTAATAGTACCAATTTCCTCTCTTTGGTACTTAAAATGATTGAGAAAATATTTTTAAGAAAAGATAACTTTATTTCTCTTTTCGGTTGAAAATGTTTTTTCTTCCATATTGATATTTTCCTTAAAATGTTTTCAAGAATGTTTTTAATATTCTCCAATAATATATCAATGAAAATTTTACCCGTGTTTGACTTTTTAAAAAATGGTTTAAAATGAATCTTCTTTTCATTCTCAAAATAATGTATTTTTTGACTTCTTACTGAAAATGTGAAAGGAATCTTTGTTTTAACATACTCGGCATGAACATAATTTCTCACTGTCATGACCACTCAATGATTTGAACCTTCCTTTATAAGTTTATAAGGTAGTTTTCAAAGGAAATTTTGTTCCTAATATTCTGGAAATTTTTAGTTTTTAAATGTGGATTTCCAAGTGAAAAAGTCATTTTCCTCATGAATTTTTTTAATGAACTTTTTATGGTATTTCTATTAATCGATAACAACAACCCTTTTATTATCCACTGATGATATATTGTAATGATATCATTCTTATTAATTGTTTAGATGGTTTATGATCAGTTTAACCAGGAAAGTGTTAACATTCACATGATTAATTTTGCAGTTATTAACTTTTCCTTGAAATAGAAACTTTATTGTGATCATTGAACATTACATTTCACTTAAATATTAATATTTATTGTATCATGGATATGATTATTTTCTAAATCGTATATCATTTACACACGTAGTGTATTACTTTGAAAATTATTTGATTGATTGGGGAATTATTGATAATCTATATTCTTTACTCGATATGGATATTTGTTGATAAGACATATTATCCATGAATTAAATCGATCATTCAATATATGATGAATGCATTAGACATGAAATGATGGGTGGGGTCTAGAATTATATATCCCTTTGATGCATCGACAAGTCTCGTGAAACAAATCAGTAAGCTAGCATTAAATGGGTTTTGGTGTATATCTTCGCATAGTTTTAAATTGTCTTGACGTGAGATTTTGATGGTATAGATAACATGATGTTTGAGATCATGACATCCAATATTAAGCATTTACTTCATTAAAAATTTAGTTATTGATTTCTATGTAATTATTTCATTAGTAATGATATCCATGGATTATCTTCAAGCTCCTATGATTATTTATATGGCATTATGTGATCATCATTTATTCATGTCACATTATTCTTCTTTCTTGAGTTATTGATTAAATGATATAGTTTTCAGTTATTTACCTTTCCATATTGATTATGCATTATTGATTCATGATAGATTCTGTTGTACGTAACCCTTACTGAGCATCTAAGCTCACCCTTTATTTATTTTGCTACCCCCAAGATATGAAGAAGGAATTCTTAAATGAGTTCAACGATACATCATATTTATTTTCACTATATTGTAATTTGTGTTTTCAAATGTAATGTAAGACACAAATATGTATCTAGTTTACTAAGACTACTAAACTATTTGGTTCTTTGAGATGCATTCACTTGTATCTTATGTCAATGTAATAAAGTAATCACTGACTCCAAGCTATTGGAGTCAGGATCTTTAGATCAATGAAATGATCACGCAGAGTGTGTAAACTATTTGAATGAAAAACAACGTAACTTTCATCATGTAAGGACTTCGTCATTTTCATCCTTCATCACATGATCCATTTGGTGATTGTTCGCCGGTTGTCCATCAAGGTGTCGCATGATCAATACGGACATGTCTGAGGGTCTTTGTGTGATAAGTCTAACATGTTTGAGGACCTTTGTGTGATCAATGAACTGATCATGAGAATCGTGTGAGTCATTTGTGTGAATCGATTTTCAAGTTGCTAATTATATGACTTGGGATGACTCGTATTGGGTGTTGCCACAATTTCTAGCCATACTAAGGCATCATAACCAAGTTTTCTTCCATATGGATACAAATGAACATGTTTCTCATGATAACCGACTTGATCCATCTCGTGTTCAATTTGATCGGTTGTTCTGGGCATTCCTTCCTTGCATCTCCACATTTTGTTTCATCAAACAGTTCATTCAGATTGATGGAACATTTCTATACAGAAAATACAAGGGTGTATTGTTGATTGCGACAACCCAAGATAGAAATCATTCACCTCTTCTGATTGCCTTTTCCATTGTAGCGAAAGAAAACTATGAATCATGAAGTTGGTTTCTGACATGTATTCGAAATCATTTCACCAACATTCGGGGTGTTTGTTTGATATCTAATCGTCATCAGGCAATTAATGAGGCAATCAATGTGGATCCTGATGCATGGAGATACCCAAATGCACATCATTGGTTCTACATTAAACACATTGCTAGCAATGTGCATAAAAAATTCCACAACGAACCGATGAATAAGGCAATCACGAGGCTTGGTACGCATTGTATTTGTTATTTTTTACTATTTCAATATAAAGATAAAATCAAATTATGTGAAATATAATCTATTCTGTGTAGAATATGAGTCAGACCAACGGTGGTTTGAAGAAATTTTTGAACAAATCCACCAGGCTAATCAAGAAGTTTATGATTATATGATGCAGATTCCAAAAGAAAAATGGACATTGGTATATTACGAGGGGAAGAGGTACGAACACATGACGAAAAACATTGTGGAGTGAATAAATGGTGTCTTCAAAGGGATTCTCAAGATACCTATAACTACCCTAGTTCAGGATACATTATATCGATGTGTGAAGTACTTTGTTGATAGACAAAAACTAGCATCAGACAGAATATAACAGGGGCTAAGGTATGGAAGACACTTTCAACGAGAGATTGAAAATAATATTGAAAAAGCTTATAGTTATAATGTCTACCTTTTTCGACGAGAGTACTCCCGATTTGAAGTTCAAGAGAATTCAGACCCCATCACAAATTGCATTGGTGAAAAAATGGTGGTATTAGTGGAAACAAGACAATGTCAGTGCGGAAACTTTCAGGTCTTACGATTTCCATGCACACACACCATCGCGGCATGTACCTTTGTGAACATATCATGGGAATCATATATTGATCTAGTGTACCAAATGGATATCATTGCTAACTATTATGTTGCACCATAGACACCTATTGGGGAGTATCGTTATTTCCCAATGCCCAAAGGCTAGCTGATAGTTATACCCGACATCAATTTGTTGCATCCTCGTGGGAGACCGAAGGCCGGTAGGATGCATAATGAGATGGAATAGCCTCAAGAAGAAGGGCAGAGTTTGAGATCCATGATATGTCATAAAGAAGGTCATAACTGAAAACGATTCCCTAACGTTGTTAGGTCGAGTTCACAGTCTCACCCAGAATGATGTATTGTCTTCATTGTGACATTCTCATATTGTAAATTAAATGTTGTTATCTCTTCTTTTTTTCTCAGTTTTCTAAACCCCAAAACCCAAAAGTAGAACACTTAACCCAATCCATAATTAGTTAATCATAAATCACCTCTAAAATATGTCTAACCAAATTCAAGACCCAATAATTTCAAAATATTGTCTCTAGGATTCTAAAAATCAGTATGTCATTATTCCAAAAATGTATATCTTAGTGATACATACCTAATATCTAAATACCCTATTAATCTTAAATCCTTAATAAAAACATACATGATTTCAAGAATTAACTTTCTCCTAATTCCTTAAATAAAATCTTAGATAATAGAATTTATTTCATAAATCCAAAAGTAAAACACTTAACCCATATTGTAAATTAAATGTTGTTATCTCTTCTTTTTTTTCTTGGTTTTCTAAACCCCAAAACCCAAAAACAGAACACTTAACCCAAAAACATATTTCCTAAACCTTAATATCATAATTTGAAACCCTAACCCCTCAAACATAAACCTGAACCCAAAAATCATAAACCTAAACCCTAAAAACTTACAAAAAATCCAAAAACCTAGATATATTCCCTTAAAGCATGTATCAATTAATAAAATTCTTAAAAAGATATTTTATTTAATAAAATTCTTTCACAACAGAATTCTTTACATTTATTTTTTTCCTCTTCTTTCCTCTTGTTATCTTTATTTCATTCAGAAGCAAAAAACATGGAGAATTATATTTCTTTTGTAATATTTACATTTTACATGTACGACTCATTTCATTTATTTATATGCAGATGGATGATACCATACTACTCACTCAGCGGCGTACCCATATTTCATAGGTTGTGTTAGAGGGTGGTGCAGATCGATTGATCAGGGTGCATCGAGTGCACCATTTTCATCATAGGGAGCCTCTACATGCCATTAGACCATATTTGCGTCGTGATGTATTTTATGGCCTTTCCATATCAGATTTCACAATTATAGACCATCACCTACTTGCTTCCCTCGTTGAGAGGTGGAGACCAGAGACACACACATTCCACCTGCCTGAGGGAGAGATGATCATTGCCCTCCAGGATGTGGCAGTGCTTCTCAGCCTTCTTATCCAGGGGAGACCTGTTATTTGACTCATTCATGCAGCTTGGTCAGACCTTTCTTAGTACTTGTTAGGTGTTGATATTTTGTCCAACCGTAGTGCTACAGATGGAGCGTCCATATCTATGCCTTGGTTGGAGTCGCAGATTCCACATTTACAGGATGATGATGACGAGCAGACTGTCATGCGTTATGTCCGTGCATATATATTACGGCTCATTGGTGGGACCATGTGTACTGATCACTCGGGGATGCACGTGCACATGACGTATCTACCCCTACTAGAGAACTTTGATCGGGCTGGGACGTATAGTTGGGGATCAGCCTGCTTGGAATATACATACAGGGCATTATGTAGGCTATCCAATAGGGATTGCACAGGTCTCAGGGGATGCGTCATCCTAATTCAGATGTGGGCAAGGGAGCACATCCCCACATTCTGCCCTGAGCTTGCTGATTCGTCGGTCGAGATGGAGGTGCTGCATCACGCTCCGCGTGGACGCTTGTATGATCAGTCATTTCTATTGGTTTTTTATGCTACTATGAGTTATTGACTTTAATTTATCATTATTTGTCACTATCAATGATGTATTTTACAGGTGGTGGCAGCGACACAATTTTGACGTAGTTCTGAGACAACATTTGGGCGTATATTGGCTTCAGTTGGACTGTCTCTTACTTAATCAGGTATGTATGTACAATCTATTATTGTCTAACATATTTAATAATAGAATCAATTTTGGTTTTTAGTTAGGCGCTTTTTTGATAAAGTCACATGTCATTTCAGATTTCATGGCTTCCATACTGGAGTATTATGGACCAGTTGTCAGCATACTGCACTGTTGGGCTTGAGGATGTTATGGTTGTAAAGCCCCTCATTCATTCACTTCCATATTATTGAGTGGCAGCAACCTGACAGAGTCATGCACAAGTTTTATTGTACTAATTTGATTTCATTGTCATCGAGACAGACAGAGTAGCTTCATGAGATGAAGTTGACGGAGAGGCAGAATGATGACTGGTCCTGAGTACATGTTAGCTTTATTGATTGTTGGCATATATGTGCAGAGTTTCATATTCAGGGTGTTCCTACGAATCGATTCTTTCTTTCAGAGCAGGTTGAGTTTGATCCATGGTATAGACTAAAGTCTATATTGTATCTTACCCAACCCGGCATAGAGATGCAAAGAATAGTAAGTCAATAAATTTTCATTAGTTTGTTTATTGAACTATTTTCTAATTAAATTTTAATCTCTTTACAGGTTAGTCACACATATCATCTTGTTCGCATTAGTGATGAAGAGGAGGGGGGGTCTTTAGTCGGGCAGTTGTCCATGCTACACCACTGGAGGTGAGTGCATCTTTTCGTGCACTTTCCGGGAGCATCTTCATGCATCCATCCCGAAGAGAGGAGGTTCCTTCCCCAGAGGAACATCATGTAGTTGTTGTTGGTGCTGAAGATCCACGACTATGGCGACGTAGACAACATCGTGCTGCACGTGAGGCGTCACCTATTCCACAGGCAGAGGTCAGCCCTCTAGTAGTCCAGGATCAGCCAATTCAGGATGTGTCTCAGGTAGCATGGGATCCATTTCTCCTGACAGGATATCCACAGTTCTCTCCATCTTGGGTTCTAGATCTATCATAGCATTGGGCTCTAGATCCATCACAGCCTTGGGTTCCGGATCCATCGCAGTCTTGGGGCATAGCTCCATCGCAAGCTTGGTTCCCCACCACGATGGAGGCAGGTCCCTCTACCACCCTAGTGGGAGAAGGATCTGGAGGGCAGTACGAGATGCAGTTGACAGCTCCTCCCACTAACACATAGATAGAGGATGCACCAATCTACATTCTAGTGCCCGAGGATCATCCCTCTCCAGGTCATCAGACTCCACTGCGCACTCGACACGAATGTCCTATTCGCAGACCACCATGTGGGACAGAATCTCCTCTCCATGGACATAAATATTGATTGTACATGTTTATTTACATGTTTTATGTCTACCGAAATAAAAATACTATTATTACTATTAGCTATTCTTATATATTTATCCAGTATTTCAATTTTCATTTATATTTTAGGCACAATTTATATTTTACAGCTTTCAAAGTCGACTACTTGAAACATAGAAATAGTTAGTAAATTTCAAGTAAATAACTGTAAAAGATTAAAAAATCTACAGTATAAAAACAATGTAAATAAAATTTAAAAGATATACTAATCATATAAAAAGTTTTTGAAAATAAAGAGTTTCATAAATAAAATAAATAAGGAATGTAAGAATAGTAACTCAGAAGTGAGGGCGAAAAGAATGAATGTCAAGGAGGATCATAAGTCACCTACTTGACTTTGAAAGCCTATAAAATATAAACTATAAGACCCATATAAATAAAAATTAAAAATTCAACTAGTTGTTATATGTTTAATCAATGTTTAAAATTTCATTTATATCGGTCTTACAGTTTAAATCATATAGGCTAGAAAAGGCACGTACTTGAAACATTTTTAAGTTTCAAGTAGGTGGATTAGAAAGCTTATAAATTATTTTTCATCAACATTTTGTAAAAATTATTTTTATTTTAGACTACTTGTTATATGTTTAATCAATATTTAAAATTTCATTCATATCGATCTTATAGTTTATATTATATAGGCTAGCAAAGGCACGTACTTGAAACATTTTTATGTTTCAAGTAGGTGGATTAGAAAGCTTATAAATTATTTTTCATCAATATTTTGTAAGAAATTATTTTTATTTTGGAGTACTTGTTATATGTATAATCAATGTTTAAAATTTCATTCATATCGATCTTATAGTTTATATTATATAGGGTAGCAAAGGCACATACTTGAAACATTTTTAAGTTTCAAGTAGGTGGATTAGAAAGCTTATAAAAAAAATTTTCATCAACATTTTGTATGAAATTCGTTTTATTTTTGACTACCTGTTAACCAATGTTTAAAATTTCATTCATATTGGTTTTATAGTTTATATTATATAGGCTAGCAAAGGCACGTACTTAAAACATTTTTAAGTTTCTAGTAGGTGAATTAGAAAGCTTATAAATTATTTTTCACCGACATTTTTTAATAAATTGTTTTTATTTTCGACTACTTGTTATATATTTAAGCAATTTTTAAAATTTTATCCATATATGTCTTACAGTTTATATTATATAGTCTAGCAAAGTCACGTACTTGAAACATTTTTAAGTTTTAAATAGGTTTATTAAAAATCTTATAAATTATTTTTTATCAACATTTTTTCAGAAATTCTTTTTGTTTTCGCCTACTTGTTATATGTTTAATCAATGTTTAAAATTTCATTCATATCGGTCGTATAGTTTATATTTTATAGGTTAGCAAAGTCATGTATTTTAAATATATAAAAAAATAGAATTAAAATAGAAAAAAAAAATATTTTTTAGGGCAAAGGCAGTATCGTCAATGCCGCCTTTAAAGTGTATTTTTTTCTTAACTGCCGACCAAATACAAACCAAAAAGTTATGTTTGCCTGATCAATCCTACCATTCTCAAAATACACTAGAAATATCATCATCACTAAAACCCCATAAATACCCCTCGCCCCTTCCCCTTCTCCCACCGCCCACACTGTACAACGACAGATCTTCCCCCAACATACACAGAGAGGCAAAGATGCCTCAGACGGCGGCACTGAAGAAAATCCTCAATCGTCTCTCCAGTAGAGCCGGGGCTGGTGATGGGGGATGTCTCCCCGGGGACATCCCCAAGGGCCACTTCTCCCTCTACGTCGGCACCGATAGGATTCAGTACATGGTCCCCATCTCTTGGCTGGGCAACCCTGAGTTCCAGAGCCTCCTCCGCAATGCCGAAGAGGAGTTCAGCTTCAATGTCGTCGAGCGCATCACCATCCCCTGAGACGATGTTGCTTTCTGGTGCCTCGCCACCGCTATCTGATGAGATATGTTTCCATCTCTGATCCGGTGTTTTCAGTGGTACATAATGTTGATATAATTTTCAATACTTTGTTAAATAGTTTCTCAGATTACCCATTTTGAGAACTTTATTTATTCTCATTATTTTATTTATTCTCATTATGTGTGAACAATTGCCATAAATATCGTATACATGTCATGCATTGCATTAGATCCTATAAAAGGTATATTTTAAAAATTCGAGTGGTTTATTGAAGTTAAATTTGTTGTTAATAAGTTGAGAAGATGAAAAGTTAATGATTTTTAAATGTGACAATCATTGAAATGGTTCTAATGTATAAGACATGTGCAATAAATGTTTGGATAATTCACATTGTTACATCAGTTAACAATGCCATAAATATCATATACATGTCATGCATTGCATTAGATCCTATAAAAGGTATATTTTAAAAATTTGAGTGGTTTATTGAAGTTAAATTTGTTGTCAGTAAGTTGAGAAGATGAAAAGTTAATGATTTTTAAATGTGACAATCATTGAAATGGTTCTAATGCATAAGAAATGTGCAATAAATGTTTGGATAATTCACATTGTTACATCATTTAATGTTGATGAGTTTTGTAATTTAAATTTCAAAATAAAATAAAGAAGAGATTGATGAGGAGTTGGGTATTTTGGCTTTGACATTTGAAGTTGATTGGGGGCTGTATGTGAAGTTTGTTAACCCTTTTTATGGGAGTTAATAAAAAATATAGCCAATCATAGCCAACCAAGAACCCACCTCAAACCACTCATGTGGTACCTACGGGTTCTACCATGTGGGAGGTAGATCCACTAAGTCAGGTGGCAGAAGGAAACATAGCACCTGCAGGGAGCGCAAGTGGCATCACAATCATATTGGGTCGTAAGGGCCCAGAGGAGCACAAGTGAGTGCACATGGAGTGGGCTAGTGGGCCTACGCAAGGAGGTGTTGCACGTGCGAAGGACGACCAAACAATTTTCGTGAGATCTGCAAGCCTCGCTTATTGTAGATCTGTTTAAAAACACATATGCAAAGAAGCAGTGTTGTCCAGTCTAAGTGATGAGTCATTCGATCAGGCCGCAATTGTCTTCAACCTTGGCCTCCTGAGGATTTGATGCATGCATCAAGAGTTCTTCATACTGCGACGTCTGATTATCAAGCTCAAGCATTCGAGCGACATTTGATCGACTTGATGATTCAAATATGATCATTTAATCATGCAACTTCATTTTCATGAATTAAAAGAAGTCCAAATCGAGATAGTGTGAAGAAGGATTCGTTTTGCAATGCGATGATGGTAATTTCTGAAGTCGCATAAGTAGTTGAGGGGGTGCGCGAGGGGGTGCGCATAAAAGAAAGGTAGTGTGCATATCAGTGGAGGCTGTGGAATATGGTTGATGGAGTGTTCTCTAAAAATACCCTCAAACATGATCATTTGATGGTAGGAATCAAATGCAAATCTGAGAACACTATGTGTGTAACAAACCAACCTTAGTCAACTAAACAAGTCACCCAAGATGATCATGTTGGAACCATGGACGTTCTATGCAAGAATTGAAGTATGGTTTGTGATTGTTTTCAATCCTCATTGGAAGTTCAGAATGTTTTCCAGTAAAGTGATCATACAGTTCAAGCAGACAATGGTTTTGAAGGTGACATCATTTCCCAGTTTTTGCCAAAAAAAATTTCCTGAAAACCGGTAAATGGGAAAATGTGTGTTTGGAAAAGGAATTTGTGCGCAAAAGGGTAGGTGTGTTGGAAACTTACGCGCAAGTCCTGTTTTGGGATCAGATCGCTGAAAAATGGCAAAGGCATGAGCTGCGTGAAATATTGGAGTGGTGCGCGAAAAACATGGATTGGGTGCTAAATTGGTTTTACATGCAATAGTGAAAGTAGGTTGGTTTTCCCATGAAAAAAGGTGTTTCGGGATCTGAAAAATGGCAAAGGAATGAGATGCGTGAAAAATTCGTAGATGTGCGTGAAAAATGGTTCCTGTGCGAAAAAGGATTGCGCGCAGAATGCATGTTTTGCGCGACACGGTGGGTTTTCCGTGTAGGGGTCGGCGACGCCTATAAATAAAAGTTGACCTCCCTCATTTGGCACAACTAAAGACTTAGAGAAGATCTGAGTTTTGATGCGCATAAAAGGTGCTCGCAAAGGGAATTGCACGAAAAAGGGAAAGTTGTGCGTAAAAGTCTGAGTTGTGCAAAAAAGTGGAAGTTACGCGTAAAAGTTGAAGTTGCGCGTAAAAGTATGAGGTGTGCGAAAAAGTAGAAGTTGCGCATAAAAGTAGAGGTTGTGCATAAAAGATTTGGTTGCGCGAAACGAGTGTTGTTGCGCGAAATATTTTTCCGCGTGAAAAGCAAACATTGCGCACAAAATTGAGATCTTGCGCGCAAAAGGTAAGTGTTGCGTGCAATCGTCAATGTAACTTGTTTGTACGTTCTGAATATCCGGTTCAATGGTTCAGTGCTTTCAAGTGCATCAATTCAGGACTTTGATGCAAGCAGAGTCTCGTGCTGAGTAGAGGCAAAGACTTCAATGCAAATCTATTGAAGAGACATTCACGTCTATAAACTGAGTGGGACTTCATCAAAGGCAATGAGATAGGGAGAGTCAACGGGAGTGACCCGAGGGACGCAGTGAGCTATCCCTGAACTTTTGTAAAGGCAGTGTGTCTGGGACAGAGTGACTATACCTAAACATTATAATCCATAGCTAGTGAAGTTTAGTGGAATTAGGTATGACCAGAAACTTGTCAGCGTATGCTCCTTGGACGTAGCCCTTAGTGGTGAATCAAGTAAAAGTGTTGCGTGGTCTCTTTTCTTGTGGTTGTTTTCTATCTGTTCCCGTCAGTCTTACAAGTTTAACAATTTCCTACCACCGTGGAAACAAGATCCTTGTTTTTAAAAGAAAAAATTGACACCCTAATTCACCCCTCCCCTCTCAGGGTGTCCCGAGGTCCTACAGGTTCACAACATGGTGATGTATAACAGAACGAAACAAGTCTTGTGTATAACTACAGAACATAAAAGCAAAACGCAGAAGAAAAAAGGAGTACATATCCATGAGACATACAAAGTCAAGACAAACCAGAAAAACTAAAAATACAAAACACGGTATGACTAAACAAGTCCTCATGTGACCATCCATCACCACCAAACTATCCTGCTACGAAGATGATGACGACAAGAGAAACTGAAATGCTACCTAATACCCTTCCCCTTAAATGAGTCTTGCAAAACAACATCTACAAGTACTCAATGAAAAAAGTAGGGTGTGAGCAAAGACGATTAGGATACCACCATAAAATCTATACAAGTTCTAATAGCAAGAATGAATTAGCTCTAGCTTTAAAACGAATCCAGTTTACAAATAATTTTCTTAAAAAAACCATTTTTGTAAAACATACTTTGGTTTTAATAAAAGCATACCATGTTCACCAAATCCAAGAATATGTTAAGTATGAAAGAAAATAGGTAATCATGGGTAAAAACCAACTGTGGACACACCATAAGATAAGCATGTGAGAAAATAACCTTGAAAATATCACTATGTGATAAACCAATCATAAGTAAAAAAGCACACCATTTGGACTCTAACCTATGAGAATACACGCTAGACATACAAGAAAAGCCCCAATTCGGGCCTAAGGTGGATTCAACTAATATAACCCCTAGTGACATTACACAAATTGAAGTGACATAAATCTCTTGTGACATCACACACACAAAGAATGAAAAGTCTATTTCCAGACACACCCAAGCTTACCCAATGTGCAAAGTTTGACAAAATCTATTTAAAAATCATGCTCAAATTTAATAAAACATTTCCATACCAAATCCTTTTCCACTATTGGGCTTGAAACCCCATTTCAAAAGAAACCACCATTCAAAGAATTTAATCAAGCACTTGGTGTGCACAAATCTATTTTTAAATAAAAACTCGTAAAACATGAATCACATCCAACGAAACCATTCCAATGTCAAATAATGCATTTTCATTGAATAACCCAAAGGAATTGACAAAAACAAAAATATATTCATGAATTATAACCCTTCAATAGAGACACTTAACTCAAGAACGGCGAAAACCTATTCACATTTGAGAATAGATATTGGAAACAAGAAGATATACCTCTGAAAGACAAGGCACGAGAGAAAACTACAAAGGATCGATAGAAAAAACAAACTAATTAAAATCTGGTCCAAAAATAAAGCCAACATTGTTGGTGCGACCAATGGCAAAGAAAAACCAGAAAAACCATTCACCAAGGAGAAGCGACACAACCGCCACGAAGATCAAACACTGAACAGAGCAATCCAGAAGGAGAGAGATCACCCCAAATCACCCAAAATCTCCCTAGGGTTCAAGAGAGAGAGTCTTGCATGCCAAATGAAGAAGGGGTCATGCATGTAGTGGAATTAAAACCACTGGAATTGACCATTTCACATCATGAAAGGGATTCATGACATGACTTCCATGAATTAAAAATGTGTTGAAAAAAGCATCGCCTCGGGCTTACATTACCCCAATCGATGTTTTCATGATATAAATAACTTTTAATTTTTCACACTATGAATTATTTTCGCAACATCTGCCCAGCGACAGTTTCACATCATGAATAATATTCACTTCGGGAATATGTCCTACACACAATGTCCAACCCAGGTCCTGCAGAAGTTCCCTGAATGACTCCAAAGCCCTCTAAACCTAATAAACAATCTCTTAAACATAAAAAATAGCATACCTTAAACCTGTATTCCACAGTGAGATAGAAATAGATACCTGAGAAAGATTAGTATTCTCATAAGGGCTGAATGCATTCACAATGTGCTTGCCAAAGCCTTCACGTTCACATAAAGAATGTTGAATTATGCAAGATAATGTTGGAGTAATATAACCTCACCATGTTACATGAAGGAGAAAAAAAATAGAACTTGTGTATACTATTACACGGTGAATAAATAAGAAGAGAGGCAATGCATATTCTATTACATGATGGTTTTTTAGATACATGCATACAATAATATGCTTGTACAATGTTGAGTGAGTCGCAAAGAAGTAGTAGAATTATGAGACATACGTATGCGAAGAAGCATGTTATGTGAGTTTCACGCTGTGTACTACATGCATAAAATAAATATAGTTGGTGTGTGAGAATTTTGCAAAGAGGAAGTTTAATGTCAAGATATATTGTTCACAAGAAATTTCGAGGGTTTTGTGAACATTTACTAAAGATGGTGTGTGTACTTTCATGCACATACATAGTGAGACATCCATGCAATTTTTTTCATGCAAGAAGTTTAGTGAGCAATAGTGTGAATCTTTTGCATTTTTTTATTGCATAAAGTACACTAAAGTCAAAGTGATATGACCATGCATTGTATCATAAATGCAAGAATTTTGGAGAAAAGTATGAGTGATATACTCTGAATGTATAGTGTGTAGTAAAGTTTGATACTGAGTCGGAAAGAATATGAGAAGGCAGATATCCGAGTAGTCTGTAAACTGAGATAAGTTTAGATCATTTGAATATTAGTCAACATTGAGAAGGATCATATAGTTGCTTATTAATTGTGGATGTTCTTGAAGATTGTACACGAGAAGATCAGGTGATCCGGTTTGTTTGTGGAGAAAGATTGCATCTTAAGGCAGTGAAGGAGTAAAAAGATGACACAGATCTTTCTATATGTGGATCATAGCTTGAATATCATTGGAAGTCTCCAGTGGGAATTTGGAGTTGATGAAGACTTCAATGGGACCCTAAAGTATATGAAGGCCGGTGGGATGATGGTAACACTGTGGGATGCAGTATAATAATCAACCTGCAAGACTCAGGAGTCACTTGTGTAGGTGGTAGATTATAATATCTAGTGGGACTCTAGAGTGGAACACTATGGGACTCAGTGTTTATGGGAATGAGACTTTCCTTGGATGTAACCACCTGCATATAGTGAATAATATGTAACTGGAGGGTATAACTGGTTGCAACAAGGAGTATTTCTTAGTACCAAACCATGTAAAAAAATTTGTGATGTGTTTCATTTAATTTATGCATTTCATAGATGATCCACTCATCCTAATATATGGAATAGGGTTGAAATAAAAGGGGGTAAAAGAAAAGGATAAGGATTCAGTAAAACAAATCACACCTGACTCGCCCCCTATCAGTGTGAATGTATGATCCATTGAGCACTTCAATCGGTATCAGATTGAAGGTTTCACCTCTAATTGGATCTACTTTACTTGACTGGTTGTTTATATCAGAAGTATATGAATTATAGATTTGAGTTTGTAGAAGATTCAGAAGGTATTAAGATGGAAAATACTATTTCTACTCCTGATGTTAGAAATGTTGAAGTTTCATTCAAGATTCAAAAAAATAGAAAGAAATGAGTGGAAAAGAAGCTGAAGAAGAACTCAAATATGAATGAAGATCAACTGCTAGCTGAAGGCACTCATAGTGGTAATTGTTTAGTGAAATCAGTTGATTACAATTCTTGATGAATCATGTTCAAGCTATGATGAAGATGTGTTTAATTCTGAAATCAGAGATAATTTGAATAATATTCTCAAAGAAGTGGTCACATTTATGATCATAGTTTTCAAGGAACTTCATGATGAAAAATTACAACTGGAAGAAGAGGCTAATGCTATAGAAGAGGCATTGTCTATCACTCTCACAAAACTTGTGAGATCAAAGTATAAAACAATATCTCTTTATAATGAAAGATACACTAAAGCAATTAAATAATTGTTGAGTAATGTTTATGAGAAAAAATCTTTGAAATGGTCTTTATAGAAGTTATCCATGCACCAGAAAAAATGCATAAAATATCGATGAATGTTAAAGAAGATTAGTTGGATGCTAAAGTAGAAAGAATCACAGATCTTAATAATTTTTCACTGAAGGAAAATCAGGTGCATGAAGATGATAAAAAGAAGATGAAGATTCAATGGGAAGAAAGAATGAAATCAATTGAAGATAAGAAGATTACTCTCAACAAATAAGAATTGAATTATAAGTGAAATTGAGAAATATGGAAGAGACACAAGTTGAGACTTCCCAAGGTGTTGAGAAAAGAAGTACTACCAAGAATTCCTCTGATAAGTCTTATTTATGAAAATACTCAACCTAGTGTCAATAATGTCTTGATATTATCTAAGGATAAATCTATTGTTGGCTCATTTAGGAAGAAAACCCTTTGTCCCAATAAATCTATGTGTACTAATTTTGTTTTAATAACTAGTGTAGATTCAAATTTAAAATATGGAGAAACATAGGCGATGAAAAATTCTCAGGAACCCACTACATATTTAAATATGGATGTGAATAAGTGTAAGAACTCTTGTTCCCTAAAAAAAGAAAAATAATAATAAATGTGTTGTCTAAAAACAAAAAAAAAAAATCAAAGATAGCTAGGACGTGTCACAAAAGAGGAAATCAATATTTTTTTGCTATTGTTAGCATCGTTGGAAGTTTTGGAATCAAGAAATAAATGTTTGGCACAATATGTTATTGAATGAAAATTAAAAAATGCTTACATTTAAGGGGAGCTAAGTTGAAGAAAAGAGCCAACCTACACAATAAGAATTCACAGTAAATGAATTAGTCTATCAAGAATAGATATGCATATTTTGAGGATTTCTATGAGTATTGAAATAGAAGTGGTCACTATTATGACGAGTTCTTGTATGTTCCAATCATGAAAAAATCATATGTCGATATGAAGAGTAGACCACAACAAAATGGAAGCACATTAGAAAAGAATATGAAAGTGCAACCTTGAAAGGTGAACAAAAGAAGAATACTATTAAAAAAAATAACCCCTAAAAAGATTGTGACTAATTATGTGAAGAGTGTCACACTAAAGAAAATATGCTTATATTGTGGTAGGAAATGTCACATCATGAACCATTGATTTGGTAAAATAAATCTCTACAGAAGAATATGAAAAGTTTCCTAAAAAGGTTGGCTTGATGAATGTTAAATATTTGTGTGAAAGGTGTGATATATCTTGGAATTCTACTAAAAAAATCTTTATATGGTTTCCTAAATAAGAAAAATTCTTGAATAATAAAGGGAAAGCACCTATGAATTATTATGCTAAAAATATTTTTTGGAAAAAGGAGTCAGTATGAAAAATGGGGTCTAAGAATATTCTTAAATAATTCTTGATCATATGGACAAAAAAGTTGGAAGAGGCAGGAAAGAGAGGGTAATCATAGAAAACTGAAACAGTTTTGCTAGAAAATGTGAAGAATCCTTTTTCATCTAAGAAGATAGTTGGTTTTAGAAACAACTCTCATCCCTCTTGCTTTAACTGAGGAGTATTGAAGAACCATATTATTCCCATATATACATTGTGTTTGTTTTTCATGAAGGTAACGGAAGGTGAAGCATATATTCAGGGGGACCTAAATTTGGTAAAAAAATGTGAACATCTTACAACTAGAAAGTTATCCATCATGGATGACTTATTGGCATCATGTTTCCCCTTTGAAACATTTCAAATAATCTCAGAATATTATTGGAGTTTATTCTTGAAGAAATCCAATCTTAATGAATAAGTATATAGTGCATATCTTGAGGGGGGCATAGAAGAAAAACCACCAGATATCTCTATAGCGACGCGGACTTCCTATTCGGAACAGTAGACCGTCTTCTCCATATGTAGCCCATTTCGGGCTAGGGTTTCTAACCTTAGAAAACTCTGTAATTTGTGCTCTCGTTTTTAGTGAGAATTCTACCTTTCCGTGGACGTAGGAATTTTTTCCGAACCAGGTAAATTTGTGTGTTCTGTGTGCTTTCATTTCTCCTGCATTTTTTCTTTCATTTCTCATTTTTGTCATTGCGACTCCCGACGATTCCGCAACAGTTGATTAGTTTTTCTTATCTTTATAAAAAAAATAAACCCTAAAAGGAGAGACATATTACGTGATGAAAAAAGAAATAATAAATTTGAAAGGGGAAATAAATTCTTGCACTTGGGAGTTTTTAATACGTTTGATGAGATGTATGCAGGAGATTATATGAAAATCTTTTAAATAATCTCTGAAGAGGTTTTAGTGTTGGTATCACATGTAGGAAATATATCGACAAAATTGATGTTAAATTTGATCACTCTTGTTTTCTACACCGAGCATGAATCACGTAGGCTTAGTGTTGATTAATTTTATATCTTTACTACGTTAGTGGTGATTCTATCCTTATATGGAGTAAATAAGACTATAAGTGTTAAAAGAGGATAAAATTTTCTTAAAATTTGAATGATGGAGATGAGAATTCCTTCATATACTTATATCTTTGATTTTACTATCAATAAGGGGGATAAGGTAACATTGAATTTATAATTGAAATGAGCATTGAAAACAAATCCAAAGTGGGGGATTGAAGAACCTAAGTGTTTTAATGAAGCAGAATTTGTTTCCAATAAGTTGAGAAGATGAAAAGTCAATGATTTTTAAATGTGATGATTGTTGAACTGATCCTAATTCACAAGACATGTGTAAGATATGTTTGGATAATGCACATTGTTACATCATTTTATGTTGAAGAGTTTTGTAATTTAATTTCTAAAATAAAAGAAAGAATAGATTGTTGAGGGGCTGGGTATTTTGGATTTCACATTTAAAGTTGATTGGGGTTGTATGAAAATTTTATTAACTATTTTTATGGGATTTAATAAAAAATATGGCCAACCATAACCAACCAAGGACCCACCTCAAACCACACATGTGGGACCCAACGGGTCTATCGCATGGGAGGTAGATCTACTCAATCAGTCATGGAGGAAGAAGGAAGCATAGCACCCACAGGGAGCAAAAGTAGCATCACAAGCATAGTGGGTTGCAAGGGTCCATAGGAGCGTGGGTGAGCATGCATGGAGTGGGCTAGTGGGTCTTCATAGAGAGGAATATCTCGTGCAAAGCTTGTGTGTGTAATGTTTGTCTGGGTGATGACCCCGATGTCGGCTCGAAAGATTAGAGAAAGTGCTTGTGTTATTAAGGAGCGCCAAAATGATCAAACAACCGATGTGGAATTTACAAGCCTCTCTTACAGTAGCTTCATTTAAAAATATAAATAAAGAATAATTTCCTTCTGATTTGATTGATGATATTCATTCAATCAAGTCATGGTCTTCTTCAACCTCAGCCTCCCAAAAATTTGCTGCATGCATGAGGAGTTCTTCATGCCGTGATGCCCGAATATCAAACTGAAGAATCCGAGTGGCATTTTATTGACTTAATGATTCAAACATGATCGATGCATCATGAAACATTGTTTCCATGAATTAGACGAAGTCCAAACCAAATCAGTGTGAAGATAAATTCATTTTTCAATGCGATGATGGTAATTTTTGAAGCCACGTAAGCAGTTGAGGTGGGGTTCATAGAAGAAATACAGTGCATGCCATCAAACTTTATTATAAGAGGTGGAATTAAGATTGTCCAGGAATTTGAAATTTCACACCCACTAAATAAAAGAATAGCAATCCAAGAGTGATGTTTCACAATTGGGTTACAAAACTAAATTTAAAAAATAAGAGGAAGAATGATGGAACCCATAAACCAAACCACAAAGGCCAAGTTCTTTCTTTTCTAATCAAATTATATCATTGCATGTTAGTTTAATTTTTTCACTCTTTGCTTTCATTTAAATTTCATTCATTTTATTAAATAATAAAAACAACAAAAACAAGTAGTATAAAGTGAATTAAATTAAGTGAGTGAACAAAATGTGAAACTCCTCAAGTGAGACGACTCTGGTCATCCACTGTGCTACACTAGAAAAAATTTAGAAATTTTCTTTTTTGACTCCCTGTGATAGATGTGCGTCAAAACTGACACCGTTGTCGGGGTGTGGAAAAATAAAATTTCTAAATTTTTCCTTGTGAATCAAAGTGGCTAACTAGAGTCATATCACTTTAGGATCTTCACAATTTGTTCACTTAATCTAATTCACCCAAGACTACTTTTTTTTTTGTTTTTATTGTTTTCTTAAAATAATGAAATTTAAATGAAAGAAAAGCGTGCAAAATTTAAACTAAAATGAAATGAAAAACTATGATTAGGAAAGAAAGAACTTGGCTTTTGTGGTTTGGTTTACAAGTTCCATCATTATTCTTCTTATTGTTTAAATTTATTTTGATAACCCAATTCTTAAATCTCACTCTTAGATTACTATTCTTTTATTTAGTGGGCGTGAAATTTATAATACCTAGATAATCTTAATTCCACCTCCTCCTATAATCAAGGTTGATGACACACATCAATTGAGAATGTGACACCTTCCAGGACTTGACTCCATTGTATGTTGTTTCATCAACTAAACAACTCAACTTCATTGCATGAAGAGCTTATGTTTAGTAAAAGGGAGGGAAAAGTTTTTTTAAAAAAAGAATAGAAGTGAGTTTGAGTTCAATGTCATGGTGAACAATTTCCACACCCGTGCACATCACCCTTACTCACCACAAACATAAACAAAACATTAAAATTCAAACACATAATTTAGAAAACACCACTTACCTCCCATGGGGTAAGCCTCAAGTTAGCCCCTCGTTATTGCACTACTACAAATATGACCTTTAGCGACCGCCACCCAACCACTTTTGGAGGTCGCATTTGCCCCATCGCTAAAGGGAAATAACAACTGCCAAAAGTGGTCGCTATAGGTGTCCACATTCCAGTCGCGGCAGCGGTTGATGGTGTGGGATATAGTGACCGACTATGGCAGTTCCTAATACTCCCAAGGAAAAAACATATCAGCGACCGCCTATGGAGGTCGTTAGACTACTACTTTTTAAAAAAAAAACTATTCATACGCATAACCAAATAAGAATATAACCCAAAAAACAATGGCTAACAAAATTCGAGTTGTACAATCTTTTAGCAGCAAGAGATCTATGCGCTAAGAGGTTTGATTCATAATGAAAATCTGAAAGTACTACCCCTTCACTTGAAAAGTATCTAGAATTTCAAAAGTGAACAGGTTATGATTTATAGCAGTATTGTTATAGAAGCAAACACAAGTAACTGTTATAAACACAAAAATTCAAAAGAGATTGTTCAAATGGGTATATAATAATAGACTAGTTGCAGCAGAATAAACCAGTTCGAGGAAGATCTAAAAAATAGAGAATCTATATGGAATGAGAAATAAACATCACATCAATAGATCTAGAGACTATCCATGAGATTAAAGACCAACTAAGCTATAAATAAAGGCATTTGGTCCAGATTAGTAAATCAACAAATCACAATACATTGTACCATAAAAAAACCTCTTCATCTATACACTGTCAATGACAACCACCATATTTCTTTTTTACTATACTCCTAATTTGTCATAAATCGTTCATCTACAAACAAAAAAAAAACCATTAACAACCTCTATTCATAAATATAACCAAACAAATTACCTCATCTCATGCCTTCAAGTCACAAGAATGTTGATATATCAATCTTTCCAGCTTTCATGGTCTCTAAACTCTTCATAAGGTTAAAGTTTCATGCAAAAAATCTTGAAGTTTCATTTTAATAAAAAGACAAAGCCTGTAACGACCCGAAATTTTGAATAAATCTTGTTTCCTAATTTTTTGTGTTATTTTATTTCATACTCAACAAAACTTTTTCATTTAATAAAATGAGTATAATTAAAATGAGACTGTTGGGTTTTGACTATTATATGACCGTTAGTCAGTATGACCGTTAGTCAGTATGACCGTTGGAAACTAAATGTTGCGACTATTGTCTCTAAATACAAGTGATCTTAGTTAATTAATATAGAAAGAAGATCTGATGACCTCATCCAGCAGTCTTGGGCCGATCGAAGCTCATCTAACAGAACTTGGGAAGGAGGTAGCACCACTGGGCTTTACTCTGAACCAAACCCAAACCGAAATTCATCATGTGAAGCTAGAACGGAATCGCTTTTGCGAGAAGTTCAAGCTGGTAGAAATCACTACTCGGGCAATGTTGGCCGAGCCGCCCCAAGATTCTATCACCCTAGCACACCTTACTCTTAGGTCCTATGCTGGTGTGATAAGGGGATATGTAACGAGACCATAGCTACTTTGTGTAATCCTTTGTTATAAATAAAATTGTGTTTTCTTCTTATGGTAAAGTTTGTGAGTTTCAAATGTTCGAATGAATATAGGATGTATTTTATTGATGTATTTTGAAAACGGATATTTTAAAATATTTATGTAAACCTTAAATAGTTAATGATGTGTAATGATTTTCAAAAAATGGTCTTCTGCAAATGTGTTCAGTAAGAAATTTAGAATCTAATAAGATCAACTTAATTTTTGATGAATAGTAAATTGTAAATAGTGATTTTATGCTTAGGATTAGTAATGTGACCAAATGGATTGGTAATCTCACTTAAAGAAAGTATTAATATAATTTATGCATCTTGATTAAGTAGTGTGATTCAATAAAATAGGTAAATAATTGTTTCATTAATTATTAGTCAAATATTAGTTTTTTTGGGTGAATAGTGTTTTTTAATTAAAAATTAAATTAAAATTATTTAGAAAATTATTTTTATAAAATGGACTTTATTTTTGAACTCAGAGCGTCGATATTATGTTAAGGTAATTTTTGAGGATTTTTCTGAAAAAATGAATTTTCAGTGAATAGTATTTTTATTTAGAAATTAAATTAAAAATATTTAGAAAATTATTTTTATAAAATGGAGTTTATTTTTGAATTTAGGGCATTGATATTATGTTAAGGTAAATTTTTGGGATTTTTCTAAAAAGGTTGAATTTTTAGTGAATAATAAAAATACAGTTTTAGGGTTTCGTTATGTTTAATGGCATCATAACCGCATCATGATGATGTCATGAGATATTTTAACGGATGGTCGACTTGTGAATAGTGAGATAAGGTGTGAGGTGTCCCAAGTGGCCAATAACATGAGGAAATACCACTTGTTTTGCCAATACCACCAATGAGGTGTCCCTTGGCCATTAATGTCTTGTCCCCTCACTTCTCCTATAAATATCAAGTCATTCTCTCATCCTTTCCATTCCAAAATCATCCTCAACGAAATTCTGGTCTCCTTACCTCCTAAGAAGCCCTCCCAAGGTGCCCCCAAGCCCTCAAGGTCTCAACCTTCGAGTTTTAAGAGTTACGTTTTAAGGTAAGTAATCATATCACTCTCTTTCTTTTCAAGTACTCTCTTTTATGACATTTCTTTTATGTTCCATGTTCTTATATTGGGGATGTTCTTTCTATCCTTTTTATGTTCATATGATGAGAGACTTCATCTTGCTCTCATCATTTCATTTTATGAATGTTTAAGTGGTGTCGTTAGTCTGCCGAATTTTTAAGGGATTCTTTCACCCTTCTCATTTTCAAGTTCTATTTTCATGTCAAGTCTTTCGAGTTCCTTTTTATTATGGTGGAGTATGATTTCTATACCTATCATACTGATCTTTTATGTTCATATGATGAGAGACCATATTTGATCTCATCAATTCATTTTTTTTGAAGTTTAAGTGACGCCGTTTGGCTGCCGAATTTTCATAAGAAAAATCTTATTTTTGTCTTCCTTTCATATTCTTCATTTCATATGGTATATCTTTCAAATTTCATTACCATATTCTTAAATCCTTTATATTTTGTCTCTCTACTGTTTTATGGATCATTTATGAGTGGGTAACCCATGTCTCATCTCTTTTCAATGTTTTCTAAAACCCTGTAACATAGCCGTTATGCTGCAGAATTTTCGTCTCAAAATGTCTCTCTTTTTCTCAAATTATTTTATTTTATTAAGTGAATACTCAAAGCTCTTTCTTCTACAAGAGTATTCACATATATATCAAATTTTTCTATTTTTAAATTCTGGGATTTACATACATGAGACTCGCTTCCCTTTTCTGTGGGTTTGAAGTGACATAAAGATCACGTCTTTAAAGCAGTTTTTAAAATGTTATGACTATGAAATGAAACCCATTTATTTTATGCTATATTGGTTATTTATGAAATGTTTGATGATGATATATGTGGCTCATATGATGATAAAGACAAATTTAAGGGCGTGCCCTGATAGCGCTCCAATGCATTGGGTAATGATGTAACCAATAGATATTACAATTTTAACGATACCTTGGAGATTACCTTGGTAATTTCAAATGTCACCTTGGGGTTTACCTTGGTGATATGTTCATGATTGTTTAAGTTAAATGTTGCAGTCACATCTTCAAGTTATGAACCATGTTCTTTCCATTATGATATGTCTCATGATCTCTTTCTCATTTCCTAAAGTTATTCATCATGACTTATGTATATCAAGTTCACATGTAAAATGTTTCTCTAGTTTCCCTTACTGGGCCTTCTGTTCACACTTTCCTTTGATGTATGATCTCAGGTTATGAGATGGTATAATGAACTTAGGATGAACAATGAAGAAGTCTTTCAAGTGTTTAAGAAGAATGTTTTATGTTGTCATGTATTAAGTTCCTGGTTTCCAAGACATTAAACCTTAAAATCCTCAGTTTTGTATAATGTAATGGAAGTTAATGTGATAAAAAGGCGGGATGTTATAAAGTTTGTATACATAAAAGCATATACTGATAAGCAATACGTATTTATTCAATGACCATAAGAAACGTGATTTAAGGAGAATTTCAAATGATTATAGCCTGATAGAAATATCCATGATATTCCCATAGTACATCCATAATCCTACCGCTAAATCAGTTTTAGTAAATATATGATTCGTAGAATCCCTTAAATGATTTCCACAGCATATGCACTTAAAAGATAGTGTAATACCTTGTCTTTAAATGATTTCCACACCATATGGCTTCGAAGTCCTGTTGATATTTTGAAGTCCAGCAGATGCAAAATACCATTAGCACTAGATATGTAAACTAACCGATCTTTAGAAGAAGATAAAACAATATCCTTGGCCTTAGATCTTTGATCTCTATCAAGCACTGCATAAAGAAAATTCAAACACCAAACAAGCAAATGAGGTTTTAAACAAATAACTTTCATTGCCAATGTCCAATAGATGGATGGCCAGTATCAAGGACAAAAGTCATCATCATGTCAATATTTTCATTAAAAAGATAAGCAGTGATGTGGAATCACACAAGACACCAATCGAAATAGAGATAATATGAACACAAGCATGAGATGGAGTCTACAAATAATTCTCTCACAAATTTCTATTTAGTAAATAACTGTAAAAAAAATTCTAGCATCTTCTAGGAAGTCATAGTTCTCATAGTTACCCATTTCCTATTTATTAATGAAGCTAACTATCAAATCAAAAACAGAGGCGTCAGCATTGAAAAAGTACACGAAAAACAATGTTCAGTGAATGCACACACTACGAAATAAAATTAACAATGCAAAGGAGAACATCAATCTTAAAGGTAGCACAAACCAATATTCATTATTGGAAGAGTCTGTATAAGCATTCCATAAATTATGAATAGAAAACAGTAAACAAAGATTCTTGGGCATCAAAGTAGTCAAATGTGATACTTTGTTAGCAAGTAAACTTATATTGTTCAGCAATCTTCAAATGCTTAAAGTTAACACTAGGTGTAGTTGACTCAATATTACACCCACAAAATGAAAAAAATAAAACAGTCAGAAAGGAACAAAAAAAAACATGTATGACATCAAAAAGCTAACATGAGAAAACCTTTGATGAAGAGCAATAAGCTTTCTCCCTTCACTTCTATCAAAAACTAAATTTTGTTTTATCAATTTTGACAAACACCACATATTTTTTCAAACCTTTTATCATAAGCACTTTCTACAAGTTATGTCAAAGAGACCCTGCATCATAAAAGACATTGTCATCATATATTATGGAAAATAAAAAAAATAACATCTTAACTCTACAATGTCATTACATACCTTCTGTCAATAATAACTCCAACATCATCGTGCATTATCGAGTGCACATACTCTACCACAAAATCAGGTAGAGTTGCATTGAACATTGATTATACTATTGAAGGATTTGAGCACGCTTACACAACAAAATTCATTTACTTCAAAAAGAAAAGCTCAAATAGCTTTTATGACTCATCCAACACAAGGTATTTGACCCTGAAAAAAAACATTAAAGATTCAAACCAATGCCTTTGTAAGCTAAATAGATAAGTTGATCATTATATTCATATCAATCACAAGGCATCCAATTTTACACAACGGAGCCATTATGTATAGGTCAGTTTACAGTATGTGATGAATCCACTTTGACTTCCAATTTAAATTAAAGAACATGCACCGCACAATGTTTCAATCTTTCCAATATCTACAAATCTATTCAAAATTAAATCCATGAAATTATATACACAACGGACTTGGTTTGTCAGGTGCATCTCATTCAGGCAATATGGCAACAAATGAACATAAGAAAGGTGGGAAAATAGCAGTAAACTCACTTCACTTTTAATGTTAATGATCAAAACCTATTTGGGCAACGTAGAAGGGCGGCATATCTTGTTTGTGATGGGGCAAATCTGGTTCGAGACGGGCGGCGGTGGCTACGAGTGCGGCGACAACGACTCTAATTCACGATAGGGAGGGCTCGTTCGCGACGGGAGAGACAGCAAGGATTGGTTCGTGACGGGGAGGGTTTGCGACGACGGTGGCTTTGATTCGCGGCGGGGAGGGTTGGTTTGCGGTGGGGAGGGGGCGGCAATGACTCTGATTCACGACGGGAGGGATGGTTCGCGGTGGGGAGGGTCTGCGGAGGGTGAGGCGGAGGCTGGTCGAGAAGCAAGGGAGGGGCGGCGGCAATGGCTCCGGGTACGGCAGCGGCGCCTGGTGAGGCGAGAGGGAGGGGCGGCGGTGAAGTCGGGCGAGGGATGGGGTGGGGGCGGCTGTGGGGCAAGGCGAGAGGGGAAGTGGTCGAGGAGGGTTAGGGTGCGGAAGGGATTGGGGGGGTGGGTGATTTCGCCCCCTTTTTTTAATACATAATAAAAAATATTAATACACAAAATAAAAATAATTTTGACTAGGCTGCAAAATATTGGGGGACACGTAACCCCTCATCATAGTGTCGATACATGCAAAAATGTCACGCCAAACCAAACACCACAGGTGTCACGCGCTGATTGAGTTGGAGGAATCTTCCCGATTCTTGGCTGCCGGCCAAATACAAGCGACGAAGCTGTGTTTGCCCGGTCAATCCTACCATTCTCAAAATACACTAGAAATATCATCATCACTAAAACCCCATAAATACCCCTCGCCCCCCCCCCCCCCCCCCTTCCCCTTCTCCCACCGCCCACACTGCGCGGCGGCGTACCTCCCCCCAACATACACAGAGTGGCGGAGATGCCTCAGACGGCGGCGCTGAAGAAAATCCTCAACCGGCTCTCCAGCAGGGCCGGGACCGGCGACGGGGGCCGCCTCCCCGGGGACGTCCCCAAGGGCCACTTCGCCCTCTACGTCGGCCCCAATAGGATTCGGTACGTGGTCCCCATCTCCTGGCTGGGCAACCCCGAGTTCCAGAGCCCCCTCCGCAGCGCCGAAGAGGAGTTCGGCTTCAACGCCGCCGGGGGCATCACCGTCCCCTGCGACGATGTTGCTTTCCGGTGCCTCGCCGCCGCCATCCGATGACATCCGCTGCCGTCTCCGATCCCATGTTTTCGGTGGTACAGAATGTCGATATAATTTTGAATTGTTTGTTGAATTGTTTCTCAGATTACCCATTTTGTGAATTTCTTTATTTATTCTGGTTATATGTGAACAATTGCCTCAAATATCGTTTACATGTCATGCATTGCACTAGATCCTATATAGAATTTGTGATTCGATTATTGAGTAGATTAAGTCACCTTGGAATTTTGTTTCAAGGGCACTAAAATGATTAAAAGGAACTTCTATAAAAACGATCAAACAATATTGAAAGATTGATATTCTTGTCACTATTATTGATCGGGTTATATTCAAAGCTATCCTTTTATCAATGCCGAAAAAAAACTGATAAATAGGATATATTTATAGGTATTGATAAAGTGCACCTTTATTAATGTTAAAAAAAGTGGTAATAAAAATGCACCCTTATCGGTGCTAAGGTGCTTTTTTTTTAACGTTAAATCACTTTTATATAAAAGGTATATTTTAAAGAAATCAAGTGGTTTATTGAAAGTGAATTTGTTATCAATAAGTTGAGAATGAAAATTCAATGAGTTTTAAACTCGACAATGTGCAAGAGATTTGGAGATTGCACATTGTTACATCATTTGATGTTGAAAAGTTTTGGAATTTAAATTCAAAAATAAAAGAAATAAGAGATTGATGAGGAGTTCGGTATTTTGGATTTGACATTTGAAGTTGATTGGGGGGTTGTATGAGACTTTTAACTCCTTTTACGGGAATTAATAAAATATATGGCCAAACATTGGCAACCAAGAACCCACCTCAAACCACACATGTGGGATCTAGGGGTTCCCCCATGTGGGAGGTAGATCTACCAAGTCACCCATGGTGGCATAAAGAAACATAACACCCACAAGGAGCGCAAGTGGCATCGCAAGCGTATTGCACCGCAAGGTCCTGCAGGAGCACAAATGAGTGCGCATGGAGTGGGCTAGTGGGCCTGCACACGGTGGCATGGCCCGTGCAAAGGGCGACCAAACAATCAATTTGGAGCTTCTGAGGGGTTACTGCATGAATCGAGAGTTCTTCATACCGAAACGTCCAATTATCAAACCGAAGCATTCCAGCGACGTTTGATCGACTTGATGATTCAAATATGATCATTGCGTCAGACAACTTCGCTTGCATGAATTAAACAAAGTCCATACCGAGACAGTGTGAAGAAAGATTGTTTTGCAATGTGATGACGATAATTTCCAAAGTCATGTAAGCAGTTGAGGGGGTGCGTGTAGAAGAAAGGCGACGTGCATGTCAGTTGAGGGTGTGGAATTAATTTGCTGGAGTGTTCTCTATAAATATTGTCGAACACAATCATTTGATGGTAGGATTCAAATGCAAATCTGAGAGCACTGTGAGTGTAAGAAACCAAACCGAGTCAACTAGACAAGTCACCCAAGATGGTCCGCCACATGGTGAAGTGCAACAGAACGAAACAAGTCTCATGTATAACTGAAGAACATCAAAGCACAACACGAAAGAAAAAAGGGTGTATGTATCCTTGAGACATACAAAGTCAATCCAAACTGGAAAAACCAGAAAGATAAAACATGAAAAGATTAAAGAAGTCCATGTGTGACCATCTGTCACCACCAAACCATCCCGCTACGAAGATGATGACAACAAGAGAACCTAAATGCTACATAATGTCCTTTCCCTTACATGATCCCTACAAAACAACATATACGACTGCTCAATGACAAAAGTAGGGTGTGAGCACAAAGCCCGGTTGGATACCACCATAAAATCTATACAAGTTCTAATATCAAGATTGCATTAGCTCTAGCTTTAAAACAAGTCCAGTTTACAAAGCATTTTCTTAAAATAAAACCATTTTTGTAAAACATACTTTGGTTTTCATAAAAGCATACCATATTCTCCAAATCCAAGAATATATTAATTACGAAAGAAAACAGGTAAGCATGGGTAAAAACCAACTATGGATACACCATAAGATAAGCATATGAGAAAATAACCATGAAAATACCATCATGTGATCAACCGATCATAAATGAAAAAACACACCATTTGGACTCTAACCTACCAGAATACACACAAGATATACAAGAAAAGCCCCAATCCAAGCCTAAGGTGGATTCAACCAATATAACCTCTAGTGACATTACACACATTACTGTGACATAAACCTCTTGCGGCATCACACACTCAAAGAATGACAAGTCTATTTCCCAACGCACCCAAAGTTACCCAATGTGCTAAGTTTGACAAAATCCATTTAAAAACCATGTTCAAATTTAATAAAACATTTTCATATCAAATCCTTTTCCTCCCTCGAGCTTGAAAACCCATTTCAAAACCAAAACCACCATTCAAAGCATTTAATCAAGCACTTGGTGTGCACAAATTTGTTATTAAATAAAACCCCTTTCAAAACATGAATCACATCCAACGAAACCATTCCAATGTCAAATCATGCATTTTAATTGAATAACCCAAAGGAATTGAAAAAAACATAAAGGTATTCATGAATTAGAACCATTCTATAGAGACACTTAACTCAAGAACGGTGGAAACCTAGTCACCTTCGACAATGGAGATTGGAAACAAGAAGATTGACCTCTGAAAGACAAGGCGTGAGGGAAAACTGCAATGGATCGATAGAAAAAACAAACCAATCACAATCCAATCAAAAAATCCATCCAATGTTGCTACTGCGACCAATGGAAATAAAAAAGAAAAACCACTCACCAGGGAGAAGCGACACAACCGCTACAAAGATCAAACACTGAACAGAGCGATCCAAAAGGAGAGAGATCACCCAAATCACCCAAAATCTCCCTAGGGTTCAAGAGGGAGGTCTTCATGTCAAATGAAGGAGTCAGGCGTGTAGCGGAATTAAAACCGCTGGATTTGATCATTTCATGTCATGAAAGGGATTCATGACGTGAATTCCATGAATTAAAAATATGTTGAAAAAGGCATCACCTCGGGCTTACATTACACCGATCGATGTTTTCATGATGTGAAAAGATTTCATAACTTATAATTTTTGACATTCTGAATCATTTTCACAGAATCTACCGAACGACAGTTTCACATCATGAATAATATTCACATCGTGAATATGTCCTGCAAACAGTGTCCAACCCAGGTCCTGCAGAAGTTCCCAGAAGGACTCCTAATCCCTATCAACCTAAGAAACAAGCTCTTAAACATAAAAAGAGAATACCTTAAACTAGTATGCTACGGTGATACAGAAAAATATACCTAATAAAGATCTATATTTGTGTAAGGGTTGAATGAATTCATGATGTGCTTGCCAAAGCCTTCACATTCACATGAGGAATGTTGAATTCTACAAGCTAGTACTGGAGTAATATAACCTTACCATGTTACATGAAGGAGAAAGAAAATAGAACTCGTGTATACTGTTACACGAAGAAGAAATAAGAACAGAGGAATCACATATTCTATTACATGATGATTTTTGAGATATATGCATAAAATAATTTGCATGTACAATGTTGAGTGAGTCATGAAGAAACAATAGCATTACACAACATGTGTACGTGAAGAGGCATGTTGTGTGAGTTTCACTCTGTGTACTGCATGCATAAAATAAATATAGTAGGTGTGTGAGACTTTTTCAAAGAGGACGTTTAAAGTTGAGATACATCGTTCATAAGAAATTTTGAGGGTTTTGCGAACATTTAGCGAATATGGTGTGTTTACTTTCATGCACATACATAGTGAGACATTCATGCAATTTTCTTCATGCATGAAGTTCTGTGAGCAATAGTGTGAAGCTTGTTCATTTTTGTTATTGCATAAAGTACACTAAAGTATAAGTGAAATTACCATGCATTGTATCATACATGCATGAAGTTTGAAAAAATTATGTGTGATATACTTTGTATGGTATCTCACCTTTTTATTACATAACTTTTCATTACATTTTACAAACCGAGGATCTTTAAAGTCTAGTGTCTTGATAATCAGGAACATAATACATGAAAACAACATAAAACATTCTTCTAAACCACTCGTAAGGATTCATCATAGGTTCATCCTTTGTACAATTACTACATCTCATATCCTGGAGACATACATCAAAGAAAAGGGTGAGCAGAAGGCCCAGTAAGGGGTAAACAAGGGAATCAGTTTACTTGTGATATCAATAAGAACTTGATAAAAAACACATAAAGACATGAGCATTGGAAGTACAAACATATCATAATGAAAAGAACTTGAACCATAACATGAATATGTGGCTATAACATTTCATTTAGACATTCATGAACATATCACCAAGGTTCATCTCCAAGGTGTCATAAAAATTACCAAGGTTATTCACCAAGGTATCGTGAAACTTGTCATCTCTAGAGATTAAATTCTTTACCCAATGCATTAGAGCGCTATCAGGGTGCACGCTTAATATGTATTTAATTTCATGTGAGCCACATAGATCATAATCAAACATTTCACAAATAACCCATATAGAACAAAAGAAATGGGTTTCATTTCAAAATTGTGACGTTTTAAAAGTTCTAAAAAAGATCATTATGTCATTTATGACCCATGGAAAGGGAGTGAGGGTTAGATGTATGTCAATTCCAGAATCAAATATATCATTTTTTTTGTATTTATGAACAACCATAGAAAATAAATAGGTCTGGGTATTCACATAAATAAAACAAGAGAATTTCTTGAGAGAAAGATAGTGGAATTTTGAGATGAAAATTTTGCAGCATAACGACGACATAACATCCTTTTAGAAAACCTTAAAAAGAGAGGGTACAAGGGTAAACCACTCAAAAATAACTCATAATACAGTATAAATCCATAATAACGTGGAGATAAGAACATGGTATAGATATTTGAATTACATACCACATGAAAAGGAAACTTGAAAGGAAAGAGAAGATACGATTTCTTTTACAAAAAATTCGGCAGCCTAACGACGTCACTTAAAAATTCAGAAAATCAATTGATGAGAGAGGAAATGGTATCTCATCATTTGGACATTAAATGGAAAGTAGTAAAGATATATAATAACAAGCCCCCACCTAATAAAATGGAACTATAAGACATAATATAAAGGAAGTCACGACTTAAAAGAGGAGGGTGAAAGGTTCCATAACCTTGAAGAGTGACTTCGAAAGCTCAAAAGTTGAGACCTTGGGGGATTGAGGGAACCTTGGGAGGTTAAGAGACCAGAGCTTAGTTGATGAGGATTTTGGAATGAAAGGAATGAGGGAATGGCTTGGTATTTATAGGAAAATTGAGGAAATAAATTATTAACTTCCAAGGGACACCTCATCGGTGGTATTTGCAAAACCATGGGCTTGCCCATGGTATTTGCTCATGGTATTGGCCACTTGGGACACCTCATAGAATATATTACTTTTCATAAGTCTACCAGAATGATTTCATCATCATTACATCATTAATGATGTCATTAAACACCCGAAACTCAAAACTGTATTTTTGCTATTCACCGAAAAATCAACTGTTTCAGAAAAATCCCAAAAATTCACCCTAACCTAATATCGATGCTCTGAATTCAAAAATAAACTCCATTTTATGAAAATAAATATCTAAATATTTTTAATTTAATTTTTAAATAAAATCATTATTTATTCCAAAAATACAACTTTAAAACTATAACTCATTTTGTAACACCTTAAAAAAGTAATCAAGATCCTATAAAATTATCATATAACCATAAGACAATAAATTAACAATTTATGATTAAATTTTATGAAAATAAATTTTCATTTCAAATTATTAAATTAATTATAAAATTGTAAATAAAATATTTATGACATACAAAAATACCAAAACTTAAACTATGATCATTTTTTCACTTTTAAGATGTCTAAAATGTATTTATACATTCATGGGTCAAGTTTCTATTTTTTTGGTCAATTTACTATTCATTACTATTCATACGGGTATGTTACTATTCATACTTAACTATTCACTAAAAATTAAGTTGATCTTATAGACTTTAAATTTCTTACTAAACACTACTGTAGAAGACCATTTTTTGAAAACTAATCCACATTAAAAATATTTTAAAATACCCCCCTTTTCCTAAATTCATCAATAATATACATCTTATATTTATCCGGACATTTGAAATTCACAAAATTTACCATAATAAGAAATAAAAATTTTATTTATAAAAAATGATTACAGAAAGTAACTAAGGCCTCGTTACATTTATAACACCAACATAGGAACTAAGTGTAAGGTGTGCTATGGTGATAGAATCTTGGGGTGGCTCAAACAACATTGTCCGAGTGGTGATTTCTATCAGCTTGAACTTCTCCCTTAGGTGATTCTGTTCATGCTTCATATGTTGAAGTTCAGCTTAGGCTTGGTCCAGAGCAAAGCTCAGTGATGCTACCTCCTTCCCAAGCTCCGACAGATGGGATTCATATTGCCCGAGTCTACTGGATGATGCCATCAACTCTTCTTTCTATATTAATCAACCAAGATCCTTTGAATTTATAAACAATAATTGTAATGTTAAGAATTTAGTTTCCAACGGTCATATTGACCAATGACCATATAACAGTCGAAACCCAATAGTCTCATTTAATTATACTCTCTTCATTAATTAAAGGATATAGTTTTGTTGAGTATAAAATAAAATAACACACAAATTTAGGAAATAAATATTATTAAAAAGTTTGGGTCATTACATTCTTCCCCTCTTAAGAAATTTCATCCTTGAAATTTTAACTCATACCCTAAGAAGAGAAAAGGTGTGGGTACTTATACCTCATAGACTCCTCTGGTTCCCGCGTGGCTTCTTCGCATTTGTGGTTCCTCCACAGCACCTTAACAAGGTGAGTAGTCTTGTTGCGTAGAACCTTGTCTCTACGATCCAAGATCTCCACCGACTGATCCTCATAAGAGAGGTCATGTTTTAATTGTACCACCTCTAGATTTTGTACATGTGAAGGGTCAGGTATGTACTTCCTCAAGAGGGATACGTGGAAGACATCATGAAATTGTGCTAGATTTGGAGGAAGTGCAAGCCGATAGGCCACTACTCCTACACGATCAAGGATTTCATAGGGGCCAATGTACCTAGGGCTGATCATCTCATGACTCTCTTCCAAGGTGAAATTCGAAGAAAGACTTTGTCACCAACATCAAACTCCAAGTCCATTTGACAGTTGTCGGCATAACTCTTCTGCCGACTCTGAGCATCCTTAATGTGTTGCTGGATGACATGGACTTTTTCTGTCATCTCTTGCACAAGATCAGACCCAAGAAGCTTTCTCTCACCAGCTTCATCCCAACAAGTAGGAGTTCTACATCGCTTCCCATATAGAGCTTCATAGGGTTCCATTTGAATGCTCGAGTGGAAGCTGTTGTTGTAAGAGAACTCAACTAAATAAAGATTTCGATTCCATCCACCTTTAAATTCCATTAAGAATTTTCTCAGCATATCCTCGAGTGTTTGAATAGTTCTTTCAGATTGTCCATTAGTTTGAGGGTGATAGGCCGTACTAAAATTCAATTCAGTGCTCAGAGCATGTTGAAGACTTCTCCAGAATTTTGATGTGAACCTTGGATCACGATCAGATATGATAGAAAGTGAAACTCCATGCAGCCTTACCACTTCCTTCACGTAAATCCTGAAAAGTTGATCAAGAGAGAAATCTTCCCGAATGGAGATAAAATGGGCCGTCTTGGTGAGACAGTCCACAATAACCCATATCGCATTGTTTCCTTTGGAAGTTCTCGGGAGACCAGTGACGAAGTCCACAGTGATATTGCACCACTTCCATGCTGGTATGGGTAGTGGTTGCAATACCCCTTTAGGAAGTTGTTGCTCCGCCTTCACCTGCTAACATACCAGGAACCTTGAACTGTAGCCAGCAATCTCCCATTTCATATTATCCCACCAATAATGATCATGAAGGTCCCTATACATTTTTGTGCTACTAGGATGTATAGAGAAAGTAGAGCTATGAGCTTCATCCATCAGCTCCTTCTTTATTTCCGAAGTAGACGACACAAATAGTCTTGTACGAAATTTCAGTACACCTCCTTAATCAATATTGAACTCAGGAAACTTCCCATCATTTACAGCCTCAAACTTCTTCTGTAACAAAGGATATTCTTTTTTAGCTTTCTTCATCTTTATAGTAATGAAGGTTGAGAAACCATTTGGTTTAGGGTTGATGATGTCCCTTCCCTTATAATTCCCATGTCCAGTTTTACTAGGTCATTTCTCAAAGGATCTCTTTGAATCCTCATCATGGAAAGAACAAATGGGTATTTCCTACTTAATGCATCAACGACTTGGTTTGCTCTTCCGAGATGATAATGAATTGAAAAATTATAGTCTTTGAGAAGTTCCAACCATCTCCTTTGTCTCATGTTCAATTACTTTTGTGTGAAAATATACTTCAAACTTTTATGGTCTATGTATATATCACATTTCTCCCTATAAAGATATTTCCTCAATATCTTTAGAGCAAAAACAACCACAGCCAGCTTCAGATCATGCGTAGGATAGTTTTGCTCATGATTCTTCAACTGTCGAGATGCATAAGCAATGACTTTTTAATTTTACATGAGGATGCACCCAAGCCTTTTCAGAGATGCATCGCTAAAAATAATGAATCCTTTTCCACCTGAGGGCAGAGTTAGCACGGGTGTAGTAACCAATCTCTTCTTCAGCTCTTGGAAACTTTCCTCACACTCCTTTTTCCAGCACTACTGGAAATATACAATATCCCAACGGTTCTGAACCGTTGGGAAAGCCCCTCAAACCGTTGGGAAAGGTTTTCCCAACGGTTCTCATAACCGTTGGGAAGTAAGCCGTTGGGAAAAGGTTTTCCCAACGGTTTACTTCCAACCGTTGCAATAGGCCTATAGAAATTTAGTTTTTCCCAACGGTTCTCACAAACCGTTGGGAAAACTAAATGCCACACATTTTCCCAACGGTTCCAAACCGTTGGGATATACCATGTGGAACAATTTCCCAACGGTTTTAAACCGTTGGGAATTGGTGAAGTCTTTCCCAACGGTTTAGAACCGTTGGGAAAAGACATGCTAGAAATATGCCAACGGTTTGAAACCGTTGGCATACCCTATGCTGCAAATTGCAGCACCCTGCAATTTGCACAGCCCCTGTCTATCACCACCGGTCATCAGGCCTCATTTTCACCTCATTTTCACCTCATTTTCACCTCATTTTCGATCCAACTATTGTACTAGTAATAAAATAAAACATACATATTCAATTACGAACAAATTCATACACATTTAACATATAATGGATCCTGAAACTATACAAATCCATAATTAAATTACAATTCATAAACATACATAATTCATATAGAATTCAATTTAAAATTTAGATGACAATTATACGTGGAATCTGAAATTCAATTCATAATATGATCGGTTTTTTCTATACCATATATTTTTACCTCAAATGATGTCCATTTTAAACAAAATACATACACCTGAAGTGATACCGGCCACACCGCACCTCAGATTGAGGCGGGGTTAACTCGTACACGTCACATTTGACTCATGGATCGTTGTGCTAAAGTATCGACAGAATCCTAATACGTTTGGTCGGTTTTCCGTATGCCAGTTGATGGTTTTCACTTAAAATGGCGTCCTTTTGAAACAAAAGACGGACACTATGAGTGGTGCCGACCACACCGCGTCTCCAATTGAGGCGGGGTTGATTCGTACACGTCACATATGACTCATGGATCGTTCTCCTAAAGTTTAAATGGAAACCGAATGCGTTTGGTCGGTTTTCCGTATGTACCTAAAATGTTGTACATTTTAAACAAAAGAGTGACACTTAGACTCATCCCGACCACACCGCGACTGAGATTCATCCCGGGTTGGCTCGTACATGTCACATATGACCCATGGATCATTGTGATAAATTATAAAAAGATTCCGAATGCGTTTGGTCGGTTTTGCGTATGCCAGTTGTTCTTTTCATTTATAATCATGTCCATTTTAAACAAAAGAGACATAGTTAGAGCGGTGTCGGCCACACCACATCTCAGATTAAGACGGGGTTGACTTGTACACGTCACATATGACCCATGGATCGTTGTGCTAAAGTATCGATAGAATCCGAATGCGTTTGGTCGGTCTTCCGTATGTCAGTTGATGTTTTTCACTTAAAATGACGTCCTTTTGAAACAAAAGACGGACACTTTGAGTGGTGTCAGCCGCACCGCATGTCGGATTGAGGCGGGATGATTCGTACACGTCACATAGGACCCATGGATCGTTCTCCTAAAGTTACAATGGAAACCGAATGCGTCTGGCCGGTGCACCAGACAGAAGCAAGGGATTTCTCTGGCTCCACCGGCTGACCGGTGCTGAGCCACCGGCTGGCCGGTGGTCTGGACAGAAGCATGCTATTCTGTCTGGGTTCCACCGGCTGGCCGGTGGTCAGGCACCGGCTGGCCGGTGGTCTGGACAGAAGGTATTCCATTCTGTCTGGGCCCACCGGTTGGCCGGTGGCCAGACACCGGCTGACCGGTGGCACTTGGCAGAGGGCAAGGCCTTCTGCCTTGTCCACCGGCTGGCCGATGGGCTGGATCCGGCTGGCCGGTGACCTTACCGGCTGGCCGGTGGTCTCACACCGGCTGGCCGGTGGACTTAAAATGACGTCTTTTTGAAACAAAAGACCGACACTTTTTGAGTGGTGTCGGCCACACCGCGTCTCCGATTGTGGCGGGGTTGATTCGTACACGTCACATATGACCCATGGATCGTTCTCCTAAAGTTTCAACGGAAACCGAATCCGTTTGGTCGTTTTTCCGTATGTACTTAAAATGGTGTTCATTTTAAACAAAAGAGAGCCACTTAAACTTATCCCGGCAACACCGCGACTCGGATTCATCCCGGGTTGGCTCGTACACGTCACATATGACCCATGGATTGTTGGGATAAATTATCAACAGATTCGGAATGCGTTTGGTCGGTTTTCCGTAAGCCAGTTGATTCTTTTCACTTAAAATGACGTCCTTTTGAAACAAAAGACGGACACTTTGAGTGGTGTCGGCCACACCGCGTCTCCGGATTGAGCTGAAACCACCGTGAAACATTCTAATTATTATTCGTGACGTGTACGCGCAGACGGCACGTCAATCGGACGTGCGGTTTGCGCGGTACGGCTCAATATTAGTGTTTTAAGTGATGCGCGCGCTTCGTAAACGCGCGTGAGGGGGGTCCAAACGGGCCGAACGATGTCGGAATGGCCTGAAATCAGACGACAAATACGGGTGAGTGATTTCTGAAGTGGTCGAGCAGACGGCACGTCAATCGGACTTGTCGTGTGCCCGCGGTGACCGACAACGCAGTTATGGTGTCATAAACGGCCAGAACGGGCGTCCAACGGTCAAATTCATAGCGGACGGCCTCAGATTGATCTGAAACCACCGTGGAACATTTTAATTATTATTCGTGACGTGTACGCGCAGACGGCACCTCAATCGGACGTGCGGTTTGCGCGGTACGGCTCAATATTCGTGTTTTAAGTGATGCGCGCGCTTCGTAAACGCGCGTGAGGGGGGTCCAAACGGGCCGAACGATGTCGGAATGGCCTGAAATCAGACGACAAATACGGGCGACTGATTAAAATAATTCAACTCCAATACTATACTACGAGTCTAGATAAAACCAACAACTAGAATAGATTAAACATCACATGTCAAGTCAAAAATGTAACGGATCAATATGTCCCACATCAGCATCACCATCTCCATCATCATCATCATCATCGCCCTCGTCATCGTCCTCCTCATCGTCATCACCCTCCTCAACGCCTTCCTCCTCGCCTTCGCCCTCCTCCTCGCCCTCCTCATCTCCATCCTCTTCCGAATCAGACTGCTCGCCATCATCATCTTCAAGCTCGACATCGGCCTGACCACCACTGGAACTGCCACCTGGTGCACCATATATAGAATGTATCGACGACATGTATTCATCAATCGCTGGGCTGGCCTCTGCTGGAAGTGTTGGACGTAGAACTTCAATAAATTTCATAAATGCACTGTTTGCCCTTGCAGACTGTTCTGCCGTCTCTGTGGCCCTTTTCTCAGCCTGTTCTGCTTGTGCCCTAACTTGCTGCAGCTCGGTGGCACTACAACTCGTACCTGAGGCAGGCCAATACCTCGTCGGGGCTATCCTAGGTCGGCAGCGTACTCTGCCAGAATGATCATCTCCCAACACCTGATGTAAGTGATCAGATGGCCCAAAATTGTCTGCTTCTTGGGCATCGAGGGCCTCTAAAGCATCCTGTTACAAATATAAATATATTGTTAAGTTACGAAATAGATATTAAAATATAAAATCAACAGATTAAAACTTACAATCTGCTGCTGAGTCGCTTCGTTGACAGCACGTCCATCCTTTTTTCGTCTACTCGAGCAAAACAGTTTTGCTCGAGGCACACGTCCTTCAATATTTTGTATTTTCCTCTACAATGACATTGAAAACAAAATTTATATAAAGACTTCAGCAAATAATTAAATAATTGAGGAAAAAAAAGAAAATGTAAGTCGTAAAGAAAACTTATAAACAATTGTCATACCTGCTGCCTCTCATGATCCGGCATCGTCGTGCGTCCTAGTGTATGGAGGTATTTTTTTGCATCAATGTTTTTTTTATTTTTACCAGATGATTCCTAAATAAAATTCGATAATGCAAAGGATAATATTAATGCAAAACTTGAAAGTTATTATTTAAATACCTCAAATGTAATTCATACCTTAAACTGGGTACTCGTCCAATGAGTAATCATCTGACGATACTGCTCTATAGGACAATCATCCACGACTGGTACCGCCTCTAACTCAGTGCCAACTCTAGCACGCCAGCCAATATACAGCTCATGCTTGTAGGCTCTCCAAAGCTCGCCTAAATCCTTTAGACGTTCCATTCGTGCACCCTCACCATCAGGAAAATTAAATCGAAGCTGAAATGAAAATATTAATTTATATAAATACAAAAAAAATTCATGGCATTAAATACAACAGATTTTTTTACCCATATCTCTGACCAAGCTCTATCTTTAACCTCATGTGGCAAATGTCTCCACGACAGCGGGCTGACGGGAATGATGTCGGAGTATTTGGCAAGCGTCGCCATAAAACTCCGACATTGCTGCCCTGTTTTCTCAACCATCTGATTGTCTTCATTATATTCCACCATAACCTGTGTGCGACGGTTCCACACCGAACGCATGCGTGTACGGCCCCGCCCCCGCCTCCTTTCAGTAGATGTATCTGTCATGAAAGAAAAACAAATATTTTATCAAAACATGTTATAATGAAAATAAATATTACTATAAAAATTTGATAGGGTTTTATAAATATACCTGTGCTAGTCTGATCAATGAGTGGCGCCGGATCCACAGAACCTGATGGAACACCCTCTGGTGGAACGGGAGTCGAAGACGATGGAATATAAAAGCTCGGAGAGACAGAAGTAGAAGGAAAAGAAGATGGAACAACTGTATGACCTGATGCTGACTGGGGAGTGAGAATCATCATGGGATGTGAAAATGATGGGGCAGAAGATGCAGAAGGTAGCGAAAACATGGGAGGTCTAAATATCCCGTGTGTCCCTAACGACACACCGGGATCAGAATGTGGGAAGGCTGAAATGTCAGTGGGAGGGGCAGGGTCTAGTCGGGCACGCGCAGCTCTACGTCCACCTCTGGTACGAACCCTCCTCGTACCACCGGCCTGAGTACTCGGACCAGTACTAGGCTCCTCGTCGAATAACTGTCGACGTAATGGTGGATCCTACAAAAAAGTTTACAAAAAAAATTAATCACATGACATTATATATTCTGTAAATATATATATATATATTTGAAATAAAGTACTCACTGTAGGCACTAATGGTGGAATGCCCAGCTCCTCCATCCGACGATTGTTCTCCGCCATTTTTTTTCTTCGTCTCTCTTCAATTGGCTTCATTTCCTGCATTGGAAAACAAATATGTAATTAATTAGAAAAAGAAAATTAATGTGTAAACCAAAAAACTAAATATATGAGGGAATGAGGGGATTCATTGGTAATTTACCTATCAATTGTTTTAGAAGAGCTTGAATGAATTTAATAAAACATACAAGTTGTAATGTTCACCAAGTTTGAAATATTGTTTGATTTGGTTTGAATACAGTTCAATTCCAAATTAGAAAATGCAATTCAAATAAAACAGCAACCAATAAACATTGAAAATTCACATAACGGTCAAGTCAGCTAAAACATATTTGTGATCAATACTAAATAAATATGAATATTACCAACCTTAACAACCCAACTCGAGGTAAACCAAAAGAATTGAGAACATGGATGAATGATTCTATATATTTCCAACCACAACTTCAGGTTCACAATCAACTCTGACAATTGAGCTATTGGAGTCATCAAAAGAAATAAATGGATTGGTTCCAATGGCAATAGGGACAGTGTCAATTCCATCATCAGCATCATCAAAAATATGTCTTGGAATTACTTCAACTACGACACCAAATTCAGGTTGAAGTTGATCTTTGACATAAAAAACTTGTTTAGCCATTGATGCCAACACATATGGTTCTTCGGTTGCAAGAGTGCGGGTCATATTAATTACTCGAAATCCACAATCATCAATAAATGTGCCATGTCTCGTCATCGAATCAAACCAATGGCATTTCATCATTGTGACTCGTCCATGAGAGTAATAATCCAATATTATTATTTTCTCAACGACTCCATAATAACCCACATTTTCAAGTCGCGGTCTACTATCTGATGCGCTGGCATAACAATCTGTTGTGGCAGTAACCATAATACCATCATGTTGTGTTCTCATGTTTTTGGCTCGTTCAGTGACAATAAATCTGTACCCATTGATAACAATTGATTTACAGTCACGAACCACGGTATTAGGACCAAAAGCCAAAGCTCTTATTTCCTCAGAGACAGAGTCAGCAGACAAACTCAATACCTGCAATATAAATGACAGCTAAACTTAAGTAAATATTGAAATAATTAATTTAAACAGTAATATTTTTACCTTCAATTTTAACCAAGCAGAAAACTCTTTGCTATGCAAAGTCTCTCTCCTTCTCAAAGATAAAGAACGATGCTTCCTATTTATCATTGTTTTATGTTCCCTGTAGATAAAAAAATATGAATAGTTTAACAGATATATATGTAAGATATACATATTCAATTTTGTTACCTGATATAGTCATCGAACAAATCACAGTTGAACAAAACTGTGCGATGTGCCATCTCCCGCTCTTCATTGCTTAATGTCTTCAATGTATATGATCCAGGAATTCCTCCTGTTTGAGGAAGTGATGGAAAACTGGGTTCAATTTGCTCATATTGTTCTTCTTCATTTCTCATTGGTCTGCTCATTCTTGTAGTAAGATCAGACAAATACATTGAACAGAAATCCATACATTCTTGAGCTAAGTAACCGTTCACGATAGAACCTTCGGGATGATTCTTGTTTCGAACATAAGACTTTAATGTGAACATATTTCTTTCAGTTGGATACATCCAACGAAAAGAAACAGGTCCTCCGAGAAGTATTTCAGTTGGAATATGGACAGTCAGATGCAGCATGCATGTGAAAAATGATGGGGGAAATATTTTCTCCAACTCACACAAAATTAATGGGGCATCTGTCAACATTTTTTGCAAGAAAGACTTCGACAACTTCTTAGCACAAAGATCTCTAAACAAATGGCACAACCGAATAACACCCACCCTTACATTATTGGACAAAAGATGACGGATTGCTATTGGAAGCAACTCATGCAGTAGAACGTGATAATCATGAGTCTTCAAAGATTTTAGCTTCAACTCTCTTCTGTTGACCCGTTTAGATATGTTGCTTGAATAGCCATCAGGAACTCTAATAGTCTCTAATACTTCCAAAAATTGTTTTTTTTCAGTAGGTGTCATCACATAAGAAGCACATGGAAGTTGCCATTTATTTTCACTGATACGCACAGGATGCAATTCTGGTCTGATGCCCCAATCCACCAAGTCACGTCGAGATCGTAAATCATCTTTTGTCTTCCCCTTGACATTTAGAAGAACTGAAAGCAACATTTCACATATATTCTTTTCAATATGCATTACGTCTAAGCAATGACGTAGCAAATTGGTTGACCAATAAGGCAAATCAAAAAAGATACTCCTCTTCCTCCAATTGTAACAGGTTTCTGTGGAAACATTCTTTCTCTTTCCAGATTTCATTTGACCCTTCCCGAACGAAAAACTGAAATCTTTCAATTCATTAAGCACATCAGTTCCAGACATACGCTGAGGTGGATCATCGGTCTCTATAGTATTATCAAATCTTCGACGATTCATTCTATATGGATGATCCTTTGGCAAAAATCGTCGATGTCCCATAAAACTGAAACTACAACGATGTTTCAGTCTTCTGGATCGTGTATTCTTCATACAAACTGGACATGACAGTTTCCCCTTCGTGCTCCATCCAGACATCATTGCATAAGCCGGAAAATCATTGATTGTCCACATAAGCGCAGCGCGCATCTGAAATATGTCTTTCGAACATGCATCGTATGTGCGCACACCCACATCCCAAAGAAGCTTCAACTCTTTTATTAAAGGTTGCATGTATACATCAATATCAATGCCAGGATCAGAAGGACCAGATATGAGTATACTCATGAAAGTGAAAGGTTTTTTCATACACAACCATGGGGGAAGATTATAAATGTGTATAAAAACTGGCCATGTGCTGTGCGAAGTAAGCATCTGCCCAAACGGATTAAAACCGTCGCATGAAAGACCCAGCCTCACATTACGCACGTCAGCTGCAAAATCAGGATGTCGAGCATCAAATCTCTTCCATGCAAATCCATCTGCAGGATGAACCAACTCATCATCAGTCTTCTTTCTCTCGGTATCATGCCATCTCATTTTTATTGATATGTCATCAGACATAAAAAGATTCTGGAGTCTGGGAATCAATGGAAAGTGCCACATTACTTTCTGTGGAACGCGGGATGGTGTTCCATCAGATTTTGACTTCCAGCGGGATGTGCCACATTTTATACAATCATTTCGTTCAGCGGTTTCCTCCCAGAATAAACTGCAATCTTTCGGGCAAGCATGAATTTTGTTTCTTGAAAATCCAAGTTCCTCAACTAACTTCCATGCCATATAGTGGTTTGAGGGAATATCTGCATCATCTGGAAGTAAATCCTTCAAGAGGGTAAGAATGTAATCGATTGCTGTATTAGAAATCCCATACATAGTTTTCCCATGAAATAATCGGATTAAAAATTCCAGCTTTTTCATTTTATCGCATTGCCGATATACTGGAGTCGTGGCAGCATCATTCAATTTTTTCACCCTATCAATATCATCATTTTCACTAGATGCATCAGCTGTCCTCATATCGAAGTCTTCTTGAGTCGAAATCCTTTCTTTTTCATGATGACGAATAAACGGAAACCGATCATCTAACAAATTCTCCATTCCAGTCTTTTCATTTCGATCATCACCAATTTGAGATTTCGTTTTCTCCCCATTGTGATACCACAGAAAGTAGTTTGCTTGAAACCCATTTTTGGTTATGTGGTAGCTGACTTCTTCACGGCTCAACCAAGGTCTACCAACACAATTGGAACATGGGCAGTGTATGCGACCACTATCTGAAGCATTGTCAAATGCAAAATCTATAAAGCTCTCCAAATTGTTTTGAAAATCATCTGAGATCCGATCGGTTTCATACATCCAACTTCTGTCCATTCTGTAAAAAGAATTTATATAAGTCATTTTGTCATAAACAATTCAATAGGCATTAACTATAATAGAATATACATTTAAGTAAACGATAAAGGAAGAAAATAATCAAGGTATCAACTACACATGTCAAAAAAACATACAAATGTGTTATTGAAAAAATGTAAAACCAACAAGAACTTAATGTGTTATATCACATAACAGCATGACTCATCCCATAACCATATTAGTAGGGTATCATGAACATGAATAACATCAACCTTGTGCCATCCTCCTACCCTACATGACCCCAACCACATGCCACATCTTATTATAGCCTTATCACATCACACCTCATCGAAAAACACTAGGGAAATCATAGTACATCTCACCTGAAGACACATGGACAATCACATCGCATCTTGCCTAAAAACACATGGTCAATCACTTTTGAAGGAAGAGTAGGGAATGTTGTACCCCACTCTCTTGGATTTTAATGATCACAATCACTCTCATAGTGATCTAATGTTGTTTCAAGTGTTCTTGTTAATAGGCATGATTTCAGGAGCAAGAAGTGGCAAAAAAAAGGAAAAGTGGACTTTTTTCAAGTCCACCGGCCAGCCGGTGTAGGACCACCGGCCAGCCGGTAAGGGCACCGGCCAGCCGGATCCAGCCCATCGGCCAGCCGGTGGACAAGGCAGAAGGGCTTGCCCTCTGCCAGGTGCCACCGGTCAGCCGGTGTCTGGCCACCGGCCAACCGGTGGGCCCAGACAGAATGGGATGTCTTTTGTCCAGACCACCGGCTAGCCGGTGGCCTCCTCACCGGCCAGCCGGTGGAACTCTTTGGAATAGTGAGACCTACTGTCTCACCACCGGCCAGCCGGTGGCCTTCCCACCGGCCAGCCGGTGGCTCCTGGGCAGAAGCTCTCTCCACCTTCCAAGGACAGCCCCGCCCACCCCCATGGACAACCCACCCACCCCTATGGACACCCCTACCCCCTAGACAACCCAACCACCCCCGTGGACAGCCCACCCACCCCCCTCGACACCCCTTCTCCCTATGGACAGCCCCCCACCTCCTTGGATAGCCCGCCCACCCCCCTGGACACCCCTACCCCCTGTGGCCAGCCCACCCACCCCCCCTGGACAGCCCGCCCACCCCTCCTTGAGAGCCCGACCACCCCCGTGGACAGCCCGTCCACCCTTGTGGACAGCCCGCCCACCCCCGTACCCCCCTGGACACCCCGTACCCCCCCCCCCCCCCGGGATAGCCCCGCCCACCCTCCCAAACAGCCCACACCCCCCTCCCCTGCAACCCCACCACCACCACCTAAACATACCAACCCCCCTGGACACCCCACACACCCCTCCCCCACCAGGACACCCCACCCAGACCCCCAGGACAGCCCACACCCCCTGGACAACCCCACCACACAACAACTCACCATCTCACAATAACCATCGACACCATGTTACATCGACCAACCATCTCACCAAAACAACCACATATCACAATAAAAATATTGCACATCACAAACCACCGCACAACCAAAACCACCTCACCACATTATACACCACAACTTCATCACACAACACCTCCACACGACACAACACCACCACACATCATCACTATCATACAACTTCATATGACACATCCATGCCCACTAACCATCACATTACAACCCCACATATCACAAAGCCCAACTGGTCACCTCAATCCCCATAAAAAAGCCTACAACATACAATGAAACACAACAAAAAACCTCTCATAGAGGCAACATACCCCAACTTCCACAAATTATTTATTCAAGGTCTTTTATTACATTACCCCTTTATTTAGCATGGACATTATAACACAACTGATATTCTAGGGGAAACTAATTAATTAACAAAATATTTATTCATTTCCCTATTTTACACGGTGAAATCACATCAAAATCCAAACTTAAAACTAAAATATTAGATCAATAACAATAAAAACAAGGTACCATATGTGTATAAAGAAAAAATTACTTGATTTGAGATGATTCAAATGGGTTTTCACCTATTCGGATGGGGGATTTGGAGAGCAGCAGAGAGCTGGTGGTGGATTGATAACTTAAAACTAAAATACTAAAGCAATAACAATAAAAATAAGGAATTATATGTGTATAAATGAAAAGATACCTGATTTCAGATGGTTTTCACCTGGGATTTTGCGAGATGAGAGCAGTGGAGCGGATGAAATTAGGTTCTGTGCGAATGGGGGAGAGCAGCCCGCGTGGGATTTGGGGGAAATAATTCCCAACGGTTTTAAAGAACCGTTGGGAAAGAGATGCTAAAAGACCCCTTTGCCAACGGTTTGAGGAAACCGTTGGCAAAGGGGTGACCCTTTCCCAACGGTTCAAAAGAACCGTTGGGAAAGGGTGATTAACACACCCCTTTACCAACGGTTTCTTCAAACCGTTGGCAAAGGGGTGGCTTTTCCCAACGGTTTCAATGAACCGTTGGGAAAGGCTTTCTTAATCCTTCAAGCCCAACGGTTTTAGCAAACCGTTGGTAAACTCCCGTTGGGAAAAACAGCATTTCCAGTAGTGCAGATGAACATGACCCCTTTTCAAGTTAACTTGGTTAATGGATCATAAAGTCATGTAATTTTTTTCAAAAACCTCCTATAATATCCCGCAAGTCCAAGTAAACTACGAATCTCAGTTTTTATTGTAGGTTGAGGCCACTCCTCTGCAACTTTTGTCTTTGTAGGGTCAACTGTGATTCCTTCATTGGTAACAATGTGCCCCAAGAAAGCAACTTGTTGTAACCAGAATTCAAATTTTTTGAACTTCAAAAAAGCCTCTCCTTCTATAGAGTTTGTAAAATAACCCTTAGATGTTCCTCATACTCCTCACAACTTTTAGAATATATCAGAATATCATCAATAAAAACTACCACAAAGTTATCAAGGCAGTCCTTAAAGACTCTATTCATCAAATCCATAAAAATAGCAGGTGCACTAGTCAGTCTGAAGGGCATAACAACAAACTCATAATGCCCATATCTTGATCGGAAGGTATTTTTTGGAATATCTTCTTTCTTCACCCTCAATTGACGATAACCAGATCGAAAATCAATCTTAGAGAAGAATTGAGCCCCATGGAGTTGGTCAAATAAGTCATCAATTCTTGGAAGAGGGTATTTTTTCTTTACAGTGATCTCATTCAGTTCTCTATAATCAATTCATAGTTGCATCGATCCATCATTCTTCTTCATAAAGAGAACATGTGCTCCCCAAGGAGACACACTTGGTCAGATAAACCCCTTCTCCAAAATATCTTGGAGTTGTTTCTTTAATTCATCCAGCTCCACATTTTCCATCCTATACAGGGTCTTTGATATTGGATGAGATCCAGGTACAAGTTCAATAGATAACTCTACCTCTCTTTCTGTGGGAGGTCTAGGAAACTCCTTAGGAAATACGTCAATGTATTCCTAGATAATGAGGACATTTTCTATCCTCAAACTCTCATTTCCATTTTCTTCTTCACTAATCAATTCCATAAAGAAGGATATAGAAGGTTCTTCTAGACAAATATCTGGTTGAGATATCTCTCCTTGGAAGATAATTGTAGGTTCTCCATTCAAGACTATTGAGATTTCATTGTTTCTGCATTTGATCTTAGAATTATACTTTGAGAGTCAGTCCATCCCTAGTATAATGTCAAATTCCATCATGGGAATTACTACTAGATCTGCGATAAGATTGTGCTCACTAAAGTAAATACCAGAGTTTCTAAATACTGATGATTCTTGGATAATCCCACAAGGAGTCTGGACTGATAACTATACTTTTAGCAAGTCAGGGGTTGATTCTAAATTCATTGAAAACTTGGAGGAAATAAAGGAATGCGTAGAACCAGAATCAAACAAATCACTTTCTAGATTTGAGAGAACAACAAGAGTACCTTCTACCACATCATTTGGAGCTTCAACTTCAACTATTGTGATAACAAAAGCACGACCTTGCTCCCTTAGCCTTTGATGAGGATAATGGTGGTTCCCCTCCACTGCCCTCGGATTTGGACAGTGATTGGAAAAGTTCCCAAGTTGTCCACACTTAAAGCACTGGACATCAGGTAGGGACTACACCATCTTCCCCTTGTCGTTAGTGTTTGGAAGTTGAGGTTTCACCTCACTACGACAATTCCGTGCAATATAGCCTTCTCTTCCACACTTGTAGCATTTCCCTCTCCCAAGCAGGCAGTTCCCCGAATGCTTCTTCCCACATTTATTACACGTGGGACATTGCACTTGCTTGCCTCCTCTTCCCTGATCAAAGGTCTTTCCTAAGTCGGGCTCCATCAATCTCTTCTTGTCATTAGATTTATGAGACCATCGTGTCTCACCAAACTCCATCTTGACTTTCATCGTACTCCGTACGATCTCCTCATAGCTATCATAGTCTTAGTTGACTAGATTCTTCTGCAGATGAGGTCTCAGTCCACCGAAGAATCTATCAACCTTACCATTTGGATCCATGATAATGCTAGAGGTGTAACGTGAAATCCTTGTGAAGTTCATCTTGTAGCTTCCCACAGATTCATTCTCCTTCTACTTTAGCTCGAGAAACTCCTTCTCCATTCTTGTTCTCATTGATCGAGGGAAATACTTATTGAAGAATATCCCTCTGAACTCTTCCCACTATATAGCTTTAACTTCCACTCTTGGACTTGTGTTTTTAATCATCTCCCACCACTGATTAGCTTCTCCCTCTAAGAAACAGACAACCAGGGTGACATTCTCTTGTTCAGAACATCGGAGCACATAAAAGATCTTCTCGATAGAGCTGATCCACTATTCAGTAATCAATGGGTCGGTAGATCCACTGAAGGTTGGTGGTCATTGATGCATAAAGGATTCAATAGAATTTTTTTTCCATTTGCGGTGAGATCGGTCTCTCAGCTTGATTCAAGTTATTTCCCATAACTTGAGTTAGTTGGTTTATCATTCACATGAAAGTTTCCATTCCAGTTTCCATCGGAGGGTCGTCAGCGCATGGTCTATTGCGATCACCATTTCCATAGTTCCACCTATTCCCGACATTTTTTAAAAGAATAAAACCTTAGTGAGAAACTTATTTTATTTATGAATATTTTAACTATAATGTATTTTATGTCTTAAAACTTCTTTAAACAATTACATTTCTCAATAAATCCTTCATAATGATTCATAAAAAGCCTATGATTAACCAAACACATCCCCCGAGAGGAGTGTCATAACCAAAAGTGCAGCAAGGCCCATTTTCATGAATTAGGATACCCCGGGTCAAGCCCAAAACTTCTTGTCGGAGTTTTCACTCCTAGGTACCTCTGTTCTAGAGCCGCCTCTACCTGCTCGTATCCAGACAAGGATGTATTTTCTTGATAAACTACTTACTCAATACTCACCAAAATACCAGGAAGGTTTCCTATATTTAAACTTTTCTATAGGATTCTTCCTAAAGTTTTCATAGCCTAATTTCCATAAATAACTAAACTATCCTCTGATACCAACTATGACATCCCACCTTTTTATTACATAACTTGTCATTACATTTTACAAACAGAGGATCTTTAAAGTCTAGTGTATTGGAAATCAGGAACATAATACATGAAAACAACATAAAAAATTATTCTAAACCAATCGTAAGGCTTCATCATATGTTCATACTATGTAAAATTACTGCATCTCATATCCTGGAGCCATACATCAAAGGAAAGGTTGTGCAGAAGACCCAGTAAGGGGTAAACAAGGGAATCAGTTTACTTGTGATATCAATAAAAACTTGATAAAAACACATAAAGACATGATCATTGGAAGTACAAGAATATCATAATGAAAAGAACTTAAACCTTAACATGAATATGTGGCTACAACATTTCATTTATACATTCATGAACATATCACCAAGGTTCATCCCCAAGGTGTCAAAAAAATTACCAAGGTTATTCACCAAGGTACCGTGAAACTTGTCATCTCTAGAGATTAAATTCTTTACCCAATGAATTGGAGCACTATTAGGGCACACCCTTAATATGTCTTTACTTTCATGGATCCACATATATCATCAAACATTTCATAAATAACCCATAGAGAACAAAAGAAATGGGTTTCATTTCAAAATTGCGATGTTTTAAAAGTTCTAAAAAAAGATCATTATGTCATTTATAACCCATGGAAAGGGAGTGAGAGTTATATGTATGTCAATTACAAAATAAAATATATCATTTTTTTTGTATTTATGAACACTCATAGAAAATAAATAGGTATGGGTATTCACATAAATAAAATAAGAGAATTTCTTGAGAGAAAGAGAGGAATTTTGAGATGAAAATTTCGCAGCATAACGGCTACATAACATCCTTTTAGAAAACATTAAAAAGAGAGGGTACAAGCGTAATCCACTCATAAATAACTCATAATAAAATATAAATCCATAATAACATGGAGATAAGAACATGGTATGGATATTTTAATGACATACCACATGAAAAGGAAACTTGATAGGAAAGAGAAGATGCAACTTCTTTTACAAAAAATTTGGCAGCCTAACGACATCACTTAAAAATTCAGAAAATCAATTGATGAGAGCAGAAATGGTATCTCATAATTTAGACATGAAATGGAAATTAGTAAAGATATATAATAAAAAGACCCCACTTAATATAATAGAACTATAAGACATAACATAAAGGAAGTCATGACTTAAAAGAGGAGGGTGAAAGGTTCCCTTACCTTGAAGAGTGACTTCAAAAGATCAAAGGTTGGGACCTTGGGGGATTGAGGGCACCTTGGGAGGTTAAGAGACCAGATATTTGTTGAGGAGGATTTTGTAATGAAAGGAATTAGGGAATGACTTGATATTTTTAGGAAAAGTGAGGGAATAAATTATTAATTTCCAAGGGACACCTCAACGGTGATATTTGCAAAACCATGGGTTTGCCCATGGTATTTTGCCATGGTATTGTCCACTTGGGACACCTCATAGAATATATTACTATTCATAAGTCGACCAGAATTATTACATCATCATTACATCATTAATGATATCATTAAACACCAGAAACTCAAAACTGTATTTTTACTATTCACTGAAAAATCAACTGTTTCCGAAAAATCCAAAAAATTCACTTTAACTTAATATCGATGCTCTGAATTTAAAAATTAACTCCATTTTATGAAAATAATTTTCTAAATATTATTAATTTAATTTTTAAATAAAATCTTTATTTATTCAAAAAATACAACTTTAAAACTATAACTCATTTTGTAACACCTTAAGTAATCAAGGTCCCATAAAATTATCGTATAACCATAAGACAATAAAGTAAAAATTTATGATCAAATTTTATGAAAATAAATTTCCATTTTAAATTATTAAATTAATTATAAAATTGTAAATAAAATATTTATGGCATATAAAAATACCAAAACTTAAACTATGATTGTTTTTTCCCTTTTAAGATGTCTAAAATGTATTTATATGTTCATGAGTGAAATTTCTATTTTTTTGGTTGATTTACTATTCATTACTATTCATACGGGTATGTTACTATTCATACTTTGCTATTCACTGAAAATTAGGTTGATCTTATTAGACTCTAAATTTCTTACTGAACACAACTATAGAAGACCATTTTTTGAAAATCAATTCACACTAAAAATATTTTAAAATACCCATTTTTTTCCTAAATTCATCAACAATATACATCCTATATTTATCTGAAAATTTTAAATTCACAAACTTTACCATAATAAGAAATAAAAATTTTATTTATACAAAAGGATTACAGAAAGTAACTAAGGCTTCATTACATAGTCCCTTATAACACCAGCATAGGATCTAAGTGTAAGGTGTGCTATGGTGATAGAATCTTAGGGTGGATCGAACAACATTTCCAGAGTGGTGATTTCTATTAACTTGAACTTCTCCCTTAGGTGATTCCGTTCAAGCTTTATATGTAGAAGTTCAGCTTGGGCTTGGTCCAGAGCAGAGCCCAGTGATGCTACCTCCTTCCCAAGCTCTGACAAATGGGCTTCATATGGCCTGAGTCTATTGGATGATGCCATCGACTCTTCTTTATATATTAATTAACCATGATCATTTTAATTTATAAAAAATAATTTTAACGTTAAGAATTTAGTTTCCAACGGTTATATTGACCAATGGCTATATAACAGTCGAAACACAACAGTCTCATTTAATTATACTCACTTCATTAATTAAAGGATATAGTTTTGTTGAGTATAAAATAAAATAACACACAAATTTAGGAAATAAATATTATTAAAAATTTCAGGTCATTAAACTTTGCATGTATAGTGTGCAATGAAGTTTGAGACTGAGTCGAAAAGAATATCAGAAGGTAGATATCTGAGTAGTCTATAAACTGAGATAAGTTCATATCATTTGAAGATCATTCAACATTGAGATGGATCATACAATTGTTTATTAATTACAAAAGTCATTTAATATTGTACACGGGTAGATCAGGTGATCCGGTTTGTTTGTGGAGAAAGATTACATCTCAAGGTAGTGAAGAAGAAGTAAGAAGCCGACATAGATCTTTCTATCTCTGGATCATAGCATGAATATCATTGAAAGTTTCTAGTGGGACTCTGGAGTTGAAGAAGACTTCAGTAGGACCCTGAAGTGTATGAAGACCAGTGGGATGCAATATAATAATCCTCCTGCAGGACTCAAGAGTCACTTGTGTAGGTGGTATATTGTAATATCTAGTTGGACTCTAGAGTGTAACATTATGGGAATCAGTGTTTATGGGAATGAGACTTTCCCTGGATGTAACCACCTATATATAGTGAAGAATTTGTAACCAGGGGGTTTAACTAATTACAACAAGGAGTATTTCTTAGTACCTGACCATTTAAAAACATTGTGTGGTGTGTTTCAATTAATTTATGCATTGCATACATGATCCAATCATCCTAACAGGTGGAAGAGGTTTGAAATAAAAGGGGGTAAAAAAAGGATAATGATTTAGTAAAACAAGTCACACCTAACTCACCCCTTTCAGCATGACTGTATGATCCATTGAGCATATCAATTGGTATTAGATTGAAGGTTTCACCTCTGATTGGATCTACTTTACTTGACTAGTTTTTTATATCATAATTATAATAAGTATATATTTGATTTTGTAGAATATTTATAAGGGATTTAGATGGAAAATTCTACCTCTACTTCTGATGTTAGAAATGTTGAAGTTTCATTCAAGATTCAGAAAAATAGTAATAAAAGAGTGGTAAAGAATCTAAAGAAGAACTCAAATATGAATGAAGATCAATTTCTAGCTGAAGGCCCTCAGAGTGGTAATTGTTCAATGAAATCAGTAGATTACAATTCTTGATGAATCAAGTTCAAGCTCTGATGAGGATATGTTCAATTATGAAATTAGAGAGAATTTGAAGAAAGTTTCCAAAGAAGTGGTCACATGTATGATCAAAGTTTTCAAGGAACTTTAGGATGAAAAATTACAACCAGAAGAAGAGGTTAATGCTATGGAAAAGGCATTAGCTATCACTCTCACAAAACTTGTCAGATCAAAGGATGAAACAATCTCTCTTTGTAATGAAAGATGCACTGAAGAAATTAAATAATTGAAGAGTAGTGTTTATGAGAAAAATGTATTTAAAATGGTATTTACAGAAGTTATCATGCATAATGTATCAATGAATGTTAAAAATGCTCAGGATGTTAAAGCATAAATAATCAAGTATATTAATCATTTTTCACTGAAGCAAAATTATGTGCATAAAGATGATAATCAGAAGATGAATATTCAGTGGGAAGAAAGCATGAAATCAGCTGAAGATGATAAGTTTACTCTCTACAAAAAAGAATTGAATTTGAAGTGAAACTGAGAAATATGGAAGAGACACAAATTGAGACTTCCCAAGGTGTTGAGAAAATAATTACTACCAAGAATTCCTCTGATAAGTCTTATTTATGAAATGACTCAACCTAGTGTCAATAATGTATTGAGATTATCTAAGGATAAATTTACTATTGGCTCATTTAATAAGAAAACCCTTTGTCCTGATAAATCCATGTGTACTAATGTTGTTTTGATAACTAATATAGATTCAACTTTAAAATTTGGACAAACATAGGTGATGAAAAAATTCTCAAGAATTCACTACATCTTTAAAGATAGATGTGAAGAATTGTAAGAAATCTTGGTCCCTAAAGAAAGAAAAAGAATAATAAATATGTTGTCTAAAAATTTCAAGTTGTCAAAGATAGCTTGGATGTGTCACAAAATAATAAATCAAGATTTTTTTGGTTATTGTTAGCACTGTTGGAAGTTTGGGAATTAGGAAATAATTTTTTTCCACAATATGTTATTGTATGAAAATTAAAAAATTCCTACATTTAGGGGTAAAAATGTTGAAGAAAAGAGGCAACCTTTACAATAATAATTATAGGAAATGAATCATTCTATCAAGAATATATATGCATATTTTTAGGATTTCTATGAGTATTGAAATAGAGGTGGTCACTATTATGATGAGTGATTTTATATACCAATCATGAACAAATCATATGTAACGCCCCGGATAAATAAAGAGTTTGAAATTTTCACATTTATCCATATTTGTGAATAAAATATTAAGATAACTTTAAAGGGGACGCTATGCTCGATGGCGTACCCAACACGCAACAACGAGTTTCTTGGGAATCTTACGTTGCACTCTAATAATAAAATAATATTATTTTAAATGGTAGTTAACGCCTAGCTGTTGTGATGACAGGAATGAATAGAACTAACTAAAAAATTATTATATATGTTTGTCAAATATTTTTACTTTTTACAATAAATGTTAGAGGATTAAAAATGCAAATGAATCCAATTTTAAGCATAAACATTCTAATATTCTTTGAAAGGTCGATTAACCGCCTTTTGATGGCGAACCTCTTTTAAATCCACTTTTTGATAATTTTATGTGTTATATTTGACAAAATAAAATTCTTCTTTAGAATCGGGACATCAAAATTTACTTTGTGTAAATTTTTGGTATTTTTCTGATAAAGTATATTTTTAATGAATAGTGAAAAATGTTGTATTTTAATTCAAACCTCTTTTTAATCTAATTTATTTATATGATTAGATTATCTTTTAAATTGGTTTTAAAGTGAAATTAGAATATATTTTTACCATTAAATCCAATGGTGGTCATTGGAATTAATTTCACTTTGAAATTGGACTTAAACTAGTGTCAATCTTTTAATAGATATTGTTTCTTAAAAACACGCTATTTGTTTTGACAGCGGGAATTAATTATTATATTAATTAATGAAACATATATGTTTTGAATTTTGTAAAATATACATCATTTTTGAATTCGGAATATCAAATATATCCTAGGGTTAATTTTTGGTAATTTTCTGAAAAACTTCAATTTTTGATGAATAGTGAAACCACTAAGTGGTACTTATAAAAACTGATTTTCCATTTAAATGAAAATTTTCCACCTTTGTGTTTTGAATTTAAAAAATCCGACATACATGGTTTTCATTAAGAAGTAAAATGTGGTTCAATGGGATTAAAATAATTTTTTTGTGAATAGTAACTTATTAAGTTTTTAATCGTGATTAGAGGTAATTAGTGCAATTTAAGGCAAAAATGATATTATAATAAAATTAAAATACCTAGACACATGTCCTAACCTTATTGGATGTGTCATGGCCGACCAAGACAAGCCATGGGTCAACTTGGGGACCCCATGGAGCCACTTTGGTAGGAAAATAACATTATTATCTTTTTATTTAATGTTAAAATTAAAATGACACAAACATGAGTTGTTTTACTAAAACAATTTTTAAATGGGGTTATACAAGTCAGATTTTTTACTATAAAAAGTCACTGGAAAGCTAAAAATATTTCCTACATCATAGTAGTTTTCTTTTATAAATTTTAGACATTAAATAAATTAAATTATTTATGACATCATGATAATGCAGCGATGACCTCATTATTTAACGATTTAAATAAAATGGAAAGATAATGTAAAATCTAAGACCTACACATGTCCAAAACCTATTGGATGGGTGGATTTCTAACCCTTATCACCTTATCCTCAAAAAAAATCAATGTGGGACCATTAAAATCCGAAACTCATTCTAAAATAAAGTAACATTTCTTTACTTTCCAAGAGTGCCCCTCCTCTCCTCTTATAAAAGGCCCCCAACTCTACCTCCTTGCCCACACTTCCAAAGCATTTGGATCAGCCAACCCCTACCCATTTTGTATCTCCACATCCCTATCTAACTCTTAGAAGCTTCACTTTGGCCAGAAGTCTTCCCAAGGAAGCCTTTGAGCTCAAACCAAAGGGAGTTACCCGATTTTAAGGTAATGTCTTCACTTGAGTCTTTTTGTTTTATTTTGCTTCTCCACCCCCCTAAACTCTTTTTATTACTTTCTTTTGTAAAAACACCAGTATATTAAATATACTAGGATGTTTTTATGTTAAGTATTCGAGCTACACTTACACACACCTTCGTCTAATGGTTAAAGAACATACTGTTTCTGTGGATGGCGAATTACTGCCTCACGAAACGATGATTGTTCAATCTTCTCTTAACACCTTTCATGGTGGCCATTATGATGTCACTACATTTATATATGATATATAATATTTTTATGTTTTCCTTAAGCTTCTGTATTTTTCATTTATGACATACCTTTATGGCTTCCATTATGGGTATACGCGATATCTTCATTTTAGGAAGTGCGGACTACCGCCCCCTCAAAGTGATTTGATTCGTTAATACCATATGTGGTATGTATAAAGGATATATTTAATGATATTATATATTATACCATACTATAATTAAAATACTATTATTTATCATTATGTTTTAATTCCATTAAATATGAAATAGAAATGGAAGTAGCGTTCATGCGTACGTACGGCTTACCGTCTCCATGAACGGTGCATTTCATTTCTTAACTCTAAATGTTATGTAATATTATAAATGCATGAATATACTGGATATATATGATATATATGATATCTACATCATGAATACAATTCTGGATATAATGGATATTTTACCACATGAACAACTTGTAATTATAAAGAGTTTATTTTTTTTGACTCAAGTACCAATGATCGTTAAAACGACCATTATTAACTTAAATAATAACATAGTGTTCATGACATGGTAATAAGTGATATAAAAGGAATAATGAACTTGAAAAAGGTTCTTAAGGAAGTAGAAATTAACTCAATTTTATTATTCAGGAGATTAAAGAACGATCAAGTCAAGTCGGACCTGAGGTAAGGGATCCTACCCCTCTCTTTCTTTTTAAGTACACTCTTTTATGTAATTCCGTTTAAGCTCATATTTCTTATGATTGGGATGTTATTTTATATTAATCTTACTGTAATTTTTATGTTCATATGATGAGATACCCTATTTTCTCTCATCAATCCATTTTGGAAGTTTTAAGTGGCGCCGTTAGGCTGCCGAGTTTTCGTAAGGGATTTTTCATCTCACTTTTAGTCCCGTGAGATTTATGCTACATTTGCCACTGTTTCTTTTGAGTTTTGTATGTACTTCCCATTATTATACTCTTTGTGTAATATAATTTCATTTATGGGTATTTACATATTTATTGTATGACCCTTCTTCAATGGGGTGTACATTTCGAAAGTTACCCAAGTCGGTAAGGGAACCTTTCACCCTCCTCTTTTTAAAAGACTTATTTTGTTATGTCTTTTAATTCACATACTATTATGTTAGGATATGTTCTTATATATCCTTATTTATGTAAATTTTATGACCAAGTGATGAGATACCCTTTTTATCTCTCATCAACTCTTTTTCTGAATTTGGAAGTGACGCCGTTAGACAGTCGAATTTTTGTAAGGGAACTTCTTAACCCAATTCCCATTCTTTGGGTTGAACCTATCATTCTTATTTATGTTGTTCTTTGATTATGTGAGAAATTAATTTTTATATCTTATCATGTATTTATAATTTCTTTATGTGAGCTTATAGTGAATACACATGGGCGATCTATTTTATTTACAAAATGATCTTTGTATGGGACTCTGTCTCAATCTCCTTTCATTGAGGCATATTTTTTTTTATACACAACTTTATTTTATACGGTGTATAAACCCCTTTGACTTTTATGTTTATCAAAAAGGAATATTTTTTATATGAAGCGTTTTACTAAACGATAAAAGGGAATGTTTTTGTTGTATGTATGCGGCGACAACGACTTCTCCGCCGCCATGACCATTATTTGAGTTTCGACTTCCTCTACAAGCCATACCTTTTTTTAAAAAGAAAAATAAATACCATGTTTTACTTTTCTTTTATTTTGGTATTGAAAATGTTTTTCATAATGTTTTTATATCAATGTGTTGTATTGATATCTTGTGATTGAAAAGTGGAAATGTTATGTTTCCTTTATGAATGTTTTATGTGATACGATTATGTTGTGGTTCTTGGGAATTATTATGAAGACGGGTGGTTCCGTGATAAACTAAGGGAGGGTGAGCCCGATATAGCTCTCCAATGCATTGGGTAACGTGAAGGAGTGAAACGTTAAGGTTTCTCCGAATAGATTTAGGGAATATACTATGATGGGTATTCCAAACGTAACCAAGAGGGTTACTCCCAACGTAAGAATGTTATGAATGCCTCAAGTTACCTTTATGTCTTATTATTTCTATGATTTATTCATGATTTGATGAGGTATGTTAAAGTGCTTATGTTTTATGGGTAAAGTATGATTTCATTCTTATGTATATATGAACTCATGTTTCCTTTCCATATTTTTATAACTCATACTGAGCTTTTTATGCTCATCCCAAGTTTTTTTGAAATGTTTTTCACAGGTCAAGGGAAAGGTACATGATATGATGATAATGCCAAGGAAGTGTCAAGAAAGAATCCATGTTTTATTTTAAATATGTTTCCGTTGATGGGAAAAATGAATACTATCTTTATGTAACCACTTTGTTTAAATGTGGAATGTAATGAAAGTTTTATGATCTAATTCTCTAAAACTCTAAACCTGAAAAGATCTTCAATGTGTAATCTTGTAATAACTCAATATTAATTAAGGTTTAAGGCTGGGGTCTTATAGTTGGTATCAGAGGTCAGTTTAGATAACTTTAGAGGTTAGGGTATTCTTTAAGAATAAGTGACATTACCATAACGGTTAGGATTTCTGAAAGAGTCCTAGTTTTAGATAAAGTGAATGAGTAAGTATATCTTAGTGTTTATCTTCCTCATTAGTACATTATGGTTTTTTTGATATACTCACACTGACCTTTTTGGTTTTAGTAAATGGTTGGATCTAGAAGGCACCAAAGTAACAGTGGATATGAAGGAAACTGTGACAGTTTTTTGAGAAAGAAACTGAATGATATGGGATCTGCAATGAGAACTCTTGTGTTTATCCTCAACCGACTATCTGGAGTCATTATTTACCACCTAAACCTTGGTGATTTCTCTAAGTCATAATATATGCGAGAAACAAATCCCTACGAAACTATAGGTAATAATCATAAAGGTAAGTGTGTTAAAAACCTATGTGTCAAATATGTGGAAAGAAACACTTAGGAAAATGTTTCAAAGGGACATAAATATGCTATAGATGTGGAAATGAAGGTCATAAAGCAAGAACCTGCCATGGAAAAAGGAAGCATCCAGTTGACTCGAGGAAAGGGAAAGAAGTTCTTTCTGAGGGATCAATTGAATGTTTTAAATGTGGTGTGCATGGTCATTATGAAAACACATGTCCTATGAAGAAGTTTCGTGAATGGGTTCACCAATATCGTACAAATATTAGTTTACCAATACCTAATGCCATTCCGATTGAGGATGAATAAACTGACAATGACCAATCAAAGGTATGGATTATTTCATAACTTTTGTTTTCCTATTTTGGAATATTAGGATATGATTCATGATTTTATTTGTAGGAAAGAAGTATTTCAGAATAAGTTGGAAAGGAATGATTAATGGATCATGAAGAATGTTGAATGAGTAAGAAGTCAACATATAAGGGCTTCAAGAGTTATAGTGAAATTCTTAAGAGTATTAAGTCTCTTTTGATGATGGGGTTACATTAGAAGAATTTTTATAGTATGTGTAACCCTGATGTTTAATATATGAAAATTTTATTCAAGGAATAGTTATCTGTTCTTTTTTGGACATAGTTATAAAGAACCATTTGGGTTTATATGATCCTTACTTTTGAGGTAATTATGGGTTACTATATGTTGTGATGGAAGTGAAAGGCATGAGATAAAATTGAGATTAAATTATGTTATGGTTATTTTTGATGATTTTATCTCTTTTTGGGGAATGATTTCAGAATTATATAGTTTTAGAAAAAGGACAACACACAGACCGTGTGATAACCCGTCGCGCCAGACAAAGCTGTGGGAATCGAACCCACAACCAAAGTGCAACTGGTATTTATCGCCTACCACTGGACTACGTGAAGTACCTAGTTAGTATGACTTATTCCTTTTAGTTAGGTGACTTTATGAATTAAGAGTAATTTGATTTTGGGTTATTTATGAAAATGATTAACCTATCATGGAGGATATGTGATTAGGTTAATTACTTTTCAATACGAGACTTTAGGAGCAACTGATGTTGTTTGGAGATAAATGTTACGATTTAACTTGGAAGACTATGTGACTAAATCCTTAAAATATTTGGGTTTCAATCTTTGTTTGGTTTACTTTGAAGAATTTTATGGAAAAATTGTTTATCGGATGGTCCTCGTTGAACTCTGGGTTTTGTTGGACAAATTTTGGAGATTAAGAATAGATTTTCTTTTTATAAAGGGTTATCCTTTTCTGGATTATCTAATCTTATACTAACCTTTTTGGTTTTATTTTTGGTTAAGTTCTAAATATATGGGAAGTATATAGTTCTCTTTTTGTGGATTAGGTGATTCTCTATAAGTTGATTATAGTACTCTTAATGTGAACAAGTCTTCCTAAATACTCGTCTTTTGGGGAAAGTATGAATATATGTAAGAAATCTAGTAAAAGTTAAAAGTCAACATGACAAGTAAGTATGTTTCCTTAAGATCAAAAATAAACTCCTCAATGAAGAGTAACTTAAAACAAAAGTGTTGTCTGTTAACTTTTCCTACTGTGGAATCAAATACCGTTTAACCCATCACAAAGATGAGTTGTTTTACTAATTTTTTTTAAATGGGGTTATACAAGTCAGAGTTTTGACTATATATAGTCATTGGAAAGATAAAAAGATTTCCTAAATCAAAGTAGTTTTTTTATAATTTTTGGACATTAAATAAATTAAATTATTTATGACATCATGATGATGCAGCGATGACCTCATTATTTAACGATTTAAATAAAATGGAAAGATAATGTAAAATCTAAGACCTACACATGTCCAAAACCTATTGGATGAGTGGATTTCGAACCCTTATCACCTTATCCTATAAAAAAATCAATGTGGGACCATTAAAATCCGAAACGCATTCTAAAATAAAGTAACATTTATTTACTTTCCAAGAGTGCCCCTCCTCTCCTCTTATAAAAGGCCCCCACCTCTACCTCCTTACCCACACTTACAAAGCCTTTGGCTCAGACAAACCCTGCCCATTTTGTCTCTCCACATCCCTCTCTAACTCTTAGAAGCCTCACTTTGGTCAGAAGTATTCCCAAGGAATCCTTTGAGCTCAAACCAAAGGGAGTTACCCGATTTTAAGGTAATGTCTTCACTTGAGTCTTTTTGTTATATTTTGCTTCTCCGCCCCCCTAAACTCTTTTTATTCCTTTATTTTGTAAAAACAAAAGTATCTTCAATATACTAGGATGTTGTTATGTTAAGGATTCGAGGTACACTTACACACACCTTCGTCTAATGGTTAAAGAACATACTATTTCTGTGGATGGCGAATTACTGCCTCACGAAACGATGATTGTTCAATCTTCTCTTAACACCTTTCATGGTGGCCATTATGATGTCACTAAATTTATATATTATATATAATATGTTTATGTTTTCCTTAAGCTTCTGTATTTTTCATTTATGGCATACCTTTGTGGCTTCCATTATGGGTATACGCGATATCTTCATTTTAGGAAGTGCGGACTACTGCCCCCTCAAAGTGATTTGATTCGTTAATACCATATGTGGTACGTATAAAGGATATATTTAATGATATTATATATGATACCATACTGGAATTAAAATACTATTATGTATCATTATGTTTTAATTCCATTAAATATGAAATAGAAATGGAAGTAGCGTTCATGCCTACGTACGACATACCGTCTCCATGAACGGTGCATTTCATTTCTTAACTCTAAATGTTATGTAATATTATAAATGCATGAATATACTGGATATATATGATATATATGATATCTACATCATGAATACAATTCTGGATATAATGGATATTTTACCACATGAACAACTTGTAATTATAAAGAGTTTATTTTTTTTGACTCAAGTACCAATGATCATTAAAACGACCATTATTAACTTAAATAATAAAATAGTGTTAATGACATGGTAATAAGTGATATAAAAGTAATAATGAACTTGAAAAAGGTTCTTAAGTAAGTATAAATTAACTCAAGTTTATTATTCAGGAGATTAAAGAACGATCGAGTCAAGTCGGACCCGAGGTAAGGGATCCTACCCCTCTCTTTTTAAGTACACTCTTTTATGTAATTCCTTTTAAGATCATCTTTATTATGATTGGGATGTTCTTTTATATTACTCTTACTGTAATTTTTATGTTAATATGATGAGAGACCCTATTTTCTCTCATCAATCTATTTTGGAAGTTTTAAGTGGCGCCGTTAGGCTGTCGAGTTTTCGTAAGGGATTTTTCATCTCACTTTTAGTCCCGTGAGATTTATGCTACATTTTCCACCATTTCCTTTGAGTAGTGTATGCAATTCCCATTATTATGCTCTTTGTGTAATATAATTTCATTTATGGGTATTTACATATTTATTGTATGACCCTTCTTCAATGGGGTGTACGTTTCGAAAGTTACCCAAGTCGGTAAGGGAACCTTTCACCCTCCTCTTTTTAAAAGACTTATTTTGTTATGTCTTTTAATTAACTTACTATTATGTTGGGATATGTTCTTATATATCCTTATTGATGTAAATTTTATGACCAAGTGATGAGATACCCTTTTTATCTCTCATCAACTCTTTTTCTGAATTTGGAAGTGACGTCATTAGGCTGTCGAATTTTCGTAAGGGAACTTCTTAACCCAATTCCCATTCTTTGGGTTGAACCTATCATTATTATTTATGTTGTTATTTGATTATGTGAGAAATGAATTTTTATATCTTATCATGTATTTATAATTTATTTATGTGAGCTTATAGTGAATACACATGAGCGATCTATTTTATTTACAAAATGATCTTTGTATGTGACTTTGTCTCAATCTCCTTTCATTAAGGCATATTTTGTTTTATACACAACTTTCTTTTATACGATGTATAAACCCATTTGACTTTTACGTTTATCCAAAAGTAATCTTTTTTATACGAAGTGTTTTACTAAACGAAAAAAGGGAATGTTTTTGTTGTACGTATGCGGTGACAACGACTTCTCCGCCGCCGTGACCATTATTTGAGTTTCAACTTCCTCTACAAGCCATACCTTTTTTTTAAAAGAAAAATAAATACCATGTTCTACTTTTCTTTTATTTTGGTATTTAAAATGGGTTTCATAATGTTTTTATATCAATGTGTTGTATTTATATCTTGTGATTGAAAAGTGGAAATGTTATGTTTCCTTTATGCATGTTTTATGTGATAAGATTATGTTGTGGTTCTTGGGAATTATTATGAAGACGGGTGGTTTCATGATAAACTAAGGGCGGGTGAGCCCGATATAGCTCTCCAATGCATTGGGTAATGCGAAGGAGTGAAACGTTAAGGTTTCTCCGAAGAGATTTAGGGAATATACTGTGATGGGTATTCCAAACGTAACCAAGAGGGTTACTCCCTACGTAAGAATGTTATGAATGCCTCAAGTTACCTTTATGTCTTATGATTTCTATGATTTATTCATGATTTGATGAGGTATGTTAAAGTGATTATGTTTTATGGGTAAAGTATGATTTCATTCTTATGTATATATGAACTCATGTTTCCTTTCCATATTTTTATAACCCATACCGAGCTTTTTATGCTCATCCCAAGTTTTTTTGAAATGTTTTTCACAGGTCAAGGGAAAGGTACATGATATGATGATAGTGTCAAGGAAGAATCCATGTTTTATTTTAAATATGTTTCCATTGATGGGAAAAATTAATACTATCTTTATGTAACCACTTTGTTTAAATGTGGAATGTAATGCAAGTTTTATGATCTAATTCTCTAAAAGTCCAAACCTGAAAAGATCCTCAATGTGTAATCTTGTAATAACTCAATATTAAGTAAGGTTTAAGGCTGGGGTATTATATCATATGTTGATATGAAGAGTAGGCCACAAAAAAAGAGAAGCACATTAGAAAAGAAGATGAAAGGTTAGCCTTGAAAGGTGAACAAAATAAGAAGACTATTAAAAAAATAACCCCCAAAAGGATTTTGACTAATGATGTGAAGAGTTTCACACCAAATAAAATATACTTCTATTGTGGTAGGAAGTGTCACATCATGGACCATTGTGAATTTTCCACAAACATCAATACTAAATTAAGCATGATGTAATAAAATAAATAATAAGTGTAGAAAAGGAACAATAGGATTTATTTGGTGAAAGACATATCTAATGAAGAATCTGAAAAGTTTCCTAAAATGGGTGACTTGATGAATGTTAAATATGTTTGTGAAAGGTGTATTATGTTTTGGAATTCTACAGAAAAATGATTTATATGGTTTCCTAGACAAGAAATAATTATTGAAGAAGAATGTGAAAGCACCTATGAATTCTTGTGCTAAAAATATTGTTGGGAAAAGGAGTTAGTACACAAAATGGTGTCTGAGCATATTCCTAAATAATGCTTGATCATATGGCCAAAATAGTTGTAAGAGGCAAGAAAGATAGATAAAGCACAGAAAACTAAAACTGCTTTGCTAGAAAATGTGAAGAATCATTTTTCATCTAACAATATAACTGGGCTGAGAAACAAATCACATCCCTATTTCTTTAAATAAGGATCATTGAAGAACCATCTTATTCCCATATATAAATTTTGTTCTTCTAGGGTTTGGAGTTCTCCCCGATGTCGATGGGCCTTTCCTCCTTCTTCTTCTCCAGGTTTTCTTCCATCTGAAGACTTCTTCCCTTGGATTCTCTCTCCCCTGTTAATCGCTTCTCCCTGCTCGATGTTACTTATTTGGGTTTCAATCCTAGCTTCCCATTTCTTCTTGTTTCTCTTAGGGTTTTAGCCCTTCATTTCCTGTTTTCGTTCAAGGATATTGTTTGTTATTTTAGGGATTCATCCCCAGTTATCTCTTTCTTGCTTCACAATGGTTCTCTTAGGGTTTCATCCTTAGGTCTCCCCTTTCTTGCTCCATGGGGGTTCATGCTTCGTGGATTTTTGGATTTGCTCTTGGTTTTTTTCCATCAGATTTTTTTGGCCCCCTTCTTTTTCCTTCCTCTCTGCTCTGGTTTCATGTTTTTTCTCCCTCTCAGTTTTTTTGGGTGTGATGATTACCAAGTATGTTTTGGAATGTGTATGGGGAGCAACACGAGGTTCCATCCAGCGCGACCTGTGGCAGATCTTTCCAGTTTTGTTGGATCTTCTGGTGATGGTTCAATTATTGTTGGTTAGAGTCATCTCTATAAATGACTGCATATTTTGGCTCTGATGGTCTGTGTAGATGGTGTTTCACAATCGAGACAATGGTTTGTTTAGTTATTTTTTTTAATTTTAATTCTTTTGTTTGGATGACTTTGATGCATATTGTTTTTGGAATGGTTTTGCTGGGATACTTCATGGTTGTTCTGATAAAGACTCTCAAGATTGTGTTTCTGATAGTGATGAAGTTGTTGATGTTCATAATGGTTAATATTGTTGGATTATTAAGACAACGATGGTGAATTGCGATGAATTGGATTTCAATGGGTCTCACCATCATGGTGATGATGGGGAGGCGAAAGGAGACGTTCGACACGATAGGTGTGTGACTTGAGTCAGGCGCATAACTCAAGATTCACGAGAACCGAGATGAGTGATGATGTTTTTTGAAAGTTGGTATTTGAAATTGAATTTTGTGGACTCTAATGTATCTTTTGTTTGAAATGTAAGGTTTCTCGCTAATGAGGATTTTTGAAAATGAAAAAAAATTGATTTGGAGGAGGGGGAGACCTAAATTTGGTAAAATCTATAAACATCTTACAACTAGAAATTTATCCATCATGTAGGACTTATTGGCATCATGTTTCCTCTTTGAAACATTTCAAATAATCTTTGAAGATTATTGGAGTTTATTCCTGAAGCAACCCAATCTTGATGAATAAGTATATAGTGCATCTCTTGAGGGGGATCATAGAAGAACAACCACCAGATATCTCTCTCTCAGTTGATATCTCATGAATATTTGAAGTACTGGTGAGGGATGTATCTGATGATTATTTATGATTAAAACTTTTCATTACTGAGGTATCTTGATTTTTTTCTTATATTTATAAATAAAAATAAACCCTAAAAGGAGTGACATATTACTTGATAGAAAAAGAAATAATAAATTTGAAAGTGGAAATAAATTCTTGCACTTGGAAGTTTTTAATCTATTTGATGATATGTATTCATAAAATTATCTAAAAAGCTTTTGAATAATCCCTGAAAAGAGGTTTCAGTGTTGGTATCACATGTAGGAGATATATCGATGACATTGATGTTAAATTTAATCACTCTTGTTTTCTACACCGAGCATGGATCACATAGACTTAGAGTTGAGTAATTTTATCTCTTTACTATGTTAGTGGTGATTTTATCCTTATCTAGAGTAAATAAGACTATAAGTGTTAGAAGAGGAGAAAATGTTCTTAAAATTTGAATGATGGAGATGAGAATTCCTTTATATACTTATATCTTTAGTTTTATTATCAACAAGGGGGAGAAGATAACATTGAATCCAGACATGAAATGATCATTGACAACAAATACAAAGTGGGGGGGGGATGAATAACTTGAGTGGTTTAATAATGCCGAATTTGTTAAAAATAAGTTGAGAAGATGAAAATTCAACGATTTATAAATGCGATGATTGTTGAATTGGTCCTAATTCACAAGACATGTGTAAGAGATATTTGGATAATGAAAATTGTTACATCATTTGATGTTGAAGAGTTTTGTAATTTAAATTCTAAAATAAAAGAAAGAATATATTGTTGAGGAGTTGGGTATTTTGGCTTTGACATTTGAAGTTGATTGGGGGTTGTATGTGAATTTTATTAACTATTTTTATGGGATTCAATAAAAAATATGATCAACCATAACCAACCAATGACCCACCTCAAACCACACATGTGGGACCCAACATGTCTACCACATGGGAGGTAGATCTACACAATAAATCATAGAGGAAGAAGGAATCATAACACCCATAGGGAGTACAAGTGGCATCACAAGCATATGGGGTTGCAAGGGTCTGTAGGAGCGTGGGTGAGCATGCATGTAGTGGGATAGTGGGTCATCATAGGGAGGCACAATGTATAAAAAGCTCATGTGTGTGATGTTTGTCTGGGTGATGACCCCGATGTTGGCTCGAGAGATTAGCGAAAGCACTTGTATTATTAAGGAGCGCTAGAATAATTGAACAACCAATGTGGAATTTTCAAGCCTCGCTTACAATAGATTCATTTAAAAACATACATATAGAAGAAGTTCCTTCTAATTTGATTGATGAGATCCATTCAATTAAGTCATGGTCCTCTTCAACCTCAGCCTCCCAAAAATTTGCTACATGCCTCAAGAGTTCTTCATGCCACGACACCCGATTATCAAATTGAAGAATTAGAGTGGCATTTCCTTGACTTAATGATTCAAACATGATCAATGCATCATAAAACTTTGTTTCCATGAATTAAATGAAGTGAAAACTGAGATAGTGTGAAGATGGATTTATTTTTCAAAGCAATGATGGTAATTTACGAAGTCACGTATGTAGTTGAGGCAGTGTTCTTAGAAGAAATATGATGCATTCCATCAACCTTGATTATAGAAGGAGGTGGAATTAATATTGTCTACAATTTTTATATTTCACACACACTGAATAAAATAATAGTAATCCAAGAGTGATATTTCATAATTGGGTTATCAAACTCAATTTAAAAAATAACGGGAGGAATGATGAAACTTATAAACCAAACCACAAAGGCCAAGTTCTTTCTTTTCTAATCACATTCTTCCATTGCATGTTAGTTTAATTTTTTCACTCTTTGCTTTCATTTAAATTTATTCCTGTAAGAAAATAATAAAAACAATAAAAACAAGTAGTATTAAGTGAATTAAATTAAATAAGTGAACAAAATGTGAAGCTCCTAAAGTGATATGACCATTGTCATCCACTATGTTGCACTAGAAAAAATTTAGAAATTTTCTTTTACTACTCCCCGTGATAGGCATGCATCAAAACTGGCACCATTTTTAAGGCATGAAAAAATAAAATTTCTAAATTTTTCATTGTGCATTAAAGTGGATGACTAGAGTTTTCTCACTTTAGGATCTTCAAAATTTTTCACTTAATCTAATTCACCTATGACTACTTGTTTTTTTTATTTTTATCATTTTCTTAAAATAATAAAATTTAAATGAATGAAAAGAGTAAAAAAAATGAAACTAAAATGCAATGAAAAAAAATGTGATTAGAAAAGAACAAACTTGGACTTTGTGGTTTTGTTTATGAGTTCCATCATTCTTCTTATTATTGTGTAAATTTAGTTTGATAACCAAATTATGAAATCTCACTCTTGGATTACTATTCTTTTATTTAGTGGGTGTGAAATTTCCAATGCCTAGATAATCATAATTCCACATCCTCCTATGATAAAGGTTGATGACACAACTCAATCGAGAATATGACACCTTCCAGGACACAACTCCATTGTATTCCATTTCATCCACTAAAAATCTCAACTTTATCGCATGAAGAGCTTATGTTTAGTAAAAGGGAGGATTAAAAAAAAACATAATAGAAGTTAGTTTGAGTTTAATTTCATGGTGGAAAATCTCCACACCCATGCACATCACCCTTGATAACCACAACCATAAAAAAACATTAAATTATAACCCGGAATTTAGGAAACACCACTTACCTCCCACAGGCCAGGCCTCAGGTTATCCCCTCATTATCGAAGGTAAGAGGTCATTGTGGAAATATGAGAAAGAAGAGAAATAAAATAAAAATAATAATAATGAGAGTGAATGGAAGAGATAGAAAAAATAAAAATAAAAATAAAATAAAATAAGATAAGATAATAAAATAAAAGGGAAAAATATGAAAATAAGAAGAATAAAGAAGAAGAAGAAGAAGATTGGTGAAGAGAATTGGGTATAAACACTTGAACAAAAGAATAATAAATGAAGCCTCCTCCCATATATCTTAGTAAAGTTGAATTTTTCTTTATTTTCAAACACCTCTGATCTCATCATTGAATGTATATTCAAATATCCTCCATAGATACCAGGGTTTCCGATTTGCAATGGTATTAAAATATCATGTGGGGAAGCCTCCATTTCTTCATGCATGGTTTGTGTTGGATTTTCTTGGCCTTGACGCGACATGCATGGTGGCGGTAGTGGAAGACAGTGACTAGTGTGACAACGGTGACTCCTCATTCGTCTGGCCTTCACTGTGGCAAGATGAAGCCTATAAATGTATTTACGGGTGTTGATGGAGGTGGAGGAAGTGATCCATGATGACCCTATGTAGTGATAGTGGACAATGAATCATGGTTGGGCTTCATCGGTGGAGATGGAGATATTTGGTAGTACAGGCAGCGAAGCAGGCCGAAGATGAAGACATAAGCAACAGAGGATGGTTGTGCCTTGTGTCTAAGTTGGGACACACAATTTAAGGAGAAAAAACATTGTACCATTTAAATGATGAACAATAACCATGTTAGGACATCCCACATCGGTTTGGATGATGAAGGATGTGCTCGTATATAATAAAAAGTGTGGCATCTTATCTTAGAAACCTACATCAGGGTGGGCTCCCAGATACACACGCACACACAAAAAATGGGTTGAGCTACATCGCTCGTCCCTCATGGTCTTTGGCCGATCCCTACTCACAGTCTGCTCCCACGGGTTCACATGCACACATTCCACCTCAGGCTAGTTCTTCTGGATATATGGCTGTGGACCACTATATGAGTGTTAGCCCTTGTGGGATCCCATATACACACTCACACACAAAAAATGGGCTAAGATACACCGCTCGTCCCTCACGGGCTTTGGCCGACCCCTACTCGCGGTCTACTCCCATGGGTTCACACGCTCACACGCACACATTCCACCTCAGGCTGGCTCTTATGGCTATATGGATGTGGACTATTGGATGAGTTCTAGACCTTGGTTAGCCTTAGTTTTTCACCTAAAAAATAACACAATATTTCATATAATAATATCTTAAGTCCAGCTAAAAATATAAATTCAAAATAATCCTTTCTTGTTTCCTTTTAAATGAATTTCAATGTTTTAATTTCAAATCCACATAATTTGATAAAAAAATTAATTTCATGGGAATTTTTATTAAAAATCCATTTACAATTATTGTAAATTGCTTAAAAATATGCATGAAAAAACGAGTGTGTCAAATATCCCCACACTTAAAACAATAATTATCCTCAAGAATAAAATATCAGCATTGAAAATCAAAGGGCACCATTGTTACCATTATTCAAATCTCAAAATAATTAAATAAAATGATTATCAGTGTTAAGTAAAACCTTCAAAATACACATAAAATATCAATTTAATTTCCCACATTTTAAAGAAATAATCAACTCAAGTATTTTACTTTTTACCTATTGAAAATGGCTGGTCCTTTCCTATCATTCATTCAAGTTCCTCAATTTATTATTATTAAACATTCCAAATCACGATTTACCTAGCTTTTGAATCTTTTATCTCATTACTCATGATATGAATTTAAGTAGAGTTATAATCATATGATTAGAACATTCTCATTCTCTATAGTCTTGTAAAATAATTGCTTTCTACACTTTACAAAGACAAAAGACACATAGGATCACAAAGGCTTTTTAATCAATTTTTTAATGACTCTAAGGATTTAAGGTAGGTATGAATTGATATTTTTTAAAATTAAGGATCAAGGAGGATATTTATCTCTAAAGTATAGTGCATGATACCAAAATTAAAAGTGTAATGACATTCACCCCTTAAAATTGTGACAAATTCCACTTTCCCCAAACTCAAAGTAAAGGTCATGATCAAATAAAACATAATGAATGATTTACTCCTTGAATTTTCTCTATTTCCTTCTCTCTCACTTTTTTTCATTTTTTTTTGATTTTTTAAAGTTATAATTATAATGTATCTCACATCCATAACCTAACCAAATATGATAAAAATCATTGGTCTGGTGATGGTGATTTTTGATACTCCTATGTCACAACCCACATGTTATTTTCCTTTTTTCCTTTTTGTTTTAATTTTCATTTTTTTCTCAATAAATGAAAAATATAAGGAAAATTGAATGAATTAATAACATTTCTCAATACTCACAATTATCACCACAACAATTTTTCCTTACAATTTATATCATCCCTAGTGACTTCCATCATCCCTACATTTCAACTTTAAAATATCATGCAAATAATAATATGAGGGTATAAATGGATAAAAATGGCTTAAAACACAGCTCATTCTTAAAAAGGGAATTCATCGTCTCTATGGGATAAATAAGAATTTACATAAATGTGGTCTCAAGGATATGGGTTTTGAAAAGACTCCTTAATCATTTTGAATGTTGTTTTTACATGCTCATAGTTTTGACAAGTTTCAATGTAAGTTCTGTTAGGTAACATGTCCCAAGATTACTCAAGAAATATGATCAAGATAAAATAGAAATTATTTGGTCTATAAATACTCTCAGGAATGAAACATATGATATTGGAAAAATCACTCATGGAATGACTAATAATAACAAATCAATTCACATAAAGTTTAGAAATTCAATATGTTAAAAATGGTAGGAAATTTAATTTACATGAATCAATGAATTCCATCAAATCATGAGTCTCTCTTTCAATAATCATTTTTCACTCTAATCATTCAATTTTCTATTTTAATCATTTAATATAATCATTATTGAAATCTAAAACATGGAATCACATGGTTCATAAGAAACTCATATCTCCTAGATAAGTCAAGTAAACCAAAGATTCAAGCATGGTCATACACATTCTAGTTTAAAGATCAAATCAGGTTATTAAAAAATGTAGGGAGTTTGAACATAAATAATGTAAGAATGAACTCCCTAATATCATGTATCTTAGTTGTATTTCCTACTTGGATGTTTGGGACTACCTTATTCTATTATTGTCCAATAAAAGAATATCAATAAATTATGCACAAGGACCATGTAATTAAAGTAAAATGGAATAAAGGGACTATGATGAATGATAGAATAATCCTAAGAATTAAATTGAAATATAAATTTCTAGAAATAAAATAGAAAGATATGACTTGGTTTAATTCTCCAAGTGCTCTTTGAATTTTTACTACCTAGGGAATTACCAACTGTTATCCATAATATGATGGTGGGTGGATCTTTTTGGATTTGAACCACCACATGTGTATTTTCCTAGCTTACACATATTCTTTGTTAGTGAGGAATGATCAATGGAGAGAGTATACAAAATACCCCCTTCATAATCAAGTATAGATTGCATGGAAGAGATAAGATAATGTATGAATCATCCTTATTCTTGGTTACTACTTATAAAACCTCATTTTTCTTATCTAGTGATAGCTCAATATGGGATGCATGGATTTAATGATCAAAGGGAAAGTAAGTAGATAATTTTACTTAAATAAAATTTAAATATTAATTATCAATATGAAAAATCTCTATTTAAATATGATAAGCCTTTCTCTCAGTTCCCTTGGGATCAACCACTTGTACTTTCTTATGGTCTTCCTCTAATGAAAGTTTGTCAAAAATTAGGGAGCTCTATGTGTTCCTCAGTAGGTGTAGGTATTTTTTCTTCAACTTCCTTTAAGCAAGAGAAAGGATTGACCAAATATGAAAATTCAAAGCAGTTAGGAGTGATAGTAAAATCATATTGAATAAAATCAGAAAATAAAGAGTTCAAAATAAGATCATCTCCCTGAGTTGGTTCTAGTTCAATCACTTCTTCAGTGGTAAGTGCTTATTGAATTTGGATCTCAGTGGATGGAGGAAGGTATTCGAGATCATCCATATTTTCTTTAAATTACACCACTTGGATGGATTATTCCTCATCCATGTCTAGAGATATTTTTAATGATTCTTTATATTCTACTTTGAAAGGAATTGGGAGATCATATTATACCTCACACTCATTCTATAATTCATCCAAATCTTGTTGATCCCTCACATGTAGTTCAATAGAAAAGTCTTACTCATCATGAATCCACTCTAGCGCATCATGGTCTTCTTGGATCTAGCTCCTCAAATGGTTGGGTTGTTGATGGTCCCCTAGTTTGGCCTCAACTTCTTGAATATCTTCAGTGAGTTTGGAGAAAACCAGTGTCACTTCCTCCTTGGCCTCCTCAGATTCTTACTTAGGTTCTAGTTTCTCCATTAATGCACAAATATATTCAAATACTCTTTTAAATTTTCTATCTATTTTTTCTATTCATTTTTTAAGTTCTTGCACCTGGACTTTATCATAATCAGTCTCTTCTTCTTGTTACTCTGGCACCTGTGAGTAGTCTTCACATGCATAATAATGTGATTTTGAATTCATCATGGGAAAAATAGTATAATAAGTTTTTATGTATTTTTATTTTAAAAAATTAAAGTCTATAAACTATGTGAAAAATAATAATTAAAAAGAATATTTATTAGCTCCCTGGCAACGATGCTAGTTTTCATGCACACGTGTCGTGGAGTGTGGAAAAAGAAAATTTCTAAATTTTTCTTAGTGCAACATAGTGGGTGACTAGAGTATCCTAACTTGAGGAGCTTCATAGTTTGTTCACTTACTTAATAAAATTATACTAAGACTACTTATTTTTTCTACTTTTACTATTTTCTAAAAATAATGAAATTTAAATGAAAGAAAATAGTGAAAAAATTAAACTAAAACGAAATGAAATAATTTTATTATCAAAGAAAGAACTTAGAATTTGTGGTTTAGTTTATGAGTTCCATCATTCTTCTTCTTGTTGATTAAATTTAGTTTGATAACCCAATTGTGAAATATCACTCTTGGATTACTATTCTTTTATTTAGTGGGTTTGAAATTTTGAATATCTAGAAAATATTAATTCCACCTCTTCTTATAATCAAGGTTGATGACACACCTCAATCAAGAATGTGACACCTTCTTGGAACCGACTCCATTGTATGTCGTTTCATCCACTAAATGGATCAACTTCATCACATAAAAATATTTGGTTTAGTAAAAGGGTGGGATTTTTTTAACAAATAACAGAATTGAGTTTGAGTTCAGTTTCATTATGTAAAATCTCCACACCCATGATAAATCACCCTTTATCACCAAAAACATAAATAAAACATTAATATTTAAGCACAAAATTTAGGAAACACCACTTACCTGCTCTGGGACAACCCACTGGTTAACCCCTCATTATCAAGGGTAAGTGGTCACTATGGAAAGATGATAAATAATATAACTAAAATTAAAGAATAATAATGAGAGAGAATGTAAGAGAGAGATATAGAAAAATAAAATAAAAATAATAAAATAGGATAAAATAAAAGGAACGAAATGTGAAAATAATAAGAAAAACATGGGAAAAGATAATTGGGTGGAAACACTTGAACAAAAAAAGAATAAATATATAAATTATATCTAAATTATTATTACATAAGAATAAAGACTAAATCTAAATAAAATAAAAAAGGAAAAAATTAATTAAAGAAGGAAAGAAAGAAAAATCTTGGCAGTGGCCTCCTCCTCCAGTGGGTGTGAACTCTATAGAAGCAAGAAAAACCCATAAATTTTTAGGTAAAGAGGATCATTGAAGCCTCCTCCCATATATCTTGGTTAAGTTGAATGTATCTTTATTTTAAAATGCCTCAGATCTCCTATTTAAATGTATATTCAAATATCCCACACAAATATTGGTGTTTATGATTTGCAGTGGACTGAAAATATTATGTGGTGCAACATACCTTTTATATGCATGGTTTTTTTTTGAGATTTTCATGGCCTCAATGCGGTATGAATGACAAAGAAAACGGAAGGCAGCGGCAGGTGCAACAACGGCTGGTGTGTCAGTGACGATTCATCCTTCATCCAGCCTTCACATTGGTCATAAGAAGCCGCAAAATGGATTTATAGAGGCCAGTCGAGGTAGAGGAAGTGAACCATGGAGACCCTATGTGGAGAACATGTTAAATATTTTATATATTTTATTCAAAATATTTTATTTTTATAATATTATCTAAATTATTTATTAAAATAAATAGAGTGTTTTTTCAAATTTAATCCGTTGTGTCTCTCACTAAGAGTTGTGTCATTTCGGTTGAACCAATGTGTTCTTTGATCGAAATGGTGAGATCGAAGTAGTGTGTCCCTCACTAAGAGTTTTCTTGTTTCGGTCAAACCAATGTGTTATTTGGCTGAACTGGTGCAATTATCACTATTTCTAATCTATAAATAAGCGATGATGAGAACACTTATGATTAATTAATTTCAATTCTAGAAATTCTCCTAAGTTCTCCCAACATTAGTGCAGTGGGGCAATCAGAAATTGGTGTTTCATTTTTCCAAAACCTTGGTGAAATCCTCGAGTGATACTTCCACCAAGAACCCTACACCAACAACGTGGGGGTGGATCAAACCCTTTTGGATAGTGAATTCAATTCACACATCAAGGTTCTACCCATCTTCTATTTCTGCCAACCTATTTTTCTAACAATCAAAAGGGTTTGATAGAGGCAGAACCTAGAAGATGGATTCTGAATCTCTCAAAGTCATGAACTAAGATATGGTCAAACTTGACCATTTTTATGGAAACAATTTCTCCCAGTGTAAAGACAAGATGATATTTCTTCTAACAGTGTTGAAGATTTCTTACATTCTAGAACCGAATCTTCCTCCCATACCCGATGAGCCTATTTCAAATACCGACGACACACTCATTGACATGACTCAAGTTGAGCACATTTGGAAAATGAGGAAGAAACACGAAGATGATGAAGACTTGTGTTGAGGACACATTCTCAATACTTTATCAAATTGTCTCTATGACTACTTCCAACAAATGAATACTACTCGAGAGATTTGGGATGCACTTGAATTCAAGTATAAGGCGGAGGAAAAAGGTACCAATAAATTTATTATTGCAAAGTATCTAAACTAAAAAATGGTTGATAACTATCCCATGTTGGAGAAAATTCATGAGCTTAAAGTTATAGAAAATAAAATTATTTCCCTTAAGATCAATATAACAAAATTTTTTCAAGTGGGTGAAATTATTTCTAAATTGCCACCTATATGGAAATATTTTGGTAAGTCACTTATTAAAAAAAGTGATGATATTTCCTTGGAGCAGTTGAAAAAGCTTCTTCGTATTGAAGAAGAATCCATGTTTATAGACGTGGGTATGGCTTCACAATTTTATACCAAGGTTAATATCATTGAGGGAAATCCACAACCAAATTCTTCCTTACATGTCAAGAAGAAGAGTCTAAAATTTAAGAAGAAAGAAAATCCTTCCAAGAAGAAAGGAGATTGCTTTGTCTGTGGAAAGATAGGGAATTTTTCAAGGGAATGTAACTATTGAAAGAAAGTTGAAAAAACCCATTACAAATATGAAGACTGAAGAAAATCTAGTCGTAATGATATCTGAAGTCAATATGACTTTGATGAAAATTGGATGGTGGCTAGATTTTGGAGCAACAGTGCATGTATGCAAGGATCGTTCAATGTTCAAAACATTTGACGATTGTACTATCACGAAGGAAGTTCATCTTGGAAAAAAAATCATGCATCAATATTATTGGACAAGTGTGGAGATTGACTTTACTTTTGGGAAGAAGTTGACCCTTCTCAATGTGTTGTATGTTCCCAAAATTCAAAATAACTTAGTTTCAGTTGATCTTTTGTGTAAAAAGAGATTTTGGGTTTCATTCAAATTCGAAAAGGTTATCTTGTCAAAGGGAGGCATGTTTGTGGGGAAAGGGTATTCAAATTATGTGATGTATCAACTATCTATTAATAATATGATTGAATATTCTACTTATTTGATTGAATCTTCTAACTTGTTGCATGATTGTTTAGCACATGTTAATTTTAATTCCTTAAAAGTAATGAAGAAGTTAAACTTGGTTAATTTGAAAAATTATTTTAATAAATGCGAAACATGTGTAGAATATAAAATAGTTAAGAAGCCTTTCCATAGCATTGAAAGAAATTTCGATATATTAGATTTAGTGCATTCTGATATTTTTGAATTAAATGGATTGTTAACTCATAGTGGGAAAAGATATTTTATTACTTTTTTTGATGACTGCAGTAGATATTTACAAATATATCTTCTTAAAATAAATGATAAATCCTTTAATGCGTTTAAGAAGTATAAATCAGAAGTTGAAAACCAATTAGACAAAAATATTAAATTATTATGCTATGATAGAGGTGGTGAATATTTTATGAACGAGTTTAATGAGTTCTGTGAAGAAAATGGTATAATTCGCCAAAGAACTGCTCCTTACACACCTCATAAAAATGGATTAGCTGAAAGGAAAAATCACACTTTAGTAGAAATGATAAATTTCATGATTAATAAATATAAGTTACCATTAAATTTATGGGGCGAATCTTTATTGGCTGCAAGTCATATTCATAATAAGATTTCATCTAGGAAAACTAAGTTTTCCCCTTATGAAATTTGGAGAGGAATAAGACCTAATATTTCTTATTTCAAATTCTGGGGGGTGTTTATAATATTATAGAGTTTTTGATCCTAAAATAACTAAAATTTTTCCTAGAGTAATTAAAGGTGTTTTTGTTGGATATGCAGAAAATATAAAAGCATATAGAATTATGGATTTAGGAGCTAATATAATTGTTGAATCGAGGGATGTAGAGTTTTTTGAAAATATGTTTTATAAAGATGATGTGAAGGAAGTCATTCCTCATATCCCTATCTCATGTACTCCATCAAGTTAAAATAAAATAGTAGAGAATTATGATGATTCTCGAGTTGAACCTAAACAGAGTACAAGAATTAGGAAGGAGAAACTTCTACATCCAGATTTTATTTCTCATAATTCCATAATTTTTCTTATTGAAGGAGATCAAAATAATCATCTTCTGAATAAGTATCCTATGGTATTGACTATAGAATATGACCCAAATACTTATAAAGAGGCCATGTATTCTAGATATGTTTCTTTTTGGAAGGAAGCAATTAATGATGAAATGGACTCTATTATAGGGAATAATACTTGGGTTATTATGGATTTACTAAGAGGTTAAAAAAATATTGGTAGTAAAGAGGTATTTTGAAAGAAATATGATTCCAATGGTAACATTAAAGCTTTTAAAGCTAGATTGGTTGCTAAAGGTTTTAGAAAAAAATAAGGGATTGATTATTTTGATACATATGCCCCTGTAGCTCGAATTACTTAAATAAGGATATTATTTTCTTTAACTTCAATTAATCAGTTGTATGTTCATAAAATGGATGTAAAAACTACTTTTTTAAATGGAAAATTAAATGAATAGATTTACATGGAACAACTAGAAGGGTTTTTTTACAAGGTAATGAAAATAAGGTATGTAAACTAGTTAAATATCTTTATGGTCTTAAACAAGCTTCAAAGAAATGGCATGAGAAATTTGAATATATTATTTTATATAATGGATTTTATCATAATAATGCAGATAAATGTGTTTATTCAAAGTTTACAAAATAATATGGAGTTATTTCATGTTTATATGTGGATGATATGTTAATTTTTGGAACCAATATGATTGGTATAGTCGAGACAAAGAATTAATTATCTTCTATGTTTAAAATGAAGGATCTTGGAATAGTTGATACTATTCTTGGTATTAAAGTTAGAAAATAAAGTGAGGGTTTTTCTTTGAGTTAGTCTCATTACATAGAAAAAATGTTAGATAAATTCGATCATCTTGGTTTCAAGGATGTAAATACTCTATTTTATTCTAGTGTTAAACTTTTTATAAATACGGGTAAAGCCGTAGAACAACTTGAATATGCTAGTTTAATTGGTTCTTTAATGTATGCGATGCATTGCACTAGACTTGATATTGCTTTTTTAGTATGTAAAATGAGTAGATATACTAGTAATCCTATTGTGGATCATTAAATATGTATAATAATAATTTTTGGATACTTAAAAAAACCAAAGATTTATGTTTGTACGATAATGATTTTCTGGATGTATTAGAAGGATACATTGATGCAAGTTGGATTACCATTATTGGTCATAAATAATCCACTTCTGGATGGTTTTTTACTCTTGGAGGTTGTGCTATTTCTTGGGAGAGCAAGAAACAAACATGTATTTCACATTCAACCATGGAGTCAGAGTTTATCGCCTTAGCGACATGTGGAAAGGAAGCTGAATGGATTAAGAATCTATTATTGGATATTAGATTGTGGCCTAGTTTGATGCCTCATATCTCTATCAGTTGTGATAGTGTAGAAAAATTATCAAGGGAATATATTTTTATGTACAATTTAAAGTCTAGACATATAAGTTTGAGACATGATTATGTGAGAAAATTGTTACAAGATGGTACCATAACAATTGTTTATGTGAGATCATGTAAAAACCTTGCGGATCTATTTACAAAATCTCTTCCAAGAGAGGTTATTCATGCAACTAATAATGAGATGGGGTTAAATCTCATAGAATAAATCATTTCAGTAATGGAAACCCAATACTTTTTCTAGGTAGATCCTAATTAAAGTGTTTAATGGGTAAAAACAAGTTAGGAAGATGATTGTTGATATTGACAATTATAACCCCAATTTTTGGTTTCAATATCGTCTGTTATGACTAGAGGATGATTTTTAAACTCTTAAAAAAATATTAATACTCAATGAGTTATGTGTTCTAATAACAGAAGCACATTGTAATATTTTGCCTATATGAACTTTGAAGTGGTGTCGCTTCTTACAGGAGTTAATGGGTTTACTTCTTAGAGAGTTCATGAAAAGGATATAAGCACATGGCCTTAAAAGTGCTACAAAATGAGATATTGGATGAAAGTTAATTATATTTATGATTTCTTCAGTTTATCTTAAAGGTTAATAAGTTTAATGTTTCGAAAACTTATAAATCTGATAAAATTTGAGATATTGATACTAAGTAAAGGTTTAAATCAAAATATACCTTTATTATGTATAATGAATCAATTGTGATCAGGAGAATTAATATTTATGAATAAAATTAAGGGATTGTTATATATTTTATATATTTTATTAAAAATATTTTATTGTTATAATTTTATTCAAATTATTTATTAAAATAAATAGAGTTTTTTTTCAAATTTGAACTGGTGTGTCTCACACCAAGAGTTGTGTCATTTCGGTTGAACCAATGTGTTATTTGATCGATATTGTGAGATCGAAGTGGTGTATCCCTCACCAAGATTTGTCTTATTTCAGTTGAACCAAAGTGTTCTTTGACCGAACTATTGCAATTTGCACCATTTCTAATCTATAAAAAATCGATGATGAGATCAATTATGATTAATCAATTTCAATTCTAGAAATTCTCTTGGGTTCTCCCATCATCAGTGCAGTGGGGAAATTAGAAATTGGTGTTCGTTTTTTCCTAAACCTTGGTGAAATCCTTGAGGGATACTTCCACTGAGAACCCTAAACCATCACCGTGGGGGTGGATCAAACCCTTTTGGACAGTGAATTCAATTCAAGTATCAAGGTTCTATCCATCTTCTCTTTCTGCCAACCTATTTTTCTAACAGAAAGTGTCCAACGACTTGAGATAAGGCATCATCAGTAGTAGAGATGGCGATCTTTGGTAGTACAAGTAGAGGATCTGGTCGAAGATGGATGTGGTAGTGGTAGATGACAGTGGTGCGATGTGTCTAAGGTATAACACACAATTAAAGGGTGAGATGACGTCGTTCCATTTAAATTATTAATAGTAATTGTGGTCAGCCATCCCACATCATTTTTGAAGATGGATGATGTGCTCGTATATAATATAAAGTGTGGTAGCTTGGCCCAGAAGCCTACATCAGTGTGGGCTCCCAAATACACAGACGCGTACTAAAATTGGGCCAAGCTGCACATCTCGACCCTCACTGTCTTTTGTTTGGCCCACCCCTGCTCCTGTGAACTCACACATACACCTTCCAACCTGACCAGGCTCTCTCAGTAGCCTACTTGGCTGACCGAACTCTTTAGAAGACTAGCTATGAGGCTGTTGGTTGTTGGATGAGGGATATCCCTTTTTCAATCCTATTTTCACCTGAAAAAATTACACAATATTTTATATATTAATTTCTTAAGTCAACTAAAAATCTAAATTCCAAATCATCCTTTATTTTTCATTTTAAATCAATTTCAATTTTTTAGTTGGAATTCCTCATAATTTTATAAAACAATTAATTTCATGGTAATTTTGAATAAAAATAAATATAAAATTATTGCAAATTTCTTACAAATATGCATGAAAAAATGAGTGTGTTAGTGCAAATATCTATTGAGGCTGTGTGTCAGTAGCCCACTTGGCTGATCGAACTCTTTTGGAGACTGGCTATGTGGCTATGGGTCGCTAGTTGAGGGTTATCACTTTGTTAGACATATTTTCACCTAAAACAATTACACAATATTTCATATAATAATCTCTTAATTCAACTAAAAATCTAAATTCCAAATCATCATTTCTTTTTCATTTAAAATCAATTTCAATTTTTTAGTTTCAATTACTCATAATTTGATAAAAAAATTAATTTCTTGGGAATTTTGAACAAAAATCCATATAAAATTACTGAAAATTACTTACAAATATACATGAATAAATGAGTGTGTTAGTGCACATATCTATCGAGGTGGTGGAGTTATGTTTGTTGAGTGTTCTCTACAAATACCCCCAGATGCGATCATTTGATGGAAAGATCCAAATGAAAATATGAGAGAACCATGAGATTGAAACTAAGAATTGAGAAAGCTATTTATTCACGTAAGGGTTCCATTCATTCATGTTGCGCTTGATAAATCCTTTGATTTCACATGAATAATGTTAGATTCTGTAAGCTAATGCTTGAGTAATATAATGTCTCTATGTTATGAGAAGGAGAAAGAAAAATATAACCCACTTATACTATTATAAAAGAAGAAGTAAGAATAGATGCATCATGTATTTTGTTACGCAAAGGTGTTTCAGATACATGCATAAAGTAATATGCTTATATAATTTTGAGTGGGCCATGAATAAGCATCAGTATTACGTGACATGATTATGTGAAGAATAATTCTATATGAGTTTCATGTTGTGTAGTGAATAAAATAAATATAGTGGGTATGCGAGGATTCTGTGAAGTTGAATTTTAAAGTTGAGATATATTGTTCATAAGAAATTGTGAGGGTTTTTCAAATATAAAGCAAATGTGTTTTTTTTACTTGAACAAATATACATAGAGATACATCCATAAACTTGTGTTCATGAATGAAGTTCAACCACACAACAATATTGTTTACGCATATTAATAAATAAAAATCACTTATGTAGGGGTCATAACCAACCAAAAATAATGGACTGGTATGAAAACTTAGGAATATTATTTTTAATCCATTTTGGATCCGTTGGAATAAAATCCACAATAATATGATACCTAAATTTATCAACATGATCAAATGTGATGTTTCACTTTTGTATTGTTATTAAAGTAACCAATCACCTAAAATGGGTTAAAATTGAGAAAATGAGTTCTTATTTCCATGTAAACTTAGGATAATGATCCCTAGAACATTATTTATTTTTTAGAATTAATGGTGTGTCCATTATATGCTCATATTTCTCGATATGATCCATGGAAGAATTTCACATTTGTATTTTTTTAAAAGTCATATCACCCATCAAGTGGTAAAAACCAAGAAAACTATATATTAATGACATAGATACTCTGAAAAATGATCATTGAGTCATTTTTGATCTATAGTAATTAATTGATCATTAATTTGATTCTCATATTTCTTAGTATTATTAAAAGTTCCATTTCACCTTTGTATTTTTATTAAAATGGCATATCACTCATCTAGGGGTCAAAAGTGAGAAAATGAACTTATATTGACAAGAAAACTTATGACAATGATCCTTAGGTCATTTCTAATCTATAGGAATCAATAGAACATCAATTCAATGCTTGGATTTCTCAATATGATCTAAAGTAAAATTTTAACTCTGTATATTTATTAAAATTACATATCACCCCTCAAAGGGTCAAAAACAAACATGAAAGTTTGAATTAGAATTGAAACATAGTAAAATGTTCCTTGAATAATTTTTGACCCTTAAGAATCAACAATGTATCAATCCGATGCCCTAATTTCCCATTATGATGGAAAGTATGATTTCACATTGTTAGCACTTATTAATAAATAACAAATCACCTATGTATGGGTCATAACTGAGAGAAAAATATTGGATTTGAATGGGAAATTAATACAATGATCTTAAAGTCATTTTAGATCTATAGTAATCAAACACACAGATATTTAATACTTTCATATCTCGATATGATCAAAACTGTTGATCTTATTATTGTTATTAAAGCTCCAGGTCACCTAAAAGGGTTCAAAACTGAGAAAATGAGTTTGGATTTCCATTAAAACATAACAAGATGATATTAAAATAATTTTTGATCTATAATAATTAATCTCACATCAATATGATTCCCATATTTCTCAATATGATCCAAAGTGCCATTTCACCTTTCGATTTTTATTAAAAAGATATATCACCCATTAAAGGGTCAAAACTGAGTAAATGACCTCATATTAACATGAAAAATTATAGAAATGGTTCTAAAATAATTTTTGATCTATACAAACCAACTTATCATCAATATAATTCCCAAATTTCCTGGTATGATGGTAACTATGGTTTTATATTGTTATCACTTATTAATAAATGAAGAATCACCTATATATGCATCATAACCAAGAAAAAAAGGTTGTATTGGCATGAAAAATTAGGATAAAAATTTAAGATTCATATTTTATCTTTAGTAATCAAATTCACATCAATATGATACATGAGTTGTTCAGTATGATCGAAATTATTTTTTTACTTTAATATTTTTATTTAAGTGTTAGGTCACCTAAAGGGGGTCCAAACAAAGAAAACAAGTCTAAGTTACCATGAAAACATTATAGGGTGATCCTAAAATCATTTGTGATCTATAAGAATTAACCACATGTCAATTTAATGCTCAAATTTCTTTATATGATCCAAAGTACCATTTCACCTTTCTATTTTTATTAAAATGACACATCACAAATAAAGGGATCAAAATAAAGCAGAAAAGTTTAGATTAATGTGACAACTTAGGAAAATGATAATTTAATCATTTTTGATCTATAGGAATCAATTGCACAATAGTCAGTTACTTGGATTTCTTGGTATGATAGAAACCATTATTTCATATTGTTAACACTATTAACAAATGAAAAATCACCTGTGTATGGGTAATAACCAAGAAAAAAAGCTTGGTTTGATATAGAGAATTAGTTCAACCATCTTTAAGTCATTTTTATCTATATTATTCAATCACACATAAATCCGATACCTTAATTTCTTGGTATGATCAAAAGTTTCATTTGATAAAAAGTGTTGTTTGAAATTTATCATAGATTATATAACATTACAATTTATTTTTTTATATATATCTTTACTAAGAAAAAAATTCTTTTTATTGTAGACACACACTTTTTTATGAGGTTTGGTTGATCATTGTTGAATGCCTCTTGTAGGAGTTATTCTTTTGTATTAGTTGTAATTATTTTTTATTATAATTAATTGAATATCAATGTAATTGTGTTGTACTAAAATTATTTAATGTGATATTTGAATTGAAATAATGGTACAATGTAAATTTAATGATGGTACTATGTAATTTTTTTTTATGTTTTGTTTTTTTATGTTTAATATGGTACAATGTAATATATAGTTTATTAATTGTGTTTATTTATAATATTTGGATTGTGTGTTTTTAAGATGTAATATTAGATTATTGTAATATTTTTATTGTAATATGTTTCGACAATTTTTATTCTTTAAATTGTTTTTAGGTTTTAGTGTTGCTGTAGAGCTACTACAGAAGTCTATAGCAGCTACTTAGTAGCTAATATGGTTTTATCATCCCTAGTTTTAGTGCTCACAAAGTCCCCCCTTTTCTGCACTAAAAAGACATTGATAAATGCCACATATATCAACACTATAAAGCACTGATAAAAGTCACCTTTTATTAGTTTTTTTAGCGTAGATAAAATATTCCTGCCTTTTAATTTCTTAGCATGTTAGTGCTATTTTAGGTTTGACAATGCTCGATTTTAGAATTGATTATGCGAGTTTTAGTAGTAGTGAAAACAACCTTAGATTTTTATAAAATCATATGGAAAATATTTAATTATATTTTAACATGTAGGGATAGAATTCAAATAAATATTATGTGTGGTGTTCTTAGAATGACCAAAAGTATATTTTATGGATTTAAAAGTCTAAAAACATTCATCAAACGATCAAAATCATACAAAATACCTTGAATTTTCATGAAATCATAAGACAATGACCATATATTATTTGTTGAAAATTAGGAACAAATAGCATGCCAATCCAATGTGATGTGTGATCTAAATAACCAAGGGTAAATTTTTATAAAATTTAAAAACTTTTATAACATACATCTAAGGGTTAAAATGGATGAAAAACAAATTTTATAGTAAAAAACGATTAGAAAAAAGTTACGTTGTAAAAAACTAGAAAAAAATTAGATTTTTGTAAAATCATAGGCCAATAATATTTGATTATGTTGTAACATGTACGAAGAAAATATATATCAATTCAGCGTGTGGTGAGGTCAAAAAGGATGAAAAATATTCTTTAAAGTAAAAAAGAGATTAAAAGTATGTGTTATGGTCAGAACCTAACAAAAAACCGTGAATTTTCTTAAAATTTGAGGATAATGATACATCGTTGATTATTTTATAATATGATGGAATAGATCATACATCAATACATCATGCGGTTTTAGACAAAGTAGGTAATTTAATGCTTATTCCATAAAAATTTTATTTTAAAAAAAATGTTAACTTTATTTTGTTAAACAATCAATTAGGTTTTAATTTAATTTAATTTATTTTTTATTTTACTAACATTTTTTAAAAATTTAATTAGATTTAGGTTGTGAGATGATGACCGGAGTTTGTAAAATTATTTCATTGAGGTTAGATTCTATTTGATTTTAAAAAAAATTAGACATTTTTTTTATAATTTATAGATATGTTAGAATTCTAAAATTTTGAAAATTATTTGTTTTTGTTTCTTTTTAAATGGAAGGTGGGGTGACTGTATTGTCAATTTTTTTTAAAAAATAAACACCTTTAGAAACCATTAAAGGCTATTGATAAAGGTTTACCAATTTTCTTGTAGTGACTACATTTAGAAATTTCTATAGGATCTTATTCAAATTTTTATGACCACCAAAAGTGGTCACTAAAGGGTAACTCAATCTATTATTTGAGAGATTTTAGTGATCTTCATATAGTGGTCGTTAAAATATTTAGCCACTGAGCAATGTCAACCATAAAAATTGGTTAATGCTCGATTGCTAAAGAGCTTTAGAGACCACATTTGATGTCCATTAATGATCTTTAATGGAATAGTGAATTTTGTTTCTTTGATTCTAGTAATAAGAAAAAATATCAACCTCTATTGTTGAGTGTGTTACCGATGTTTGTTTCTCAGAATCTCAAGACACAACATACGAGTCAGTGTAAAGATCCAATTTTCATGCACTACTATAGATTTAGTCATTTTCAATGCTAAAAATGGTCATTGTCAGTGTTAAAAACCACTGACAATATAATCACCCTAAAAAGTCTCCAACCTTTATTAGTGTTAAAATAAAGAGTTGCTAAATATTGCCTTTATCATCACTTTTTTAGCACTAATAAATTCAAAAAATATTTTTAAATTTTTTTGTTCCACCTAACCCTAGCACTCCACCCCCACCCTCCATCAATACAACGTGCCCTACGAACCCACCCCATATCCCTTCTTGAGACACCCCCTTTTACCATCACTTCCCACCCCCTTTTTCAGAACTTTTTACACCTTATTCAGCCTTGCATGTTCCTGGATTCAAACCCATGACCTCTTCCTTCAAGCCTAATGACTTTACCACCGCACCCATAAGATTTGTTTAGTATTTTAAGATATATCTAATTTTATATATACATAATTCATTTTTATTTATATCTTTATTCATATAATTATATACATTTATATAATTATTTGAAAATAAAATTTTAAAATATGTTTATATAGTTTATATTTTCATATAAATTTTATACATATTAACATATATATATATATATATATTTATATGCCTATTTATTTATATATATATATATATCTATACATATTAAAATATAATTACATATCTAGATATAAATTATTTATAATATATTTGTAAATATTTATTGAAAATATGTTTATATACTATAATTAATTATAATGATATATTTATAAAAATACATTTATATATGATGTATTTATGCAATATTGACACACACATACATGCATATATTTACAAAAATACGTACACATTTATATTTCTCATATACACGCACAAATATTTACATATATGTATTTATTTACATATATTATAATATACACATAAATATATATTTGTTTATTAAAACAAACATATTTATATATAATCATTACTTATAAAGGTATATATATTAATTTATTTTTATAAGGTAAATAAAATAAATAATTTATCACTTTAAATAAAATGAATAATAAATTTTTATTTCCATATGGATGGTATATTTTAAAATAATTCAATTTTTTTTGGAAAGGTAGAGATTATGTGGTTTTTTCAAAAAATTACATCCCTTTATCGATACAACAAGTAGATGTGGCTCTGGAACTGTTGTACCTAGGAGTAATAACTCTAAAAAGGGTGCATTTGGTTACGACTCGATCATCACCTGGTGCACAATAATGGGCCTTGCTGTACACTTAGTTTGACACTCTAGGGGGATATTCTTGGGTTAATTCAAATTTTATTTATGAATTATCCAGAATAATTTGAATAGATAATGATAATGAATGACCTAGATTAAACCTAATGTTTCATGATTTAGATATCCTGTAAATTATTATTATTTCTCACACTATGTTTGTTGGGTTTATTCAATTACTGCAACCTAAATTCTTCTTGTTAATATTGAATATGATGGATAATGTGGTGATTGTGAGAAACAAAATGGGATGATGACTAGAGTGAAAGATATTGTGATTATGCCTAATCAGTTATCAAAATATATGATTAACAACCTATACCTTAACCAACTCTTATACTCACCAATTAAGATAAGGGTAAAGTCTTCCAAGAGATCAAGTAATGGAGACCATAGAATAAAGAAGACTCAATTTCTTCCATGTCAGAAATGTGGAAGGAGACACCCAAGAGAATGTCTCAAAGGAATAATAAAATGTTTTATGTGTGGACAATAAGGGTATATAGAAATGAATTTCTAAGTAAAATTGAGAAGTATATTAGAGAGAAATAAATTTCATCATAGAAATCCATTTATAGTTTGTTATCTTAAATGCGGGGAACTTGGGCATTATCTTAGTCAATGCCCTATTTTAAAGGTTAACTCCAAGACCAAAGAAGGACCAATGTTGAAGTAAAAGGGATGATGTATTTATGTATTTACATTCAATAATTATAGTGTAGAATTATTTTTATTAATGGTATTTTTGTTATAAGAATCATGAAATATATCAGGATCGTGTAAATTTTTTATAAGCATATATGTAATCATCTAAGATTAAATTATGTGTTATGTATACCATTATGGGTTTATGATTTTAAGGTTGATCATATGTTTAAAGTCTTAGAAACCCCTTTTGAGCTTTTAAGTGACGATATCTTCATGTGATTAATGACATTTTGGAAGATGTTTCATTAATTTGAGGTATATATAACCCTATGTTTCAAAATTAAGTATTATTAAAGGAATAATGATCTCTTCATAACTTTAAAGGTATTGATAACATTTAGGGTTAATATAACCATTGATGTTAAGATAATAATATTCAATTATGATTATTTGATTTCATGGGAAACAAGTCATATAGAAAACCCTTTTAGTTAAAAACTGATTTGATGACTAATGTTATTTTTGAGGATGATAAACATATATTTGTAAATTTTATAATAATTATATTAATATAAGTTTAGAAAAAGTAAAAAACACATGACGGGTGAAAAATCATCACATCCGATGACGTTGTGGGGATTAAACCCACGACTTAAGGGTGATAAGGGTAGAACACCTACCACTGCCCTACATAATGTTTTGGTTAATATTTTTTTTACTTAAATGATTTGATAGAAAAATATTAAGTTGAAATTTGGGTGTTATTATTGAGGTTTAGAGATTAATGTATTATATCAGATAACTCGTGCTAACCATTTTGGTTTTGGTAAATATTTAGAGATGTGCGGAAGGACATGTCATTATTTTATTAATCTTATGATCTATTAAAAGTTAATTTTAGTGCTTCATGTATACAAAATTCATATTGGATATTCGTTCCATGGAGTAAGAGCTAGAGTGGAAATAGATCAAAGCACAACCAAATGATGAAATTGTTTTTATGAAATAGAAATATATCAAGTATATTTTCTTGTTTTAATAATATAGACAATATAATAATTCATCAACTTTAGGAAAAAGATCTTGAAATAAAAAATTTATCCTTTTACCTTCATTTTAGATGAATTAATGGTCCCTTTACCCATCATGAATTTATAAATTTTTGGTTTTTAAATTTCTCCTGACCATATTCTCTATCACTCTCCATAATTATTTACACTTTTCTTCCATATACCACTAATGTTTTTCTACTTAAAAAACTAGTTATATGTTATTCTAAATAACCTTCATACTTCCATTTCTCTCTTATCAGGAGGAAGTTTTATTAAACCTTTTTAATATGTCAGTTTTCCACAAAGAAATTTTAAAATGTCAAAGAATTAATTTTAATCACAAGTGAAAATTAAGATGATGAAATTTATTAAATTTGTATAGAATGTAACACCCCAATATTTTAAAATAATAACATTATGTTCGATAGCATATATGACACATAACACTGATTTTTAAGTGAACCATGATATATTATCAAAATATTATAATTGAATGTAATCATTGTAACCTAGATATTAAGTTAATGGTAATGAAAATTATTAATCAAAATTTTGAAAATATGTATAATATTTTTATATAATGTATTTATAAATAAGTACTTAATTCACAATAAAATCATTTTATGCTTGAAAAATACATTTTATTCAAAAATGGTTTTATTTCGTATTTTATGTTTGGGAATTGTAGTTAATTTATCCCACTTTTAAAAATTTTATATAATAAAAATAATATAATTTTTTAAATAATCATATCAAAATTATCTTTAGGTGAAATTTTGTGATTTTTCTAGAAAGAGTGATTTTTTCAGTGAATAGTGAAAATACTATTTTTTGTAAAATTGTTATTTATTTTTAATAAATTAAGTAATTTAAAAGTAAAATTATAATTTTAATTTGATTAAAAATTAAAATAATTATTATTTTGTTATATTTAATCAAATTAATTACATTTGAATCATGTTTATACTGGATTTTGGTATAAGTTTATTTTTCGACTGGAAAATGCATTCTTCTGAAAACAGTTTTAAAGTGCATAATGTTCATCCATTTTAATTAATTAAAATAACCCAAAAAAGGAAATATTTAAATTTAATTTTTATATTATATTTATAACTATATAAATTTAAATCCATATAATGATTATCACTATTCATATAGTTAATGTAAGATGATTTTATGTTTGAAAAACACATTTCTTGAAAAACTATTTTTTAACACATTTTGTGGGTTTATTTTTAAATTAAATGTTATAAATTATGTGAATTGAATTTAATAAAATTTATTCCATATTTTTAATTAACATAATTAATATTAGGTAATAATCCCATCTTAATTTCTAGTCATAATGAATAGTAAAAGCAGTAAAAATTAATTACCACGATTAAGGTTAAAATGGGGCTTTGCAAGTTACATGATATTGTGTTAAAATTAATTTTATACACACATAGAATTTTTATTTTATAAATTGGATTTAAAATTAATAATCAATTTATACAAATTAGACTCATTTTATTTTAGGCTTAAAGGATAAATTACCTAGGTTAAAAAACTAGTTACTGTGGTGAAAAATGAAATTGTAAAAGTAACCATATAGGTAAAGAAAATAACATGTTTAAAACATATTTATTTTTAGTGTTTTAGGTTTAAATATAAATTATTATCCCTTCAACCCATTTTTTTATCAATTTTGGAGGCACATGAGTTGATATTGACTTCCCATTATTGAACAGTTTTGGGTATTTAAACAAATGTCACTCCTCCTCAATTATAAAAGGCCCCTCCCCTCACTTATGCACACCTATCAATCCATTTATGTCAAACAAAAACTATAAAAATATATCCCCAAAATCATTATCCGCATCCAGTGCTTTTGGTATTACCAAAATACCAACCCTAGGGTCCTAAATTAGAGATCCAAAGGAGGTTCTTCTAAGTGAAGGTAATTATCTTCACTAAGCTCTTTCTTTTTATTTATTATTTTACTACCTTCAATTATTATTAAAATTTACAAAATAATAAGAAAATTATATCCCATATACTGAGATTTTATTTTGTTTATGGCATAATATTCATCCATCTCATTCTCCATTAAATGGGAAACAAAGACATCGCTCATTTGTATGGAGGATTACTACCTTGCAAACCAATGTATTTTTTTCCATCACTGATTCACACGTATATTAATAATGATATAAAAAATGAATATATATGATACATATGACATGATATTAATTATAAAAAATTAATACATCAACCAATTCCTTACCCTTTCACCCATAAATGGAATGATATCATTACTCATGCATGCGTACATGCTACCATCTTCATGAAGAGACAAGATTCATTTTCTGTATTCAAAATTCAAGAATGGTTATAAAATGGTAAATAATTAATAAACGTGATATTTATAACATTAATATAATTATGGAGATGACAGATCTATATCCTATGAACAATAACTAGAAATTTCGTGATAAAACATGCATGAGAAAATGTAGTAAACACATGAAACAATGATAAAAACGAAATACTATTAACAAATGCATGATACGATGTTAAAAGAATATCATAGATGATATTATAAATATGGTTATGTTTATGATATAAATTAACAACATGTTTAAAATTATTATAAAGGAGGTTAAATCATGATCATCTAATGGGAAATGTGAGTTAAGGTATTCTGTCTCAATTTCCTTTCATTAAGCCATATTTTAATGTTATGCATAAATTTCTTTTATATAGTGTATAAATTTCCACTTTTATATGTTATATCAGGAATAATTAAAAATTCAAGTTATTTTAAGTTTCAATTTTAATTATTTCATCCAAGGGTATTTTACTTGAAGGTTACTAAGTGGTAAGTGTTTCCTTACTCAAATTCTTTTAAATTGGTTATATTTCTTATTCATTGCCTTTGATATTATAAGATTATGAATTTAATGTATTTTTATTATTTTATTTTGTGTTTCCACTTTTTCATGTTGATTTACTTTTGATACACATAATCTATTCATTTATTAATTCTCATTTCAACGGTATTATCTTTGTATGACATTTCTTCTCAATTTACACTCCATTAAGACATATTTGGTATTATGAACCTATTTATTTTTAGGAGGTGAATCTACTACCCCTTTGATATGTTATATTATGAATTTATTAATTTTCATGGTATGTAATGTTTCACTAGAAGTTATTTCTTTCATGGGGGTTTATGATTCAAAAGTTACCAAAGAAGTAAGGGTTTATACTTCAATTTGATTTTAATCAGAATTGTTTATGATTGAATTTACACTAAAGGAAATTAATTGGTAATTGTTTAATAAACACATTTAATTTTCTTCTCATATGGCTATTCTTGAAATTTTTAGGTAATAATTCCATTTTCCTCTCTTTGGTACTTAAAATTATTGAGAAAATATTTTTATGAAAATACAACTTTATTTCTCTTTTTGACCGAAAATGTTTTTTCATCCACATCTATATTTTTATTAAAATGTTTTTAAAAATATTTTTTGTATTATAAAATGATTTGTTAATTAATTTTTTACCCATTTTTTACCTTTTAAAAAATGGATTAAGAATAATCCTCTTATTATTTTCAGAATAATGTATTTGTTTAACTTTTTACTAAAAATGTGAAAGGAATATTTGTTTTAACATACTCAGCATGAACAAAATTTACTACCATTATGAAAACACATTGAATTAAATATTACTTTATAATTTTACAAGATTATTTTCAAAGAAAATGTTTTTCCTATTATTCTAATTTTTTAGTTTTTAAAAGTGGATTTAAAATTGAAAAATGTATTTTCCTTATGAATTTTTTAATAAAATTGTTATGGTATTTCTATTAATAAAAAAAACCCTTTTATTATTCAATGAAGATATGCTATAATGATATAATCCTTATTCATTATCTCAATGGTTTATGATCAGTTTGACTTATAAAGTACTAACATTCACTTGATTAATTTTGTAGTCATTAACTTTCCCTTAAAACATTCACTTTATTGTGATATTTGAACATTGTATTTCACCTAAATATTAATATTCTTTGTATCATGGATATGATTATTTCCTAAACCATATATCATTTATATATATGGTGTATTAATTTGAAATTTTATTTGATTGACTGTGGAATTATTGATAATTCATATTCTCTAATAAATATGATTTTTTTTATAAGGAATATTGTTCATGAATTAAATTGACGATTTAATATATGATGAATGCATTGGAAATTCTATGAAATATGGGGCCCAAAAATATATAGCCCCTAGATGCATAGATAGGTCTCATGAGGTGAATTAGTAAGCTATCATTAAATGAGTTTTTGGTGTATATCTACTCATATTTTTATACTAGCTTGATGCAAGGCCTTGAAGTTATAGATAACATGATGTATGAGATCAAGAAATAAAATATTAAGCATTTAATTCATTAAAAAAATTCAGTTATTAATGTGCATGTGTGTCACGACCTTTCCTCGGGGCCCATGCCGTGACTACTCCAAGCCCGCCTTCCATAGGCCAGGGGCTGGCGACTAGCACCAAGGTGTAAATCCCAGTAAAAAGGGAAGGCATTGCCTTTGTAAGGTAAACAAACACTACAGAGAAAGCAAGCAGTAGAAGTAAACACTAAGTAAAAACTAGGTACAACTGTAAGTGTGGAAAAGTAAGTGAGCCAAAATACAAACCCAAACTGAAAGTAAAGTACAACTCGAAAGGGAAAACAACAACTGAAAAGTAAAGCCGTAGCCTCAATCCGTCCACTGGGACTCCCACCTGAAGGGTGAGTACAGATAGCCTCCACTACTCCTCGGGTCCAGCCGACCGCTCCGAGTACGTCCCGCCCAGTGGTCCACCTCTAGGTACCGTCCTGCTCCGCAAGCCTCAACCAGGATCAGCGCTGTCCGTCGTCTGCAACCAACACAACGTAGTGCGGGCATAGCCCGTGCAGGGGTGAGTATAAGCTACTCAGTAGGGACCCTGAGACCCCCGAAGGTCTCCCAGAATCCACAAAGGATAATCTAAAAAGGAAAGATACAATCACGACGTAACATCCGACACTGCTTAGGTATATTCCCATACATATACCTAAGTCATCAATTCTCGTTCGGCTCCAACATCCGAGCCCAAGTACAACCCAGTCCACATAGGAAAGCAAAATGTAAATCCATACAGGATAGCACAACACTATCCACATAGGTAAGAAAAATAGGATTTCAGCTCAAACAGGTATACTTATTCGTATGACAATAGAAATGATCAGATATATCCACTGATTCATCTATGCCATCAGACCCACAAAGGATCAATCTGTACTAACCCCCACAATGACCCACAAAGGATCTAACCCACACAGGATCGATAGGTAACTAACCCCCGCAATGACCCAAACAGGATCGGACCCACACAGGATCTGTAGGCGCTGGCCCACACAGGACCGCTGAGCACTGACCAACACAGGATCAGACCCACATAGTATCTATAGCATTGATCCACGTAGGATCGCTGAGTGCTGTAGTCGTCGCCGTCGAATCCACTGAGGATCTCTGCACAGTAGTCGTCGTCGTCGCAGTTGCAGCCAACACTAGGGTTCCCCCACACAGCAAGCTCGTTCGGGAGGGTCCGCTCCACGAGCCGAGAGGCTGATACATCAACTGACACATAGTCCATAGTTGATGTATCCAAATGTTCCGTATCGTCAACAGGAACTCAACGCCACAGATGGCGTGTCAATCGGACGCCCGGTCTGAGAGTTATTGGCTTTTTCGTCCCAGGGGCCCGATTGATTTTTAAGTCAAAACCAACCCGAACGTACTCCACCTGCATCCAAACCTCGGGCAGAGTAAGACAAAAGATCTGTCTCACTTAGAGGAATCCATCAACGTCGACGGCACGTCAATCGGACGTCCGGAGCTCAAGTTATAAGCGTTTCCACTCCGAGGGCCCGGTTGGTTTCGTGTACGAACCAACCCGGCCTAACCAAAAGTATTCCGAAACCTTGAGTTTAATATACCGAAACGACCGTCTCGATCCAAGGATCGCATCGCCGCTGACGGTGCGTCGATCAGAGGTCCGTAGCCCAAGATATGGGCAAAAGACCGAAAAGGGTCCGGAAATGGGGGGTCTCGGCCCGGACCGACCCGGCCCAACCCCCCCTGGGTCGGCCCGAATCGGGTCGGCCCGACCTGGGTTCGGGTCCGACCCGGATGGCGCGGCCCGGTCTTCGGGCGGCTCGGCCGTAACGGCCGAGCGGTGCGCAAGGGGGGGCGCCGCCCCCCTTGATTGATCCGCGACCCCACGTGGGGGGCCGCCTCTAGCCAACGGACGCGGCCAGGTTGCCGCATCCCACCTTTGCCAGTCTCGTGCGGTCACGGGACGGTCGCCCTACCACCGCGGCTGAAGCCGCGGCGGTTCTCCCCGACGGCGCGCCGGGCGCCGCCACCTCCCGCCGCCGGTGCCGCCGTGCCGGCGCGACGCGCTGGCGGGTTGCTCTGCGGACCACCAGATGAGTTCCGGTGGTCGGAATTGCACACCGTCTTCGCCAATGGCCCTCCCGGGGTCCGTCCTTCACTGCGAGGACCTCACGTCGCCTGTGCGGCTTGTTTTGACATCGTCCGCCGTTCCGCACACCAAGAACGAAAAGGGTGGTGGGTTCGAACTTGTTCGTTGGTCCGTACCCACTGCGTTAGCGGTTTTAAAAGTCTCACAACAATCATTTAAACAAACCACGGATATAAATCACAAAGATTTAAATGAAACAACCCCTACCACAACGTTATCGTCAAACGTGAGTTCGTCGCGGAATTGACCGTCGCGGAAGAAGAGGATCGTCGCGTCGCGGAAGGGGCGTCGCTATCGTCGCAGTACACAGCGTCGCGTAGTCAAACTCTGAGGATTAAAATCACACAGATTTAATTGCACCAATTAAACCCATGTTGAGTATATAATTCACAAAGAATTAAAAAGGACCGCAATCCCCTACCTCAATCGGTTGTTGATCGAAGATTGTTGAGGGTAAGGAACGTCGCGGAAGGAGGATCGTCGGCATCACGGTACACGGCGTCGCGTCATTGATCTCCGAGGGTTTGGCGTTCTTCGTCTCCCTTCGTTGAAGGCTGACGTTTTTCGCATTCTTCGCGTTCTTCACGTTCTTCGCGTTCTTCGCGAAGGAGGATGAAGATCTTCAGGCTTAGAGTTTTCTCCAAACCTCTCAACAAGACACCCTCAAGTAAAACATGTGTTGGTCTTATTTTATTCTCATTCCAACAATTTAGGAATTCAAAGTTAAGAAACAAACCATTAATTTTATGAATTAATGGTAACGACTTAACTGCCCAATTAATAGGGGCGTTTAGAATTTAAGAAAACGCATCAGTTGACTTTCATTTAAAAGAGGTTTTCGTAGGTGCGTTACTTAGAGGGGAAGAAACGGTGGGGCTCGTGTGGGCCCCACGTCACAAATATCCTACCAAGTGGGTAGGATATTTTGGTTTCCACCCTATCCACTTAACTTAGCTTAAGTGGCTTTAAGTGGATTTAAGTGAAATAAAATAAAGTTGTCGCACCACTTTATTTTATTTCTCAACTTAACCCCAAAAATTAAAAACCACAACCGAGAAAATGCAACTCTGGAAAAGACATTTTTAAGCAAATAATGGCGCTGCGATTCCATCGGTGCCCTCGAAATTCGATTCCGAGCACCGATTCAAAAGTTAGAAAAACCCGCTCGTTCGTTCACTGAACGTACCCGAGCCAAACTTCCGAAAATGATTCCGGGCACACCGGGCCTCGGAATCAGGTGCCGTCAGAAACTGTGTTCTTGTAAAATTACAAAGAAAATTAAGAAAAAAATTTCCTTGAATTTTACGGGTCTTTACATCACTCCCACCTCAGGGATTTATGTCCCCATAAAGATACATCAGAAACTAGGGAAACAAAAGCGGGTACTGAGCACGCATCTGAGCCTCCTGCTCCCAAGTGCTCTCCTAGAGGTTCCCGTGCTGCCACCTGATGTGTACTAGAGGAATATACTTTCCACGTAGGACCCTCTCCTGTCAATCCTCAATCTCCACCGGGACCTCTGCAAAATTCGCCCCATCATCAATGTCTAGCTCCCCATGGTCAATGATATGCGTCGGGTCGTGCACGTATCTCCTCAGTTGAGATACGTGGAAGACGTCGTGCACCCGGTGAAACTGAGGTGGTACATCCCTGTGATAATCCACCTCTCCAACCCTGCTAAGGACCTAGAATGGTCCGATGAAGCGTGGAGACAACTTGCCACCTCGGCCAAATCTCCGTAATCCACGTCGAGGTGAGACACGCAAGAAGATGTGGTCGCCATCCTCGAACTCTAGTGGCCTCCGCCTCCTATCAGCATAAGACTTATGCCAGCTCTGAGCTGTCCTCATCTGCTCCTGGATGACCTGGACCTTCTTTGTCGTGGCCTGGACCATCTCCGGTCCCACGAGTGCTGACTCCCCAGGGTTTGTCCAGCACAAAGGAGATCTGCAAGGTCGGCCGTACAACGCCTCGTATGGTGCCATCCCTATGGTGGAGTGGTATCTGTTGTTGTACGCAAACTCCACCAAGGGTAGGTGGTCCTCCCAGCTGCGACCAAAGTCAAGGACACATGCGTAGAGCATGTCCTTGAGAGTCTGAATGGTCCTCTCTGTCTGACCATCCGTCTGAGGGTGAAAGGTAGTGCTCAGACGTAGCTGCATCCCGAACGCCTCCTGCAACCCCTTCCAAAGCCGGGAGGTAAAGCGAGCATCTCGATCAGAGACGATAGATGATGGCACACCGTGAAGCCGTACAATCTCCTGAACGTAGAGACGTCCCAAGCTCTCTACTGAGCCCTGCTCTCTGATGGGTAAGAAATGAGCCGACTTGGTGAGTTGGTCGACAATCACCCAAATGGAATCGTGACCTCTGGAAGTGTGTGGAAGTCCAGTCATGAAGTCCATAGATATGCCATCCCACTTCCACTCTGGGACCTCCAAGGGCTGTACCAAGCCTACTGGTACCTGATGCTCTACCTTCACCTACTAGCAGGTGAGGCATCGAGAAATGAACTCTGCCACGACCTTCTTCATGCCCGGCCACCAGTGCTATCGTCTGAGATCCTGGTACATCTTCGCCACTCCAGGATGTACCGCCAAAGGAGAAGTGTGAAACTCTCTCAGCACTTCCTCCCGTAAAGCAACTGGTACCAAGGTATGTCCTCTGAAAAGTACATCGTGCTCTCCTCCCACGGAGAATCCATCAGGTGACTGTCCTGAGGATATCTGCACACGTCACGTCTCATAGTCGGCATCCCCACGCTGTGCCTCTCTGACCCGCTGCAGTAGTGGAGGAGTGACTGTGAGAGACTGGAGGAAGGCTGCTCTATCTCTATCCACAAAGGATATCTACAAAGAGACTAACTGCTCTGTTGCCTCCTCAAGCAGCTGAATGACCACCCTCTTGCTGAGAGCATCGGCTACTACGTTCCCCTTCCCAGGAGTATAGACTATCTCAAAGTCATAGTCCTGGAGGAACTCGATCCATCGTCGCTATCTCAGGTTCAGGTCCTTCTGAGAGAAGATGTACCTAAGACTCTGATGGTCAGAAAATACTGTAAAGCGCTCGCCCATCAGATAGTGCCACCATGTCTTCAGGGTGAAGACCACTACTGCTAACTCTAGGTCATGGGTGGCGTAGTTCTACTCGTGCGGCCTCAACTGACGTGATCCATAGGCGATCACTTCCCACTCCTGCATCAGGACACATCCAAGTCTGGTCCCTGATGCATCGTAGTAGACTACATACCCTATCCCCTCCTTCGACAACCTCAAGATAGGTGCTCTGGTCAATCTCTGTATCAGCTCCTGGAAGCTCTGCTGACATCTGTATGACCACTCAAAGGGTTTCCCCTTCTTTGTCAAAGCTGAGAGTGGTGCCGCAACTCTGGAGAAGTCTGGAACAAATCTCCAATAGTATCTAGCTAGTCCCAAGAAACTCCGCACCTCCGTCATGCTCCTGGGTGGCTCCCAAGCTAGCACTGCCTCGATTTTCGTGGGATCCACCACAACTCCCGCCTCAGAAATGACGTGTCCCAAGAAGTGGACCTCACGTAACTAGAACTAACACTTCGAGATCTTGTCATAAAGCTGGTGATCTCGGAGTGTTTCTAGTACAACCCACAAGTGGTATGCATGCTCTTCCTTAGTCGTCGAGTACACCAAAATGTCGTCGATGAAGACCACGACAAATCGATCGAGGTATGGCTGAATGATCCTGTTCATGAGGCCCATGAACACTGCTGGAGAGTTGGTTATGCCGAAAGGCATAACCAAGAACTCATAGTGGCCATACTGACATCTGAAGGCCGTCTTCTGCACGTCCTCGTCTCGAACTCTGAGCTGATGATAGCCTGACCTGAGGTCTATCTTTGAGAACCACCGTGCTCCCTTGAGCTGATCGAAGAGGTCATCAAACCTCGGTAGCAGATACTTGTTCCTCATTGTCACCTAGTTCAGGCGACGATAGTCGACACAAAGTCGCAAGCTCCCGTCCGCTTTCTTGGCGAACAATATCAGGGAAGCCCAGGGTGAAACACTGGGTCAGATGAATCCCTTGCCCTGAAAGTCCTCCAACTATACCCGTAACTCTCGAAGCTCGGTGGGAGCCATCCGATATGCTGGAGCAGATATCGGGGCTGTCCTGGGGTACAGATCAATATAAAAGTCTACCTCTTTGCAAGGAGGTTGTCCTGGAACGTCGTCGGGAAAGATGTCCGCATACTGGTCCACCACTGCAGGAAAACTAGGACTCCGCACGTCAACTGCTCCTAGGATGAGGCTAGCCAACTGATGAGTGATGGAATATCCTCTCCTCTGCGGAAGTCCATCCTATGCTGTGAAGACTCCCTTCTCGCCGGTGAAGGTGAACCTGCTTCTGTCGGTGCGTACACATCGCACCTTCCACCGAATACAGTCAATATGAGCATGGACTGTAGATAACCAATACATGCCCAAGATGACGTTGTAAGGCCTCGACGCTGCTACAAGAAGATCCCAACTGAAGCTCTCACCTCCTAGAGTAAGCTCACACTGTCGGCACCAGTGCGTAATCGTCGAGTCTGCTCCCGTAGGAGTCTCTAGCCGTAAGGATCGAGCCAATGGCTCTGTCGGAATCTCCGAGCTCCAAACAAGGGCATCGACTATGAAATAATGACTCACTCCTGTGTCTATAAGGACTGCAGCAAGGGTGGAATAGACACAGATAGTACCTCGAATCATCTCGGGCGCGCCGTGGTCGTAGGTCTCTACTGCCTGGAGCTGTGCCTGTCTCTGCCCGCCAGATCCCTGTGGTTGGGATGGACCTCCTGGTGGTGGTGGTGGTAGAGCCTCAAAGTGTCGCCCACCACCTACTACTCGGCCAACTCCTCTGCCTCGTCCGCCTGCTCCCTGCGAACCACCACGGTCGACCCTCTGTCTCTTCCTGGGTGTCCCCTCAACCATCTGCTGCTCCTCGGCACGGCGGGTCGGACAGTCACGAGCCATGTGGCCCTGCCCGCCGCATGCATAGCACTGCCTGCCTCTCGAAAGATTGGCGCCGCGCTGTGTGCCCCGCACAGCTGAGCCAGTGTCCTAAGGTTGTCTGCCTGAGTGTCTGGTCTGCCTGGACCCATGAGTCATCCGTCGACTGCCTGCTGCAGAAGACTCTGCTACATGCTGCCCTGCAGTGGGTCTCGCCACTGATGAAGGCTTAGCAAGAAATCTCTCGATCAAAAGGACTCGCTCTAGTACTCCTACTTGGGTCGGAATACTGAGGGAGATCAGCAATGCCCTGATCTCATGCCTCAATCCCTGATCAAAGGTCCGGGCCCAGAAGAATGGGTCCCGTACCATGTCTGTCGAGTAGCGCGAGAGATCGGTAAATCTTGCCGAGTACTGGGCGACCGTCAAGCTGCCTTGCCACAGCTGAAGAAGCTCCTGGATGTGCACCGCACGGAGGGTGGCTGAGATGAACTCCGAGCGGAAGAGGCTCTCAAAGTCCAACCAAAGAAGAGATGCCTCATCGTGCACCTGGAGCATCAAGCTCCACCATCTGCCTGTTTCCGCATGCAGTAGGCTCGCTGCGAGGATCACCATGAGGTCTGCTGGTGTCCTCACTAACCTGAAAAACCGAACAACTCCTCAAGCCAGTCCTCTGCTGCCTGGGGGTCCGTCTCCCCGCGGAACCTCGGCGGTCATTGGTGCTGAAACTCGTGCAGTGCACTAAGGAGATGCGCATCATCAGCGGCTGGGGCTGGTAGAATCGGTGGATCGACGGGTAGAGGTACTGCCGATGCCTCTGCTGTCAAAGGGCCCTGCACCGAGGCCCCGTCGCTCGGTGGGCTGTCATCACGCACAACTCTCGGAACCCTAGCTGGCTGCCGTCATAGGGCCATCCTGAAAAGAAACAGGTGTGCCACGGTCAGAACAATATATCTGGTGTGCTGACATAAAGTAATCACAAAGAAAACTTGAAACGCACATGCAATCAATGTTTTCGTGCATTAAGTCGGAAATCAGAAGTCAGGGTCCTGGTGTACGAATACGTCGGCCGCCGCACCAACACTAGACTCCCTGGACTGATAACCACACCCAATACGCTTAACACTATTGCTTCACATAGAAGAAAGATCAGAGTACAAAGTTCTGCGGTAGAACCGAACTCCTCTGATACCGATTTGTCACAACCCGTCCTCGGGGCCCGTGCCGTGACTACCCCAAGCCCTCCTTCCATAGGCCAGGGGCTGGCGACTAGCACCAAGGCATAAATCCCAGTAAAAAGAGAAGGCATTGCCTTTGTAAGGTAAACAAACACTACATAGAAAGCAAGCAGTAGAAGTAAACACTAAGTAAAAACTGGGTACAACAGTAAGTGCGGAAAAGTAAGTGGGCCAGAATACAGACCCAAACTGAAAGTAAAGTACAACTCGAAAGGGAAAAAATCAACTGAAAAGTAATGCTGCAGCCTCGATCAGTCCACTGGGACTCCCACCTGAAGGGTGAGTACAGATAGCCTCCACTTCTCCTCGGGTCTAGCCGAACGCTCCGAGAATGTCCCGCCCAGTGGTCCACCTCCAGGTACCGTCCTACTCCGCAAGCCTCAACCAGGATCAGAGCTGTCCGTCGTCTGCAACCAACAAAACGTAGTGTGGGCATAGACCATGCATGGGTGAGTATAAGAAACTCATTAGGGACCCCGAGACCCCCGAAGGTCTCTCAGAATCCACAAAGGATAATCCACAAAGGAAGGATACAATCACGAAGTAACATCCGACACTACTTAGGTATATGCCCATACATATACCTAAGTCATCAATTCACGTTCGACTCCAACATCCGAGCCCAAGTACAACCCAGTCCACACAGGAAAGAAAAATGTAAATCCACACAGGATAGCACAACACTATCCACATAGGAAAGAAAAATAGGATTTTAGATCACACTGGTATACTTCTTCGTATGACGATAGAGATGATCAGATATATCCACTGATTCATCTATGCCGTCGGACCCACAAAGGATCGATAGGTACTAACCCCCACAATGACCCACAAAGGATCTGACCCACACAGGATCGATAGGTAACTAACCCCCGCAATGACCCACACAGGATCAGACCCACACAATATCTGTAGGCGTTGGCCCACACAGGACCGCTGAGTGCGGACCCACACAGGATCAGACTCACACAGGATCTGTAGCACTGATCCACATAGGATCGTTCAGTGCTGTAGTCGTCGTCGTCGAATCCACTGAGGATCTCTACACAGTCATCGTTGTCGTCGCAGTCGCAGCCAACACTATGGTTCCCGCACACAACAAGCTCGTTCGGGAGGGTCCGCTCCACGAGCCGAGAGGCTGATACATAAAATGACACATAGTCCAGAGTTTATGTATCCAAAATTTCTGTATTGTCAATAGGAACTCAACGCCACAGATGACGCGTTAATCGGACGCCTGGTCTGAGAGTTATTGGCTTTTTCGTCCCAGGGGTCCGGTTGGTTTTTAAGTCAAAACCAACCTGACTGTACTCCACCTGCGTCCAAACCTCGAGCGGATTAATCCAAAAGATTTTTCTCACTTAGAGGAAACTATCAACGTCGACGGCACGTCAATCGAACGTCCGGAGCTCAAGTTATAAGCGTTTCCGCCCCGAGGGCCCGGTTGGTTTCGTGTACGAACCAACCCGGACGAACCCAAAGTATTCCGAAACCTTGAGTGTAATATACCGAAACGACCGTCTCAATCCAAGGATCGCATCGCCACTAACGGTGCATCGATTGGAGGTCCGTAGCCCAAAATATGGACAAAAGACCGAAAAGGGTCCGGAAACGGGGGGTCTGGGCCCGGATCGACCCGGCCCAACCCCCGTGGGTCGGCCCGAACCGGGTCGACCTGACCCGGGTCCAGGTCCGACCCGGATGGTGCGGCCCAAACCTACCGGCACGGCCCGGCCGGCGCGGGCGCAGCCCGGTCGCTGGGCGGCTTGGCCGTAACGGCCGAGCGATGTGCAGGGGGGGGGGCGCCGCCCCCATTGATTGATCTGCGAACCCGTGTGGGGGACGCCTCTCGCCAACGGACGCAGCCGGGGTGCCGCGTCCCGCCTTCACCAGCCCCGCACGGTCGCGAGACGGTCGGACTGCCACCGCGGCTTCAGCCACGGCGGTTCTCGCCGGCGGCGCGCCGGGCGCCGCCGCCTCCCGCCGCCGCCGCCGCCGTGTTGGCGCGGCACGCCGGAGGGTTGCTCCGCGGACCACCGGATGAGTTCCGTTGGTCGGAATTGCACGCTGTCTTCACCAATGGCCCTCCCGGGGTCCTTACTTCACTGCAAGGACCTCACGTCGCCCGTGCAGCTTGTTTTGACGTCGTCCGCTGTTCCACACACCTAGAACGAAAAGGGAGGTGGGTTCAGACTTGTTCGTTGGTACGCAACCACCGAGTTAGCGGTTTTAAAAGTCTCACAACAATAATTTAAACAAACCGCAGATATAAATCACAAAGATTTAAATGAAACAACCCCTACCTCAACCTTGTCGTCGAACGTGAGTTCATCGCGGAATTGACCATCGCGGAAGAAGAGGATCGTCGCGTCACGGAAGGGGCGTCGCTGTCGTCGTGGTACACAGCGTCGCGTAGTCAAACTCCGAGGATTAAAATCACAAAGATTTAATTGCACCAATTAAACCCATGTTGAGGATATAATTCACAAAGAATTAAAAAGGACCGCAATCCCCTACCTCAATCGGTTGTTGATCGAAGATTGTTACGGGGTAGGAACGTCGCAGAAGAAACGTCGCGGAAGGAGGATCGTCAGCGTCGCAGTACACGACCTCGCATCGTCGATCTCCGAGGGTTTGGCGTTCTTCGTCTCCCTTCGTCGAAGGCCGACGTTCTTCACGTTCTTCGCGTTCTTCGCGTTCTTCGCGAAGGAGGATGAAGATCTTCGGGCCTTAGAGTTTTCTATAAACCTATCAACAAGCCACCCTCAAGTAAAACATGTGTTGGTCTTATTTTATTCTCATGCCAACAATTTTGGAATTCAAAGTTAAGAAACAAACCATTAATTTGATGAATTAATGGTAATGACTTAACTTCCCAATTAATAGGGTCGTTTAGAATTTAAGAAAACACATCGGTTGACTTTCATGTAAAAGAGGTTTTCACGGGTGCGTTACTTAAAGGGGAAGAAACAGTGGGGCTCGTGCAGGCCCCACCTCACAAATATACTACCAAGTGGGTAGGATATTTTGGTTTCCACCCTATCCGCTTAACTTATCTTAAGTGGATTTAAGTGTCTTTAAGTGAAATAAAATAAAGTTGTCGCACCACTTTATTTTATTTCTTAACTTAACCCCAAAAATTAAAAACCACAACCGAGCAAACACAACTCCGGAAAATGCATTTTTAAGTAAATACCGACGTTGCGATTCCATCGGTGCCCTCGGAATTCGATTCCGAGCACCGGTTCAAAAGTTAGAAAAACACGCTCGTTCATTCACCGAACGTACCCGAGCCAAACTTCGGAAAATGATTCCGGGCACACCGGGCCTCAGAATCAGGTGCCGTCAGAAACTGCGTTCTTGTAAAATTCCAAAGAAAATTAAGAAAAAAATTTCCTTGAATTTTACGGGTCTTTAAAATGTGATTATTTAGTTAGTTAGTATCATGAGAAAGTGGAGAGCTGATTTCACGATGAAGATGTTGGGGAGGAGCAGTTCTAAGTAGTTAGTCTGGGTTGTATGTAATGTTTGAAGCCTACGGGCAATGAATTCCTCTAAGGCCTATGGGCCATGTAATACTTTCGCTTATGGGCCTTGTAAGGGTTCCACATCACCCCTTGAAAGGTGGATTATCAAAAATCAATAAAAAAATGAAGGCCTTCGGGCCATTGGAGGATAATTATGTGATCATCATTTTTTACTATCATATTATTCTTTGTGCTCAAGTTATTGATTAAATGAACTGTGTTTTCAATCATTTAACTTTTCATATTGATTATTTCATATTGATTCATGATAGATTCTACTATACATAACTCCTACTAAGCATTATAGCGCACCCCTTATTTGTTTTCCTATCCCTAGGATATAAAGAAGGAATTTTTAAATGAGTTCAAGGATACATAATATTTACTTTCACTATATTGTAATTTATTGTTTCCAATTTAATGCATGACTCAAGTATTAATCTAGTTTACCAAGACCAATAAACTATTCTATCCTTTGGGGTGCATTTAATTGTTTCTTATACCAATGTAATAAAGTAACCACTGTCTCCAAGATACTTGGGCTAAGATATTTAGATCAATGATCTAATCATGCATGGAATGTAAAATCTTCATATGAAAAACATCGTAACTTTTATCATGTAATGACCTCATCATTTGTAGTCTTCAACGCAAGATACCTTCAATGATTGTTACACCAGAGCATTACATGACCAATGTGAACATGTTAGAGGGACTTCATGTGATCACATTGACAATTATCAGGGCCTTCACATGATCAATGAACTGATCATGTGAATCACATGAGCCTTTTAGATGAATCTATTTTCATGTCACCATTTATATGACTTACAAAGGGGGATTTAGTGCACGACCCTTAACAAGGAAAATCCTCTTCAGTTTTCCTTGGGGAATTGCATGATAATTCAAGGGTTAATAGATCAAGAGTCTCTGATAAGGTCACATGATCATGAAATAGTAGGTGTTGGACCCACATATATCTCTACTTTTCCTTTTCCATTTGTGGTAAAATGATACTTATGATTTGAGAATTTTGAGATTCAATTTTCTAGTGCTCATTTGGCAAGCATAAAACTAATTTTAATAGAACTTTACTTTTCTATAGTCAAAATTCATTTCCCACTCCATCCTTCCCAAATTATTTTCAAAATAGAAGAAAATCCTAAACAGATTCTAAGAAGTTCTGGGACCGGCATCGAGGGCTGTCACCCTGGGGATGTCCCTAAGGGCCACTTCACCATCTACGTTAGCCCCGATAGGATTCAGTACATTTTCCTTATCTCCTAGCCGGGAAACCATGATTTCTAAGTCCTCATATATAGAACTGAAGTGGATTTTGGATTTAACACGTCTATGGTCATCACTATCCCTGCAATGATGTTTCTTTTTAGTGCCTCACCACTGCTATCCGATGAGATGTGTTGTCATCTCTGATCTGATGTTTTTGGTGGCACCGAATGTTGATATAAATTATGAATACTTTGGTAAATATTTTATCATAATACCCATTTTTATAATTTCTTTATTTATTCTCTTTATATGGGAATAATTTCTATAAAAATCATATAAATTTCATGCATTTCCTTAGATCCTATATAGTTTTTTTGATTGGATTATTGAGTAGATTTAGTCAACTTGGAAAGTTGTTTCAAGGGTACTAAAATTATTAAAAGAAATAATTAATTTTGTAACATGGTATAAAAAAATCAAACAATACTGATAGATTGGTATTCTCATCATATATATAGATTAGTTTATATTCATCGCTGAAAAAACCAATAAATAGGGTGTTTTTATCAATGATGATAAAGTACACCTTTATCAATGTTAAAAAAAGCGCTTATTAAAATGCACATTTTTCAGTGTTTTTTTAGTGTTGATAAAAATTACCTTTATTAAATTTTTTTTAGAGATGATAAAAGGTATATTTTCATGACCTCAATTGGTTTGTTGAAGTTTTTTTTAATAAGTTGGGAAGATGAAATTTCAATGTGTTTTAAATGTGATGATTGTTGAACTAGTCCTAGAGATGTTTAGAGAATTTATATTGTTATATCATTTTATTTTGAATAGTTTTGGAATTTAAATTCCAAAATAAAATAAAGAAGTGATTGATATGGAGTTGGGTATTTTGGATTTGAAATTTGAAGTTTATTGGGGGTTGTATACGAATTTTGTTAACTCTTTTTATAGGAGTTAATAAAAAATATAGTCAATCATAGCCAACCAAGGACCCACCTCAAACCACACATGTGGGACCTAGGGGTTCTAACATGTGGGAGGTATATCTACTCAGTCATCCATGATGGAAGAAGGAAGCATATCACCCACAGGGAGCGCAAGTGGCATCACAAACACAGTGGGCTGTAAGGGCTCGCCAGAGCATGGGTGATTGCACATGGAGTGGGATAGTGGGCAGTGTAGGGAAGCATGACTTGTGAAAGGATGAATGAACAATTGATATGGGATCTACAAGCCTTATTTACTAAATATCTATTTAGAAAAACATGCAAATAAGCAGTTTCATACGATCTGATTGATGAGAGTCATTCGATTAATCCATGATTTTCTTCAACCTTGGATTTCAGAGGGTTTTCTCAATTAATTGGGAGTTATTCATACCATGATATATAATTATAAAACCGAATAATTTGAGCTACATTTGATCAAATTTATGATTTAAATATGATCATAGTATCATGAAACTTTGTTTTCATGTATTAAACCAATTCCAAACTGAGATAGTGTGAAAAAAGATTGTTTTACAATGTGATGACTGTAATTTATGAAATCGTGTAAGTAGTAGAGGGGGTGTATATAGAAGAATGGTGGTTTGAATATCAGTTGAGGGTGTGTAATTAAGTTTTTGGTGTGTTCTCTATAAATACCCTTGAACATGATCATTTGATGGTAGGAATCAAAAGAAAATATGAGATCATCGTGAGTATAAAAAACCAACCTGATTCAACTAGACAAGTCACCCAAGATAGTCTGCCACATGGTGAAGGATAATAAAATGAAACAAGTCTCATGCATAACTAAAGAACATAAAATCACAACATAGAAGAAAAAGGGAGTACATATCCATGAGACATACAAGGTTAATCCAAATAAGAAAAAACAAAAAATATAAAACCTGACTAGACTAAACAAGTCCTCGTGTGACCATCCATCACCACCAAACCATCCCAATATGAAGACAATGAAAACTAGAGAAACTGCCAGGCTACATAATTCCCTTCCCCTTACACGAGTCTTACAAAGCAATATCTACAAACATGAAAAGAAAAAATTATGGTGTAATCATAAATCCTAGTAGGATACCACCAAAGAATATATACAAGTTCTAATACTAAGAATGCATTAGATCCAGCTTTAAAAAAATGAAGTTTACAAAGTATTTTCAAAAAAAAAATTTAAAAAAATTTGTTTTTTTATAAGGATACCATATTCAACAAATCCAGAAATATGTTAAGTATAAAAGAAAATAGGTAATCATGGGTAAAAACCAACTATGGATACACCATAAGATAATCATGTGAGAAAATAACTATAAAAATACCATCATGTGATTAACAAATCATAAATAAAAAATCACACCATTTAGACTCTAACCTATAAGAATAAATATTATACATATAAGAAAACACCCAATCTGGGCCTAAGGTGGAATCAACTTATATAACCTCTAGTGGTATTTCACACATTAATGCGATATAAAAATCTTGTGGCATCACACACACAAAGGGTGAAAAGTATATTTCCCAACATACCTAAGGTTACCCAATGTGATAAGTTTGATTAAATCCATTTAAAAACCATGATCACATTTAATAAAACATTCTCATATCAAATCATTTATACTCTCAGGCTTGAAGACCCATTTTAAAACCAAAACCATCATTCAAATAATTTAATCAAATACTTGGTGTGCAAAAATCTATTTAAAAAAACCCTTTAAAAACATAAATTACATCTAACAAAACCATTCCAATGTCAAATCTTTCATTTTAATTGAATTACCCAAAGGAATTGACAAGAACATATTACTATTCATGAATTAGAACCCTTGTATAGAGACACTTACCTCAATAATGATAGAAACCTAATTGGATTCAATAATAGAGATTATAAATAAGAATATAGGCCTTTTAAAGACAACGCATTGTAAAAAATACAAAGGATTAATAGTAAAAACAAACTGATTACAATTCAATCAAAAAATGCTACCAACACCGCTTCCATGACCAATGGAAATGAAAAATAAGAAAACCCAATCACCTGGGAGAAGTGATGTAATTTCCACAAAGATCAGGCAATGAATAGAGTGATTCAGAGGGAGAGAGATCACCCAAAATCACCCAAAATATCCCTAGAGTTTGTGATGGAGGCATGCATATCAAATGAATAAGGGGTCAGACATATAGTGGAATAAAAACCCCTGGACTCAGCCATTTCAAATCATGAAAGGGATTCACAACATGAATTCCATGAATTAAAAATATGCTAAAGAAGGCATTGAATCGAGGTTACATTACCCTAATTTATGTTTTCATGTTGTGAAAATATTTCAAAACTTTTATTTTTTTACACTATGAATCATTTTCATGGAATCTTTCTAGCAACTATTTCACATCATGAATAATATTCACATCATGAATATATCCTCCAAGAAGTGTCAAACCCAGCACCTACATATTTTCTCATAATGACTCCAAATCCCTCTGATCCCAAGATAGAAGTTTTTAAACTTAAAAAGAGAATAACTTAAACCAATATTCTATAGTGATACCAAAAAATATACTTGAGAAAGCTCTGTATTCACTAATGGGTTGAATGCATTCTCACTGTGCTTGCTAAATAATTTGTGTTTGTATCAAGAATATTGGATTCTAAATTCTAGTTTTGGATTAATATAACCTCACCTAGTTACATGAAGGATAATGAAAAATAGAACTCATGTATACTCATACGTGAACAAAATAAGAACAAAGGTATCACATATTCTGTTACATGAAGTTTTTTGATATACATGCATAAAATAATATATTTGTACAAGGTTGAGTGATTTGTGAAGAAGTAGTAGCATTAAGTGACATAAATATACAAAGAATAATTCTATATGAGTTTCATGCTATGTACTTAATGAATAAAAAAATATAGTCTGTGTGAGACTTTCATGAAGAGGAAGTTTAAAGTTGAGATATATTGTACACATGAAATTTTGAGGGTTTTGTGAACATTATATAAAGATAGTGTGTGTAATTTCATTTATAAAAAAAGAGAGACATCCATGAACTTGTCCAAAGGAAATAATTTTAGTGTTAAATAGTGTGAAGCTTGTGCATTTTTGTTATTTCATAAAGTACAATAAAGAAGATGTGATAGGACCATGCATTATATCATACATGCATGATGTTTGTGAAAAGTATGGATGATATAATTTTCATGTATATTGTGCAGTGATGTTTGAGACTAAGTCAGAAAGAATATCATAAGGTAGATATCTGAGTAGTATATAAACTGAGATAAGTTCATATCATTTTCATATCAGTGAACACTGTAAAGGATAAGACAAATATTAATTAATTATGGGAGTTCTTGAAGATTGTGCACAAGCATATCAAGTAATCCTACTTGTTTGTGGAGAAATATTACATCTCAATGTAGTTAAGAATAAGTAAATCCATCATATATCTTTCTATATTTGGATCATATCTTGAAGAGCATTGGATGTCTACAGTGGGACTCTGGAGCAGAAAAAGATTTCAGTGGGACACTGAAGTGTATGAAGGCTAGTAGGATTCTGGTAACACTGTGGGATGAAATATAATAATCCTCCCATGGAACTCAGGATTCACTTATGTAGGTGTGAGTTTGTAATATCTAGTGTTACTCTAGAGTGGAACACTATGGGACTCAGTATTTATGGGAATGAGACTTTCCCTGGATGTAACCACCCACATATAGTGAATAATTTGTAACGAGGGGGTATTACTAGTTTAAACAAGAAGTAGGTCTTATTACTAAACCATGTCAAAAATTGTGTGATGTATTTCATTTAAATTATTCATTTCATACATGATACACTCATTCTAACAGGTGTAAAGTTTTGAAATAAAATGGGGTAAAGAAAAGGAAAAGAATTCAGTAAAAAAGTCACACATGAATCACCCACTCTCAGAATGACTATATGATCTATTGGGAACTTCAATTGGTATCATATTGAAGGATATACCTCTAATTGGATATAATTTACTTTCCCAATTTTCTATATCATAAGTATATAAAGTGTATATTTGAGTTTGTATGAGATTCAGAAGAGCTTTAGATGGAAAATCACACCTCTGCTCTTAATGTTAGAAATGTTGATGTTTCAATAAAGGCTCCAAAAAATAAAAATAAAAGAGAGGAAAATAATATAAATAAGAACTCAATGATGAATTAATATCAATTGCTAACTGAAGGAAATCAGAGTGGTAAATTTTTAGTAAATTTAGTTGATTTCAATTATTGATGAATTGAGTTCTAGATCTGATAAATATGTGTTAAATTATGAAATTGGAGAGAATTTGAAGAAATTCTATAAATGAGTGGTCACATATATGATCAGAGTTTTCAAATAACTTCCAGATGAAAAATTACAACTGAAAACGGAGGATAATTCTATATACGAGGTATTGGCTAAAAAGTTTGGAATATGAAACAATCTCACAAAACCTATCAAATAAAATGATTAAAAAATATATATTTCAATAAAAGATATAATAAAGTAATTGAATAATTGAAGATTAATTTTTGTGAGAAAAATTTACTTAAAATAGTATTTACAGAAGTTATTCATGCACTGTCAAAGATTTATAATATATTAATAAATGTTAAATATGCTTAGCTGGATGTTAAATAGAAAGAATCACATATCTTAACAACTTGTTACTGAAGGAAAATAAGGTGCATGAAGATGATAATCAGAAGATTAAGATTTATCATGAATAAAGAATGAAATTAGTTGAATATGAGAAGATTATACTCAACTTAAAATTAATTGAACTTTAAGTGAAACTAATAAATACGTGAGAGACAAAAGTTGAGACTTCCCAAGCTATTGAGAAAATAATTGCTACAAATAATTCAACTTATAAGAGGCTTATTTATGAAAAAACTCAACTTAGTGTCAATAAGGGATTGATATTATCTAACTATTAATATATATCTGGATCATTGAAGAAGACAACACTTTTTCCTGATAAATTTGTGTGTACTAATGTTGTTTTGATAACTAGTGAAGATTTAACTTTAAAATCTGGAAAAACATAGGTGATGAAAAATTATCAATAATCTAATAAATCTTTAAAGATGGATGTAAAGAAGTGTAATAACTCTTGTTCCCTGAATAAAGAAAAATAATAATAAATGGGTTGTGTAAAAATAGTAAGTTTTCAAAGATAGCTAGGATGTGTTGCAAAATAAGAAATATTGATTTGATGGATATTGTTGGTGCTATTGGAAGTTTTGGCATCAAGAAATAAATTGTTATAATAATATATTATTTTATGAAAATTATATAATTTCTACATTTAGGGTGAGTAAAGATGAAGAAAATATAAATCCTACAAAATAATAATTCATAGGAAGTTAATTACTCTATCAAGAATATATTTGAATATTTTGAGGATTTCTATGGGTATTGAAATAGAGGTGGTCACTATTATGATGAGTTCTTGTATATACCAATCATAAAAAAATCATATGTTGATGTGAAGATTAAACCACAATAAAAAGGGAATCACGTTGGAAAAGAATATAACAGATCATCCTTGAGAGGTGAAAAAAAGTATAAGACTATTAAACAAATATCTCCCAAGAATTTTGTGAAGAATAAAGTGAATACTACCACACTAAAGAAAATATGCTTCTATTTTGGTAGGAAAGGTCACATCATGGACCATTGTGAATTTTACATGAAAATAAATACTAAAAGAAGCATGATAGAATTGAATAATGAATCAATCTAGAAAAGAAATAATAGGATTGATTTGGTGAAATAAATCTTTGATGAAGAATGTGAAAAGTTTCCAAAAATGGTGACTTTATAAATTTTAAATATGTGTGTGAAAGTTATAATATTTATATACATTCTACTAAAAAATTCTTGACATGGGTTCTTAGATAATAAGAATAATTGAATAAAAAAAGGGAAAGCACCGATGACTTCTTATAGAAAAACAATTATTGGAAAAAAGGAGTCAATACAAAAAAATGGTGTATGATCATGTTCCAAAATAATACTTGATCATGTGGCCAAAATAGTTAGAAGTGGAAATAAAGATAGTTCAATAATAGAAAATGGAAACTACTTTGCTAGAAAATGTGAAGAATCCTTTTTCATCTAAGAAGATAGTTGAGTTGAGAAACAACTCGCATCCCTCTTGCTTTAACTAAGGAGCATTGATGAACCAAATTATTACCATATATACATTGTGTTTTTTTCATGAAGGGAATGGAAGGTGAAACATTTATTCAGGGGATACCTAAAATTTATAAAAGATGTGAACATATTACAACTAGAAAATTATCCATCATGGAGGACTATTGGCATTATGTTTCCTATTTGAAATATTTCAAATAATATCATAATTTTCTTGAAGTTTATTCTAGAAAAATCCAATCATGATGAAGAAGTATAGAGTGCATATCTTATGGTGGAGAATGGAAGAACAACCACTAGATATATCTATCTCATTTGATATCTTATGAATATTTGAAGTCCTAGGGAGGGATTTATCTAATGGTTATTTATGATTAAAACTTTTCATTATTTAGGTATGTTGAATAATTTTTATTATCTTTATTAATAAAAATAAACCCTAAAATGAGAGAAAAATTAATTTATGACTAAATAAAAAATAAATTTAGAAGGGGGAAATACATTCTCTCACTTGGATGTTTTTTTGTTGAGATATATACAGAAGATTAGTTGAAAATATTTTGAATAATCCCTAAAAATAGGTTTCAGTGTTGGTGTCACATGTAAGAAATTTATCGATAACATTGATGTTAAATTTAATCACTATTGTTTTATACACCGATGATGACTCACGTAGGCTAAGAGTTGATTAATTTTATATCTATACTACATTAGTGGTGATTCCATCTTTATCTTGAGTAAATTAGACTATAAGTGTTAGAATAGGAGAAAATTTTATTAAATTTTGAATGATGGAGATGATCATTATTTTCCATAATTATATATTTGGTTTTATTGGCAATAAGGGGGAGAAGATAACATTTAATTTATAATTGAAATGAGCATTGAAAATAAATCCAAAGGGGTATATTAAAGAACCCAAGTCATTTATTAAAGAACCCAAGTCATTTATTAAAGATAATTTTTTGTCAATAAGTCAAGAAGTTGAAAATTCAATGAGTATTAAATGTGATGATTTTTGAACTAGTTATAATTCACAAGACATGTGTGAGAGATGTTTGGATAATTCACATTGTTACATCATTTTATGTTGAAGATTTTTGTAATTTAAATTCTAAAATAAAAGAAAGAATATATTGTCAAGGATTTGGGTATTTTGGATTTGAAATTTGACGTTTATTGGGGGTTGTAAGATAATTTTATTAACTATTTTTATGGGATTGAATAAAAAATATGGACATCCATAGACAAAAAAATACCCACCTCAAAAAACACATGTAGGACCTAAGGGGTCTACCACACAGGATGCAGATCTAGTTAGTTAATCACAGTGAAAGAAGGAAGCATAGTGTCCACATGGAGAAAAAGTGGAATCTCAATCATAGTGGGCTGAAAGGGCCCGTATAAGTGTGGGTGAGCATGAATGGAGTGGTATGGTGGGCCTACATAGAGAGGCACAACCCATGTAATTCTTGTGTGTGTGATGTTTTTCTAGGTATTGACCCTAGTGTTGACTCAAGAGATCAACAGAAGCACTTGTATTATTAAAGAGCACCAGGGAAAATAAACAATCAACGTGGGATATATAAGCCTCAGTTATATAGATATATTTAAAAACATATATAAAGAAGCAATGCCTTTTGATTAGATTGATGAGATCCATTTAATCAAGTCATGGTATTCTTGAACCTTGGACTCCCAAAAGTTTTCTAGATGCCTCATGAGTTCTTCAAGCCATGATGACCAATTACCAAACTGAAAAATTCAAGTGGGATTTTATTGACTTAATGATTCAAACATGATATATGCATCATAAAACTTTGTTTTCATGAATTAAACAATATCCAAATAGAGAAAATGTAAAGAAAAATTCATTGTGCAATGCGATGATAGAAATTTACAAAGTCACATAAGCAGTTGAGGCAATGTGTGTAGAAGAAAGGTGGTGTGTTCCATCAACCATGATTATAGGAGGATATGGAATTAAGATTGTTTAGGCATTGAAAATTTCACACCCACTAAATAAAATAATAGTAATCCAAGAGTGATATTTCACAATTTGGAAATCAAACTAAATTTAAACAACAATAGGTATAATTATGGAACCCATAAACCAAACCAAAAAATCAAAGTTATTTATTTGATAATCACATTCACTCATTTCATGTTAGTTTAATTTTGAACTCATTTATTTCATTTAAATTTCATTATTTTTAGAAAATAATAAAAACAACAAAAATAAGTAGTCTTAGATAAATTAGATCAAGTGAAAAAATTGTGAATCTCCTCAAGTGAGATGACCATGTTTATCCATTGTGATGCATTAGGAAAATTTATTAATTTTCTTTTACCAGGCCCTGCGATAGTGGGATTATGGAAACACCATGAGATGCAGTATAAAAATCCTCATGTGGGACTTAAGAGTTTCTTTATGCAGGTGGGAGTTTATAATCTCAAATATTACTCAAGAGTAGAACACTTTGGGACTTAGTGTTGATTTGAATGAGACTTTCTCTCGATGTAACCACATATATATAGTGAAGAATATGTAATAGGGGGTGTATAACTAGTTACCTTAAGGAGTAGGTATCCAAACCGAACCTTGTAAAAATATTGTGTGTTGTGTTTCATTTAATTTATTCATTGCATACATGATCTACTCATCCTAACACGTGACAAAGGATTAAATTAATTGATGGTAAAAGAAAAGGAAAATAATTTAGAAAAACAAGTCACACCTGATTCACCCCCCCTCTCAATGTGACTGCACAATCCATTGGGCGCTTCATATTTCATAAAAAAATTATATATCATTAAAAATAATATATTAATATATTAATATATAAATATTTTTATATTGATACAAATATAATATACTTTATTAAATATTATTTTCATAAAACTAAGTATGTGTTTTCTCTTAATATATAATATATTTAGTGAAAATGACTTATAAAATAATTAAAAATTAATACTAATTAATAATTTTCTAATTATTATTGAGTAATAATTATTTAATAAAAATTTTATGAAAAAAATCATAAATTAATAAATGATCGATGATAAGTTGAAAACATGATTTAAACTTCAAACGAACATCACTTTTGATTCAGGTGTCTGTTTGGGCTCTACTACATATCAAATCAAATCTTGTAAAAAAGACATGTGATGTGTTGACTCAAGAAATACCTATTAGTATTTTTTCATGGTCAAAGGACCAAAATTAATCTAAAATTGAGTTTTTTATAGGGGTAACTTAATTTTTTAAAAATTTATGGAATTTCAACTTCATTTGAAAGGTTTTTCTTAGCTTTTTGTAGTAAAGATTGAAATTATTCTCTAGTCTTATACTCATATAGATGTTATGATATTTAAATTTTATAGTGTTTCATACTATAGTGTTATTTATTATTACATATATACATATTTTCATACATTTACATATAATAAATTAATTTTAAAAATAAATATTTAAATATAATTATATAAAAATTTATTTTTAAATATATAATTCATATGGAAATAAATATTTATTATTCATTTTATTTAAAATAATAAATTATCTATTTTATTTAACTTATAAAATAAATTTATATATATAACTATATATTTAATCTTTTTGTATAAATATGTGTATGTCAATAAAAACATATTTTTGTGTGTATTGTAATATATGTAAATAAATATATAAATATATATATATATATAAATATTTTTGCATGTAATTGATAAATATAAATGTGTACATGTGTGTAAATATGTGCATGTATGTGTGTGTCAATATTTTGTAAAAACATCATATATAAATTTATTTTTATAAATATATCATTATCATTAATTATAGTATATAAACTTATTTATTATAAATATTTACAAATACATTATAAAAAATTTATATCTAGCTGTATAATTATATGCTAATATGTATAAATATATATGTAAATATATGGACATATAAATATATATGTAAATATATAGACATATAAATATATATTTAAATATGTATACATTTTATATGTAAATATACAATATATAGATATATTTTAAGAAATTATTTAAAAATAATTATATAAATGTATATAATTATATGAATAAATATATAAATAAAAATTAATTAAGTATACACACAGATATATATATATATAATTAGATATATCATAAAATATTAAACAAATCTTTCTAGTGCAGTGGTAAAGGCATTAGGCTTGAAGGCATAGGTCAGGGGTTTGAATCCAGTCGTGCACAAGGCTGAATAAGGTTTAAATAGCACTAAAAAAGGGGTGGAAAGCACTGGTAAAATTAGGGTGGCTCGAGAAGGGATGCAAGGTGGGAGCATGGGGAACATTGCGTTAATGGAGGGTGGAAGTGGAGTTCTAGGGGTGTGTGGAACAAATTGTTTAAAAATATATTTTTAATTTTATTAGCAGTAAAAAAAGTCCTGATATAAGAGATATTTATAAGTAATTTATTTTAACATAGATTAAGGTGGAATTTATCATTGATTTTGTTATAACTGATAAAGGTTGTGGTATTTTTAGGGAGTTTATATGTTTAGTGGTTTTAAGTGCTAATAATGACGATTTTTAGCACTGAAGATGGCCAAATATATAATTGTGCATGAAAATTGTATCTTTGCACAAACTTGTATGTTGTGACTTGAGATTATAAGAAATAAACACCAGTAACACACTCAACAATAAGGGTTGATATTTTTTATCATGTTACTGCAATCAAATAAAAAAAATTCAATATTGCATTAAATATCATTAGTGGACATCAAACGCGGTCTCTAAAGCTATTTAGCAGTCGAGCAATGACCAATTTTGACGGTTTATGTTTCTCAGTGGATAAATATTTTAATTACCACCATATGAATATAACTAAAATCTCTCAAACTAAAGATCGAGGCACCCTTTACTAACCATTTTTGGTGGCATAAAAAGTTGATCGAGAGCCTATAGAAATTGCTACAATCATTGCAAGAAAATTTGGAAAACTTTATAAAAATACTTTTATGTTCACTAAAGTAATTTATTTTTTTAAAAAAATTACAATACAATCACTACACCATCCATTTAAAAAGAAAAAAAAACAAATAATTGTCAAAATTTTAAAATTTTAACATATCTATAAATTATAAAAAAAATCCATTTCTTTTTAAATAAAATATCAACTAACCTTGATAAAATCATTTTACAAACTCCAATAATCACCTAAAATATTAAAGATAATTTTATTTTACAAAATGTTAGTACAATAAAAAATAAATTAAAATTAAAATTTAAAACCCAGTTGATTTTTTAACAATATAATGTTAAATTTTTCTAAAAAATAATTTTTTTATGAAATAAGCATTAAATTACCTATTTTGACAACAAATGCATGATGTATTGACATATGATATTTTCTATCATATTATAAAATAATAAATATTCATTTTCCTCTAATTTTAAGAAAATATAGTGTTATTTGTTAGTTTTTGAACATATGATATGCCTTTGATCACTTTTTACTCTAAATATGATTTTTATCCCATTTGACCTCACCACACACTGAATTGATATGCAGTTTATTCTTAAATGTCACAACATAATGATAATATAAATAATATTCGATTATGTTGTGACATGTAAAATGGGTTTTCAAGCATTTTAACCCTTTGGTGCATGTTTTAAAAGATTTTTAAATTTATAAAAAATGTACCTTTGGTTATTTTGAGCACACATCACATTGGATTGACATGCTATTTGTTAATACTTATCAAAAAAGAATAGACAGAAATTTTCCAATGATTCATCACAATTCAATGTCTTTTCATGATTTGGACCATTTGATGATTGTTTTTATAATTTAAATCAATAAAAACATACTTTTGTTCATTTTGAGCACACCATATGTAATATTAATATGAATTATATTCCTATATGTCACAGTATAATTAAATATTTCCCATATTATTTCATGAAAATCATAGGTTTTGTATAGTTATAGATGGAAAATATGACTAGAGGGGGGGGGGGGTGAATGTTTATTTTAAAATTTAAAGACAAAGCAATCTGATTTTATAACAAATTAAACAATAGTGAGTGAAGTGTTCTTGAGTTATGATGCTTCAGAAATAAAAATGAAAGAAAAAAATATTTAGGGAGGTTTATATAAAAAAGATCCTAATACACTTCTCAATCTTTTATACTCTTTGAGAAGATTGGTACCCACTAAGAAACTCACTTTTAAAGGTGTGAGAACCTTATTTACAGACCCTACCTTTGAAAAAACCTGGAGACACAACCTAGTATTGATACATGTTACTAAAATGGTATGTTATACCTGAATTTTCATTAGGAGTCAAAACCCTAACTTTCTTTTAGGAGGAGGAACAACTAGATTATAAAAAAGGTTTTCTTTTATACATAAAGGAATTACAATCAGAAAGAAACAATATTACACAAATAAAAAAAATACAAGAAATACAATAGATGATTAGAATTTTGATGAAGTTTAAGCTCGATGATCATTGATCACTTGGAGGAATAAATGTCAACTATGGAGTCCTTTAGTGTTCACAACAAGAGTGAAGAAGTTGTAGAAGATCATGGAAAATTCAAAGTAATATAATGATGAAGAAGTATTGAAAGAGATCATAATGAATGATCTGTATAGATATATATTTTTATTCCTTAAAGAAATCTCCTGAATCAGTAAAATAGGATATTTATAAGAATGTTCATGTCCAATGTCTTCACAACACTTGTTAATGCATAACAATATAATATTATGATCGTTACCTATAGTTTGTTAAAGCCTTAATGGATTAATATAGAATTATAATCAGGCTTTACATTTCTTCATGAAATATTAATATGAAAAAATTAATATATTAAGCAAAAAAATTGTAATCAATTTATAATTATAAAACAATTTAAATAACAATATAATCATTTATATTATAAATGCAACAAAATTTTAGTAAAACAGAGAAAAATGGAAATATCAAACTTCATGAATAAATGATCATATAAATAATGTTAGAATTATTTTTATCACTTTAAAAATTTATTTATACATAAAATTATAATACTTTTAAAAAAATAATTATTTCAAAAATAGAAAATTAAAATAATAAATAAAGTTCTAGAAATATAAAATTTTAACTAACACTGTCTTAATAAAATTTATGGCCGTGACTCATGACCCACTTTTGAAAATAGAGATCCATGGATCATGACCCACCATTGGGTTCCAATGATGGATAAAAAATCATAACCTACCATTCCAATTTTAAGCAAAGATAAAAAGAGTTTATAAAAACTAAACATTATTCCAAGAATATTATAAATAAAAGGATTCATGAGAAGAATAAAAAATTACCAACCATTGGAATTCCAATGGTGACTCATGACCTACCATTGGGTTTCAATGGTGGATTATTAAAAATAATTGCCAAAAAATAGAAATAAACTTACCGATGAAGAAATAAAAAACTATTGAAGTTCAAATTTGTATAAAATACTAAAATAAAATAGAAAGAAAAAGAATTAATAGTTGACGAATAATCATTAAAACCAAATAAGAATAATATATTGAAAACAACCACAAAAAGTATAAAAAATCTATTGTTATCCAATTTAAGAAAGGATAGATCCTTTTGGAGCTTTAAGAAACTATTAACAAGAATTCGTGAAAAACATCCAAAAAAATAATTAATTAGGTAAGATATACTATTGATAAAAAGAAATAAAAATAGAAAATAATTAATACAGCAACAAACAAAAAAGGAAAGAGTAGCTCGATGGGGAAGCTCATGCTATGGGTTGAACAGAAAGGGAACACACTATCAATGGGTAAGAATTAACCCACCGTTGATTTCCAATGGTGGAAAAAATAACCCTCTATTGTTATCCAATGGTGGGTAAAATCATCCACTATTGAAGACTCATGGTGGGTCACTGACCCACCATTGGGTTTCAACAGTGAGTAATATCACTCACCGTTGGTAACTTCTAACGATGAGTTGACTTACCCACCATTGGTATTTTACAACAGTGAGTCGACACATAACCAACAAAAACACAATGAAGAACTTGTAGAACACATCTGATGAAGAATAATAAACACTTAATATTTAAAAAATGAGATAAGTTACTGAGACCAAGAACAATCATATATTTGAATAAAATAATGAAATAGAAATACGAGTACAAGGATATCAAAAAATAAATATAGTGATATTTAAAGGAAGAGAAACATTGGTTAAACACTGATGAAATGGAGATGAACATGAGGTATTCTAGAGAATTAGATGAAGATTGAACTGTGAGGCGCAATAGGAAGAAATGCAGCGTGGGAGTTCAAAACATGATCATGATTTCAAAAGATATCTAATGGATAAAATTAAATATAATATATTGGATTATGTAGATCATATTTGAGATTTTAAAGTTTTATTACACATTTAATTGAAAATAGGGAGGCCAAGAGGTATAAAATTCAAGGCATACTTAGCCTCAGTTCAGATTAAAAGCCAACACTCACACACATAGAATTCACATCCCATGTAGGTGACCTAGCCCATCTCTACGCCTGTGGGTGTTCACCATAGGGCCTTATGCACCATCCCTTCATGTATTTGACATGTTATTTTATTATAGATCTTTAGCCTCCTTGCAAGGCTTCCTAAGGTGAGCCTTTCCATGGGGTTGACCCTAAAGGTTCCCCTATGTGGTTGAGGGCTAGTTGAGGGTCCTTCACTAGGATTGGACATTATTTTAATTATATAAAATTAAACATAAGTAAAAAACACTTATAACATTTAATATCATTAAAACAAGTTAAAAAACATTATATTTACAATTACATAAATTTTTTTATAACTAAAAAAATTATTAACTAATTAAAAATTCTTGAATTTTAATAAAATTGAGAATTTAATAAAATTGTAATAATGTGTAATTTATCAAAATAATTAAAAGTGATAAAATATCTAAATCACTTTTAAATAATAACAAGCTCCCCCTTTTTGTAAATTTAAAAACAAAACATTTATTAAATTTTCCATAAAAAATCTCCCCCTTTTTAAAATTTATCAAAAAGTACATTAATTAAAAAGAAGACAGTGTTATTGTTTTAATAAAATATTTTTTTAAAATAGGCTGATGTAATTATTATTTAGTTAGAGAAAAGAATAAAATTTTCAATTACAAAACATATGTAAAAAAATATTTAAGAACATTAATTATACTAACAAATATTTTAAGCTTCTAACATACCCAATTCAAATTTCATATCTTCAAATTTAAATGAATCTAAGGGTTTTGTAATGATGTCACCTAATTGTTTCTCAATAGGAATGAATTCCATGAATATATCACCTTTATTTACATGATCCCTTAGAAAGTGAAATTTTATATTTATGTGCTTAGCTATAGAGTGTTGAAGAGGGTTTTTAGAAATTGAAATAACACTTGAGTTATCACAGTAGATAAGAATTTTATCAAAACTGTTATTGGAATACTACTGTGTTTGTTTAATCCAAAATATTTGAGGACAAAAACTAGTAGAAATAATATATTTTGACACATATATTGATAGTGCTACTAAAATTTGTTTCTTAGTTCTCTAAGAAATTAAATTTTTTCCTAAAAAGTAAAACATACCTACAATGATTTTCTGGTCAAGTCTACAACCTCCAATTTCATAATTAGAGTAAGATAGTAAATCAAAATAGTTCTAATTAGAATAGAATAGTCTAGTAAATATTGTACCCTTGATGTATCTAATTACACTTTTAACAAATTTAATATTACTTTCTTTGGGTTTTGAGTGAAACCTAGCACACAAGAAAACTAAGAACAATATGTATAGTCTAGAAGTAGTATGATATTATAGGTTCCCTATCACACCTCAATACATTTTAATATCAACTAACTTACTAGATTCACATAAGTCTAATTTGGAGTTTTTGGTCATAGGTGTTTTCATAGTTTTACTAGAATCAAGTCCAATGTTTTCACATGTTCTTTAGAAAACATGGATTGATTTAATAAAATGAATTCTTTTCTTTTATTAATTTGTAAACCAAGGAAAATTTTTTGTTCTACTATTTAACTCATGCCAAATTCACATTCCATAATCTTAAAAAAATCATTACACTGAGAATCATTTGTTGAACCAAATATTTTATCATCAATATATATTTGTAAAACTAGTATATCATTTGAAACTATTTTCATAAAAATATTTGATTAACCTAACCTTTTAAAAAATAATTTTGTAATAAAAAAACTTGTAAGTATTTCATACCATGATCTTTGAGCCTATTTAATACCATATAAGGATTTATTAAGTTTAAAAACATGATCTATGAAATTATCATTTTCAAATCTAGGGGGCTATCTTACATAGGATTCCTCTGAAATAATTCCATTTTAAAAGGAACTTTTTATATCCATTTGAAATAATTTGATATTTTAAAAACTAAAAAATGCTAACAGAATTCTAATAGATTCTATCCTAGAAAAAGGAGAAAATAATTTTCAATGTCAATCCCCTCTTCCAAGGAATAGACCTGATCTACTGGTCTTGCTTTATTTTTAACTATCTTTCTAGATTCATTAAGTTTATTATGAAAAATCCATTTAGTTCATATAATAGATTTACTTTTTAGAAAATAAACTAATTACCATACTTTATTTCTTTGAAATTTATTTAATTCATCATGCATTACATTAATCCAATTTGAATTAATTAAATAATCTTCAACATTGGTAGGAAAAAATTCAGTAACAAAAAGAGAATTGGCATAATAAAGTAAAATTGATTTTCTGGTTTGAATTCTAGATTATAACTTTCAAATTAAATTTTCAATAGGATAGTATTTAATATTTTTCCATTCCTTTAGATCATTTTGAGAATATATTTTCTCCCCATAAACTGATGCATTAGCATTATCTTGGTCGTTATTTTCTCCAAAGTAAAATTCTCTAAATTTATCATCTTCATTGACATATTCATAATCCTTTTTATTAGGATTTATTTCATTAAACTTAACAAGAATAGATTCTTCATCTACTAATATTTTCTTATTAAAAACTCTATAGTATTTACTAGAATTGGGATATACTAAGAATATCTCTTTAACTAATTTAGAGTCAAATTTGTCTAAGTTATCTTTTTTATTTAATTTAAACACTTTAAATCCAAAGACCCTAAAATAACTGACTTTAGGTTTATATCATTTTAAAAATTTCATAAGGGGTCTTATTTAGGAATGGTATAATAAATACTCTATTTAAAACATAGAATGATCTATTTATAACTTCTACCCAAAAATATTTAGACACACTATATTCCATTATCATAGACCTATCCATTTATTAAATAGACATATTCTTTATTTCTTCCACATCATTTTTTGTGGTTTCCTTAGGGATGATAAAATGTGTTTATATCTATTTGATTCACAAAATTTATCAAAATATAAATTAAAAAATTCACCACCTCTATCACTTCTGATAGAGATGATTATTTTTGAAATTTTGAATAAGATTGTAGAAAAAAAATTGGATAATGTTTCATTTTTATGAGATATAAAATAAATCCATAAAAAATCTATTATAATCATCTACAATTAAAAAAACATATATTTTAACACCAAAACTAGTTGGTTTTATTGCTCCAAAAAGTCAATATAAAATAACTCTAAAAATCTAGTAGTATTAACATCATTTATAGATTTAAATCTTTTGTTTTGTTATTTACCTTATAAACAGGAATCAACATGAAGAAGTTACTTGTATGTAACTTAAGAAATTGTAGAACCTATTATTTCTTTGATAGTTTGTGAAATAGTATGAAATTTTCATTCCCAAGCATCCTATTCCAAAAAATGTCATCTACTACTACGACATTGATACAATTAAACTTTTGTTTGGGTAATTAGAAAAATTAGTAGTATATACATTTTCTTTTCTATTTGAATAAAACAAAACTAATTTATTTTTCAGCATATAACACTTATCATTTTCAAATAAGACATTTGTACATCATCACATAACTATGATATAATTATAATATTATGTTTTAAACTACATACATAGAATAAATTTGAAATAATAACTATTTTATAAAAACTAGCTTCTATTCCTTTTATCTAACCTTTAGAATTATCTCCAAATTTGAAAATTCCACCATCACATGAGTTAAATGATAGAAAATTTGAAATATTACATGTTACATGCCTATATCAACCACTATCTAATTACCATTATCTATTGATACTTATAAGGTAGATTTCCTCAAATTAATAAATCAAGCAGATTGTTTTAGCACCCATGCCTACTTGGGTCCACACATTGGCATAATTCCCTTTCACTCTGTATTTAAAACATGTTACACTTGGAATTTCTCCTTTTGAGGTTTTGAAAAAGTTAGTTTTATTTATACTTGGAGTTGTAATGTTGTATACAAAACCATTTTTATTAGTGTTCAGTTCCATTAAGGACATAAACCTATCATATTGTTATTTACATTTTACAAAAGTAGATAATTACTCTTTAAGATTAACTACGTCAGTTTTCAAATCCATATTCTCCTTTTGTACAGTTTCTAAATCTATAAAAACATTTTTAATGGATCCAAAAGTTGCATTTATTAGTTTTTTATTGTATTGTTTTAATTTCTCACATTCATTTTATAATTTAGTTAGATCATTAATAACTAGATTAAATTACCATGTTGATCTTTTTCATTTATGACCAAAAAGTTTTTAATCCTTTCATTTTCATCTTTTAATTTTAGCAATTCAGAATATAATCCTCTTTAGATTTATCATTCTAGGAAATAATAGATTATCACATTCACTTTTAATTTTATCATTTAATTTAATCAAATATTATTTTGTATTTTTAATTAAATATAATTTTTAATTATTTTGAATCCATTATTATTTAATTATTTATTTTCTTTGATCAATTTATTAAGTTTAGAATTTTCAGAATTAGAATTAAAAACAATTTCATTTTTATTTCCAGATAAATAATTATGATCAAAATTTTCCAGAGTTATTAATTGAGTAAAAAGGGAATCATTTACATCACATGCATTACCCATCAAGGTAGGATTCCTTGTCTCCTGTTCACTTCCAGATTCACCACTTAGGTCAGAACTGTTTGAAAAATACCAACCTCTAAACAAAGATTGTTTTTCCTTTCTTCTATTATCTTTGCCTTTCTTCAGTTATTTAATTTTAGGACAGTCATTACTTATGTAACCTTTCTTATTTTATTCATAATAGGTTAATTTTAAAATATCAATATTATTATTAGTATTATATTTCTTATAGTTTTATCTAGACTTCATCTTTAACTTCCTCTTCCCACCTTTTTTTCATGAACTTATAAAACTTATTACTAAAGTGGTACATTTCCTTATCATTTTCCTAACTATCAGATTCAGAGGAATTATAGGTATCAATTATATTTTATTTAAATGAATTACCTTTTATTTTAGTATATTCCTCATCAGTAATATTCCTCATCTCCAACTCATACTATAGCAAAGAGCCTATGAGTTCATCTAAAGTGTAAGCCTTCAAATTATTAATCTCATCAACCAACACCTTATTTTCATGCCATCTCTTTAGAAGATCTCTCATTAAGTTTTCCTCTTGATTAGTGTTATCCAATACTTCTCCAAGATAACTCATAACATTGGTCATACTTGTGAGTTGATGGAACATCTAGTTTACATATTCTTCTTCTCCCATATTGAAGTCCTGGTATTCTACTCTGAGCATTCCAATATTGGTTTTGTTTAGCTTTTCAGTTCCATAACGTTCGACTTATATCATCCTCCATCTTACATGGGCCATCTTGCCAGATAAAATGTGGTTATAGACACTTATACTTATAGTATAGTATAAAATATTTTTAACTTTGTAATTTAAAACATATTTTACCATATCATTACCAACCAGTGTCTCCAGATGAACCTTGGGTAGCTCATAAGCCTTTTCCATTATAGTACAATGATCCAAACATGGGTTTTTCAATTAGGCTTCCATTTTATCTTAATAGTAGATATTGTCACTCCCATCAAATAATGAGGATTTTTGTGGTATCGAACCATCACTAGAATTGATATCTACCATTTTAAAAAGTTATTTCATTTTTTTCCATATATAGTTAGGTATTGGATATCATATTCATATAAAGTTAAAAATAAGGAGTATAAATAATATTATTAAATATTAATATAGATAAATAAGATAATAGATCAGATCCATGGATTTGATACCAATTTTGAATCATTATAGATGAAAAATATGGCTAAAGGGGGGAGGGTTAATAGTCATTTTAAAATTTAAAGACAAACAAATCAGATTTTATAACATATTAAAAAGTAGTGAGTGTAGTGTTCTCGAGTTATGATACAGATAAATTAAAAATTAAATAACACAAGATTCATATTTGTTCAGATAAAAAATATTCTAGTTCACTCCTCGGTCTCCTATAATCCTGGAGGAGATTGGTACCCATTAAGAAACTCACTTTTGAAGGCATGGGAACTTTATTTTTAGACCCTTCCTTTTTAGAAACCTAAAGGCACAACCTAGTCTTGATATAGGATACTAACCTGGTTTTTTATACATGAATTTTGATCGAGAGTCACCACCCCAACTTCCTTTTATGAGGTATAATAACCAGAGAATAACAAAAACTTTCCTTTTATGGGAAAAGCATAAACCAGACATGAAGAACTTAAAAATAGAAAGAAACTATATTACATGAATAAAAAATACAAGAATCAAAAAATTTGATCTGAATTTTGATGAAGTTTAAGCTCAGTGATCATTGATCAATTGGAGGAAAAAATGTGAAAGATGGAGTCTCCAGGTGACCACAACAAGAGTTTAAAATTTGTATAAGATCGTCAACAATTCAGAGTAACATAATGTCAAAGAATAATTAAAAAAACCTTAATGAATGATCTATAAAGCTATGTGTTTTTATTCATTAAATCAATCTCCTGGATCATTAAAAAAATATCTTTATGATCATGTCTATGTAAAATGAATACACAAAACTTGTTAGTTCACAAAAATATAAAGTTATGAATGTTACCTATAGTTTTGTAAAGCCTTGATGGATTAATATAGAATTATAACCAAGCTTTGCATTTCTTCATGAAATATTAACATGAAATAATTAACATGAAATAATTAACATATTAAATAAAAAAATTGTAATCAATTTATAATTATAAAATAATTTAAATAACAATATAATCATTTAGATTATACATGTATCAAAACTGCAGTAAAATAGAGTATGATAGAAATATCGATCTAGATGAATAAATGATCATATAAATAATATTAAAATTATTTTTAACACTTTAAAAATTTATTTCAACATCAAATAATAATACTTTTAACAAAATAATTATTTTAAAAACAAAAAATGATAATAAGAAATAAATTTTTAGAAACATAAAATTTTAACTAATAGTGTCTTAATAAAATTTCTGGTGGTGAGTCATGATCCACCACTGAAAATAGAGAGTAGTGGCTTGTGAACCACTGTTGGGTTCAAACGGTGGCTAAACAGAGAATGAACTACCATTCCAATTTTAAGTAAATATAAAAAGAGTTAATAAAAAATAAACATTATTCCAAGCATCTTAGTAATTAGAAACACCATGAGAAGAATAAAAAAGTACCTACCATTGGAAGTCCAATGATGACTCATGACTTACCATTAGGTTCCAATAGTGGATTATTAAAATTCATTTCTAAAAAATAGAAATAAAATAACAGATGAAGAAATCAAAAACTATTAAAACTCAAAGTTGTATAAAATACTAAAATCAAACATAATGAAAAAAATTAATAACTAGTGAATAATCATTAAAAAAAATAAGAACACAAATTAAAAACAACTAAAAATAGATTTTTTTTACTATTATCCAATCTAAGAAAGGAGAGATCCTTTTTGAGAATGAAGAAACTATTACCAAGAATCTATAAAAAATAATCAAACAAAAGGGCTTAATCAGATAAGATATACTAATGATAAAAAGAAAGAAAAATAGAAAGGAGTTACTACTATAGAAAATAGAGAAGGAAATAAGAACTCGATAGAGAAGCTCCTGCTACAGGTTGAACAACCAGGGAAGACACCACTGGTGGGTAAGAATTAACCCACCATTGATTTACAATGGTGGGTAAAATCACCCACCATTGAAGACTGGTAGTGAGTCCTTAACCTACCATTGGGTTCCAAGAGTGAGTAATATAACTCATTGATGGTAATTTCTAATGGCGAGTTGAGTTTCCCACTATTGGTATTTTACAATAGTGAGTTGATGCACAATCAAAAGAAACACAATCAAGAACCAGTAGAACACATCTGAGGAAGAAGAAGAAACACTTACTATTTTAAAAAAATAGATAAGATGCAGAGTCCAAGGACAACTATAGACTTGAAGAAAATAATGAATATGATAGATGAGTACAGGGAGATAAAAAAAATATAGCGATCGTGAAAGAATGAGAAGCATTGGTTTAATGCCAAAAAATAGGAGATGAGTGGACAATCTTCTGGAAAAGCATATGAAGATTGAATAGTGAGTTGTGGGAGGAAGAAACGCAATGCGAGAGTTTAAAATATGAGTCGAATTTCAAAATATATTGAACAAATGAAATTAAATAGAATAGATCAGATGATGAAGATTATATTTGAGATTTTAAAGTTCAACCCTACATCGAATCAAAAACAGAGTGGCCAAGTGGTATAAAATCCAAGGTGCACTTAGCCTCAATCCAAATTAAACCACAACACTCACACACAAGGGGGCCTCAACCCATGCAGTTGACCTAGCCTAGATCTGCACCAGTGTGTACACACCATGGGGACTTATACATGGACCCTGTATCTATTTGGTGTGAACTTTTCTGAAAGATCTCAATCCTCCATATGAGGCTTCCTAAGGTAGGAATTTCTACAAGGTTGACCATAAAGGGTCCCCTGTTTGTTTGAGGGCTAGCTGAGGGTCCTTCACAAGGATGGCACAATTTTTTTTACTTATACAAAATCAAACTTAAATATATTTTTTGATAACATTCAATATCATTAAAACAAGTTAACAAATAAAATTATAATTACAATTATATAAATATTTTTAGAACTTTAAATAAAAATTATTAACTAATAAAAAATACTTGAATTTTAATAAACTTGATAATTTAATAAAATTTTAATATATTAATTTATCAAAACAATTAAAAGTGATAAAATATTTAAATTTCTTTTGAATACGAACATGAGGTTGTTTGCACTACTACAGAAACTCTCATAGTTAATATTGAAATCAATCATTTTCAATACTAAAATAGCACTAATATTCTAAGAAATTATGAATATGTAATATTTTATCAGTTCTAAAAAGTTCTGATAAAAGGTTAATTTTACCAATACTTTATAGTGTTGATATATGGGTCTTTTATCAATGTTTTTTAGCACTGAAAAATGGTGAATTTATGAGTGCTAAAAATAGAACTGATAAAACCCTATTAGTTATTGAAGAGATGCAAAAAACTTTTGTAGTAACTCTGTAACAACCTTAAAACATAAAAATTTATAAAGAATAAAAATTTTATAAAACAATTGAAGTACAAATATTACAATAAACTAATATTACATAGTAGAAAATACACAATCCAAATATTATAAATAAACACAATTAATGATCAACATATTACATTGCACCATATTAAACACAAAATAAACACATAAAAACACTTACATTATACCATTATAAAATTTACATATTACTATTATTTCAATTCAAATATTACATTAAAAAATTTTAGTACATCACAATTACATTAATGTTCAGTTTAATTATAAAAAAAAAAATTAAAACTAATAAAAAAGTATAACTCCCATAACCGGATGTCATCAATGATCCACCAAAATGAATAAAAAATCAGGTGTCAACAATAAAAATAATATTTTTCTTTATAACAATACATATAAAAATAAAATAAAATTATAATTGTAATGTTATATAATCTATGATAAATTTAAATCAACACTTCTTATCGAGGGACACTTTCGATCATATCGATAAATTCAAGTATCATATTGATGTGTGATTGATTCATACAGATCAAAAATGAATTAATGTTAAACTAATTTTCTATGCCAATTGAATCTTTTTTTCTCAGTTATGACCCATACATAGGTGATTTTTTATTTTTTATTAAGTGTAAACAATATGAAACCATTTTTTTCATCATACCAGGAAATCCGAACAACTGATTGATGCACTATTGATTCCTAGGATCAAAAATGATTAATTGATCATTGTACAAAGTTATCACATTAATCTGAAATTTTCTGTTGATTTTTACCCAATGATGGGTAATATGTCATTTTAATAAAAATAGAAAGGTGAAATGGTACTTTGGATCATATAGATAAATATGAGTATCAAATTGACTTGTGGTAAATCCTTACAGATCAAAAATGGTTTAGGATCACCCTATCATATTTTCATGATAATTCAAACTTGTTTTCTTAGTTTTGACCCCCTTTAGGTGACCTGCAAATTTAATAACAATATGAAGTTCGAACGATACTTTTGATCATATTGAACAATTCGGGAATCATATTAATGTGAATTATATTCCTAAATATAATATATGACTCTTAAATTGTTCTCCTATTTTTTCATGCCAATCCGATCTTGTTTTCTCAATTATAACCCATACACAAGTGATATATCGTTTATAATAAGTGTTAAAAATATGAAATCACAGTTTCCATAATAGTAAGAAATTTGGGAATCAGATTGATGAGAGGTTGGTTGATACAAATCAAAAATTATTTTAGGATCATTTTCATAATTTTTCAGATCACTCTGAGGTCATATCCTCAGTTTTGACCCCTTGATGGGTGATATGCTGTTTAATAAAAAAAGAAAGGTGAAATGGTACTTTAGATCATATTGAGAAATCTGAGAATCCAATTGATGTGGGATTAATTATTATAGATAAAAAATGATTTTAAGATCATCCTGCTATGTTTTAATGGTAACCCAAACTCATTTTCTAAATTTTGACCCCTTTTAGGTGACCTATCACTTTAATAACAATATAAAGATCAACATTTTTCATCATAATGATAAATTCATGCATCATATTGATGTGTGTTTGATTACTATATATCTAAAATTACTTGAAGATAGTTTTCTTAATTTTCTATTTGAATAAAATATTTTTTTCTTATTTTTGACCCATGCATATGTGATTTGTCATTTATTAATAATTGTTAATAATATGAAATCATAATTTCCATCATACTAGGAAATTTAGGTATTAAATTGATACATAATTGGTTCCTAAGGGTCAAAAATTATTTGAGTATCATTTTAATATGTTTCATTGCTAAATTAAACTTTTATGTTTGGTTTTGACCCCTTGAGGCATGATATTTCATTTTAATAAATATTCAAAGATGGAATTTTACTTTGGATCATATTAAGTAATCCAAGAATTATATAGATTCTTTATTGATTCATATATATTATAAATTAAATAAGGATCATTTTAATAAATTTTCATGTAAATACAAGGTGATTTTCTCACTTTTTAACCCTTGATGAATGATATACCATTTCAAGAAAAATAAAAATGTGAAGTGGTACTTTAGATCATACTAATAAATATGAGCATTATATTGATGATCAATTATTTCATATTGATAAAAAAGGATTAAAAGATCATTTTTAGAGTTTTAATGTCATTCATAGGTCATTTTATTAGTTTTTACCACTTGACGGGTGATATGTCATTTCAAAAAAAAAATACAAAGGTGAAATGATACTTTGGACCACGTTGAGAAATATGAGCATCTCATATATGTGTGGTTAATTCTGAAAAATAAAAAATGTTCTATAGATCATTCTCTTATGTTTATATAGAAATAAGAACTCATTTTATCAGGTCTGACCCCTTTTAAGTGATTGGTTACTTTAATAACAATATGAAGGTGAAACATCTCATTCAATCAATTTAGGTATCATATTATCATGTGGTTGATTCCAAAAAATTAAAAATGGATGAAAAATAATTTTCCTAATTTTTCATGCCAATCTAATATTGTTTTCTCAGTTATGACCCCTACATAAGATATTTTTCATTTATTTTTATGTGTAAACAATATGAAATCATACTTACATCACATTGGGAAATCTGAGTATCATATTGATGCGTGTTTTATTCCAAAAGATCAAAAATGATTTGGGGATAATTGTACTAAGTTTTTGAAATCAATATAAACTTTTCTGATTAGTTTTGAACTCTTGATGGGTGATATGTCATTTTAATAAAAATAGTAAGGTGAAATGGAAAATTGCATCATATCAAGAAATCATGGAATCATATTGATCCTAAATTAATTCTTAAATATCAAAAATACCTGAGGATCATTCTGTTATGTTTTCATAGTAATCAAAAACCATTTTATCAGTTTTAACCCCTTTTAGATGACCTGAAACTTTAAAAAAATATAAAGGAAAAATAATACTTTCAATCATTCTGAGAAATTAGGGTATTGGATTGATGTGTGTTTGATTCCTACCAATAAAAAATGACTCAAAGATCATTTTCCTAAATTTTTGTACCAATCCCAACACATTTTATTCATTTTGACCTCTACACTAGTGATTTGACATTTATTAATAAGTGTTAACAATATGAAATCATAGTCTCCATCATACCGGTAAATATGAGAATCAAATTGATGTACAATTGATTTTATAGTTCAAAAATTATTTGTGAATCATGTCCTATGTATTCAAGTCCATACGAGGTCTTTTATTTGATTTTGGCCCCTTGTTGTGTGATATGTCATTTTACTAAAAATACACAGTTGAAATGTGTTAGGTCAGAAAAATAATGGAATATATTCAAGAGGTGGTAGGGGAGGGGGGACTATACCTTTATTAAAAATATTAAGGATATTAAAATTAATTAATAATATAGAGTAAAATAAACATGATAGAAAAAATATACAATTTTATGGTGGTTCAACCTAATTGACCTATTCCACTCTTTACACCATAAATGATGGAGTATAAAATTGACTATGAAATATATAGAGAATTTTACAATGGGAGAAATCAAAACCTAGACTTTTATAATGGGATAAATCCGAACCCAGAACTTTGTGAGGAGTAGCCCCAAACCTAACCACACAACCTTTTCCATGAGAAGATAGAATCTAGGCTTTTCTATAAGTAGTATCCCCAATATAAGTGTACAAATTTTTGGTAAAGTAATTGTAACAAAATAATAACTTTTATAGGTACTATAACCTATGTGATAAAATATTTAAGTGAAAAAATACACCCAAACTTAAATGATTAAATAAATATTACAACTAGATAGAATAAAAAATATTATTATTGATGAAAAAATTGGTGTAGGCCTTTTCAAATGATGTAGACAGTGTACTCTAGGATTTTCAGTAAAGGTATAGATCAACTATTTGAGGTGAATGAATTCAAAGAAGATTTGTTCCTATATTTAAGGTTCATAAGAAATGATGTAAAAAATTGATCACATGATGTCTTAAATATTCATAGAGTATGCAAAATTTGTATTACTTCGACTCAAATGTTTATATTCATCATGTGTAATCATACCGTTTCATGTATCCTTTGATCACTTTAAATAGAAAACTATTTGGGCTTCACACTTGAGTAAACCATTAGGATAATTCAAAATTATAAAAACTGGGTCAACTAGAAATCTCACAAAGATAAAATAGATTCAACTAATATTGAAGAAATTCGACCATATTTAAATATATAATTTTCAGAAATTCAAAAGATTCAAAAAAATTAATTAAAATTTTAAAACTAAATCTAAAATACCAAGTCAAATAATTCTCAAGCATGTTTATTATGAATAAAAACATTGAAATACCTTATGTATTAATGAATAAAAAAATAAAAAATATACTTATCATGAATTTAATACGTAAAAAATAATTTGAAACTATTTATCAATATTAATAAATAAATAACGTTTATTCCATACTAAGAATATAAGAACTAATAAATATTTTTCAAACCAACCAAATCAAATGATCTATGTTTATATGAACATGAAGAATAATATAAAATATTGTTTAAAAAACGTTTAAGATATTTCAGAAATATCTACATAGACTAAATATGATTAAAAAATAGTTATAGAACAAATAATATAATTAATATAACTATTATAAACATGTAGAAATTTAAAAGTTAAAATTGTGAAAAATATATTGATTTTTTTCAGAATAAAATAAAATTAAATATAGAAATAGTAGAAGAAAAAGAAATAACTTTTAAATCATATATTTTTAAAATTTATAATCACACATTTTTATAGCTAAAAATATCACACTAACAATAGAAAAATATTATAACTAGAAGTAGCATAATTATATTACCATGTAAAAGAAATGTGCTTCTACTACTAGTGAGGAAGTTCACTGCCACCTCTACTAGTTCCAAGCGATAGAGGCATGATTACTTTACCATCACTAAGAGAAGATTCTATTGGTGAAATAAAGGATTGTGTTACCATTTAGTTGAGGTAAATTATTAGATACCATTAAAATAGATGAGGTTGTTCATGCTACTATTAAATGAAATGGAACTTCCATGAGAATCTAAAAAAGGGGATATAATACTTATAGAAGTACATGATACTATTGAGATACATTGTTCTTATTTTATTAGATATTACCATAAAAGACTACTATTTTCGAGCAAAAAAAGATCTTCTATGATTCATGGTTGCATATTTTGATACTAACAGAAGCATAAATTTTAGACTAATATAAGTATTTTTTTGAACTAATGGAAGCATAAATTTTAAACTAATGGAAGAATAAATTTAAAACTAATGGAAGAATAATTTTTTATCTAATGTAAGAATATATTTTGAACTAAGGGTAGATGATATTTTGAACTAACAGATCAAATAAAACATTAATACATTATTTTTTCACTAAAAAACACATGAGAAATAAAAGTGATATAAAATTGATATAAAACATTATAATAGTTAAAACAAGTGATGTGAGGCATAACATGTGAGGCATATATTAAAAAAATTGAAAAAATGAATCACATATGAAAATAAATGTGAGGTAAAAGTAATAAAATAGAACATAAAGAACTAAAGACATGCACATACACAATAATCTCCCCCTCTTTGTTTGATTACAAAAGCTAAACATCTAAAACAAAAAAATTCCTCCCTTTATGTAAGTAAAAAAATATAACAAATTAACTCTATTTAAACAAATTATAATGAACTAACTAATTATCCACTTTTTAGACTTTACGTAGATTAAATTAAATTAAATAAAAAATTAAATCTAATCTCATAGAGATCAAAATTTAAAAAAGAACTCCCCCTAAGAAAATTCCATGATAAACTATTAATCACATGAAAAAATAATAATAAATAAATCTCCCATTAAAAGGAATAAAATATTAGACCAAATTAAAGCTCCTATAAATTTATTATTTACTTAAAAATTAGTTTCCATTTCTATAAAATATTTAGATCATATAAAATAAAAATTAAATACTTCTTGTATATCATATTTCATCTCTAAGAAATGTAAATTTATTTATATACCATACAATACTTGAATAAACATCGAATTAAGTGTCATAGTCCTATAAAAATAAAACACAAAAACGATTTAATACCCATGCTATTTTATGTCAAATTGGGTCTGTAAAATAATTTTTTGGTACCCAATAATATTTAAATCTTTTATTGTAAGGTACATGAGAAGATAACTTTTTTGAGATAGAAAATCTAGTGATACTGAGATATTGATGGAACTTGAGAGAACATTCATCGACATAATATTCTTGCAATAATCATTTCAATCGTGTAACTATTGAAAAACTACCTATATAAATATTACCAAAATAAGTAATTTACACCTTAAAAATATGATTATTATAACTAAAACCAGCCTTATATATCTTTAGTTTTATCATATCTACCATATTATCATATTTAATATTTCCTTGAATAATGGAAGATAATGTTTCTTTCCAATTGAATTTTTTTTAAATTAACATTATCCTTATAAACATTCTCTTATCATTATTATATGATGAAATATCTCTCAAAATGTGATTTTCCTATTTGATACAGGAGAGATTATTTTCCATAATATTTATTTTCTCATTTTCTTTATCAATTTAAAAAAATATTATTTTTCAAATTTTTATTTTCCAAAATATAATTTTTATTTTATTTATAAAATTTCTTATGATCCTTATTAAAATTATCGTACTTTTTAGAAATATTTTCAATTTCCTGTTGAAATTCATCATATTATCCACTTAACTCTTTAAATTTAGATTTATCACAATAAGGATTAGAATAAGATTTAGAATCAAAATCAAAGTTAGAAGTATTACTAAAATTTAGGAATCCATAAGAAACAAACCAATAGGTTTTAGCATATCATCAAAGTTATAGGTTACTTTAGAATATTTTTCCATCAAAAGAAGGTTACCAATATCCTTATCACTTTGTGATTCTTCATTGGAGTCCGATTCTTCCGTTCAACTCTAACCATCATGATAATCATGTTTCATTTCCTTCTTCTATTTCTTATATCTCCCTTATTGTTTCAAATTTGGACATTAATATTTTGTATGATCGAGTTTCCCATAGTCATAACATATAATAGTGGATTTAACTTTCATTCCTTTTCTTTTGAAATGCTTCTTGTATCTCTTTATTTTCCGCTTCATTATTTTTTTATGTATGCTTTTTTATTTATGATTCCTTGAATCAATCCTTCAACTTGATTTATATTACCATCCTTCTCCGATCTAGAATAATTTGAGGAATAAATAGAAGAGTTAAAAGAACCATATGTAGATTTAAAATGAACTATCATTATTTTTAAATAAGTGAATATTATTTTTCTTTAATTCAATCTCGTACTGTAATAAAGATCCAACCAACTTATCAAGAGAGTATTCTAAAAAATATTTACTTTATTTAATGTATGATTTATTTTAATTACAATTATTTTTTAAGTCTCAAAGTATCATTTAAATTAGTGATTAATTCTTCATAGTTTCACCAATTTTAATCTTGTTGTTGAAAATATTTATGAATTTATTAAATATCTCATTCACACTTTCATGAACAGACATCATAAATTCTTGAAATTAAACCCTATAAATGGAAAGATTAGTTATCTAAAATTTGTAAGTTCCTTGATGAGTGACTTTCAAAGTCCTCCAAATGTCAGAAGCAGTTTTACAAAAAGATATATGACTATATACACTTCTACTAGGAGAGAAATTAAGACAATTCATCACTTTGTAATTCAAGACATATTTTTTTAGCATCATTTCTAGTTAAAGATTCAATTCCAAAATTAGGTATTTTATAAGGTGTATTCATGATATTCAAATATTCGATATTTAAAACCCCAAGATTTCATAGTATGTTATCTCATTAAAGTAATTCAATAGCTTGCGCTCCATATAACACTGAGTTTGAGCGCACCACAACTTACCAAACCAGCCGTTCAAAAACGGTTATGAATAGTATTAACTGTATTTTGAATATTATATACTCTATATAATCTTATCATCCATATTATGTGTTTCTTAGACATAATATAAGAACAAATTCATTTTTTCAGATAAAAGAAGTATATTTCAAAAAATACAATTTTACCGCCATTTAATGGAGAACCCTTTTTAAAACCAATATTTGACACTTTTATATATTCATTTTAATTAAATTAAATTATTATTTAGAAGAGGGACATAATAATTTAGTTTGGATAATTTTTTGGTACTTTTCTCATAACTTTCATATTTTGATGAATAGTTAAAAATACTCAATTTTAATTGAAAATAAATTTTTTAATTGAAATAATTTTTAGTGTTAAATTATGCATTAGAATGGTTTGGAAGTATAATTTGATTATATTTTTATCATTTAATACAATTTAGGTCATTATAAGTAATTTCACATTTACATTTGACATAAACACATGTCAATCTTTTGATAGTTTTACTTTTTAAAAACCTACTTTTTGGTTTTGAAAATGGGAATTAATTTTAAATTAATTAATGCAACTTATATGTTTTGAATTTGGTAAAATAGAATTCATTTTTGAATTCAGAATATCAAAATTATCTTAGGGTGAATTTTTGGAATTTTATAAAAACTTTCAATTTTTGATGAATAGTGAAAACACTGCGTTATTGTTTAAAACCGATTTTTTATTTAAATAATTAGTTATTTTATTTTTATTTATTTTAGGTAAAAATAGATACATAATACCTATATATTTTCAATTTAATTCATTAGAGACATTTTATAATAAGTTTAGTTATATAAAATTTTATTGAACTTTTTACCGTCTTTTACCCACCTTCTAGGAGCATTTGTTAATTTGCATAAAACTAAATTTTACCTCTTCTGTGAGTTGAATTTCAAACATAAGAGAGACACGGTTAACATCAATAAGTAAAATGTGGTTCAATAAGATGAAAATAATTTTTGGTGAATTGTAACTTTTGACTTTTATTTACCACGGTTAAATGTAAATAGGGTAATTAAATGTAAAATTAATATTATAATTACCCTAAAACATGTCTTAATTGTATTGGATAAGTTTCATTCGACTGAAAACAAACTTAAGAATAAAATATGATACTTTTGGTCCACTTGGATTAGATTAGGACATTTATTATTATTTTATTTAAAGAAGAGTTAAAAGTGTTAAATTCAAAGTTTAATAACTATACCATTTTTAATATATGGTTATACATAAGATAAATTCGACTATAAATATTAATTAGAAATATTAAAATATTTCCTACATCATGGTATTTTATTTATAATTTTTAGATATTAAATAATTAAATTTATTTATGACACAATGATGATGCAGTAAGTACCTTATTAATGAAAGAATCAAATAAATTGTATTATAAATATTAAAATAAATATAATTTCAATTTTTTTATGCCATAAACAAATTTTCTAGTTTAATATGACTTGTTAGGGTTTATTAGATAAATTGTTTTCGAAGTGATAAGGTTTCTATGACTTTCACAAAAACAAAATACCAAATAGTGTCAAAATTGACATACATTAATTTTTAAAACAAATAGTAAATTATTGGTTAATATAATATTCCCAAAAATATAAGGTTAGGACAAAGGGATTAAATATTATTATATATGTCATTAATGAACCACTTGAGGTTCTCTTGGAAGTTTATAGTAATTTTATTAACCATATAGTATAAGAATACAAGAAGACACAGTAAAAGTTAAACTATTTAACTAAGAGTTAAATCTAAAAGATACGGTTAAAATGGTAACCCAAACATGTATAAAACCTATTAGTTGAGAGTATTTAGACACGTAACCACATAATTATCGAAATAAATTCATTTTTTGCTATTATAAACTGAATATTATTTTATTATAAATTAATATTTTAATCTTTTCCTAAAGTGACCCTCACCCCTCTTATAAAAGGGAACGTCCCCTTCTCTTAAAATCACACCTCAAAACCCATTTGGATCTGCCAACCCATTCCCAAATATCCTCCCAACTTCCCTCAAATAAACCTAGAGTCCTTACATTGATAAAAAAGCCAACCTATGGAGCCCTTTTGATCAACTCAAAAGGAAACACCTGAAGAAGGGGTAATAATTTCACCACCCTCTTTCAAGTTCTTTTCTTCTTCCACTTCCCATTTCTTTGTTGTTTCCATACCAAAATAATAATTCCAGTTCATCATACATACTGTGATGTTATTATAAACATGTTATAACCATATTCATTATTATATCCATCCTGTAAATGACAAAGTCTCCATATGTGCATACGTACAACTTACAGTCTCCACGTTGTGGTGTAGTTTGTTATTCAATTACTTCATTATTTGGATGGGTATAATAATGAGTACAACTAATTTAAATAATAAATATAACATGTTAATGATTCTTTATATATGATATAACATCCAATTACATGAGATTTCCCCATCAATATAATGATATTGTCGCTCGTGGATACGTACGGATTACTGTCTCCACGACGCGATGAGATTCATTCCCACGTTCACCATTCAACGATGATTATAAAAATATATATTATTAATAAGTATGTAATATATGAAATAATAATGCTACTGAATATATATATATATAGATATATATGTACGTTCTTACATATATCTTATTCACTTACTACCATTCAATACGATATGAAAACAGAAACATCGTTTATGCGTACGTACGACCTACCATCTCCATAAATGGTGACTTCTATTTCAGATATATATCTATTATAAATATTTATATTCTAAATATATATGATATATAAATCATGTTTTATATTCTGTAATTATTTAAATCATCATCTAAATGATACGATCAAGAATAATAAATTAAAACACGTACGATAAAGAAAGCGATTATTACCCAAAATGTTAATTTAACATGGAAATAATTATTAAATGGGTAGTATAAAGTCATAAATGAATCATGTATGATATAATAAACATTAATATGATTCTGTTATAATTTAATAACATACTATGGTCATTATACAGGAGGTTAAATGTACCCTCGACCAAAAGAAAGTGCAAGGTAAGGGTTAATTTCACAATCTCTTTATTATCTGAGGTTGTTTTTATGTAAGTATCTACTAGGAAATATTTCTTATCCATGTCCATGTTTTATAAAAGAGTTTTAAAAGTGATTATTTTTAAAGGAATTTTCACTAAAACATCATTTTAAATGTTTTAAAGATTTATTCTTCTAAACCTTTCTCATTAATGTCCATGTTTTCAAAATGGTTTTAAGGATTTATTTATATGAACATGAATGTTTTAAAATGTAAATTCCTTTAAACATTTTCAAATTGGAATGGTACACTTTTATTCAAAACTATATTTTAAATGAATTCATTTATATTACTTTTAAATGATTTCATGAAAAAGGGATATTTCTCTCAAATATTTTTACTGATCATTTTCAACTATGTCAAAATCCATTACGGGATATTATTCTTGATCGAGGTTGATTTATTATGATACAAATATTCCATATTGTATTGAAGGTATTGTGATATGTTTGACTGTGGATGTGTTATTTTTATAGAATTCATGGTTTATGGATAAATTATTGACATTTCATATGCTAGTTTTAATACAAATGTTTATGTTATGTTTATAAATTTTCATACGAGGAATGCATTGGACTTAGTAAGTGATGGGTGGAGCCCGCTATAGCTTCTAGATGCATCGGTAGGTCTCATGAGACAAACTAGAATCTTAGCATAGGGCCTTGAAAAAATCTTATATGAAGTCTTTGCACAAGGCCTTGACTATGTGGTTATAAAGTCTGGCATTATGCATTCCATCATTATGAAATTAGCTATTCATATTACATTTGATTGTTCGCCGAGTAAAATATCAATGTGAATAAGTAAATTACATTATTTGATTTATCTTTTTCATATTATGTTGATTTTTAAGTTTAAAAGGCTTTTGTTTTAGTTTTATAAATTACCTTAAATGTTTATGCTTATCTATGAAAGTTTCTACTATATTGTTATCCTTACTGAGAATCTGAGCTCACCCCTTTATATGTTTTACTTTTAATAGGATGGGAAGAAGTATATTATGACTAACCTGTAGGGATAATCTAACGGATATTAATGTGGTCAATTGATAAAATTTTGTTGTTGTTTTTCATTTTATAATGTAATGTAACGTTTATATATGTAATCTATTTTACAATACTGATAAACTGATCGGTCTTTCATGACTTGATTCCTTGTAATCATGCCAATGTATTAAAATAATGCACCGAATCGGGGTAACTGGGTTCTGGGCATTACAGTTGGTATTAGAGGAAGTTTGGAAACAACCCTGGAATTAGATTTATATAAAATCTGATTAAAGTACATTACCCTATGATAGAATTCGAGGATTAATATATATGGATTTCCTAGAAATTTGGTAATGTAGAGATTTTGTGTATTTTCCAAGAAATACATCCCTATCTAGATACGACCAAGTAGAGGCAGCTTTGGCACAGATGTACCTAGGAGTGAAAACTCCAACAAGGAGTTTCAGGCTTGACCCGAGGTATCATGGTACACGACAACGGGCCTTGCTGCACTCTTGGTTATGAAACTCCCGAGGGATATGCTTAGGATAATTCACATTTTCATTATAAGCTATTATAAAGGATTTAGGAGTAAATACTTCCTCAAGGAAAACATTTTATGATTATAGATTATATGCATAATGTTTTCAATTTATGTTAGGTAATTTATAAGTTTGGAATTATACATTGCGGTTTATAAACTAACCAAGTGTATGCCATTGTTTGGAAATGGAACCCAGTAGATGGAATAAGAACTCCAGTGATATGCATGATCTAAAGAGTAAGAATGATCATATATTTCATGGTATTAATCCAAAATTTGAAAAGGAAATAGTCTCTCCTATATTATCATCATATGAAAAATAGTATCATATATTAATAAGATAAGTAAATAATTATCTGAGTCCTATGGCTTTGAAGGGAAGCTAGAGAAGAAAAGGATGGAAGAGAGAAAGATGGATAAAGAGAAAGGGGAAAGAAGGATTTTCCCATATGTGATAATTGTGGAAATAATCACCTTGGTAAATGCTTGAAGGGAATGGGAGTTCGTTATAAGTGTGGTGAAAAAGGACACCAAGTACATGATTTCAAGGGTAAGAAAAAGTTTTCGAATGTACAATGCTTCATCTTCAAGGATTTGGGACACTACGTGAAGCAATATCAAAATCATCAGCGTATACCCCAAATGCTGATATTGGATAATAATCAAGATATGATGCAACTGAAGATGAAGATGAATGATTATATTTCTTATGTTGTTATTAAATTATTGTGTCATTTGAGTATTTTATTAATTATGTACATGTTATAAGAATTATAGAGTATAAAAGGATTATACTGGAGTACTATTTCATTAAGGACTTGAGATGGTCTGGAACCAAGAAAAGTGACTCAATAGCAGGTTATTTTTTTTGGAAAATATATGGTTAAGAGAAAGATAAACCATAATACGGTTCTGAGGCTAAGGTAGTGATTTTGGAATAATATATGATTGATTTAGATAAATTGTATTGGATATTCTTGACTACCTTGAAACTAATTAATGATTTGTATATTCCATCATTGTTGGAGTTTACAACATTTTTGGATAGAAGGAGTATATCCAGTATTCTATAAGGAATAAGGGATCATGAATGTAATACATAAGGTTTTATTGTAATTCAGGGTGTTACAATGTTTTAGAAGAATACATGTTGAAGGTATTCACATGTTATTACGTGGCAAAAAATATTTTCATTATGTTTAACTTCCTTATAAATTTTGGACTGTGAGTTTGGATAGAAGTTTTTTGGATAAGTCTAAAGGTTGGAATTGATTAAGTTTGACATTGGATACTATTGTTAAGGTTAAATCATTTCTGGAGATTATTTTTGGATTGTCATAAAAATAATAACCCAGAGGTTGGGCGACAACCCGTCACGTCCGGTAAGGCTGCGAGACTTGAACCCACAACCAAAGGACGACAAGGGTCGATCACCTACCACTGACCTACGTGATGTCCTAGTTTATATAATGTATTTTTTTTAATATTCTGACAAATTAATTATAAATTCATTATTTTTGGAACCCTATACGATTAGGATAAATAGAATATTTTTGAATTATATTAACTTTTGAAGTGAAAGATGAGTTTTTGGTAGGAATTAGTTAAATAATGAAACTATAATTGTCAAGTGTATTCTTTCCACTTATTCTATGAACCAATTAATTCTTAATCTTTAGGGCAGGGATATCAAAACCAAAAATGAGTTATCCTAATACCTTCTGTTTTGTTGAACTAAAGATATTTTAAATCATCATAGATTGATGGCTTTGAAGCCCTCAATTTTACACTTGTTTGTGATTGATGACCTCAATCAATCCCTATATATATTTAATTTTTTCCTCCAATTATGTGTCTCTAATTTACACTAATGTTCTCTTAATCAAGATCATAATTTGTTGGTGACTTTTTTATTCCCTTTCCCCCTTATTAAGAATAAATTTTATTAACCCAATTTCTGATGTGGGTTTTCCACAATGGTATTTTTCTATTTTTAACCTTTTATTTTCGAAGAACAATTTCAAATTGTGAGGATGAAATTTATTGAAGGAGGGTAGAATGTAACACCCCAAGATTTCATAGTATGTTATCTCATTAAAATAATTCACTAGCTTGTGCTACACGCAACACCGAGTTTGAGCGCACTACAACTTACCAAACGAGCTGTTCAAAAACCAGTTATGAATAGTATTAACTGAATTTTAAATATTATATACTCTATATAATTTTAAAATCCATATTATGTGTTTCTTAGACATAATATAAGAACAAATTCATTTTTCTTCAGATAAAATAAGTACTTTTCAAAAAATGAAATTTTACAGCCTTTTAATGATGAACCCTTTTTAAAACCAATATTTTATAATTTTATATATTCAATTTAATGAAATTAAATTAATATTTAGAATTAGGACATAAAAATATAGTTTGGATAAATTTTTGGTACTTTTCTGATAACTTTCGTATTTTTATGAATAGTTAAAAATACTAAATTTTAATTGAAAACAACATTTTTATTTGAAATAATTGATAGTGTTAAATTAAGAATTTGAATGGTTTGTAAGTATAATTAGATTATATTTTTATCATTTAATACAATATAGGTCATTATAAGTAATTTCACATTTCAATTTGACATAAACACATGTCAATCTTTTGATAGTTTTTATTTTTTAAAACTCACTTTTTGGTTTTGACAACGGGAATTAATTTTAAATTAATTAATGCAACTTATATGTTTTGAATTTGGTAAAATAGAATTCATTTTTTTAATTCGGAATATCAAAATTAGCTTATGGTGAATTTTTTGAATTTTTCTGAAAACTTTCAATTTTTGATGAATAGTGAAAACACTACGTTATTGTTTAAAACTGACTTTTTATTTAAATAATTAGTTATTTTATTTTAATTTATTTTAGGTCAAAATAGATACATAATACCTATATACATTCAATTTAATTAATTGGAGTCATTTTATAATAAGTTTAGATATATAAAATTTTATTAAACTTTTTACCATCTTTTACCCACCTTCTAGGAGCATTTGCAAATTTGCATAAAATTAAATTTTACCACTTTTGTGAGTTTAATTTAAAAACTCTTAGAGCCATAGTTGACATCAGTAAGTAAAATGTGGTTCAATAATATGAAAATAATTTTTTTTGAATAGTAACTTTTGACTTTTATTTACCACGGTTAAAAGTAAATAAGGTAATTAAAGGTAAAAATGATATTATAATTACATAACACATGTTATAGTTGTATTGGATTGGTGTAATTCGACCAAAAAAACCTTAGGAATAAAATAGTATCCTTTTGGTCCACTTGGATTAGATTAGGATATTTATTATTATTTTATTTATAGATGATTTAAAAGTGTTAAATTCAAAGTTTAATAACTAAACCATTTTTAATATATGGTTATAAATAGGATAAATTAGACTATAAATATTCATTATAAATATGAAAATATTTCTACATCATTGTATTTTATTTATAATTTTTATACATTAAAATATTAAATTTATTTATGACATAATGATGATGCAGTAATTACCATATTAATGAAAGAATCAAATAAATGGTATTATAAATATTGAAATAAATTTAATTTCAAATTTTTGACGCCATCCACAAATTTTATAGGTTAATATGACATGTTAGGTTTTATTATAATTTTTTTTTTGAAGTGATAAGTTTGTTATGACTTTCACATAAAACAAATACCAAATAGTATCAAAATTGACATAAAATAATTTTTAAAACAAATACTATATTATTGGTTGATATAATATTCCAAAAAATATAAAGTTCGGCCAAAGGGCTTAAATAATATTATATGTGTCATTAATGAACCACTTGAGGTTCTCTTGGAAGTTTATATTATGTTTATTAGCCATATAGTATAAGAATACCAGAAGACACGGTAAAAATTAAACTATTTAACTAAGAGTTAAATATAAAAGATAAGGTTAAAATGGTAACCTAAACATGTCTAAAACCTATTGGTTGAGATTATTTTTACCCATAACCACAAAATTCTATAAATAAATTCATTTTAAGCCATTATAAACTGAATATGTTTGTATAATAAATTAATATTTTAATCTTTTTCTAAAGTGACTCTCACCCCTCTTATAAAAGAGAACTTCTCCATCTCTCCAAACCACACCTACAAATCAATTTGGCTTGGCCAAAACCTACCCAAATATCCTCCAAAATTACCTCACATCAACCTATAGTATTTATTTTGATCATAAATACAACCTATGGAGCCCTTTTGATCAACTCAAAGGGAAACAACCAAAGAAGAGGTAATAATTTCACCACCCTTTTTCAAGTTCTTTTCTTCTTCCACTTCCCCTTTCTTTGTTATTTCCATATCAAAATAATAAATCCAGTACCTACTAAATACTGTGATGTTATTATAAATATTGTACAACCATATTCATTATTCTATCCATCCTATAAAGGGATATTTCTCCCAACGATTTTTACTGTGATGTTATTATATGACTTTTAAATGATTTCATGAAAAAGGTATATTTTTCCAATGATTTTTACTGAATATTTTCAAATATATCAACATCCATTAATAGATATTGTTCTTGATCGAGGTTGATTTATTATGATACAAATATTCCATATTGTATTTAAGGTTTTGTGATATGTTTGACTTTAGATGTTTTATTTTTATACCATTGATGGTTTATGGATAAAGTATTTACATTTAATATGATAGTTTTAATACGAATGTTTATGTTATGTTTAAAACTTTTCATATGAGGAATGCATTGGACTTAGTAAGTGATAGGTGGAGCCCGCTATAGATCCTTGATGCATCAATAGGTCTCATGAGAAAAAATAGTGTCTTAGCATAAGGCCTTAACAAAATCTTATTTGTACTCTTGAAACAAGGCCTTGACTATGTGGTTATGAAGTCTAACATTATGCATTCCATCATTATGAAATTAGCTATTGATATTACATGTGATTGTTCGACTAGTAAAATATCCACATGAATAAGTAAATGACATTATTTTATTTATCTTTTCCATATTATGATGAAATTTAATTTTAAAAGGCTTTTGTTTTAGTTTTATACATTGCCTTAAATGTTTATGCTTATTTATGAAAGTTTCCGCTATATTGTTATCCTTACTGAGCATCTTAGCTCACCCATTTCAATGTTTTATTTTTCCTAGGATGCGAAAAAGTATATTATGAATGACCTGTAGGGATAATCTAAGGGATATAAATTTGTTTAATGGAGACAATGTTGTTTTTTTAATTTTATAATTTAATGTAACATTCATGTATGTAATCTATTTTCCAAGACTGCTAAACTGATCGGTCCTTCGGGACTTTATTCCTTGTAATCATGAAAATGTATTAAAATAATGCACCGACTCTGGGTAACTGGGGTTGGGGCATTAAATGATACCTATATTTTTCAAAAATATCTCAAAATGTTCTTTCTGATATTCCCAATCACTTCCAATGAAATAAGGAAGTATCACTAGATTCAAGAATATAATATATTAACTTACCATCATTGAAATTGATCTTTCCTTAGTATTGTTAAGGATTAGGGTACATGTTATATAAAATAATAATAATATAAAAGTAAAATATCTTGTTAAGGACAACCACTAATATTAGTAAAAAGATAATAAAGCTAGACTGAATATTCCTAAAAGTTAAATATTTTGACAGAATTTGTTGGTATCTAGAAAAGGAATAAAAGAGATAAAAAATAATTAATAATGTTTTGTTTTGATACCAATTGTTAGGTCATAAAGGTAATGAAATATAGTCTAGAGTTTGGGTTAATAGGCCTTTAATAAAATAATATCAAACTAATTAAAATTTAGAAATAAAGTAATAGAAAATAATGATGATAGAGAACACCAAAAATTTATAGTGGTTTAATCTAATTGTCCAAGTCCACTCTTCACACTCCAACCGGTGGAGTATGAAGCCCACTATGAAAGAGATAAAATTTTATAATGGGAGTAATATAAAACCATACTTTTACAACGAGATGAATCCCAACTACAAACTTTGTAAGGAGAATCCCCAAAACTAACCACATAGCCTTTTGTAGGAGAAAACGGATCCCACAATTTTATATAAGAAGTAGCCCCAACCTAAGTGTACTGATTTTTTGTTAGGTGATCATAACCAACCGAATACCTTTTATTATAAGTACAACTTATCTGAGAAAATATTTAATTATATACCTCTACCCAGACTTAAATGATAGAAGAAACATTACTACTATATAGAAGCATAAAGATTACTATTGATGAAATAGTTGATATAGGCCCATTTAAAAAATTTAGATAGCGCACTCCATGATTTCCCGAAAAGATACATATCAAATATCCAAGGTGAACAAAGTAAAATAAATCAGTTCCTCTTATGAGAGTTCATCACAAAGGATGTAACCAATTGATCATAAGATCACTTGAAGATTCATAGAGTATGAGCATTTTATATTTCTCTGAGTCAAATGTGCATATTCTTTATGTGTAATAATACCATTACTTTCATCCTTTGAGTTCCTTATATAGAAAACAAATTGGGAAACACACTTGAGTAAAATTTTAGAATAATTTAAACTGATAAAAATCAATTCAACCAAAAATCCCATGAAGCTAAAATATATTTCAATAATATCAAATAAATTCAAACATATTTAAATATATCATTTTAAAAAATTAAAATGATTCAAACAAATTAAATAAACAATTGAAACAAAATCTATAATACTCATTCAATGAATTTACAAGCATATTGAATGTGAATAAAAACTTCAAAATACTTCATGAATTAATGTATAAAAAAATAAAAAAATATTTATAATAAATTTAATACATTTAAAATAATTTGAAAATATTTAAAAATATTAATAAATAATTCATGAATAATTAAAACAAAGAATATAAGTAATAATAAATATTTTTCAAACTATTCAATACAAGCACAATATGTTTCTAAGAGCATTAATAATAAAATAAAATAATATTTAAAACATGTTTAAAACATTTCAAAAAATAATCACATAGACAGAAATGATTAAATTAAATTATTTTAGAAAAAATAATAAAATTAAAATAATGATTATAAAAACGTAGAAAATAAAAAATTAAAAATTTTAAAAATATCCCATAATCAATTTTTAAAATAAAATAAAATTAAACATTGGAATGATGGTAGAAAACGGAAGAAACTGGTGGTTACATATTTTTAAAATTGATGGTCACAAATTTTTATAACTATCAATATTAGAATGACAGTAGTAAAAATGTATAATTTGTAGTAGCATAAGTTTTCTATCGTGTGAAGGCATTGTGCTTTTACTGCTGGTGAGGGAGGTCACTGCTACTATTAGGAAATAGAGGCATGATTCTACTACCGTCATGAAGAGAAACTACTGCTCGTGAAAGAAAAATATGTGATACCATTGAGTGGAGGAAAAGGATCCACCACCTATAGAACAAAGGGGGATAACATACTACCATTGAGATGATCCAACTCTTCTGTGATAATTCAAAATAGGAAATAACTACCAGTAGAAGGCCTTGCTACCATTGGGATAAATTGTGCATCTACTATCAGATGCTACCATCGAGAGGAAAGAGGATATTATTCCATTCATGGAGGTATATTTGAACACTGATGGAAGCCAAAAACTTGAACTAATGGTAGAATTTTTTTTAAACTAACAGAAGAATAAATTTAAAACTAACAGAAGCATAAATGTTTAACTAAAAGAATATGAAATTTTGATCTAATGAAAGCAAAAATTTTGAACTAATTGAAGTATATATTTTGAACTGATGGATCAATTAAAACATTAACACATTATTTTTTCACCAAATAACACATGATAAATATAAGTGATATAAATTTAATATAAAATATTAGAACACTTATAACAAATTATATGAGGCATAACATGTGATGCATATATTAAAGAAATTAAAAACATGCTACACATATGAAAATAAATATGAGGTAAAAGTTATAAAACAAAACATAAACAAAACAAAGCACATGTGCATGCACAAAAAAATGGTACATTGGATCATATTTAGAAATAAAAGAATTTGATTTATGAATGTTTGATTCCAAAAAATCAAAAATTTCCCAAATACCATCATCATAAGTTTTTATGGAAATAACAACTCATTTTCTCATCTTTGATCAATTCTAGGTAATTTGTTACTTAAATAAAAATGTGAATGTGAAATGGAAAATTTAATTATATTGATCAACTCATTATGATCTCTATGAAATAAAAACATAATTAAAAATTTAATCTAAAATCACCTCAATATGATTTCTTCAGAAAAACTGATATCATATAGTCTTCCCACTCACTTATAAACAAGTCTACTTCTTCTAAATATATAGACAATAATAAATCCTCATAGTACATAAAAAAGACATAAAAAATGATTAATAAATATTTTAAACGAATGTTTAATTACCTTTCAAAATTCCTCTTTAGGGATGATAGTTTGTTGATGGAATATGATATCTTTCGTAAATTTACAATTGTAATATCCAAAATTATTATCATTATTTTGTTTTGGATAGTTAAAAACATTAATAAAAGTAAGTTATTTGTTTTTATATTGAAATATTATTATATATACTATAATTTTTTATCCATATGTAGAAATATATAGGCTTATGGTGTTTAGTCACCAAACTCATACCATGATTTTGTTGATATTTAAATATCCATATATCATAAAAATTCCCCATTTAAACATAATATAAAATATATAATTTGATGTTTATCGATAAAATGTTGACTGTAGTATATTTTAAATTCACAACAGAAATTGTGCGTTGTTGATTTATTGGAAGTACATGATTTGGATTGTAAAACTAAACCTTTAGAGTACCCAAATTGACTATAATGAGAATCCAATACTCCCTAAAAAACAAAAAGGAACAAGTAATGAAAAAAAAATTCATATGATCATATTGTATAGTTTTACCATTTCATTATAGGCATCATGAAGATCTATCCATATATTTATTTATATTAAAAAATTACATCTAGTTTATTTTTTTTAATTTATTCATTATTCAATTGGTTTTTCCATATGAATGACAATAGGATTAATGTGTCTAAAATTTTTTCTATAGGGTTTCCCTTTATATAGTAGTTATATATATAATAGAAGAAAGTATGAATTGTTATTAACTATAATTAACATAATAGACCAATTGTTGGACAAACAAATTATGAAAATGCACTTCATTTATAAATTCACAATTGATATTACCAAACATCCATGATTTATAATCTCATTTATACTATGATGACCAATAACATCTGTAATGACCACTATATACATTTATTCTTCATATTAAATGTACGTCATATTTCAAGATTTAAATATTTTTCCAAAATAACTTGTAATGTTAATAAATGTAGTAGTAAAATTGGTGGGGTAAAGGTACTATTAGAAGGACCTTTTGATTTCTTGGTTGATCCACTAGATTGTTTTGATATGGACTCTTTCCCCCTTATATTTATCCATCTATAACATCATACCTCATTTCGTACCTTTTTCCAAAATTGTTAAAGTATTTTTGTTTGGAAGAAAATTATTACATACATACCTCATTACCATCTTGTAACATTATAAGATTAAATAACCATGCTATAAAAGTTCCAATAGCATGTTTGACCATGGTAACATCTAAATCATTAAGGGGAATAGGAATATCAATTCTTGTCTCATGAGCTACTTGAATCTCCACACTCATGTGATATTTTGGGAGTTGTTTACTATGTATAATATCTATTTGGATATTATAAAATGTACCCCTCAAAACAAGGAAATGAGTGGGTGTTGATAGATATAAATAACAGTCACTTTCACATTCTAGATTTTTAGCATTAAAAATTTATTAGTAGATGTTTACTTTAAATTTATAAAAAAAATATTATGACAAAATAAATTACCTTGGGTAAGGAAATAGGTTGAGGGGAATAGCCAGCCTCAAAGATAGTGGGGTCTGGGACATCAGGTAGTGGTTGTAGTTTTATTGTCTGTTCTCTTTAACCCATTTTCATATACTGGTCCATCAAACCAGACTTGAAAATAATTTCTAGAGAATTTATTTTTACCTACATGTATTTAATTTTCACATATACATCTCTCAGTGACTTTGATTTCTCAAAATATACTGGAGGTTACACTCTAAAACCTATAACTCTAACAAAGATATATTATTTTGGCTGCTTCAAAGCTACTATAAGTAGTCATTATTCTAGTATAAATGCTAATAGTTATTATGTCTAAACTATTTAAAAAATAAAAATAGAAGTAGATATTTTTATGTAATGTAGTCATAAAGCATAAAAAATAACTATTATGTTATATTTACACATGATTACCATATGTGTTTTCTTTTGTCATATACTATTTTTCTATATTAATTTACACAAGACTATTTCAATAGCACATGATATGAGATAGATGTGTCTTTGGATTTTGATTCATCAATATGCATATAAAAAAATTAACACAATTATGTTGTTATTTCATGACACATAAAAGTAACACTATAGATTTATAATACACATCATTTTTTAAGTGAAGAATATGCCATCCTTACTTTTTGGTAGGGGTATGTTGGTCTAGATGCATGCTATTTATTTTCATCACACTTTTATTATTTCATAAATTATTCATTTTTAATATAAGTGAATACTATAAATAATTTCAAATAAAATATTACCAATTATAATTCACCTGAAATGATACTTCCTCAAATTGAGCAATAAAGGAATCCTATGTTTCCTATTTTATCATTTGTACATATATAGCTGGTGGGTGGGGTTTTACTTTCACCTCATCATCCATGAGATATTTATTCTTTAGAAGTGTATGAAAGTCTTTATAATCCTTTCTAGAAATCATTAATTTGAATTTGTTAGGACAATCATCTAAATTAAATGTACCCTATAGGGAATAAATAAAATTCAATCAATATTTCATTATATTATTTTTCATTGAAACATAAAAAGTTTATCATAAATTTTCCCTAACATCTTTGTAGATGATTTTATTCAATGAGGGTAGAACTTTGTGTCATGTATCTATATTAATCGCCACATGCATTCGAGTTGATAAACCAATGTAATTAATTGAAATTGAATTGTTGGTTTCAACAGGTTGTCCTCATTTATTCCACCCAATCTCAAATTTTATACCTTTTCCTCTTTCTTAATAACTCTTGTTAACATGATGGTGATATGATGCTCATGTTTTTCTCATCCGTATACTATTGACCTCCTAAATATTCCTTAGTTTCAATATCAATGGTGTCTTGTTCCTTGATATTTCTAGCATCAGCAAGTGGGGAATCCATTATGTGTATTATTATTTAAGCATTTAATTTATATTAAATAAATGCGGTAGAGAACACATAATATTATGTGAAAAATAATAATATATTAAGAAAACATTAACCTTTACATTAAGAAATATTTTTATTCTTCAAATACTGAAGAGATTTGACTCCTCTATCGAGTATCCAAATCTACTCCTTGTGGTCCCCGGTGATGTACATGATATTTTTTATACTGGGACCACCATGAAATGCTTGTGATGTATCAATGAAAGTGTCATCATAAATTAAATTTTTATGCGACCCTAAAATTGTTTTAGTCACAAATTGAATAATTAACCAATTTTTGTTTATAGGATCTAGGTTATAAAATATTTCCATTACCTGTTATTACATTGTGAACGGTTCATCCTTGTACCCTTCTACACAAAAATTCTACTTCATGAAGCGAAATTCATTAACTTTAACTGCCCATTTATTATCAACCCATTTAAAAAAATAAGTATCACTTGAAATGTTCTATAATCCAACTTGTATATTTGTTCAATGATGCCAAAGTATTACATATTAACATAAATTATATTTCTATCCTTAGTACCATATACATGTATACCTTCCACTACAAGAATAATTCCACTATTTTACATCATATAGTATTCATCATGTTACTTTTTATAGAACATATAGCCATAAATAACATAACCATCATAATATAATATATATAAATTTGGTCCTCGGGATAAATACTAATGTCATTTGGTAATCTAATTCAAATTTGAAGATAACTCCTTAAAAATATAACCTTGAAACTATCTTATAAATTGTTCATTGTATTCATTTGATATCCATATTTCAACCCTTGAAGGATTCAAATGACTAAAAATTACTTTATGGGATTAAAAATATGCGGTAACCTCTATAAAATTATATAAAATTTAAAGGTGAGATTACTCCTTATAAATAATAGTAACAAAATATATTCTATAAATCCCTTTGCCTATAATTCATCCGCTGTGAGGAAATTTTGGAAGACTAATGCTATCAACATCTGACAGGTACTTAGTATAGAATTTAATATATTCTTCAACAATAAATTACTCTACAATACAAAATTTTAATTAAATTCTATTTTTGACATTGTTGACACTACTTAGGTATACAAAAATACTATGAAAATATCCCTAGATATTTCAAAATCCCAAGACAAGGTTTGAAGAATTAAAAGAAAAACCAAAGTCTCGAAAGACCTACACGGAAGACCTGGGCAGTAGACCTACATGGTAGACCTACGCGGAATACCTGCATGGTAGTATAATTTTTGTACCCCTATGCGGTAGACCTGCATGGAATACCTGTATGACAGTATACTTTCTACACCCCTATGTGGAGGACCTGTGTGGAGGAACTATGCATAGGACCTGCGCGAAAAACTTCCCTTCGACCAAGACCCCTCCATACTGATAAATAGAACCTTTGGCCTCTCAATTTCTAGGATTGAAAATTTTGAAGGACTTTCTGATGCTACCATTGCATAGCTCCTTCACCTAGATCCCTCCAATTTTCTTAGGTAGCTTTCTAAAAACAAGATTGAATAGATAATTAGATGGGATAAGAATGTTTAGAAAGTATTTCACAATTTGAAGCTCATCTAGGCTTGGTTCCCCTATGTGAAGCACTTTTTAGTCATCATAAAGGCCTAAATGGAACACCTGCGTGGTACAACTACACGACTTATATACGCGGGGTACCTACGCGACATACCTACGTGGGGTACCTATGAAGCAGAGTTGTGTATAAGGCCTACATATCTGCTTACGAACCCTCTTTAAGACATTTCATGGTAGGGTATCTCATTCCTTGGTTACCTTATCTGAAAGGGACTAAGTTAATGCCTCTACCAACACCTCCTAACTTATCAAACCTTTGGTAAAGGCACATCAGCATGTCTCCTATTTGGGTTTGTATATCTATAGTCAGAGGTTTCCCACATTTGTTTTATAAAGGGGTTAGGATTCATGAAGTTTCTATGGGTTTGTATATCCGCAGTCACATGGACCTTTCTTCCAGGAATAGTGTTGGGGAGTTCTCATTTTGTAGGATTAGGGTTTGGGTTCTGTCCTCCCCTTTTCATCTCTATGACCTAGAACCTCCGTTCTCTTGTAGGGAAGGTGCGGTTCATGTTTTATTTTCTATGCAAGAAAAAGAAAAATCTCCCTCCCCTACCAGGATCAATTTTAGGGAATCCATCCTGGTGTAAGCCCCTAAACTTTCAAGTACGAGGTTGAAGTCTTTATCCTATCTACTTCCTTCACCTTCACTCATTTATTACATTATAACCTTGTCCAATGTAAAGTGAATAGAGGGAAGGATCTTCGCCTCGCCCTCTTCCCAGGTCTCCTCACCCTCATCCACCGTCTCCGCCATAGGAGTTCCCTATTCCACTAGCGGAGAAGGAAAATTATTGGTGCCTTTGTTGAATATTTGACATCCTCTTATTTCTCACGCATAGCATGACTCATGTGGGCTTAGATATTTGTCTTGATTACAACATGTGCACACAAACCTGAACTATGAGAACTCTGATTCCTGTTCAAACTCGGATACATAGGAAGCCTTCTTAGGGACCAAGCTCATTGGATATACTCTTCAGGAATCCAACCCTAATTACCTTAATCTAGGCATATTCCTTAGGAGTAACCCCCAAATTAAACCCCCCAGATCACCAAGGAATTATTTTCAGGAAGTAAGTCCAAACTCATTTCTCTCAAAAGACTATACTCTCCTATGAGACTTATCGAACTACGTGGGATTTGATTCCCCTAAAAATGGGATACATAGGAAACCTCCTTGAGGTTCAAACCCAACACTTCAAATCAACTCTATTCTCCTGGGTCCATATTCTCAATAGGGTCTAAATCATACTTGGAAACCCATATTCTTTCCATACCTTGGGTTGCTTCAGAATAAGTCACACACCAAACTTTAACTAAGTACCTTTCACTTAGATGTCCTTTCCATATGAAATTAAACTATACGATTAGGTCCTTATCACATGAACTTAAAAGGTATGATGTGTACCATTAATCGGAACCAAACAATGAGGGTTCAGATACCTTTCACAAGGATATGTAGGTAGCCCATTTTATGGGTATGATCCCGATATAAAAACAAACCTTCATCTCCTAGGATGACTATAAATTCCAGAGTTCCCCACTGAGTGGCTTAAAAACTAGTATCATCATAACGATGATTAAAATAATATCTATATAGTATATGATAGGATACCATTGATGGAGAACCTTGAATACAAATGGATATCTCCATTAATGAAGAACCTCGAATAGATACAGATGATTATAAATTTCATACATGTCAATAAATGATTAGAAATTCTAAGGGAAAATTATGTTATACTTGGTGAATTAATAAGGATTCATGAAAATATCTTAAATTTTTAAAGAGAGTCCTAGAGTAGACAATAATTCCCCCCAAAAGGGTCTGATGAGTTCGACCTCCCATCCTCTCGACCAATGCATGTTATTAAGTATCATAAAGTTCAAACTTAACGAATGACTAACTTTAGAAAGTAGATCCCTTTTGGATAAATAACTATTGGATGTTTCTGGTTCCTGGAATAAATCTAATGGAAACTGCATAGAAGCAGCGATTCTTAAACTAGAAAACACGTTTCAAGGAACTACGAAACAAAAAATGGTGAACCTGATGTGAATATTTAACCAAGTTGATAATGTTACCCACATTTCCGGACTTATCAATTGATAAAGGAACGCCAGAAAAAGGAATCAATCATGCATGTATCCATCTAAAGGATGTTTCTTTAATGGAGTTTGTTGTTGTTCTTAGTTTTTTTCTCAGAACTCCCTTCACTCCAAAATGGCTTCCTTCAAGTTTTCACCCGTGAATGCCTTGGCCGCTGCTCAAGCTGGATTATCATCTGCCAGAAGGAAATCATCACCCACTCAACATCTTCAATGCTTGGTCTCTAATGTGCTGGTAAGGGAGTACCATCAGCACAGTACTATCCTAACCTTGGAGTCTTCTCGACAGGCTCTACAGGTTAATAAAAACCATCGATCTTATGGTTAACGACGATTGGTGGTCAAGAATCAGATGATTCCAACCACTATATTCAACCGTTTTGGGTCCTTATCCCTGGAGCGCAACAACTATTCCCTCTTGTACTATAGGTAGGTGGATCAAGAGGCCAATCAGGGCCTCAATTCAAAGTTGTAGGGGTCCTTTGTGAGGACTCCCTGTAACGACCCGAAGTTTCATTAATGGAAAATCCCTCTTGATCCAGTTAAATGTTTCTTTATGAAAAATGTTTTTATAAGATATAAAATTTTTAGTTTTACTTTAAGATTTGTGACCGTTACTTTTATAGCCGTTGAACAGTGATCATCTGGGTAGTTTAAATATAAGGCTTTAACGAACCAATTTTCTACTCAGACAAAGGAAGCGATGGCCTCATCCAGTAGAATTGCCCCTTACGAAGCCCATTTGTCGGAGCTTGGAAAGGAGGTGGCGTCTTTGGGCTTTTCCCTTGACCAAGCCCAAGCTGAGCTTCATCAAGTCAAGCTCGAACGTGATCGTCTACGGGAAAAATGGAAGTTGATAGAGATTACCACTCGAGCGATGTTATCCGAGCAACCCCAAGAGTCTGTCACCATCGCACACCTTACCCTTTGGTCTTATGCGGCTATTTTAAGGGGTTATTTAACAAATAAGTAGCACCATGTTCATGTACATTATTTTTGTATATAATAATGAATATAATTTCTAGTCATTTTTGATACATTGTAATTAGTTTTTAAAGTACAAATGGTGTTTTTAGTTATTATTTAATTAAGAATTATATTTTATTAAATTAAAGGATTTTTGAATTAAATAATATTTTAATAAAATATTATTATTAATATTAAGTTAATTTTTAAATATAAATTATCTTATAAGTTTATGAATGCAATTAAATTTTTTATTAAGGTTTGAAAGCCATTTCTGTCAAAACCCGTGAATTTTTTATAAATGTCGGTTTTTATATTAAAAGTAAAAATTCACATATTTAGAAAATTATTTAGATAAAATAAATATTATTTTTTGAATCAGGACGTCAAAATTATCCAACGGTGAATTTTTCATAATTTTCTGAGACAGTCAAATTTTTGGGTAAAAATTAAATACCATTTAAATATATAATGTGTTTTATGACATCATAATGACCCAATGGTGATGTAATAAAATACCATAATCCTTATGTTCGGACAATATGTGTTTTATAATTAAAATAATGAGGTTTTGGGTTTGTTTGACTCACTTTTCAAAGCATTAATGGATCCCTCAAGACTTATTCAACACTTTGCCTTTTTAAATTAATTTCCATGGGAGTGTGACTCAACTCCACATAAGCAACCCTAATTTTTTAATAAGTTCGGACCTTGGCCTTGTAAAATATTGTTTTCCTCTTTCCTTTTCCAGAAACCATGGGCAAATACCATGGGATGGTTTGTGGTTTTGATTATTTTAATATAAGGGGTCCCAAACCTAAATAATAAAGAATTCTCTCACCTTTCCTATATAAACCCACCCAAGCTCCCACTTCCTCCTCACTCAAAGCCCTTGAAGTTCGTCCAACCTCTGCCCTACTCTCTCTATAATCCTCTCAAGGTGCCCCAAGCTCCCAAGAAGCCTCTCACAAGCCTCTCTCTAGCCTTTGGAAGCACACTTCCAAGTAAGGGGTTTTCTTCCTTTCTCATTTTTTTGTCAATTTCCTTTAAGTTGTATTTCCCTTTTTATTTCAATTATGAATGTTGGGGTATGGTTTCTCACCTCCCCCATACTGCCCTCTTATTGTTTTAATGATGGGAGAACCCTTTCTCTCTCATTAAATGCCTCCCATGTACACCCGTTACTATGCCGAAATTCCGAAAGGAACTTCTCTCTCTTCTTTTACATTCAAGCAATACTTTTGTATCATGAATCTAAATTCCTTTTCTATTCTTGGGACATGTATATATATGATCTCCTTACTGTACATTACATGTAAATATGATGAGTAACCCCTTTCTCTCTCATCAACCTTTTTTATGAATTCTTATGTCACGCCGTTACGTTGCCGAAATCGCACCGATTTTCTAAGCCAATGTCTTTGTGTAGTGAATACCATGCCCATTTCTCCATCAAGGGTATTCACCTTTATGCACATTTACATATTGATTATAAAGTTTCATGTATGAATTCCACTTTCCTTTATCGTGGAAGAAATGATTATGTTTTATGAATCCATGTTTTATGATCCATGTGGCACACTTATGCATGAAATGAAATGTTTAAGAAGGGTGCGCCCTTTATAGCGCTCCAATGCATTGGGTAAAGTATAGTATCATGATACGTCATGTGCAATGAGTTTTGACTCATGCTAATTCAAGTGCAACGAGGGTTTACTCGTGCATCAAGTGCAATGAGGGTTTACTCATGCTCCATGTGCAATGAGCCTTGGCTCATGCTAATTCAATGTTAAGTGTTGTTGCCACATTTCCATGTTATGATTATCATGCTTTATCATGCCTTTATGTTCATGTATCTCTTATGATCTATTGATATGCCTATTGCCTAACATGTATTGTACTCCTCATGTTATTCATTGTGTACTCCCTTACTGGGCTTTATAGCTCACCCTTTTTTTATGCATGTCCTCAGGTTATCCCATGCAATGCTAAGTACGAAGGAATGTAGTGGTCATGTAAAGGAAGTTTTCAATAAGGATGTTGTATTTCAAGTTTAAAGTTTTTATGTAATGATCCTAAGCCCCAAAGACACTAAACCTCTCGATCTTCTTTGTTGTATCAAGTGAAGTTTTATGTAATAAAGCATGTTTAAGTTGTAATAAAAAGCAGGGTTGTCATAGTTGGTATCAGAGGATAGGTTTAGTTATTTTTGGGATTAGGAAACCCTAGTAAAGCCTTATATACAAGACTAAGAATAATAAAAACATCCCTAAGTTTTGGTAAATACTAAGTAAGTGTTTTATCAAACAAATACATCCCTGTCTGGATACGAGAAGGTAGAGGCGGCTCTGGCACAGATGTATCCTAGGGGTAAAACCCGAAAACACCGCTTTCAGCTAGACTCGAACGGGAAATGGTGCACGACAACGGGCCTTGCTGCACTCTTGGTTACGACACTCCCGGGGGATATGTTTTGATAAATTCACAATCTTAGTATGAACCCTTATTAAGGGAAAAATGCCCCTAAGAATATATGTTAGAAGGAAGATCATGAAAAGTCTGGATTGAATCCTATAGACTCATGAGTTAAAGAGATTAAAGTTTATTTATAAGTCATCAACTTTTGTATTTGGATTACCCTTTATGTGTTACCCCTAACTTTCCTTTTATTCCAGATAATGGCCGGTAATAGGAGAACTCGGGCTAACAACCGTTGTGAAGATCAGTGTGATGATTGTACTTATGAGATGCCCAATCCAATGGGAGCGGGAATCGCGAACTTTGTCACGCTTCTCTCTCAGCTAACTCAAGTTTTGAATAGAAACACTGGTCAAGAGGAACGTTCAACCCCCCCTAAGAAAGAACAAGTCGCTATTGAAAGCTTCATGAGACAAAGGCCTCCTACTTTTAGTGGATCATCCGATCCCACGATTGCTGAACAATGGATCAACTCCATTGAAAAGATATTCTCCGTCCTCCAATGCTCTGAAAAAGAGAAGGTTCTCCTGGTGGCTTATCGTATGGAGGGTGAAGCTGATCAATGGTGGAAGTTGATCAAAAATACGAAGCCTGAGGAGGAGATCGAGGCTTTGGAATGGAAGGTATTCCGGAAGATGTTTTTCGATAAATATTTTCCACGCACCCTCCGTCTTATGATGGAAAGGGACTTCCTTTCCCACAAGCAGAAAGATGAGGAATCTGTGGGAGCGTACGAGGCAAACTTCACAAGGCTTGCATGATACGCTTCCGGCTTTGTCATTACCCCCGAATGCAAGGTTGACCGCTTCTTTGGTGGGCTGAAGCCTAGCTTGCGGAAAGCATTAGCGATCCGTGACTTCGACAACTATGAGGAAATTGTCCGATGTGCCCTCAAGGTTGAAATGGAGATTGGAGAATCACAGGGGCATCATGGGGACAAGAAGCGGAAGGTGGACTTCAATGCTGGTGGTCCGATGGATAAATCCAACGGCGCTAAGAAATTCCATCACCCCACTTTCCAAAAGTGTGGAAAAAAGCACCCTGGAAATTGCCTTAGGGGGACAAGAAAATGCTTCAAGTGTGGAAGAGAAGGGCACCTAGCTGTTAACTGTCAGCAAGAAGGACCCGCGACTGCGACAGAGGGGAGGAACGCTCCGTTCAAACCTCAACGCGTTGTTCAATGCTTCAAATGCAAAGAACCGGGTCATTTTGCGAATCAGTGCCCTAATCCAAGGGTTATCGGAGGTAATCAACAACCTCCAAGACAGCAAGGAAGAGCTTTTGCCATAACTTCTGCCGAAGTGAACCCCGACAATGAAGTGGTGATAGGTACGCTAGTTATTCATTCAAGAATAGTGAACATACTTTTTGATTCAGGTTCTACGCATTCTTTTATATCTCAAAAGTTTAGTAGAACAATCCCTGCACCACCACAAATCATGGAAGTAAAGATGTCGGTGAGTACGGCAAATGGGGAAATCATTGCATCCCATGAGTATAAGTCCTCCCCTATTATAATCTGTGGATTGAATTTCCCGGCGAACCTCGTCATACTCCCTTTGGTGGAATTTGATGCAATTCTTGGCATGGATTGGCTTTCCTTATATAGAGCCAACATAAATTGTCGGGAGAGGGAAATCACACTCCATATGGAGAATCGACCCCCGATTCTTTACAAGTGTCAGGAGGAAGATGAATCTCCTTTAGCTCCATCATCTCAAGCATGGATATTACTGACTTATGAGCACGCATATCTGGCTCAGATGATTGAGTCCAAGGAAGAAACCACCCTTGAAGAAATGCCTATTGTGAGGGAATTCACTGAAGTATTTCCCGAGGAACTTCCTGGTCTTCCTCCAAGAAGAGATGTTGAGTTCTCAATTGAACTTATACCTGGGGCGCTACCAATATCCAAGACTCCATATAGAATGGCTGTGGTTGAGCTTGAAGAACTGAAGAAACAACTACAGGAGAATCTGGATAAAGGGTTTATACGCCCAAGTGCATCACCATGGGGTGCACCAGTCCTCTTCGTCAAGAAGAAGGATGGGTCAATGCGGCTTTGCATCGATTATCGTGAACTTAACAAAATCACGATAAAGAACAAGTATCCTCTCCCAAGAATCGATGACTTGTTTGATCAGCTGCGTGGAGCACAATACTTCTCCAAGGTCGACTTGCGGTCGGGATATTATCAAGTAAGGGTGAAGAAGGAAGATATCCCCAAGACTGCTTTTCGTACAAGGTACGGGCACTATGAATTCATAGTATTGCCTTTTGGACTCACCAATGCTCCAGCAATATTCATGGACTTGATGAATAGAGTCTTTAGAGATTACCTAGATAAATTTGTGGTAGTCTTTATAGATGATATTCTAATATACTCCAAAACCAAGGAGGACCATGAGGAGCATTTAAAAACTGTACTGGAGACTTTGCGCAAGGAGAAGCTCTATGCCAAGTACAACAAGTGTGAGTTCTGGTTGAAGGAGGTCTCATTCTTGGGCCATATCATCACAAGAAATGGGATATCTGTGGACCCCTCCATAACAGATTCAATTGAGGGATGGCCGAGGCCAACATCGGTAACTGATATCCGTAGCTTCTTGGGGTTAGCTGGATATTATCGAAGATTTGTGAGAAACTTCTCATGATTGTCCAACCCTCTTACCAAGCTAACTCGAAATGGAGTAAAGTTTTCTTGGAGTGATGAATGCGAAGAAAGCTTCAAGGAGTTGAAAAGGAGGCTTATCACTGCACCTGTGCTCACTTTACCCACAAGTGGGGAGCTTTTTGTGGTATTCAGTGATGCTTCGAAGAAGGTCTTAGGATGTGTGCTGATGCAGAATGATAAAGTGATATCCTATGCCTCAAGACAGTTGAAAATCCATGAGCGAAACTATCCAACACATGATCTGGAGTTGGCGGCGGTGATCTTTGCCTTGAAAATCTGGCGGCATTATCTCTATGGAGAGAAATGTGAGATATATACTGACCACAAGAGTCTTAAATATATATTCACACAGAAAGAGATTAATATGCGCCAGAGAAGATGGATAGAGCTCATAAAGGACTATGACTGTTCAATACATTACCACCCTGGGAAGGCGAACAAGGTGGCGGATGCCCTAAGTAGAAAGGATCTAGTAATTCTATCAATGATGAGAATTGAGAAGGATCCAATCTTCTTAGACTTGATGAAGATGGACGTGGGAATCATAAAGAAGGGAACATCATAAATCCTTTCACAAATGATTGATCAACCATCTCTTTTGGAAAGGTTAAAGGATGCTCAAAAGGATGATGCGAGAATCCAAGAAAAAGTGGAAGCTATCAAAAAGGGAAAATCCTCAGAGTTTAATGTTAATGAAGAAGGAATTGTGCGGTTTGGGAAAAGACTATGTGTCCCATCAAGTTCGGAGCTGAAGAAGGAACTTTTGGATGATGCACATAGTTCAAATTTCTCTATTCACCCATGGAGCACAAAGATGTATCGAGATCTCCGAGAAAACTTTTGGTGGGATAATATGAAGAAGGAGATCGCCGAATATACATCAAAGTGCCTGGTGTGTCAGCAAGTGAAGGCAGAGAGGCAGAAGTCTAAGGGGATGATGCAACCATTGCCCATACCAGAATGGAAATGGGAGAACATCACCATGGACTTCGTCACTGGACTTCCAAGGACATCCAAAACAAACAATGCAATCTGGGTTATTGTGGATCGTCTTACAAAGACTGCACACTTCATTGCTATTCGAGAGGATTTCTCTTTGGATCAACTGGCACAGATATATATTAGGGAAGTGGTACGGTTGCATGGAGTACCACTATCTATTGTGTCTGACCGAGATCCAAGATTTACCTCTAAGTTTTGGAAGAGTCTTCAACATGCTCTGAATACTGAACTGAACTTCAGTACGGCCTATCATCCTCAAACTGATGGCCAATCCGAGCGGACTATCCAAACACTTGAGGATATGTTGAGAGAGTGCTCAATGGACTTTAAAGGTGTATGGGATCAACATCTTCCTCTATTTGAGTTCTCTTATAATAATAGTTTCCACTCAAGCATCCAAATGGCACCATATGAAGCCCTGTATGGGAAAAGGTGTAGAACACCGGCATGTTGGGATGAGTTCGGTGAACGTAAGCTGCTTGGACCAGAAATGGTTGAAGAAATGGTGGAGAAGGTGAAAACCATTCAGCAGCATATCAAGGCAGCCCAAAGTCGACAGAAGAGTTATGCAGATAATCGTCGACGAGACCTTGAGTTTAAAGTCGAAGACATGGTGTTTTTACGCATATCTCCGTGGAATAAGGTCATGAGGTTTGGAAAGAAAGGGAAGTTAAGTCCAAGGTACATCGGCCCCTTCGAGATTCTTGATCGTGTTAGGGTTGTGGCCTATCGACTAGAACTTCCACCTACTATGGCCAAGGTGCATGATGTCTTCCATGTATCCCTCTTAAAGAAGTACATACCAGACCCTTCACATGTACTCTCTTCTGAGGTGGTACAATTAGAAGACGATGTTTCTTATGAGGAGCAACCAGTAAAGATCTTGGATCGTAGAGAAAAAGTTCTACGAAATAAGACAATGCCCCTCGTCAAGGTGTTGTGGAGAAACCACAAGTTTGAAGAAGCAACTTGGGAGTCGGAGGATATGATGAAGCTAAGTTACCCACATTTGTTTTAGTGTGGGAAAAAGGAAAATTTCGAGGGCGAAATTTCTTAAGGGGGGAATGTTGTAACGACCCGAAGTTTCATTAATGGAAAATCCCTCTTGATCCAGTTAAATGTTTCTTTATGAAAAATGTTTTTATAAGATATCAACTTTTTAGTTTTACTTTAAGATTTGTGACCGTTACTTTTATAACCGTTGAACAGTGATCATCTGGGTAGTTTAAATATAAGGCTTTAACGAACCAATTTTCTACTCAGACAAAGGAAGCGATGGCCTCATCCAGTAGAATTGCCCCTTACGAAGCCCATTTGTCGGAGCTCGTAAAGGAGGTGGCGTCTTTGGGCTTTGCCCTTGACCAATCCCAAGCTGAGCTTCATCAAGTCAAGCTCGAACGTGATCGTCTACGGGAAAAATGGAAGTTGATAGAGATTACCACTCGAGCGATGTTATCCGAGCAACCCCAAGAGTCTGTCACCATCGCACACCTTACCCTTAGGTCTTATGCGGCTATTTTAAGGGGTTATGTAACAAATAAGTAGCACCACGTTCATGTACATTATTTTTGTATATAATAATGAAAATAATTTCTAGTCATTTTTGATACATTGTAATTAGTTTTTAAAGTACAAATGGTGTTTTTAGTTATTATTTAATTAAGAATTATATTTTATTAAATTAAAGGATTTTTGAATTAAATAATATTTTAATAAAATATTATTATTAATATTAAGTTAATTTTTAAATACAAATGATCTTATAAGTTTATGAATGCAATTAAATTTTTTATTAAGGTTTGAAAGCCATTTCTGTCAAAACCCGTGAATTTTTTTATAAATGTCGGTTTTTATATTAAAAGTAAAAATTCACATATTTAGAAAATTATTTAGATAAAATAAATATTATTTTTGGAATCAGGACGTCGAAATTATCCAACGGTGAATTTTTCATAATTTTCTGAGACAGTCAAATTTTTGGGTAAAAATTAAATACCATTTAAATATATAATGTGTTTTATGACATCATAATGACCCAATGGTGATGTAATAAAATACCATAATCCTTATGTTCGGCCAATATGTGTTTTATCATTAAAATAATGAGGTTTTGGGTTTGTTTGACTCACTTTTCAAAGCATTAATGGAGCCCTCAAGACTTATTCAACACTTTGCCTTTTTAAATTAATTTCCATGGGAGTGTGACTCACCTCCACATAAGCAACCCTAATTTTTTAATAAGTTCGGACCTTGGCCTTGTAAAATATTGTTTTCCTCTTTCCTTTTCCAGAAACCATGGGAAAATACCATGGGATGGTTTGTGGTTTTGATTATTTTAATATAAGGGGTCCCAAACCTAAATAATAAAGAATTCTCTCACCTTTCCTATATAAACCCACCCAAGCTCCCACTTCCTCCTCACTCAAAGCCCTTGAAGTTCGTCCAACCTCTGCCCTACTCTCTCTAGAATCCTCTCAAGGTGCCCCAAGCTCCCAAGAAGCCTCTCACAAGCCTCTCTCTAGCCTTTGGAAGCACACTTCCAAGTAAGGGGTTTTCTTCCTTTCTCATTTTTTTGTCAATTTCCTTTAAGTTGTATTTCCCTTTTTATTTCAATTATGAATGTTGGGGTATGGTTTCTCACCTCCCCCATACTGCCCTCTTATTGTTTGAATGATGGGAGAACCCTTTCTCTCTCATTAAATTCCTCCCATGTACACCCGTTACTATGCCGAAATTCCGAAAGGAACTTCTCTCTCTTCTTTTACATTCAAGCAATACTTTTGTATCATGAATCTAAATTCCTTTTCTATTCTTGGGACATGTATATATATGATCTACTTACTGTCCATTACATCTAAATATGATGAGGAACCCCTTTCTCTCTCATCAACCTTTTTTATGAATTCTTATGTCACGCCGTTACGTTGCCGAAATCGCACCGATTTTCTAAGCCAATGTCTTTGTGTAGTGAATACCATGCCCATTTCTCCATCAAGGGTATTCAACTTTATGCACATTTACATATTGATTATAAAGTTTCATGTATGAATTCCACTTTCCTTTATCGTGGAAGAAGTGATTATGTTTTATGAATCCATGTTTTATGATCCATGTGGCACACTTATGCATGAAATGAAATGTTTAAGAAGGGTGCGCCCTTTATAGCGCTCCAATGCATTGGGTAAAGTATAGTATCATGATACGTCATGTGCAATGAGTGCTGAATCATGCTAATTCAAGTGCAAAGAGGGTTTACTCGTGCTTCAAGTGCAATGATGGTTTACTCATGCTCCATGTGCAATGAGCCTTGGCTCATGCTAATTCAATGTTAAGTGTTGTTGCCACATTTCCATGTTATGATTATCATGATTTATCATGACTTTATGTTCATGTCTCTCTTATGCTCTATTGATATGCCTATTTCCTAACATGTATTGTACTCCTCATGTTATTCATTGTGTACTCCCTTACTGGGCTTTATAGCTCACCCTTTTTTTATGCATGTCCTCAGGTTATCCCATGCAATGCTAAGTACGAAGGAATGTAGTGGTCATGTAAAGGAAGTTTTCAATAAGGATGTTGTATTTCAAGTTTAAAGTTTTTATGTAATGATCCTAAGCCCCAAAGACACTAAACCTATCGATCTTCTTTGTTGTATCAAGTGAAGTTTTATGTAATAAAGCATGTTTAAGTTGTAATAAAAAGCAGGGTTGTCATAGTTGGTATCAGAGGATAGGTTTAGTTATTTTTGGGATTAGGAAACCCTAGTAAAGCCTTAGATACAAGACTAAGCATAATAAAAACATCCCTAAGTTTTGGTAAATACTAAGTAAGTGTTTTATCAAACAAATACATCCCTGTCTGGATACGAGCAGGTAGAGGCGGCTCTGGCACAGATGTATCCTAGGGGTAAAACCCAAAAAAACCGCTTTGAGCTAGACTCGAACGGGAACTGGTGCACGACAATGGGCCTTGCTGCACTCTTGGTTACGACACTCCCGGGGGATATGTTTTGATAAATTCACAATCTTAGTATGAACCCTTATTAAGGGAAAAATGCCCCTAAGAATATATGTTAGAAGGAAGATCATGAAAAGCCTGGATTGAATCCTATAGACTCATGAGTTAAAGAGATTAAAGTTTATTTATAAGTCATCAACTATTGTCTTTGGATTACCCTTTATGTGTTACCCCTAACTTTCCTTTTATTCCAGCCAATGGCCGGTAATAGGAGAACTCAGGCTAACAACCGTTGTGAAGATCAGTGTGATGATTGTACTTATGAGATGCTCAATCCAATGGGAGCGGGAATCGCGAACTTTGTCACGCTTCTCTCTCAGCTAACTCAAGTTTTGAATAGAAACACTGGTCAAGAGGAACGTTCAACCCCCCCTAAGAAAGAACAAGTCGCTATTGAAAGCTTCATGAGACAAAGGCCTCCTACTTTTAGTGGATCATCCGATCCCACGATTGCTGAACAATGGATCAACTCCATTGAAAAGATATTCTCCATCCTCCAATGCTCTGAAAAAGAGAAGGTTCTCCTGGCGGCTTATCGTATGGAGGGTGAAGCTGATCAATGGGGGACGTTGATCAAAAATACGAAGCCTGAGGAGGAGATCGAGGCTTTGGAATGGAAGGTCTTCCGAAAGATGTTTTTCGATAAATATTTTCCACGCACCCTCCGTCTTAATATGGAAAGGGACTTCCTTTCCCTCAAGCAGAAAGATGAGGAATCTGTGGGAGCGTACGAGGCAAACTTCACAAGGCTTGCACGATACGCTTCCGGCTTTGTCGTTACCCCCGAATGCAAGGTTGACCGCTTCTTTGGTGGGCTGAAGCCTAGCTTGCGGAAAGCATTAGCGATCCGTGACTTCGACAGCTATGAGGAAATTGTCCGATGTGCCCTCAAGGTTGAAATGGAGATTGGAGAATCACAGGGGTATCATGGGGACAAGAAGCGGAAGGTGGACTTCAATGCTGGTGGTCCGATGGATAAATCCAACGGCGCTAAGAAATTCCAGCACCCCACTTGCCAAAAGTGTGGAAAAAAGCACCCTGGAAATTGCCTTAGGGGGACAAGAAAATGCTTCAAGTGTGGAAGAGAAGGGAACCTAGCTGTTAACTGTCAGCAAGAAGGACCCGCGGATGCGATGGAGGGGAGGAACGCTCCGTTCGAACCTCAACGCGTTGTTCAATGCTTCAAATGCAAAGAACCGAGTCATTTTGCGAATCAGTGCCCTAATCCAAGGGTTATCGGAGGTAATCAACAACCTCCAAGACAGCAAGGAAGAGATTTTTCCATCACTTCTGCCGAAGTGAACCCCGATAATGAAGTGGTGACAGGTACGCTAGTTATTCATTCAAGAATAGCGAACATACTTTTTGATTCAGGTTCTACGCATTCTTTTATATCTCAAAAGTTTAGTAGAACAATCCCTGCACCACCACAAATCATGGAAGTAAAGATGTAGGTGAGTACGGAAAATGGGGCAATCATTGCATCCCATGAGTATAAGTCCTCCCCTGTTATAATATGTGGATTGAATTTCCCGGCGAACCTCGTCATACTCCCTTTGGTGGAATTTGATGCAATTCTTGGCATGGATTGACTTTCCTTATATAGAGCCAACATAAATTGTCGGGAGAGGGAAATCACACTCCATATGGAGAATCGACCCCCGATTCTTTACAAGTGTCAGGAGGAAGATGAATCTCCTTTAGCTCCATCATGTAAAGCATGGATATTACTGCCTTATGAGCATGCATATCTGGCTCAGATGATTGATTCCAAGGAAGAAACCACCCTTGAAGAAATGCCTATTGTGAGGGAATTCGCTGAAGTATTTCCTGAGGAACTTCCTGGTCTTCCTCCAAGAAGAGATGTTGAGTTCTCAATTGAACTTATACCTGGGGCGCTACCAATATCCAAGACTCCATATAGAATGGCTGTGGTTGAGCTTGAAGAACTGAAGAAACAACTACAGGAGAATCTGGATAAAGGGTTTATACGCCCAAGTGCATCACCATGGGGTGCACCAGTCCTCTTCGTCAAGAAGAAGGATGGGTCAATGCGGCTTTGCATCGATTATCGTGAACTTAACAAAATCACGATAAAGAACAAGTATCCTCTCCCAAGAATCGATGACTTGTTTGATCAGCTGCGTGGAGCACAATACTTCTCCAAGGTCGACTTGCGGTCGGGATATTATCAAGTAAGGGTGAAGAAGGAAGATATCCCCAAGACTGCTTTTCGTACAAGGTACGGGCACTATGAATTCATAGTAATGCCTTTTGGACTCACCAATGATCCAGCAATATTCATGGACTTGATGAATAGAGTCTTTATAGATTACCTAGATAAATTTGTGGTAGTCTTTATAGATGATATTCTAATATACTCCAAAACCAAGGAGGACCATGAGGAGCATTTAAAAACTGTACTGGAGACTTTGCGCAAGGAGAAGCTCTATGCCAAGTACAACAAGTGTGAGTTCTGGTTGAAGGAGGTCTCATTCTTGGGCCATATCATCACAAGCAATGGGATATCTGTGGACCCCTCCAAAACAGATGCAATTGAGGGATGGCCGAGGCCAACATCGGTAACTGATATCCGTAGCTTCTTGGGGTTAGCTGGATATTATCGACGATTTGTGAGAAACTTCTCACGATTGTCCAACCCTCTTACCAAGATAACTCGAAAGGGAGTAAAGTTTTCTTGGAGTGATGAATGCGAAGAAAGCTTCAAGGAGTTGAAAAGGAGGCTTATCACTGCACTTGTGCTCACTTTACCCACAAGTGGGGAGCTTTTTGTGGTATTCAGTAATGCTTCGAAGAAGGGCTTAGGATGTGTGCTGATGCAGAATGATAAAGTGATATCCTATGCCTCAAGACAGTTGAAAATCCATGAGCGAAACTATCCAATGCATGATCTGGAGTTGGCGGCGGTGATCTTTGCCTTGAAAATCTGGCGGCATTATCTCTATGGAGAGAAATGTGAGATATATACTGACCACAAGAGTCTTAAATATATATTCACACAGAAAGAGCTTAATATGCGCCAGAGAAGATGGATAGAGCTCATAAAGGATTATGACTGTTCAATACATTACCACCCTGGGAAGGCAAACAAGGTGGCGGATGCCCTAAGTAGAAAGGATCCAGCAATTCTATCAATGATGAGAATTGAGAAGGATCCAATCTTCTTAGACTTGATGAATATGGACGTGGGAATCATAAAGAAGGGAACATCATCAATCCTTTCACAAATGATTGCTCAACCATCTCTTTTGGAAAGGTTAAAGGATGCTCAAAAGAATGATGCGAGAATCCAAGAAAAAGTGGAAGCTATCAAAAACGGAAAATCCTCAGAGTTTAATGTTAATGAAGAAGGAATTGTGCGGTTTGGGAAAAGACTATGTGTCCCATCAAGTTCGGAGCTGAAGAAGGAACTTTTGGATGATGCACATAGTTCAAATTTCTCTATTCACCCAGGGAGCACAAAGATGTATCAAGATCTTCGAGAAAACTTTTGGTGGGATAATATGAAGAAGGAGATCGCCGAATATACATCAAAGTTCCTGGTGTGTCAGCAAGTGAAGGAAGAGAGGCAGAAGTCTAAGGGGATGATGCAACCATTGCCCATATCAGAATGGAAATGGGAGAACATCACCATGGACTTCGTCACTGGACTTCCAAGGACATCCAAAACAAACAATGCAATCTGGGTTATTGTGGATCGTCTTACAAAGACTGCACACTTCATTGCTATTCGAGAGGATTTATCTTTGGATCAACTAGCACAGATATATATCAGGGAAGTGGTACGGTTGCATGGAGTACCACTATCTATTGTGTCTGACCGAGATCCAAGATTTACCTCTAAGTTTTGGAAGAGTCTTCAACATGCTCTGAATACTGAACTGAACTTCAGTACGGCCTATCATCCTCAAACTGATGGCCAATCCGAGCGGACTATCCAAACACTTGAGGATATGTTGAGAGCGTTCTCAATGGACTTTAAAGGAGGATGGGATCAACATCTTCCTCTAGTTGAGTTATCTTATAATAATAGTTTCCACTCGAGCATCCAAATGGCACCATATGAAGCCCTGTATGGGAAAAGGTGTAGAACATCGACATGTTGGGATGAGGTCGGTGAACGTAAGCTGCTTGGACCAGAAATGGTCGAAGAAATGGTGGAGAAGGTGAAAACCATTCAGCAGCATATCAAGGCAGCCCAAAGTTGACAGAAGAGTTATGTAGATAATCGTCGACGAGACCTTGAGTTTAAAGTCGGAGACATGGTGTTTTTACGCATATCTCCGTGGAAGAAGGTCATGAGGTTTGGAAAGAAAGGGAAGTTAAGTCCAAGGTACATCGGCCCCTTCGAGATTCTTGATCGTGTTGGGGTTGTGGCCTATCGACTAGCACTTCCACCTACTATGGCCAAGGTGCATGATGTCTTCCATGTATCCCTCTTAAGGAAGTACATACCAGACCCTTCACATGTACTCTCTTCTGAGGTGGTACAATTAGAAGACGATCTTTCTTATGAGGAGCAACCAGTAAAGATCTTGGATCGTAGAGAAAAAGTTCTACGAAATAAGACAATGCCCCTCGTCAAGGTGTTGTGGAGAAACCACAAGTTTGAAGAAGCAACTTGGGAGTCGGAGGATATGACGAAGCTAAGTTACCCACATTTGTTTTAGTGTGGGAAAAAGGAAAATTTCGAGGGCGAAATTTCTTAAGGGGGGAATGTTGTAACGACCCGAAGTTTCATTAATGGAAAATACCTCTTGATCCAGTTAAATGTTTCTTTATGAAAAATGTTTTTATAAGATACCAACTTTTTAGTTTTACTTTAAGATTTGTGACCCTTACTTTTATAGCCGTTGAACAGTGATCATCTGTGTAGTTTAAATATAAGGCTTTAACGAACCAATTTTCTACTCAGACAAAGGAATCGATGGCCTCATCCAGTAGAATTTCCCCTTACGAAGCCCATTTGTCGGAGCTCGGAAAGGAGGTGGCGTCTTTGGGCTTTTCCCTTGACCAAGCCCAAGCTGAGCTTCATCAAGTCAAGCTCGAACGTGATCGTCTACGGGAAAAATGGAAGTTGATAGAGATTACCACTCGAGCGATGTTATCCGAGAAACCCCAAGAGTCTGTCACCATCGCACACCTTACCCTTAGGTCTTATGCGGCTATTTTAAGGGGTTATGTAACAAATAAGTAGCACCATGTTCATGTACATTATTTTTGTATATAATAATGAATATAATTTCTAGTCATTTTTGATACATTGTAATTAGTTTTTAAAGTACAAATGGTGTTTTTAGTTATTATTTAATTAAGAATTATATTTTATTAAATTAAAGGATTTTTGAATTAAATAATATTTTAATAAAATATTATTATTAATATTAAGTTAATTTTTAAATATAAATGATCTTATAAGTTTATGAATGCAATTAAATTTTTTATTAAGGTTTGAAAGCCATTTCTGTCAAAACCCGTGAATTTTTTATAAATGTCGGTTTTTATATTAAAAGTAAAAATTCACATATTTAGAAAATTATTTAGATAAAATAAATATTATTTTTGGAATCAGGACGTCGGAATTATCCAACGGTGAATTTTTCATAATTTTCTGAGACAGTCAAATTTTTGGGTAAAAATTAAATACCATTTAAATATATAATGTGTTTTATGACATCATAATGACCCAATGGTGATGTAATAAAATACCATAATCCTTATGTTCGGCCAATATGTGTTTTATCATTAAAATAATGAGGTTTTGGGTTTGTTTGACTCACTTTTCAAAGCATTAATGGAGCCCTCAAGACTTATTCAACACTTTGTCTTTTTAAATTAATTTCCATGGGAGTGTGACTCACCTCCACATAAGCAACCCTAATTTTTTAATAAGTTCGGACCTTGGCCTTGTAAAATATTGTTTTCCTCTTTCCTTTTCCAGAAACCATGGGCAAATACCATGGGATGGTTTGTGGTTTTGATTATTTTAATATAAGGGGTCCCAAACCTAAATAATAAAGAATTCTCTCACCTTTCCTATATAAACCCACCCAATCTCCCACTTCCTCCTCACTCAAAGCCCTTTAAGTTCGTCCAACCTCTGCCCTACTCTCTCTAGAATCCTCTCAAGGTTCCCCAAGCTCCCAAGAAGCCTCTCACAAGCCTCTCTCTAGCCTTTGGAAGCACACTTCCAAGTAAGGGGTTTTCTTCCTTTCTCATTTTTTTGTCAATTTCCTTTAAGTTGTATTTCCCTTTTTATTTCAATTATGAATGTTGGGGTATGGTTTCTCACCTCCCCCATACTGCCCTCTTATTGTTTTAATGATGGGATAACCCTTTCTCTCTCATAAAATGCCTCCCATGTACACCCGTTACTATGCCGAAATTCCGAAAGGAACTTCTCTCTCTTCTTTTACATTCAAGCAATAATTTTGTATCATGAATCTAAATTCCTTTTCTATTGTTGGGACATGTATATATATGATCTCCTTACTGTCCATTACATGTAAATATGATGAGGAACCCCTTTCTCTCTCATCAACCTTTTTTATGAATTCTTATGTCACGCCGTTACGTTGCCGAAATCGCACCGATTTTCTAAGCCAATGTCTTTGTGTAGTGAATACCATGCCCATTTCTCCATCAAGGGTATTCACCTTTATGAACATTTACATATTGATTATAAAGTTTCATGTATGAATTCCACTTTCCTTTATCGTGGAAGAAATGATTATGTTTTATGAATCCATGTTTTATGATCCATGTGGCACACTTATGCATGAAATGAAATGTTTAAGAAGGGTGCGCCCTTTATAGCGCTCCAATGCATTGGGTAAAGTATAGTATCATGATACGTCATGTGCAATGAGTGTTGACTCATGCTAATTCAAGTGCAACGAGGGTTTACTCGTGCTTCAAGTGCAATGAGGGTTTACTCATGCTCCATGTGCAATGAGCCTTGGCTCATGCTAATTCAATGTTAAGTGTTGTTGCCACATTTCCATGTTATGATTATCATGCTTTATCATACCTTTATGTTCATGTCTCTCTTATGCTCTATTTATATGCCTATTTCCTAACATGTATTGTACTCCTCATGTTATTCATTGTGTACTCCCTTACTAGGCTTTATAGCTCACCCTTTTTTATGCATGTCCTCAGGTTATCCCATGCAATGCTAAGTACGAAGGAATGTAGTGGTCATGTAAAGGAAGTTTTCAATAAGGATGTTGTATTTCAAGTTTAAAGTTTTTATGTAATGATCCTAATCCCCAAAGACACTAAACCTCTCGATCTTCTTTGTTGTATCAAGTGAAGTTTTATGTAATAAAGCATGTTTAAGTTGTAATAAAAAGCAGGGTTGTCATACTCCCACCAACAATCGCCACCAATAGAATCATGTGGTAGTGAACCCCAACATGGGGGTGTTGCCTCTGGACGTTCAGTTCAGGTCTCTCAAACCTGAGCATGTAAGACGAACCAGTGGGGAAAACATCCGATCAATAGGGAGTAGGTTTTTACCTTTACCCCCTCTAGAGAAGTCCATCAACCTAACTTTATGAAAAACAATGAATGAGCACATACACCTGTTCGTCCTAATTAAACTGCCCAAAAAACTCATCTGTTAATGACCTATCAATCCCTCTAGGAAAATCTGGTGGAGTTCCGTGAATAGGCACATACACCTATTTACAAATTATCATTCAGTCAGTAGGCTCGTCTGACTGCATTTAAGGAAGTCTGTCAATCAAATGTTGTGGCAACTGGTAAACATGAACATACACCTTCTTACACTCACTAATATTACCAGCAGTCTCATCTACCAGTATTGAAAGAAGTTCTTTAACCATGTTTGAAGGAAAAAAAATCCAAAAAACACATACACCTGCCAGCATTCATCATGCCTGTCAATAGTCTTGTTTGGCAGCACTCGAAGAAGTCAGTCAGAAAGCTCCAAAGACAGACCTGGGACAGACTCAACTCTATGGAACCATACATGCATACTGTCAGTATCCAATGACAGGAAAAAGAGTACCAGAGCAGGCACATACACCTACTACAGATATAGAATGAACAAATATTCCAATTCTGTCTTCTGAAGTCACCAAACATATCTTATAAATGGTGAAAGGGAAGAAACAAATTCCTTCCCATATTCTGGAAGCATGCCCGAATATCATAACAACAACTTCAGCAGTACCAGGGGAACATAAAAAAATTCATGTCCATATTCTAGAAGCATTCTATAATATCATTACAACTTCAACAGTAGTAGGGGAACAAACATATAAATCTATCCTCACACCTAGGATGACACATCGACATGCCATCTTGGAACAGATACATACCTCTGCTCCAGTCCGGGAGGGTTATGGGGCATACCCCTCTATATCATAAGGAAAATAGGATCGGGAACATACACCATTTCAAATTGGAGGTAATCATACCATTCTGATGACCAATCTATGGCAGGCACATACACCTACCCATGATAATCCCTTTTCCCACCAAGTGGCCCCAACTAAGTATAAGAGAGTAACTGAGAAGAAGTCTCACTAAACATAGTTGAAAAAACAAGATCCAAACTACAATCTAGCTCCTCTTAATTATGAATTTCTTGAATCCCTCAGACATTTATCTATTGCATCTCAAGATCCTACCCTCCCATTACTAAATTATGGGTGTAGTAATAGTAATTCTACAGTTCCCCATCAGACACTTCATCATGAAAGCTTGCTTCATAAAAATTAGGTCAATCCAGAGATCCTATTTTTGGATGAGAGCCATAGTAACCCTCTATGTGGCCAAAAGACCAAGGAGAAAGATGATTTATCCCTTTCTATAATCCACCATGGTGGTCCTCCCTATGATGGCATTCACTGCGAAAGTTCTATCTGCAGTAGTATTTCGCATTGTCAAGATAATTATATATTTGATAATGTAGTAATGATAAAGCCCTCTTATCTCGAGGTACATTCCAACATAAGTCCAATCTTGTCTGAATCCTTTTAATTAATGGGTGAAATAATTTCTCAACTAGAAGGCATATTAAGGGAACTTTCATTCTCCGAACCTCCTTTGGGTCATTTGTCTTCCAATACAGTAGAGGAAAAAATGACTGATTCCATTATTTTTAATAAAACAATCAAGAAGCGTCCACTATGGTCAGAGCAAGTGGAGAAACCTCTAATGAAATATGATGAAGACATGATAAAATAGTTGGATAAAGGAGAAGTACCAATCATGTTATGGAATTTGGAAAACTCTCAATATAACATTCCAGAATTGATGGAAGAATATTGTATTCATGATGTCTGCCTCAACTTATGGAAAACTATTTTTCATTTGAAAACTAAATTATTACCATATGATGAGATTCAAAATCATTTAAGGGTAATAGAATGGTTGAAACACTAAATTTACTTGGCATCTCTCTCTCAGTTTCCCAACATCTAAAGGTTGAGAAGCAATAGAGAACCCTTCAACGTGCATGCCTCGATGCACTAAAGAGGTTACACTAGTTAATTTACAATGCCCCATCTAGTGTCCGTATTAGAGGATGGGGTACACATGGAGTATTTAATTTTACTACACTCTAGAATAAGAAAAGTATACCAAAAGTGATCTCAGGAAATGTTATTTCCCACGACCAGCTACAATCAACAGATTTTGTATATAATCAAATGTACGCTCAAGAACAGGCCTCAACTAGCTCTCATAAGAGTCAGGACCAAAGAAAAACAAGTTGTTGATTTACTTTTGCATCAAGAATCTAAGAATCTTCATCAGGACTCACTCTTAGAGTATTTCAACCAGCAGATAAAAAAAATGTTTGAAATAGCACAATGATCTTCTAAAACAGGAAATTTGAGTGGTTGTCGGATAATGCACCCAACTAATGTCTGAACCAAAATTCAATAAATCAGAAGATTAGTTGTGTGAATCTCATCCCTAGCAGTTTAAGAGCCACCCAAGCTTGTAGGGATGGGGTATTTTTTTTAATTCAACCTTCGAATTCAATAAACAAAATTCAGAAGTCTGAAGAAGAAGAACAGAAATAGCCCCAACCTACAGGGCTGGTAGATTTTTCACATCTGCAATCCCCTCCTCAATGGAAGTTAGTTTCCCCCAATTAGGGAAGAATCCACAAAGATAGTTCATAAATGAACTATCCAAGGATTCCCTTCAAGTTAATTTCTGCCAAATAGTTCCCTGGAATTCTTCATATAGGAGAATAGAGTCTCATGGAAGATACAGAAAGAGACGATGTTATGAAGATACTGACAGAATGGCATTAATGAATTATGTGTCAGTGAATGTTATTAAATACATTGAAAAAGATCCTCCAGAAAATTATTTTATTTCAAGGGAATCAGAATATGAAGTTCTTATCCATAACATGGTACACACTGAAGCAAATTAAGGATGTGTGCGTACCCAAAATCAGAGGCTTACCCAGAATCTAGGTGTGCCTTCAAGTAACCAACTCCCACCCCCTCGAAAGGTGTCTAATAAGGGGAAAGGTAAAAGTTATATCATGTATCACTTTTCCACTGGAGAAGTTAAATCTCTTTTTCTTGAATAAAGATTTTCACAGCAAGAAGAGGATATGAAAGAGTTGAAAAGGCTCAATATAGAGTTACTTAGATGCAACATTTCTACTAGACATGCTCCCCAAGTAGATCCTCAACTTGAACATCCTGTAGGAGTTCCTCATAAAAGAGGATTTGTGGTAACTATATATACATATAACGGATTCCCTCCATTGGGTACACAACCAGGGTAGGATCAAACACAATCATATAGGCATGTCCCTGTGGGTTATCCAAAACAAATACCAGAACCACCACTAGTGGTTTTGCTGATCGTTTCACCAGTTCAAGATCCAGCCATTGTACCTATATAGGTTCCAGCTTATCCAGATATTCTCCAAATTCTTATGAACACAATTTAGGCATTAACAACTTGATTGGAAGCTATGGAAGAATGATGTGTGTTAGTTCATCCAGAAAAGAGAGCTTACCCTGAATGGGTGGATCCAATCCCTCCACCACTAATTTTTTTGAATACTAGATTCCAAATATTTAATGGTTCAGAAGATCCAGAGCAAAAATTAACCCATTTTGTTTCTCGTTGTGATCCCATGATGGGGACTCCTTGAAAACAAGAAGCAATAAAGCTTAGGTGCTTTGTGAAGTCATTACAGGGACCAAATTTTGTCTGGTATACAAGTTTACAATCTTGATCAATTACTGGATGGGAAGATATTTGTCATAAATTCCTTCTTCAATTTAGAACAACACTGCCAAAGACGAAAGTTTTTGATCTCACAAATTATAAACAAAGGAAATATGAAAGAGTCTCATATTTCATTGCTCGATGGAAAGGATTAACATATACCTTAAATCTAGAACTCCCACAAGAAGAGTTGCTACTAATTTGTGTGGAAAATTTGTGTGATGAGTTACATACACCACTGATCCTTGTGAAATACACATGAGGGTTTCATGACCTTTCTTCAATTTCTCAATAGGTGGAGGATTCCATTATGGAATCTAAAGCTAAATATCATGTAATTCCATCAGCTCCGGTAAGGGGAATAGGGAAAGTTGAGGCTTCTACAGTCACACTCAAGCAAGCACCAGTACCTTCTTCCACATCAAAACCTTCATCATGTCGAAGGGCTCCGCCTCCCAAGCATCAGCAGTAACAACCTCCTCATCAAGATGATCAAATATATCAATGGAGGAAATAGTTTGAGGAGTTAAAGAATAATGTTTATACTTTCTGGAATGAAAATGTTCCAGGTTACTTCATCTCAGCTATGGAAAATAATTTGGTTTAGTTTCCAAGGATGAAGAAACCAAACAAAGAAGGAAATGAAGATATTCCAAATTATTTTCCATTTCAAAAGATGTTGGATCATCCCATTCAAGAGTGTTTTGTTTTCAAATACCTCCTGTAAAAAAATGGTAGACTCTGGACAAGTGAAACTGAAAAGTTCATCATCCCAAGTAGCATGTGTTACTTCTACTAATCTAGAGGAAGAAGGCGAATGGTAGGAAGTCAAAGGTAAAAGTGCATATAAATATGATTATTGGATGATCAGGAAAATGATCCACCAAACTCATTCCATTCTACAAACAATATTGAAACAACTGATTGTGTCTTCTTCCACTCCCACCACAAAAAAACCACCTTCATAAAAAGGTTAATCCTCAAAGAAGCGATGTGATCAAAAGGATAAAGAGCAGTCAGAAGAAGATGAGATCTTGTCCAGAACAAATTTTTCCTTGCCTCTGGTAGATTTCATGCCATTTGTTTCAAAAGAATGGGCACCTCCCCGCCAAATGGAACAACTTGAATTGACCTGTCAAGCAGAATCTTCATCAAATGAAGAATTGATCTTTAGTTTCGTCAACATTATCCACTTAACAGATCCATATACTGATGGTGATTCTTGTTATAATGAGCCTGAGTTCCCTGTACCTAACTAGGTAACTAGAGGAAGAATCCGAGGTCAAGGATACATGGGAAGACATGGGTATTCCAAAATCCACTATTTTAACTCTACCCCTTCTCGAACCATATATGCGGAAGAAACTCGTGGGAGATCCCTTCAGCGGGATCAACAAGAATAAGGATATTATTCCATGTGTTATAGGTTCCATCCTGAGATGATTATTTTGGAGGACCAATTAGAGGTTACACCATCTTTCTCTCAGTAGGTAGATAGACCTAGTCAGTCTAATCTACCAAATCCATGAGGATTTCATGCTTATACTCCGACAGAGGGTACATCAACATTAGGAGTGAAAACTTCCAAGGTACATGTAAAACCATATCTCCATGCTATTAAAAATATACCTATGGACCAAAAGTATGATGTTTTGAAATAGCTAGCCCAATTACCAGCCAAGTTGTCGATTTTGGATGCCTTGAATCTGTCAAAAGATCTTCAAGAAACACTTATTGAGGCTTTGTCAAGTCCTCAAGAGTTTGAAACCGAAGTTGTTGCTGTTGAGGTCTACTGTATAGAGAATTATCCAGTAGAATTTCATGCAGTTATATCCTTTATAGATGAAGATGAAGATGATATCGTAAATAGACATATCATACCCTTGTATCAATCTAGATGGGTCAATGAAATAGACATCCAATGAGCCTTCATTGATAACGGATCTGGAGTCAACCTCATTACTATTCGTACACTTGGTTGATTGGGACTCACTAAGTATGATTTATCTCCTTCCAATTTAATGTTAGAAGGATATGATAAGAATGAGAAAGAACCTTTGGGTGATATTACACTCAAAACGTAGTTTGGAGATCTTGTGTCTAATTCAGATTTTATTGTTTTCCATCATGACACAAACTTTAACATTCTTCTTGGTAGGCCTTGGCTACATCAACATGCATCCATACCTTCTTCACACCACCAATGTCTCAAGTACAATTTCAATGGTCAAATTGGAACATTGTATGGTGATAAGGTTCTATTAAAAATGTGTGAATCTTAATACATTGAGGCATAATTTTATCACATGAAGGTAATGAGGTCTATGACAAAGGAGATAACCAGAATCAATGATCTTAATGGACTGGAAAAGATCCTAGAAAACCTATTCAAACATTTGAGTATAGATTATGTGTTTCCTATCAATCAAATTCAAAGGATAAAACTAAATATAAACGCTCATTCAGTGACTTCTATAATGTCAATTGTGCAAATCGAGCTTGGAAACATGGGAGAAATTATTGATTCACCAATAAGTGGTGAAATATTAAATAGAGATGTATTCATTTACTCCACTAAACTTCAACAAGTCTCTGCTTCACCAATCAGACTAGAAGAAGTTGTATCAATACTAGATAAAGACAAGGATGTTGATTCAAAACTCATTATATCCTCTTCAATGCTCTATAAATACCCTTCATTATTATTGGGGTAAAAAATGGTGGCCTCTTCTCCCGGATTTCCAAATACTGGCTCCTCCCCTAGCTCTGAAAGTTTTTCTTCATCATCTACTATTTAAGTAGAAGCATAAGAAATGACACGTAATGAAGAATAAGAGGAAGATATAAGGGATTCCCATCCAACATTTGAGGAAGGCATCTCTACCACTTTGGACGATCTCAAAGAAATAAATCTGGGTATGAAAGAATATCCACGCCCCACTCTAATTAGTGCAACCATTATGTATAAAGAGAGAGAAGTGTATAATTCATTTCTAAAGAAACATTGAGTTATATTTTCTTGGAATTATATAGAAATTCCAGGTCTTAATCCCTATATAGCCACTCATCATTTGGTTTTTCCAGAAGAACATCAAGGATTCAAACAGGGAGCAAGAAGAAACACCCAACTCATGCCACAAAAATTAAATCTGAAGTTTATAAGCATATCAAGTATAACTTTGTCAGGGAGGTTCCATATCCAAAATGGATGGAAAACATTTTCCCAGTAAAAAAGAAGAATGGGAAAATCAGAGTCTGCATTGATTTTAGAGATCTTAACTGGTATTGTCCTAAAGATAACTTTCTAGTTCCAATCTCAGAGATTTCAGTTGATGCAAAAGCTAGATAAGAAGCTCTTTCCTTCATGGATGGTTACTTTGGGTACAATAAAATCTGAATGGCCCCGTAGGATTAAGAGTCTATAGCCTTCAGATCCCCCAAAGGTGTGTTTTTTTATCAGGTAATTCCCTTTGGCTTAAAGAATGTAAGTGCAATGTATCAATGTTCCATACTCCATATATTCAAACACTTATTAGTAAATCTTGTCTATTGTTATGTAGATGATTTGGTGGTTAAATCTAGATAATGTTCTGATCACTTGGATGATATAGAGACCATATTAAATAAACTTCTCCAACATAATTTGAAGATGAACCCCTTGAAATGGTCTTTCAGGGTAACCTTAGGAATATTCCTCGACTTTGTTGTATGCCATTGTGGAATTGAAGTTTATCCTGAGAAAAAAAAATTCTTGGGATGTCACCTCCTCAGAATTTGAAATAATTAATAGGAATTCAAGGACACTTGGCCTATATTCGGCGCTTCATCACGAATTTGGCGGGAAAGTGTTTTCCCTTCACTCGATTAATGAAGAAGGGTGTCGCCTATCAATGAACTAAAGACTCCCAAGAAGCATTTGATACCCTCAATAAATATCTCTTAAGTCCACCAGTATTAATGCCACTTGTTGAAGGAAGACCACTTATTCTCTATGTGATAGCTTTAGAGAGGTCACTAGGTTTCTTCCTTGCCCAAAAGAATGATGCTGGGAATGAAAATAGCATTTAATATATCATTCTAACTATGATTGACATAAATACTCGATATTAAAGTATCAAGAATTTCTACTTGGCATTGAACTTTGCAGTTCATAAATTGAGGCACTACCTGCAACATCATGAAGTACAATGTGTGTCTTGCAATAACCCACTCAAATTTATCCTTAGTCGTCCTATTATTACAGGATGTATGGAATGGTGGGCAGTTATTTTGAAATAATTTGATATCCAGTTTGTGCCTCAGAAGGTAATAAAAGGCCAATATTTGGTGGATTTCCTTGTTTAACATCTATTTGTGGAAGATACAACATTGAATACTAAACTTCGTGATGAAGAGGTCTTCTGTATTCAAGATAGTTCCCAAACATGATAAATATACTTTGATGGTGTCTCCAAAAGTCCAATAGGGAAGAGAATGGAAAACTCTAAACTCAACAAAGTTATGTTAGGAATTGTACTTATCTCCCCAGAAAAGGCAGTGTTTCCTTATTCCTTCCTATTTCTAGAAGGCAGTACCAACAATGAAGCATAATATCAAGATATCATTGTAGGCTTGGAATTGGAACTTCAGGTACAAGTGAATCACCATAAATCAGAAGGGGATTTGAATTTGGCAATAAAACAAATCAATGTGGATTATACTATCAGAAAAGAAGAGTTAATCCCTTTGTGTGATAACATTATAGGGTTAATGGATGAATTTCCCTCAGATCCGACATTGTCCTATATCCCACGATCACAAAATGCCCAAGCGGATGCACTGGATGATGCAGCTACAACCCTGACAGATCCAAATCGGGATGAGATAATCATTAGTATATCCCATCGTCGTGTGTTCCCACCTTTTGTTCAAACTAGAATGGAATAAATTAATGAAATTATCCCTATTTCTAAGCCATATGGTCATACAAAGGGATGAATCATACCCATCATATAATACCTTCAAAATGGAGTACTTCCACTAGGTAGAGATAAAAAAAGAACAGATCCGATGACAGGTGGAAAATTTTACTCTTTATGATAGTCCAGATCACCAGAAGATCCTCTATAAATGGGGATTTGATAGAATCCTCTTCAGGTGTATTGATGGAGAAGAAACTGAAGTTGTTATGAAAGAAGTACATTCAGGAGATTGTGGTTCTCACCAGTCTGGGCATAAGCTATCTGATCAAATCCAAAGGCCTAGATACTTTTGGCCTTTAATAAAGCAGGATTTCATAGATTTTACCAAGAAATTTCATCTCTTCCAATTGCATGACAACTTCATTCATCAACTCCCAAAGTTTCTACATACATCTAAATACTTCTGGCCATTTTCCACATGGGGAATGGATGTAGTAGGGCCTTATCCTTTAGCTACAGAGAAACAGTTCAAGTAAATTCTTACTGCTACTGATTTCTTCTTCAAATGGGTTGAGGAAATACCTCTAAAACAAGTTCGAGACAAAATCATTGTCAGTTTTTTCAAAACTAACATCATCACCAGATTTGGTGACCCTCATACTATATTGATGGACAATGAAACCGATTTTTTTATTAAGGTAAAGAATTTATATCAAGAACACAATATCAAATCCAACCATTCATCTCGCTATCATGCAACAACCAATGGATAGAGTTGTGCATAAGGCCTATATATCAGCTTAGGTACCCTCTTTAATATAATTCATGGTAGGGTGTCTCCTTCCTTGGTTCCCTTTATGAAAGGGACTAAGTTGAAGCCTCCACAAAAACCTTTTAACATATCAAACCTTTGAGAAAGGAACATCAACATGTCTCCTAGTTGGGTTTGTATATCCACATTTAGAGGTTTCCCACATCTGTTTCACAAAGGGGTTAGGATTCATGAAGTGTTTGTGGGGTTGTATATCCGCAGTCACATATACCTTTCTCCCAAGAATAGTGTTGGGGATTTCTCTATTTGGAGGATTAGGTTTTGGGTTATATCCTCCCCTTTTTGTCTCTAAGACCTGGAACCTCAGGTCTCTGGTATGGAAGGTAAGGTTCACACTTTCTTTTCCATGAAAGAAAAAGAAAAATCTCCCTACCTTACCCAGATCAATTTTATGGTATAAATCCTAGTGTAATCCCCTAACCTTTCATGTAGGAGGTTGCAATCTTGATTCTATATACTTCCTTCACATTCACTCCTTCCTTACATTGTAACCTTGTACAATGTAAAGTGAATAGAGGGAAGTCTCATCGCCTCACCCCCTTCCTAAGTCACCTTGCCCTTGTCCATCTTTGTCACCATATCTGCGCCCTCTTACACCAACAGAGAAGGAAAAGTGTGGGTTCATTTGTTGAATATTTGACATCCACTTGTTTCTCACACCCAAATTAAACCCCCCAAATCAACAAGGCATCCTTTTCAAGAAGTATGCCCAAACTCATTTATCTCAAAGGACTATACTCTCTGATGATACTTATAAAACTATGTGGGCTTTGATTCCCATACAAATGAGATACATAGGAAACCTCCTTGAGGTTCAAACCCAACACTTAAAATAAACCCTATTTTCCTTGGGCCATATTCCCAACGGGGTCTAAATCTTACTTGGAAATCCATATTTTTTACATTTACCTTGGGTTGCTTCCGCATAAGTCCCACCCCAAACTTTGACTAAACACCTTTCTCTTATATTTCCTTACAACATGAAATTAAAATGTATGATTAGGTCCTTATAACATATCCTTAAAAGGTATGATGTGTCCCATTAAGTAGCACCTAACTAAAAGGGTTCTGATTCCTTTCACAAGGATACGTAGGTAGCCCATTTTATGGGTATGATCCCGATATTAAAATAAACCTTCATCTCCCTGGATGAAAATAAATTCCACAGTGCCCCCAATGAGTGGATTAAAAACCAGTATCATCATAATGATGATTAAAAGAATATCTAAATAGTATATGAGAGGATACCATTGATGGATAACCTCGAATACATACAGGTATCTCCATTAATGAATAATGTTGAATACATACGGATGATTCTAAATTTCACACATGTTAATAAGTGATTAAAAATTTTAAGGGAAACTTATGCTATACTTGGTGAATTAATAATGATTCATGAAAATATCTTAAATTTATAAAGAGAATCCCAGAGTAGACAATAATTACCCCCAAAAGTATGTGATGAGTCTGACCTCCCATCCTCTCAACCAATGCATGTTATTAAGTATCGTAAAGTTCAAACATAACAAATTTCTGCCTTTAGAAAGTAGGTCCCTTTTGGATAAAGAATTCTTGGATGTTTCTAGTTCCATGAATAAATCGAATAGAAACTTCCTAGAAGGAGTGATTATTAAACTAGAACACACGTTTCAAGGAACTAAGAAACATACATACCCTTTAAAAATATTTATATATCATTCATTGGGATATATCCAGCTATAATATACAAGTCCACATAGCCAGATCTCTCTAACCAAGTGAATCATCAAGTGAACCATTGTATCAAATAATGGTGATAATAAGTACATTTTAAATTCAATTAATATGATAATAATTACCTTTTCCATATTTACAAAATTTATGAGGCCTATAACTTTACTATTTATAGATTTTAAAAAGAATGAAATCTAGGTTAATTTGTGTCAAAAAGTTTTAGGTAAGATGAAACATAAAGTTACAAACATTAAATATTTCATCAAAACATGATAATCATATGATTTTAGGACCTTTAACTTTAGATCTGTCATTGACATGACATAATTTATATTTTATGAATACCCCTTTGGAACCATTAAATCATTCAAAATGTTTCAAAACTGATTTCTCTCTTTCTTGGATATAGTTTAAGATATTAGAGGATGAAAATTATGTATTTCACCCTTCACCAACACCAACTCTTCCATTATACCCATGCTAATCATGTCTAACCTAACCTTAATTCCTTATTTTGTTTTACCAGGCTCATTTAGTAATGTTATAATAATACTATCACATTCATATTTTTCTAAAGGAAAAAAATCAAGATTTCTTTTGATATTCAAACAATTACTGTATGGTAATTTAAAAAAATGACCTCATTTTACAATTTCTTTTTATAATGTCTCAGTTTTAGAACCCATCTAAGCTGAAGCACCACATGGACTCAAGCAAGCATCTCCATATGCTAGAGGCTACCGACTAGTGGTGAGGGACTAATCCATACAATATAGATACTATTACCTTGAATTATTTTTTATAAAACAATGGAATTATCCAAACAAAATCCATATCATATCAGATTATACAAAATAAAAACACAATAAATAACTTACATGATGTTATCTTACAAAACATTCATACACTGATCAACCACCAGGACCATCCCAAATATAAGGTAGACCAAAAAATAAAACACACACACACACATGTCCTACTACCACCCCCAAGCCTCACAAAACCTATCTTAAAAATCCATAAATATTCCCCAGTCTAATCTTAATCATGTTTCTTTCTCTAACATAAAATGAAGATATTAGGTCTGCACACACACCGAGATGCTTGTGCAAGGTGCGAGCATAAAACTCAGTAGGTTTTCACAAAGCATCACTAATATATTCCTTATATTCATGTGAATATATGAGTAAAATAAATACAATAAACATTCTCACTGAGTCATCATGTACTAACCAGGCCTCCATAGTTCCTGATGAGGTACACATGCCTGTTAGGTCATCAAGGGCTAATGGGACACACCATACATAAAGATACCTTCTTTGATTCCATTCTACAACTCACCCATCACATATTTCCATCTCACGAATGCCCAAACCATACCCAAATACTTAGGGTTGGGATACATCCAAAACCTAGACCCAATACACATAGAGACTGGGCACAATCATACATTTTAAAGCCTCAATCTATCCCTAATCACTCAAGGGAGGTCCGTTGGTCATCTATCATTCCATGAACCATCCCCCAAGGTGGCCCTCAATCCAATACAATTCAAGGAAAGTTCCAACCCTTGAAAACCTACTCAATACATGTATATAAAGGTCCTTGACACAACACTCTAGTATTTGGGTATGGTCATCCATCGACCTATCCCCATAGACACTAGGGTGGTACATCACATTGGCCTATCCCCACGGACTATGGGGAGGATATCCAACTAACCCAATACCCTAAGGAATAGGGAATGGTCATCCAACAACACAAGCCTCTACAATAAGGTCACCAAGCACAGTGACCCATCCCTATAGACATAGGGTATGGCCATTAGTACCATAACCAATCCCTATAGACTCTAGGTAAGTCACCTCTATATTCCAAACCAAGATTCCTCAAGGAATGCACATGCTTATTGGGCTGCAACCCATCACTCATCTCACAAACTCATCCCAGGGTGTTAGTCACTCAAGACCTTTCCCCTTATTGGAACATGTATTAACTTTCTTTAGAGGGCATCCAATTACTCCTCCAAACCTGATACATTCTATTCTCATTAATACCACCAAAAGTTTTTCACCCACTGATGATATCTCTACCTGATGGCTCACCCTTAATTAGAACTTAAGGTCCAGTCAAATCTCATCGAAGTCCCTCAGCACTCCTGACCCTACTACATAGGGACCATCCCAATCCATAATTTTCTACCCGACCCTATCCTCATAGTCAAGGTCCAATTCCCATTCAAGGACCCCATGTTATGCTAAATAAAAGTTTTGATCAACCCTCAAGAACCTAACCTGGGCCTTGTCACACATCTCCTAAGAGATATCCCTCAACCCATCGCCTAGAGGTAGACCACTCTATCATTCTACACTAAATCCCTAAGGACTCATCCTGATCACCACATACAATAATACAACTTGTGACCTCAATAGGGTGTTCCTATCACCCATGAGACATATAACAATCTTTCCCATCATCATCTATCCCCAATCCACCCATACCTACCCAAATATCCCTAAGAAACACACTAGTTATATTCCTATAACTCCCCTCACACCCCAAGACCTCATTTTGGTCTCTTTTAAAATTAAAAAATGAACTCAACCCTTTGTGACCAAGTCATTAGGTTATCCTAAACCACCTCAAGTGCTCAAGAGAACTGAATCCAATTCTAGGTGATCAATTCCATTGCCATGTATCTTCCAAGGAATCTTCAAGTCTTCATACCCCATTCCTAAACCTATAAAAATTATGTAGTAATCCAATATCATGAATTAAAAAATGTATTTATTTGTGTCATAGGGGACACCTACCTTGATTATGGAGTTAACCCCTCAACGATATCAATCGAGCTTCATCCAAGAACCCACTAAGACTAAACATTCCTCTTCCAAGATTTTCCCATACAACCAAGAACTATCCATGTGGTAAGGCATCTATATCATACCTAAAATCACAAATAATTAATTATAACAATTTATAATTAATAATTAAAATAAATTAAATTAGGAAAAAGAGATTAAATACTCACCAAGCATCACCATTGTGCATAAAACACAACCAAACACCTATGAAAGTCATGTCACACCTCCCCAAAACCATTCTGGGTGAAATACCTATTACCTAAAATCAATTCTAGAATCCATTTAATTTTACTAAATTCAAATTATGAAATAAATTCATCTAGAAAAATACCTTGACCAAAACTGCTTCTATCAGTGTGCAGACAACATCTTAGGATATCCTTTTCTTAAGAAGAGTGAAGTCCCCATCACCTTTTGTTGATTCCACTATGCTCTGGTGGAAATGAAACAAAAAATATAGATAAAATTGAAGGGAAAAGAGGGTAGTGAAGGAGGTGACCAAAACCTAATAACAATGGATGATCTTACCTCAATTTGTCAACGCAAAACATCCAAGATCACCCTCTCATGGGGGATCGAAGGAGGGTCAATAGAGAGGTAATTTAGAAAATAATAAACTCTCCTGAGAACCCAAACCCCATAAAACTCAAGGGAGGACCGCCCACAATTATATAAAAATTACCCCAAATAAAAAAATCTATGAATAATCTAGCTATCTAGTTAGTATAATGGGATAAACGATGAACCAAAGAAGAAGCCCTAGGTTTTTTACAACCCACCAACTAACTGGTGTATGATAAAAAATTGAATTATTCCTCCAAACACCTCTTTATTTCCAAAAGTTTTCTCCCAAATATCCTATGAATTCCTCAAACCTCAAACTCCATCCAGAAATATTATTTTAGGATTCTTAAACTCTCAAAAATTCATTTTGAACTCCAGTTTTCAAAACAACCCATCCACTAAATGGAAAAAAAATTCAATATCCATCTCAAAAATTATGAAATGAAATACATGGGGAATTAAAAAATCCTCACCATAAAGATTATAATCCTATAGAAGATATGGTATAATTCAAACCATGTATGTTAACCTATATGGGTCATAAATTCACCAAGAACTCGATGCGTTCTACCCCTAAATACCCAATGTAATTCCACTATGCAACTACAACTCCAATCTTGGATACAATGGATTCCTCTAAAACTCCCAGTCTGATCCCTAGACCACACCTATCATGTCTGATATGACGCTATCAACTAGGTTCCAACATAATCACATCTACTCCCACACCAAAACACTATTCATAACCTTTATTAAAGGACATATCCTAAAAACACTCAACCATACCCAATGATACATTCCCACACATCCCATTCATGATGCCTTAAATTTTCGAGCCATTATGAGATCATCCAAGAACCTACACCAATGTTCGAAAATAAATCTTGGTGTAATTCCACAGTTGGGTCACCAATCATCTCCTCTGATCTCCATGCTCCTACCCTTAACATAGGCACACCTCTGGTTGGACTCACCCTTAGATAATTTTTAAAACACCACACACCTGATGCCAATGTATTGAATTCAACCAACATAAAATCCAAGCTCAAAATATGGTATTTTTTGGGGAACTAGGTTACTTAGAATTATCCCACAAATTTGTGACCCAGCACCATCTCGACCATTCACGGACTGACCCTGATTCCACGACCCTTCCAACACAAGGTTCATTCAACCAAAACCAATATGATACTCCATATAATTAGAGTATCATTATAATAACCCATAGAACCAACTAACCAAAATTTTTGGTCCATGACCTATCCATAATCACATGCAACGACTATATGTGGCTATCCCACACCAACTTGAGCACCAGCTTCGAGTGATAACAGCTTCCCGTTCCTGACCCACTAGGAACATCATCCTCACTACAACTAAAATTCATCCAAAACTTGGGTCACACCATCCAAACATCTAATGGTGAAATCCCCAACATATGGATTCACTTATAGCACTCCATGTGGGATGAACCAAGATGGGTCCCAACACCTTACATATACTTCTCTTCCTAATCTATTATCTATCATCCCTGAAAACTCTTATCAAGGACCAAGATCTAATCTAATGTACCATGTTAAATCAACCTATCTCCAACATAACCCTTAAACACTAAGTTATATATCCTAATTTTCACTAAAAATCCTAGTTCTTAATCCCCCCATACATCTTATTGAACACATCTATCACCTCAATCTAAGAGTTACTGTAAACTAAAATCTTGGCAACCCCACTACCATCACATTGCTTGGGTTTATCCACAACCTGAACCATTTCCAACAGAACCATGTATAGTCTTTCCCCAATCCATAAACTAACCGACACCATGTTTAACCAGTGCACACTTTGTCTCAAACACTGAGACTTTTACCAAAAATCCTCACTAATACCCACTCTTCCCCTCAAGATAGAGGGATTCAGGAAGAATCTACTCACAGGTTCCTGTCTTCTACCTAACTTGACCTCAACCAAACCCAATTGATACATGATCCCACAAAAACTAGTTGCATAACCTGAATCACACTCACATGAGTCCTATCCAATCTAGCCTATGCTCACATGTCTAACTCACTGACCATTCCCCACATGCATGTCAAACTCAACCAATATTAAGTAAACTCAGAAATTCTATTAAAAATCAATGAATTTACCCATGACCAGTTATAAGACATGATCAACCACCAAACATGCATCATTCCAATAACCATGAGTGACCACCCATGTTCCCACTACACTAGAAGAAAGTGTATCCAAACCACCAGGCCAGGAATCCAGCTAGTCCTATCCTATAAAACAACCTTGATTCTTACCAAAAAGCATGCCACTTTCTTTTTCAAAATCCAAAAAGATTTTCCATATCCTTAGGGAAATATATTCCCATACTTGAACTACCTCTTAGGCATACCTAGCCTCATAAAACCATTATCAAGGTGTCAAAAATATAAACCAACCCAAATGGATGTCCATGCATCCTTCATCGAAAGGAATACATTTCCACCACCAAGTCACTTCCCAATATAAGGTCCACATGACCTACCATCAAAGAAATTTCATGCAATACAAATATGTAGAATGTCAATAAGAATTTATATGGAAAAAATTTGTAAAATTTATTACTAACACATTAAATAATTTAGACATTTCATCAGTAAACAGCCATAGGAAAACAAAAATATATCATATGAATCTTATATCACTATTTTTATTCATATTATGACATGTTTTTATGTGTGTTTTAGTTGAATATTAATTTATTTAATATTATATATGTTCCTGATATTAATATTTTGTGAAATCTTATACAAAATTGACATTTGAAGTAATATGAAGGAAAACATGGGAATTGAGGAACATAATGGAACTTCGTGTTGTGAGATTCTCTCGTAGCGTGACACCAGATTTTGAGAATGATCGTGGAGCACTTATGGAGGCACAAAACTGAATAAGAAGGAAGAAACATAGATTTTAGTGCTTAAATCACATTTTATGCATTATATAACATCATCACACGATGTACAATTCCATTTCACTACATGTTGCAAGTCGCGAAGCAGGCCATGAATCATCATTACATGACATGAAATCTAGTTACACGACATGAGAATGGTCAAATTTTCAAATACCAGATGAGATTATCATGAGATATGAATAGATTCAAAATCAAAAAAGAAAATCTTGGATTGAAATTAGATGATGCGAATACCCATTAGACGACATGTAACTCCTCAATACAGCAAGAAACACTGATTTCCTGCGTATCTTCCAATGGGATTTTCATATATTTGACTGCCCGACTGGCCATTAGACTCGATATTTGAACCGAGAAAACCTTATTAATGAGATATAAACCTATAAATAAAGGGTTTAGTCTAGAGAAAGAATCCATTAAATGTTGGGGCACGACCACTAGGAGGCTTCTGTAGATAGGTTTTTGTTTCAGTTTTGTGTTCATTTATTTTATGTAATCGTTAAAAGATTTCTATTTTAATTCCAATCTATATTTTAATTCCTTATCCTTCTCCTTCACTTTTTTAATCTCTTTGATATGGGTATTAGTTTATTCATCATCGGTGACCACCCGACGATGATTGGATAAACCCCATAGGGGAGACTGGGATTAGTTAAAGGGGGTTCATACCAATATTGTTTGATTTGATTTCACAAATAAAATTGATTATATTCAAAATTATCATGTTTCACCTACACACCCATTTTATTCATCATTGAATCATTGAACTTATATTTTCAATAACGAACAAACCCCAACATGATTGAGATGATTTATTCATGATTATTGAATGTAATTATTCTTCATCTTTTGGAAATATAAACTTAATAAAAATTAGCTATTTTGATTCATATGACCATGATGAATTGGGATTCTATGGTAGTTTGATAGGGAATTACAATATCTTATATCAATATAATAGTTTGGTTTCATACCTATTTGATATAATTATTTTTTGAGTAAAATTTAATTAATTTATTTAGCAAAACCACCCCTAGAAACTAATTCCCCTCTCTTCTGATTTTCTATTTTATTTCATTTACTTCATTATATTAATTAAAATCAAATTGAAATTGGAATAACCTAACCATTAGTCAAGAGTTTTCATCGCTGCGTTCCCCACTCTCTGCGGGTTCGACCTCGCACTTCTGCTATACTACCTTTTATAGTTAGTATAGTTCAGGTTAATATTAATATCTAATTTGATTCATGGCCAGAGGAATTAACGACACCTTTCATGCACTTAATAATCCTAAATGAAAACTATGATTCATATACGTGACTTTTTTACAATTCTCAAAGAGCTAAATATGGTCCTCTTGACAACCTAACAAGAGACAAAACCGCCAAAAATCATAAGATTCAAAATCCATGTGCATAAACCAATGTAAAATCATAAAAATGTAACAACAAAAACCTAGAATAATAATCCAATGTCCTGGAAACTTGGACTTCCTACCAAGAAAGGTGTTCTCGACACACCAGTCTAGTATCCATCACAAGCTCTAAAACATCCCTAGACCACCTATCTACCATCTCCCAAAATCATAAAACAGAATAATTCCCTAATACAAATTTGTAACACATTTATCCCATGATCCATCCAAGACAGAGTTCCACATGGCCTCAAGCATGTCTCCCCATATTCCAGCGACTACTGAATAGTAGGGAGGGCCTAATCCATAAAGTGGGGAGACTATTTCCTAGAATCATATTTATACAACAATAGAAATAAGAAAAAAAAATCCACATCATATTAGAGTATGAAAAATATATAAACACAAGAAATAACATGAATGATTATTTCATACAAAACATCTATACACTTATCACCCATTGGGAAAATCCCAAATACAAGATAAACCAAAAAGTACAACACATGTACATTATCAGTAATTCCATCCCTAGGCCTCAGACACCCTATCTACAAAACCTATCGAGCTTCCCCATCTTGATCCTCATCATGTACCATGATCTAACATAAAATGAATACATAAGGTCTACACACGCACTGATATTACCATGATGGGTGTGACTATAAAACTCAGTAGGGTCTCACCAATCACTTATAATACACATCATCATATACATGTGTATGCAAGAGGAAAATAAATATAATAAACTTTCTCACCAAGTCATCATGCACTAACCAGTATATCAAAGTACCTAATGAGGTACACACACCATTAAATTAATACATTGATAACCATGCCACCCTGAACTTATTCATACATACTTCTACACCATACAAGAACCCGCCCATCGCCTCATGCCATCAAATTAATGCTTAGCCAGTACCCGAAGAACCAGGGTATGGTGGCATCCAAAACCTCAACATGATACCTAATGATGATGGGAAAATCTATATGTAAAGAAACCTTTAACCATACCTAATTATTATAAGGAGGTCCATTGGTCATCTATCATACCAGGAACCATCCCCTAAGGAGGTCCTCAACCCAAGACTCAATAAGGCAAGGTCCAATGTGTATACATAGACCCAAGACACATCTAAAAATTTATGTGACATAATACCAGAGTTTCATGGAATGGTCATCCAATAAACCATCCCCATAGACACTAGGGATGCCCATCACACTATCCCATCCCTACAAACTATGGGGAGGCCATCCCACTGACCCAATACTTGAAGTAATAGGGAACAAAAATCCAAAAACCCAAGCCTTAGTAAAAAGGTAACCAAGTACACCAAACCATCCTCACAGACACTTGGGAGGTTCATCAACGCCCTAAACTATCCCCAAAGAATCATAGAGGTCTCCTTAGTATTCTGACCCAAGACACCTCAATTAATGGTTTCTCAAGCACAAGTACATTAGGCAACATACTATCCCTCACCTCACCATCTCATCTTAGGGTGCTAGTCGCTTGATATATTTAATGTCATCAGAGCACATCTCAAATCACCTAAAAGAGTATCTGATAGGTCCTACAAGCCTTCCAATTATCTTCTTTCTGATACCACCTCAAGCTCATCACCCACTAGTGACATTGATTCCTGGAGTCTCTCCTGGATCCAGACCTCAAGGTCAGATCCAACATTTCCAAAGTTCCTCATCCCTCTCAGTGCTGCTACTTAGGGGATTCCCTAATCCATTGTGTCCTACCCAACCTTGCCTTCATAGGTGAGGTCCAATTCCCAAGAAAGGACCCCTTAGAATTATAATTCCAAGTGCTTATCAACCCTTGAGACCCTAACTTGGGTCTCTTCTCCCATCTCTTAAGGGAGATCCCTCATCCCATCACATGGAGGAAACCCGCTCCATCATCCTATTCTGAATCCCAAAGGACTCATCCCACTTACCTTGTGTATTAAGACTTTCCCTTGAAATCAGGAGGGAGTTCCCATCACCTGCAATACATACAATGGTCTCATCCATAATAATCCATCCCCAAGCCACCCATGCCTACCAAAATAGAATTAATGAACAAAATAGTTCTATTTCTGTAACTCAACTCAAACCTTGATACCTCCCCAAAGTATCTCAAAAACTTAACATATACACTCAACCCTTGGTTTCTAAGTCACCGAACAGTCACAAACCACCTTAAGTTCTCAAGAGCATTGAATTGAAAACTTGGTCTCAATTTGATTGTGTGTCTCTTATGGGGAATCTCTAGGTCCTCATACCACATTTATAAACCCATAAAACATATGTAGACATTCACTCTCAAGCATAAACAAGCATATGAATTTTTATCATAGGAGATATCTACCTATAACATGGAGTTAACCCCTCACTGATATCTATTGAGCATTTTCCAAGAACCCTCCAAGCTCATGCATTCCTCCGCCAAGCTTATCCAATCCAAATGATCATTATCCATGATCCTTGAAATCAATCTCATACTAAACATCACAAATAATTACTTATAAAAATTTATAATTAATCATATTATTTAATTCAATTATCAATAATTGGATAAATACTTACCAAGCATCACTGTCACACCTAAACCACAACCATCCTCTTACAGAAGGCCTGTCACGCCTCCCCAACACCATTTCAGGTGAAAGACCTATCATATGAAACCGATTCCATCATAATCGTTTTAATTTAATTGGAATTATTAAATAAATTCATTGATCAACATACCTCAAATGAAATAAATTTCGATGAAATGCATACAACATCTCAAAATTTACTCTTAAATAGTATCGTGAATTAGCCATCACCATCAGTTGATTACACCATAATCTAGTGGAATCGACATAAGAAACCAGGAAAAATTTTAGAATAAAGGTGGGAAAATTAGTGGAAAACAACCAAAGAGAAACAGATGAGATTTCCTCAATTCATCATCATAATGCTTCCATGATCATACCCCCTCATGGGGGATCAAATTAGAGGAAAGGGGGAGGTAATTCAGCTATAAATGGCCTCTCATGAGCCCCCAAACCCCATAAATCATGAGGGAGGACCAAAAAAAAAATATGAAAATTTTTCCAAATAAAAAAACACACCCAGGAAGCCACTGGATAGATAGTGTACCCAGAAAGAATCCCTAGATTCCATTCAGCCCATTGGCTACCTAGTGGGGTTCACTGGCTAGTCGGTGGGTACTGTAGAATTGGATCGGTCCACTAGCCACCTCACAACTTCCTCTAACAATTTATTGAACATATCAAGCATCCCTCAAACCCCAAAAACCATCCAATAAATATTATTTTTGGATACTCAAAACACTAGAATCTCATTTAAAGACCTAGTTTTCAAAATTATTCATCTACTAAATAGAAAAAAAATTCAAACTCCCTCTCAAACACAACTACCTAAAATCCATGGGGAATTACATGACTATTAATAGAGAAATTGATATACCCTTTTATGTATTCCCATAAAATTATGTTGTTTGAGGTCATTATTTATGTATCTAGGGTAAAAATTTATGATGTCCAAAAAACACAGACTTTAAGGAATGTATCGACCTAATTGAGTGAGTCCCTTCTTCATAGATAAGAAACCCAACATTCCATTAATGCTATATCCTAAAAATTTTACATAAGTAGGAATGTATTTTATCATCATATACAACATGAATCAAAATGTGAACTCTTCACTTATTTAATCATCATACAATGTAACACCTTTATCCCACATCAATTTTAGATCTTCGATCAATGGAGCCAAATAAATTCCAATATCATTACCAGGCTGTGTTGATCCGGATATAAATAGATACAACATAATGTATTTTGTACTTCATGAATAACCATGATATAAAGTTATAATTTAAAACATAATGGGAAATTTACTATGAGTACTAGTTTTCACACAAAAAGGATTCAGTCCACATGTATATAACATAAGATGGAGGTTTCCCAACTTATTTATAAATTCAGTAAACTCATGATCAATATTATTCGACTGAGGAGAGTCCATTGGGTGACATAGTTTCCCATATTAAATTATTGTATATGTGTGACACATCAATTTTCTAGTAGTATAATCACATTCATATATCTATCTAAACCTTTGAATGATTGAAAAGTACCATAAAATTTTGAAGGAATTGACTCATCATTCTTGTATAGATTTGCACCACACTAAGTATATTTTTAAGTGATTAATAGCCCTTGTGAAAAAATATATAGTCATTTGGATAAAAATGTATTCTTTTAAAGATCATACCCATTGAACATAACATTCTTTTAACATAATATGTTCGATAAAGAAGATCATTTTCTTCTAGTAGTATATCATTTAAGAGACCAAGTAGTTCTGTAAAGTTGGTGTCCCTCCACCCACTGCCTGCTTTCAAATTATATAGCTTATATATGGATGACAATGTTGTATATATAGTACAACCATTATACCATGGTATCTTTGAAAAAATCCTTAACTTCTCAAACAGATTTGTAAAATCATGAAGGTCATATTCAATTTCCATTTCCTTTTCTTCAATTTTATCTCTATCATAATTCACACTTGTAATCATATCAGATGATCCATAAATCACAATATCATCCCAGTTTATATCAACATTCAGTTCTTCCCCATGTTTAGTCTAACATCCATAGTTCGATCTATTATATGACAGATCAAATGTTACTCTAACACCTCTAGACTAATTTGTCTTTAATAATAACAATATAAATATGGATAAAGGATTTGAGAAGGGTCATATACATGATTTTTTGAAAACTTTGTGAACTCTAAAATCCCAACCTCATACTATATTATAATAGGATTAACATCCATCCATTTTTTATTCATATCCATCCTATTTAGTTTAAAAATATCCATATTTTATAAATAATAAATAAATATACAGAGGGTATGCATATAATGTATCATTTTTTCTATCCAAAAATTATATAAATTATAAATTTAAGAAAATATAATTATAAATTATAATATATACATATATATATTATGTAAAAGAGTAGAATATAAAACCTATATTTTATAATAAAATGAAATATATATACATATAACAAATCCTATGTTTTGTAAATAATTAAGAACTCTATCTTGGTGTGTATTATTTACCTAGCGTGAAGTAGTTAACTTCATGAATAATGTGAATATATAATGTGATAGTTTTTTATAGATGATTTAATGAGAAAAACAATGGTGATTGCTTATTTTGTTTTATCATTCACAATAAAAATTCTTACACTATTAAATCATTTTAATCTCCCCTTTTCTAACTCTTTTTACATATGGAATATTCAACCGATTTTGGTTTTGAATGATATATGATTTGAGATTAGAGGTTTGAGTTAGAACATACACTCGAGAGAGGTATATTCTATGCTCATTCTACAAAAAAGATAGTGAAAAGATACTATGATTTGATAGATTCACACCAATAATATCTTATTCATCATGAATCTAGAGGAACTTAAAAAGATATTGGAGGCTTTCAAGTATTCATTGATCGGTCACTATAATTTATTAAAGGGAGAAAATTGTGGTTCCTTAAAGAATTTATGTTGAAAGTTTCATGTATTTATGGAAAAAAATACTTGAGATAATACCAATAGGTAAAGGTTATGATTATATTATTTTTCAATCTACTGATAATAATCAATTTCTTAGAAATACGAATTCTATAACCTCAAACCATAAGTTATTATAATTTTATATTTGTATATCAAATTTTATCCTTATACACATAAGATTAATAATGCTCAAATATATGTGCTGATTCATGGTCTTAGCTGTGTATTTTTTCATCCTAAATTTATAAATAATATAATTTTTTGTATAGTAACACCCTTTTATATGGATGATAAAACTAGTAAATATAAATTAGGGTATTACCCAAGAGCTCTTGTAAATGTGGATCTTTAACCACCCCACCCAGAAAAAGAAATTCTTATTTCTAATAGAGATAAATTGATGAATAATTTTAATATGGGTTCATCAATAACTTTTTTCAATTTATATAAATTACCTAGTCATAATGTTATAATTTATATGAATTTCAAGAATATGTAATTAAAAAAATAGAGTATCATACACTTTTAAGATAGTACAAAAACATGGAAAGTGAGATTTTGTCTTTGAAAATAACAATCCCTGAATGATTCCAAAGAAAACATTTAATGTTTTTGAAAAACCTCAAATTATTCAAGATAATTAGAATCTCAATAATAATAAGGAGTAGTTTAGTCCTTTAGACAATTCTCTAGATAGTTGAAAGGTCAACCCATTTTAATATCAAATAATAAAATTTATAGTTGGAAGATCAAAAAAATTTCATCCAATCGAACCCCCTTTTAATTATAAGTTAATATAAAATAATTTTTTTTAAAATTATTTTCTTATAAATCTATATCCATACTCTATATTTATATATAAAAAGTGTAATAACATCCCCAAAATCATAAAAATCAAGCAAGATCGGTGAACCAAAATGGAAATCTCCCTAAAAGGGTCAAATCATCCAAAAAAATAGGTAATAACAATTAAAAAAACTAATTATATAAGAACATGCAAGGGAAGAATCGTTATAGACGAAGAAAGGAACATGAACTCAAAAAATCATGAAAAACACATGAATGATCAATTGAAAATCCTTAAAAGCAAGTTTGGAATATCAAATATTTGGTATGAGGTTCGATTTCTCTAAAAATGAGTTAAACTTCTCTAGAAGAATGTGGGAAATTAAAATAAAAAAGTCATGAAAAACCCATTAAAGGTTGATTGAGAATCCATAAAAACAAGTTTAGAATTTCATATCTCTGATTTTGAGGTTTGATGTATCCAAAAAAATCAACTTTGGGTGTAGTAGAGCTTATATTCTACAAAATCGTGAATGTGGCATAAGGAAGAAGTGATTTTCTAGGGTTATTTTTAAATAAGGGTGAATATTTTTATCAGATCTAATTAAAAAGCGATGATAAATTTCCATTTTATTATGAATAAAATCATTATGTACATAAAGAAAGCTTTTGTTAGTGTTTTTTATCATTGGTAAACCAAAAACTTTTCCAGCACTAAGAATTGCTGACAAAAGATATATTAATGAGAATTGATATAATACACACTTTCCCTACCAACATTTCTTTCATTTGGATTTGTGTTTCTATGATCAGATGTTTTCCACACTTGTCCTACTAAAGTGTCAGGATCCGCAGGATGTCTGTAGATTTGTATATCTACAGTTTTGTGGACCCTTACCCTAGGGATAGTGTTGAAGAGTTCTTGGTCTCAAATTTTGGAGATAGGCATCTGTCCTCCCCTTATCATCTCTAAGACCCAGATCCTCCAGTCCCTGGTAGGGAGGGTAAGAATCACACTTTTCCTTTTAGACAAAGGATATGTCTCACTCCTCACTATGGGACACATTTTAGGGAAATCCTCCTAAGTTAAGCCCCTATCCTTTCATATAGGAGGTTAAAATCTTCCTCCTCTCTATGTTATTCACCTTCAATCATTACTTACATTGGACCCTCGCCCAATGTAAAGAGAATAGAGGGAAGTTCCATAGCTCCAGCCTCTTCTATCGTAGGCCCAACCTATTCCACCAACGAAGGAGGAAAAGTGTGTGTGGTTTTTTTAATCTTTCACATCCTCTTGTTTCTCACAATGAGAATGAATAATGTGGTCTTAGAGATTTGTGATGATTCCAATACCCACACAATCCACCTGAAGGAATGAACTATGAAAACATTGATTCCCACCATAATTGGGATACATAGGAAGCCTTCACCCAGGGTCCGAGCTCACTAGAAATCCTCCTCAGGAGTCCAACCCTAATAAACTTAATATGGTAATCCTTTTTAGGAGTAATCCCTGAATTAAAACCCCCTAAATATCCATGAGTTTAGACATATCTCATGGACCCAATTATAAGGTTATCCTCTTTAAGAGTAATCCCTAACCAATTTCTTTTAAAGTTTCATACTCCCCTGAGAGACTTATTGAACTACCTAGTATTTGATTCCCATACAAATGAGATACATAAGGAATCCTCCATAAGGTTCAAAACCAACACTCCAAATTAACCATGTTCTCTCTGGGCCACATTCCAAGTAGGGCCTAGTTCAACATGGAATATCATATCCTTTCCAAGTTCCTTTGGCTATTTTGATATAATTATCACACCAATCTTTGACTAGAAACCTTACGCCAAAATGTCCTTACCATATGATATTAAAAAATATTGTTGGGTCCTTCTCACATAACCTTAAAAGGTATGATGTGTCCCATTAAGCAAAACCAAACTACGTGGGTTTTGATTCCTTTTACAAGGATACGTAGGAATCCCACCTATGGGTTTAATCCCAACATCAAAATAAATTCCATCTCCCTAGATAATGATAAAATATAGAGTAACATTTTTCTACCTGGATGACAATAAACTCCAGAGAAAATTCCCATCACCCTGGATGATGATAAATTCCAGAGTGACATTCGTCTACCTGGATGACTATAAACTTTGTAGTTCCCAACTGAGTGGCTTAAAAACTAACATCATCTTAATAACGACCAAAGAATCTCTAAGTAGTATGTGCGTAGATACCATTGATGGAGAACCTAGAATACATATAGATATCTCCATCAATGAAGAACCTATAATACATAAATATGGTTCTAAATTTCACAAATGCTAATATTGATTGCAAATTTCATGGGCAACCTGCATTACACTTGGTAAATTAATAAGGATTCATGAACATATCTTAAATCTATAAGAGATTCCTAGAGTGGGAAATAATTCCCCTCAAAAGGGTGAGATAAGCCTAACTTACCATCCTCTCGACCAATGTGAGTTCCTAAACATCATGGGTCAAAATACTTAATGAATGCCTTCTATTGGAAAATAGGTCCCTTTGGATATAGAACCCTTGGGTGTTTCCAGTTACATAAACTAATCCATTTGAAACTATTCTAAAATAGTGATTCCTAACTAGAACACATGTTCCGAAGGAAACAAAAAAAATGGTAAACCTAACGTGAATCCTTAACCAAGATAATAGTGTTACCCATATATTAGTTCCTTATCAATTGATAAAGTAGGGACAAACAATGTAATCAATCATGCATACCTTCATCCAAAAAGATATTTCTTTTTTGGAGTTCATTTTTTGTATTTGTCATATATAAAATCACTTTATTCAAAGAACTCCCTTCATTTCAAATGACTTTCTTCAAGTTTACACATGTGAACACCCCGGTTGCTGATCAAGCTAGATCCTCATCCCCTCGAAGGACACCATCACCTAATTAGCATCTTCAACGCTGGGTCTCTAACACACTGGTTAAAGAGTACTATAAACACAATACCATTTCAACCTTGGAGGCTACCCGACATGCCCTCTAGATCAAGAATAACTTACAATCATCTGGTCAGTAATGATCGGTGGTTTAGAAGAAGATAATGAAAACCACCGTCTTCAACCATTTTTTGAGCTTATCCATAGAACACAATTAGAAATCCCTCCCATATTTTATGGAGGTTGACCACGAGGCCTCCTATGGCCTCATCTCGAAGATACATGGGTCCTTACCAAGGGTTCCTGCCATTAATTTCTACCGCTAACACCGCATGTCAGTAATCCCTCAACATGATGAGGGTGTTACCTTCAGGTACCCAGCCTAGGACCCTCAGACTCAGGCATGCATGACAGACCACCAGGGATGACAACCGGCTAACAGAGACTAGGGTTCTACCTTTTCCCCCTTTAGAGAATCCCACCAACCCAATTTGGTGATAAATAGTGAGAGGGCATATACACCTATCTGCCTTTATTCCGTTGGCTGGTAGACTCGTCTGGAGATAACCAACCAGTCCTACTATTAAAATCTGGTAGAGTATCATGAGAAAGAACATAAATTTTCTTACTATCATCAAGATCTCTGTCGGACTCATCTGGAAGCATTCAAAGAAGCCCACCAACCAAATTTGGCAGCAACCCACAATTAGGAACATACACATACTTGCACTCATCAAGTCTACCAATAGCCTCATTTGGAAGCACCCTGAGAAGTTATTTGGAAAGCCCCAGCGACAAAAAAAAGGAATAATCAACTCTCTACACCAAAAAATGAGTAATTATAGTATCCACTAGAAATAAATGGAGAATAGGAGGAGGTACATACACAAAATCTAGATACAGAATGGATTTATATTACTGTTCCAGCCGCTGAAGTCACCAAGAACATCCTGACTGTGGTGAAAGAGCAGGTGAACATTCCTACCCATATCCTAGAAACTTTCTAGAATATCATAACAGTGGAAAAAATAATAAATTAGGGAAGAAAGCATACCTATGTCCCCACAAACAAGGTGGATCATCAATATGTCACCCCGGAGAAGATTCATACCTCTGTTCCCATCCAATAGGGTTATGGGTCATATTACCCCATATCATACAGACAACCAGATAGAGAACATACATCCATCCCAATTAGAGATAATCATACTATTATGATTTCCACCCAAAGTAGGCACATACACTTGCCCATAATAACCAGTTTTCCGAGTAAGTGGACCCAACTGCTAGTAATAAGGAATCCAAAAAAGAAGTCTTATCAAACACAATTGTAAAATCAAGATCCCGTTTGAGATTTGGATCCACTAAATACTATATTTCTTGAAGCCCTCATACATTTATCTGTTACAACTCAAGATCCTACCCTCTTATTACCAAATTATGGGATTAGTAGTAGTAACTCTGAAGGTCCTCATTATACACTTCCTCATGAAGGCTTGATTCGTGGCAATTAGGTCAATCTATAGAACCTATCTATAGATGAGATCCACAAAAACACTCCATGTATCCATAAGAACAAGGAGAAAGAGAATTTATCCCCTTCTATAATCCACCATGGTGGTCCTACCCAAGATGTAGTTCTCTATGAAAGTCCTCTCTGTAGTAGTGATTCACATTGTCAAGAGAATTCTCTAATTGAAAATGTAGTGGAAAAAAATCCTTCTTATATTGAGGCACTTGAAAATACAATGCCAATAATATATGACACCTTATCATTGGTGGGTGAAATTATTTCTCAACTAGAAGACATCACATGCTGACAGTCATTCTATGAACCACCCTTGGGCCATTTATCTTCCAATGCAATAGATGAAATCGCTAATGATCTTGGTGATTCTGATAAAGCAGAATGAAAATGCCAACTTTTGTCCGATAAAGTAGAGAAACCTATGGAAAAAAGACAAAAATGATATGTTGAACATGAGTAAACAACTGGATAAGGGTGAAATACTAGTCATGTTCTAGCCTTTGGCTACCTCTCAATACAACATTCTAAAGATGTCGGCATAAGATTGTATTCATGATATCTGCCCAACATATGGAAGAATCTTCATCATATAAAAGAAAAAAATATTATTGTATGATGAATATAAAAGTAATGTTAAGGTAATAGAAGGGTTTTAGTTCTAAATTGACTTAGAATATCTCCTAGATTCAGGACATCCAAAGATTGAGAAACAAAAAGGATCCCTTCAATGTGCATGACTTGATGCATTAATTAGGTTGTAAAGAATCATTGTAGATATCCCATATGATGTTCATATTAGAGGTGGGGTTCACAAGGATTATTGCATTTCAATGTGTTATAAAGCCAACAAATCCCACAAAAATTAGTCTCATTCAATGTTATTTCCCTAGGCTGGCTACAAAAATAAAATTATATTCATGACTGAAGAGATGATCATCAAGAATAGGCCTCGACCGACGTCCACCAAATTCAGGCCTAAAGAGAGCAAGATATTGAGATAATTTTGCATCAATCATCTAAAAAATTAAAGAAGGCCTCCCTATTAGAGGATGTAATCATTCATATTGTAAAAATTTCTGAAATAGAACAATTGTTTTTTGAATTTGGCGATTTAAGTGAGTGCTAAATAATGATCCCGACCAACGTTTAGACCAGAATTCATAAAATTAGAAGAGAAAATGCACTGATATCATCCATAAAAGTTCAAGATCCACCCAACCCCACAGTACTGTGGTTTTTTTAACCCAACCCTCAAAGAAAAAAAATATCCAAAGAGTTGAGAAAGAAGAATATGAAGAGCTCCGACCGACAGAGTTGGGAGTTTTTTCACATTCACAAACTCCTCCTCAGTGGAAGTCAGTTTTCTCCCGATCAGGGAAGAAGCTAAAAAATTAACGCACAATTGAATTATCCATGGATTACCTTCAGATTAATATCCAACAAAATTTCTCAAGGAACCAATAAATAGAATGATAAGGTCTCATAGATGGAATTTAATAATGAGATATCACAAAGATACCGATATAATTCCAGCAATGCATTATGCATCAGTGAATGTCATTAATGCCATCATGGAATATCCTCCAGAAAATGAGTCTAGTTTAGGGGAGTCATAGGATGAGGTTATTGGTCATAATTCAGTCCACACTGAAGAAATTTAAGGAGGTGTACGCACCTAAAATCATAGGCTTACCAAAAATTTAGGTATCCCCTCGAATAATAAACTTCCACCTCTTCAAAATGAACGTAATAAAGTAAAAGGTATAGTTTAGAACATGTATCACCTTTCCCCTAGAGAAGGTAAATCCCTTTCACTTGAGGAAATATTTTCTTAATAAGAGGAGGAGATGAAGGAGTTGATAAGACTCAATGTAGAGTTACTTCAAAGTGTCACTCCTACCAAACATGCCCCACAAGAAGATCTTCAGCTTTCACTTCTAGTAGAAGCACTTCAGCAAATAGGGTTTGTTGCAACTAATGATGTGGATAATGAATTATCTCCATTGTAAGTAAAAACAGAGAAGGGTCAACCACATAATTATAAAAATTCCCCTATTGGTTACCCACGAAAGATACCAGTGGTGCTTTCACTAGTGGTCTTTCCAGTAATCGCACCTATTCAAGCTCCAGCTTCCACATCCATTCAAGTACCACATCAACTAGATATTCCTCAAATTCTAATGAACACCATTGATTCACTGATGAATCAATTGGAAGCTATGGAAGGACGATGTGCACTAATACAACCAGAAAATAAAATTTATCCCGAATGGGTGGATCTGACCCCTCCTTCGCCAAAATTTTGGAATCCCATATTTATAATCTTCTATGGCTCAGGATATCCGAAGAAGCACTTGAAATGTTTTGTCTCTCACTGTGATCCTATGATGGGGACCCCTAAGGAACATGAAGCAGTGAAACTCATATGCTTTTTACAATCATTGCAGGGTACAACCTTTGTATGATACACAAGTTTGGAGTCTAAATCAATCACTGGATGTGAAGATCTCCATCCGAAGTTCCTTTTCTAGTTCATCTCAATGATTTATTAGAAGACAACAGTCTTCAATATCACAAAATTAAATGCAAAGGGAGAATGAAAGAGTTTCAAATTTCATTGCTCAGTGGAAAGGATTAACACACTCCATGAATATACCACCCCCTTAAGAAGAATTGTTACCCATTTGTGTAGAAAATATATGCGATGTGCACACACCATTAATAACTATGTAATAAATAAGAGGGTTTTGGGATCAGGCCTTGACTGCACAACATGTAGAAAACTCCATAACCAAGACTAGATCCAAATCTTGAGTAATCCCATTAGCTCCAGGAAGAAGAGTAGGAAAATAAGAGGCTCCTACAATCACACTTAAGCAGACCCCTATACCCGCTCCTAATTCAAATCACTCATTATACCATAGGGCTCCACCTCCTGAGAATTAGGAGCAATGAACGCCTCATCAATACTATTAAAAAGATCAAAGTCGTAGATAATTTGAGGAGTTGAAAAACAAGGTCTATTTTATTCTAAATAAACAAGTCCCCAGCTAATTCATATCAACTATGGAAACCAACTTAGTTTAGTTTACAAGTCCAAAGAAACCAAAAAAATAAGAATATGAGGACCTCCCAAACTATTACCCCTTCCATCAAATATTTGGGCACCCCATCTAGGATTTTTTTAATGACCTCCTACAAAAAATGGTGGACTCCAGGAAAGTGAAATAGAAAATTCACCAGCCTAGGTATCATGTGTTACTACTACCGATACCAATGAGGAATGTGAGTGGATGCAAGCAAAAAGTAAGAATGCTCATAAATTTGATGATTGGATGGTAAACAAATAATCAACTGATCTCATCCCATTCTACAAAAATAATTGAAAAAACCAACTATGTCTGTTTTTGCTTACATTATAGAAAATTCATCTTCATCAAAAGTCCATTCCTCTGAAGGTCAGTCCTTAGAGAAGCAGCATGTCTAGAAGAATAAAGAGGAAGTAGAATAATATGAGTTTGTTTAAAGGAAAATTTTTTCCTTGAATTTAAAGGATTTATTGCCAACCTTATCCAAAGAATGGGCACCATCTCTCTAAACGAAAAAACAAGAATTAACCTGTTAGGCATAATCTTCATCATATGAGGAGTTGATCTTCGGTTCTATTAACATTATCCTCTTAATGAATACCTATGAAAATGATTATTATGATTATGAACCAAAGTTCCCCATACTTGATTGGGTAACTAGGAGAAGTGGTCATTAAGGTCGAGTAAGTAGGGGAAGACGTGGGTATGCTAGAAGACACTACTCTAACCAAAGCACTAATCGAACCATTTATACAGTGGAAACTCATGAGAGAGCCCTCCAGTGGGATCAACAAGAATAAGGGAATTCTCCCACACATGATAGATTCTGCCCTAAAATGACCATCATAGAAGATCAGTTAGAGGATATAACACCACCTTCTCAGTGAGTGGGTATAACTAGTCAACCAAATCCACTAAGAGAAGAAGTATTTCCAACTTCTCACATGAAAAATGGTCCATCTAGATAAGGATAATTAGATTCAAAGGCACCTGAAAAAGAGCATATCCATACTAGAAAATGCAGACCTCTAGATCAAAAGTATGAGTTATTGAAGAAAATGTCCTAAGTACCATCCAAGCTATCATTCCTAGATGATCTAAATCTATCAAAAGATCTTTGGGAAGAACTTATTTAGGCATTGTCAAACCCTCAAGAGTTTGAAACCAATCTTGATGCCGTAGAGGTTTACCGTATAGATAATGACCCAACATAATTCCATAAAATCATATCTTTCATAGACCAGGTTGAGGATTCTATCACACATGGACACATCAAACCCTTGTATCTATCTAGAATGATCAATGATATTAATATTCGATGAGCCTTCATTAATAATGTCTCAAGAGTTAACCACATTCCCATTCAGACACTTTTCTGATTATGCCTTATTGAATCCCACTTATCTACCTCCACTATAATGTTATAGGGTTATGATAAGAATGAGCAAGAACCACTCAGTGAGATTAAACTCATAACTTAGTTTGAGGATCTCATATCTGATTCAGAGTTCATGGTTTTCCAACATGACACATCTTTCAACATTCTATTGGGGAGAACTTGGATACATCAGCATGCAGCCATTCCTTTATCATACCACAAATGTCTCAAATATTTCATCAATGGTAAAATTGGTACATTTCATGGTGATAAGGCCCCATTCAAAATTTTTGAATCTCATTACATTGATACAGGGTTCTATCACACAAAGGGAAAAGAGTCTATGGTGAATGATGTTACTAGAATCAATTATTTGAATGGTTTGGAAAATATCCCAGCTAACCCATTCAAGAATATCAGTGTAGATTATGTGTTACCCATTATTAAAATTTAAAGGGTTGACCCAAATACAAGCACCCATTCAGTAGCTTCTATAATGTCATTTGTGGAAACTATTCTTGATAGTACCTAATAAATCATTAATTCACCAAGTAGTGATGAAATAATAAATGGATATGTCTTTATTCCATCCACCAAGCTTCAGAAAGTATCTAATTCATCATCTAGTCTATAAGAAGTTGTCACACTCATGAAAAAAGATAGGGATACTAATTTTAAACCCATTATTTTTCCTTCAGGGCTTCAAAAAGACCCTTCATCATTAGTTGGGTCATAGATGGTTGCCTCTTATTCAAGATGTCCCGACTTTTCACCTAACTCTAAAAATCATACTTCATAACATAACCTCCAAGAAGAGGAAGATTAAGTAACACATTAAGAAAAGAAATAATACCTCAGATACACCCCCCAATATTTGAGTAAGGCATCTCCACCACTGTGGATGAACTCATAGAAATAAATATGGGTACATAGGAAGACCTACGCCCCACTCTGATTAGTGAGGCCATGAATCAATAAGATAAAGAGGTGTATACGTCCTTTTTGAAGCAACATAAATATTTTTTTCTTTATAATTAGGCAAAGATGGTAGGAATTTATCTCAAAGTGGTCACCCATCATTTGGGTTTTCCAGAAGAGCATCAGGGATACAAGCACGTAGCAAGAAGAATGCACCTAACTCACACCTCCAAAATTGAGGCTAATGTAAACAATATTATCAAAGATGGTTTCATTTGAGTAGTGAAATATCCATAGTGGTTATACAATATTTTCTAGGTAAAAAATAAGAATGGTAAAATTAGAGTTTTCATTGATTTCAGAGATCTCAATTAGCATTTTCCCAAGTTTGACTTCCTGATTCTGATCACAGAACACCTAATTGATGTAATAGATGGACACCAAGATCTCTCCTTCATGGATGGATACTATGGGTATAACAAAATATAGATAGCCCCATAAGATAAGGAATCTACAGCATTCAAAGCACATCAAGGCATATTTTTCTATCGGCTAATGCCCTTTGTCTTGAAGAATGCTGGTGTGACATATCGACGTGTAATGCACCACATCTTCAAAACCTTCTTGGGGATATTTTTTGAATGTTATATTGATGATATAGTGTTCAAATCTATAAAATATTTTGATCAACAAACTAAATTGGAGACCATATTTAGAAATCTTTGATAACATAATCTGAAGATGAACACCTTGAAATGTACTTTTGGGGTAACCTCATGAAAATTTCTCATATTTTTTGTATGCCATCACGACATCGAAGTTGATCTCAAGAAGACTAAATCTATACTTAGCATGTCACCTCATTTAATCTTGAATGAATTTAGAGGACTTTAAGGACACTTGGCCTACATCTGATGCTTCATAGCTAATCTGGAAGGCAAGTGTTTTCCATTCACCAAATTGATGAATAAGGGGGTCACATATCAATGGAATAATGACTTCCAAGAAGTATTTTATACCATTAAAAAACACCTCTTGAGTCTAATGGTATTGATACCACCTATTGAAGGAAAACCACTCATTCCTTATGTAAAATCCTTAGAACAATCACTGGGCACTTTCCTTCCATATAAGAATGATGTTAGGAATGAAAACATCCTTTATTATCTCAATCGAACCATGATCGACACATAGAATCAATATTAATATATTGAAAAGAGATACCTAGAATTAATCTTTACAATTTATAAGATGAGGCACTACTTGCAGCATCTTGAGGTCCACTTGGTCTCTTGCAATAACTTGCTCAAATATTTCCTCAATCTTCCTTTATTGATAGGACATCTAGTATAGTTCGAAGTTATTATAAAATAGTTTTACATACAGTTTTTCCTCATAAAGTATTGAAAGTAAAAGCCTTGGTAGAATTCCTTTCCGAATACCCATCTATAGAAGAGGCTCTATTAAAAACTAAATTACCCAATGAAAAAATCTTATATATTCTGGATAGTCCCCGAATGTGGAAAATGTACTTTGATGGTGATTCAAGAAGTCCAACAAGGAAGAGAATGGAAGATCATAAAATCAATAAATTTGGGTTTAGGAATTGTACTTATCTCCCAAGAAAAGGCAATTTTTTTATACTCCTTCCCATTATCCAAAGGTGGTACCAACAATGAGCCAACATATCAGGATCTCATTACAAGTTTATAATTAGCACTCAAAGTATCAATGGATCACCTGGAGGTGAAGGGTGATCTAGAATTGGTAATAAAACATATTAATAGAGATTAATCCATCACAATAGAAGAACTAATCCCTCTGTGTGGTCATGTTCAATGGTTAATGGTAGAATTTCCCGTGGAACCAACATTGTCTTATGTCTTGTGATCATAAAATGATGAAGATGATGCATTGTACAATGAAGGTAAAACCCTAGTAGATTTGAACCTGAATGAAAAAATAATCAGAATTTCTCATCTTCATGTGGTTTCACCTTTTATTCAAATCAGAATAGAGGAAATAAATAAAATCAGTCCCATTTTTGAACCATTTGTTCCTACCATGAGATGGATGACACCCATCATATAATATCTCCAAAACGAAGTACTTACACCAGATATACCTAGAAAAGATAAATTCTGGTGATGATCGGTTAATTTCACTTTCTTTATGATGGCCCAAATCACCAAAAGATATTTTATAGACGAGGCTTCGATGGAATTCTCCTTAGATGAATTGATGGGGAAAAAACTATAGCTATCATGAAATAAGTAAATGTAGGAGATTGTGGTTCCCACCAGTATGGGTATCAGTTTTCTAATCAAATCTTAAGGCTTGGATACTTTTATCCTTCGATGGTGTAGGATTTCATAGATTTCATTAACAAGTGTCATCCCTTCCAAGTTCATGCAAAATTCACTCATCAACCCCAAGTGTTGCTATATATAGATAACTAATATTGACCATTTTCTTTATGGGGAATGGATATAGTAGGACCTTATCCTCCAACTACATATAAGTAGTTCAAATATATCCTTACTGCTATCGATTTCTTCTCTAAATGGGTTCAGTCAATACCTCTCAAAGAAGTTGGGGCCAAAAGAATTGTTAGATTTGTAAAAACTAATATCATCACTAGATTCAATGTCCCTAATACCATATTGATGGAAAATGACACCAATTTTTGTTCTATTGAGGTAGGGAATTTATTTCAGGAATATAATATCAAATCCAACCATTCATCCCGTTATCATGCAGCAAAAAAATGGACAGATAGAGGATTTCAAAAAAACCTTGCCCAACATTTTCTCGAAAATGGTGGATAAAGATAATAAATCTTGGATGATAAAATATTTCATTCCTGATGGGCTTACCGTACTACTACCCATACTACCACACAGTCAACCTCGTACTCATTGGTATACGAGACATAAGTAGTTATTCCCATTGAATTTCAATTTCCATCACTCCAAGTTTCTGTTTTTGATCAGTTATCTATAGATGATCAGTCTTAGATGCAAATTGATGATATAGAGATATTGGATGAAAAGATATTTCATTCCTTTCATCAGTTAAAATTCTTTAAAAACTGAATATAATGATCTTTCAATAAGAAATTTTTCCTCTATTCATTTCTCCAAGGAGAATTGGTATTGGTCTATAGGACTCTAATGATACCAGGAAATAAGTCTCCAAAAAATGATACAAAGTGAGAAGGACCTTACTATGTACATAAGGTCTACTCTAATGAAGCTTATTCCTTCATTTCAATGGATGGAGAACTCACTACAACTATAACCAATGTAAGGTTCCTAAAGAAATACTTTGTGTAATCAAAAAGTGTGTGTCCTGGTTTCATGATTTCAAACTACATAACAAAAAATATTCTAGTTGCATGACATTAAAATGAATAGCACCATATAAATCCATGTTTTATTACATTAAATTGCATAGTATCTTCATCCTTGTCGCATGATGTTAAACTATATGGTATGAGTTCCTAGTCACATTACTCAACATTTTTCCTTACCACACGACATCAAATTCTACAATTAATATTTCCTTCATTTTATGTTAATAAATCTCCCAAGATAACAGAAATTGACATTATTTTTGGTTCCTTAAAATATTAGTATCTTTCATGCATAAGAATTACTCACATCATTTCTACTTCCTAGTGGCACATGAACCCCGTTTCTCCCTATGTTTGAATCAAATTTGCATAGGGACCCCTTTTCAAGAACTATGCGTGGCTTGATTCTCATTACAATGAGATACATAGTGACACCAAAATATTTTATCTTGGGAACAACCACAACCATAAAAGAAACAATTTTCCACTTTCCTTATATAGGATTTAATTCTATACTAGGAATGATTCTAGAAAATATGGCTTGATTCTCATACCATCTTGTATTTTAGTCCCAACCATTATTCAGGAAAGTATTCAAGCCCTAATTTCTAACATAAATATTAAATTGGTGTGGGGAAACATCCTCAAGAACTATGTATGGCTTGATTCTTACCCCAAAAAGATTCACATAGATGCTTGGATCTCTAATCCTGGGTGCAGATGCAATGTTGAAAAAGTCCCTTCACCCCATGGGCGTATGAATCAAACTTGCATAGGGAGCACCTTCAAGAACTACATGTGGATTGATTATTGCCTCAACAAGATATGTAGTGACACCCAAATATCTTATCCTGGATCCAGTTATGATTAATCATTAAGCCCCTTCACTTCTTATATATGAATCATATCTACAGACAGAACCTGTCAAGAACCATGTAGATTGATTATTTCCCCTAGTAAGATACATACTGACACCTAGGTCTTATCCCCTGATCCATCAGCAATATTTATTTCATATCAGGTCTCCCACATTCTTATCGCATGATGATAAAATGAACAAAAAGAACTGTAAATGGATTGATTCTCATTCCAATGAGATATGTAGAGACATCTATATCTGTAATCTCAGGACCAAATATGACTAAAAAAACCCCTTCCTCACATCAACATTTAGTTGGTGTGGGGAATCATCTTCAAGAACAACGTATGACTTGATTATAATCCAAATAAGATATGTAGTGACACCCAAATCACTAATCTTGGGTCCAATCAAGAAAAAAAAATCTCCCTCACTCCCTATGTGCACGAGTCAAACTTGTGTAGGGAATATTTCTCTAAGAACTATGTGTGGTTTGATTCTCATCCCAATGAGATATGTAGTGATGATTGAATCTCCAAACACGGGTCCAACTGCAATTTTGGAAGAGAAATACCCCTTCTTTTTTACCATGCATGAGTCATATCTGTGTAGGGATATCTTCCAGGACTTGTGAGCTGATTTTTATTACAATTAGATACATGGTGATGCCTATACTTCCTACTTTAGGCCCAACCATAAACTTGGAAATTAAAAAAATTCCTCTTCCCCACATCAAAACCTGATTGATATGTGGAAAAATTTCATGAACAATGTGTGGATTTATTATTTATCTAGAAAGATACATAGTGATTCCCATGACCTATACCCTAGCTCATCCACTACTTAATAATCATACCCCTATCCTTCACTTGTGTTTCTTTTGTGTTATAGAAGAAACTTTTCCTGCTCTTTGTTTCTCACATTGATCATATCTCATGTGGGATTAGGAATTGGGTAAAGAGATTCTCTACATAAATAAGGCATTTGAATTCTTATTGGGGTTATCAAAGGTCTTTGTCATAAGATCATAAAAGTAACACTATATTTCCTCACTACATGATGATAAACTGCATGTACCTTCATTTAATAACTATGTATGGATTGATTCTCACCCCTGGGATATATGTAGTGATGTCTAATTTTTCAATATTGGGCCCATCCGCATCACAATATAGAAAATACTATACTCTCTTATATATGATTAAAATACAAACGAGGAAGTGAAATACAAGTTCTCACTTAAAACATGAACTCATATTTGTAAGAACTACGTACAACTTGATTCTTGCTCTGATAAGATACCTAGTGATTCTTGGACCCTATGACCTAGTTCCACCACAATGTATTTTGACATTTCATGTCAAGACACCTGAGTCCTCACCAAAAGATGTTAAACCGCACATCTAATATCCTTACCGCATGACATAAAACTTAATGGATGCATCCTTTCCCTTCATGGCGGGTAATTCACAGTCCTCACCACATGACGTTAAAATGCATGGTATTCATAAAACTACATATGGATTGATTTTCATCCTATTTAAGATACGTAGTGAAAACTAGGCCTCAGATACTAGTCCCAGCCACATGATAAATAAAAATTCCCTCTCTACTACATATGATCAAAATCTATACAGGATCTTTTATTTTTGGCACTCTCCTTAGAGAACCCATCAAAGAAACAAGAGATGTCCCATTTTATACATATGATTCATATCTATGTATGCGACTCTAAATTCATAGCCAATGTCGGTAAAAACACTTCTTTTATGCATTGGATGATTCACCTTTCACACAATCTTAAAATATGTTCAAATATTCATAATATTTATTTGGTTTCTGGTGACAAAATGTCTGATACTCGAGAGATCTTTTTTCCTAACTATGTAATAAGTGCCCCAGTTGGCCTTGCATAAAATTTGACTACATAATGGGCATGCTAGCCTAAGGATTCCACTGTTTGTCTATGCATCACATGCCCTAGATTTCTATATATAATATAGCCCCCATAATGAGTTTTTCAAATAGTGGTAACTTCATTCTTGGGATAATCCTCTTTTGTCCCATTAATCTTTAATGATGGTATGCCAGAGCCCCACAATTTAAAGTGGTCATCCTTTGTGTATTTCTCTCATATCATTTCTCCTGACCTAGAATCCTCCAAGACCATGGTTTAAATTTTACATATCTATATGTTCAAAGCATATTGGAATGACTTTGGGCCACCCGACCATGTATCCTCCATTTTTCCATAATATTATGGTCCTAGTCATATGACCTAAAACTATAGGTACCATACTTCCTAAGTTTGGGTCATACCTTCATAGAGAGCCTATTTCTACGATTATTTGTAAACCATGACTTGAAATACCCCTTCTACATTCAAGTAATTTTCTCAATAAACCAAACATTGTATTTGGGAAGATATGAATCTCTATAAACATTCATCATCTCTGAGAAATATAATGTCATAATTCACGAGAGATACTTTACCTGACTATATAGTACGTGCCCGAGTTGGCCTTGTATAAAATTCACCTACATAACAGCCCTGTCAACATAAGGATTCCACTTTTTGGCTGTGAAACACATTCCCTAGTTGGACCTGTATAATACAGCCCCCATGATGGGTGTTTCGAGCAGTGGTAACTTCATTCTTGGAAGAGACCTCCTCTAATTTCATTAGTCCTTTTCCCATGTCATCATTTGACTTTGAAAATATCCAAATCACATATTATAATTCTCCCTTTTCATACCTAAATATGGTAGCACATTTCTTGAAAAATTACCAAGAATTGGAGTACCATCAAATCTTTGGTCGAAGATAAAGACCTTAAAATCACAACCCCAAAATGTTCTTGCTGCATGAATTTAAACTACACAACCCTATAATGTCCTTACTACATGACTTTAAACTGTACTACCCCATAATTTCCTTTCTACATGACTTTAAACTGTACAACCCCCCATTGTCCTTGCTACATGACTTTAAACTACATAGCATATTATCAAAAAAACCCTTAATGTCCTTACTGGATGACTTGAAATAGCACATCATAGTGTCCTTTCTGAATGAATTTAAACTATATAGAAAAATATCAAAAATCTCATTTCCTTAAAATATACCTTCCTTCATACACTAAATTAATATAGGAGCAGTTCCTTATTCATGTCCTATATTGGAATAGATAAACCCATTTATTTTTAGACACCTTTCCTTGGAAAATCCACCCATTATATGGTCCTGAGACATCCAAATCTTAAAAAACTTTGTTTATAAATAGTATAATGTCATAATTCATGGGAAATACTTTACCTAACTATGCAGTGAGTTCCCTAGTGGCCTTGAATATGTCATCCACATAATGGGAATGTCAGCCGAAGGATACCACTACTTGAATATGTAGTATGTTCCCTAGTTGGCCTTACATAAAACAACCCCCATAATGGGTTTGTTAATTAGAGGTAACTTTGTTCCCATGAGAGACCTCCTATATTCTTATACTTCAAGTTTTAGAATTAGTTGACCATAAAAATCATGTCTCAAGATTCCCCTTGAAAGCATATAAAGAATATCTTGACCTTCCAAACCATTAGGCCCTGTTTGGGTTTTAATATTAAAATTCATGGTCGAAGTAATTCGACCTAAAACACTATCTTTATCAATCCAACATGCATGACTTTGAACTACCCACAAAAAGAGACATAGAACTCACCAGGATGAGAACCTACAAAGGGAAATCTTGATAAAATTCATGTCTCAGCTCGCTTGACCTACACTTTGTATGGTTTAGGAAATATCAACCGACAAAAAGTTAAAAGGAAAAACTTGTTTTTATGAAAACCTACAAAGGGAAACCTAAGAAAAATAAAAGTTTCACCTGCTAAGTCCCCTCTATATTGGGATTAGGAAAAAAATCGGGTAATAACAAAAAATCCATAAAGTTTGTATGGTTTTCCATATGACCCTAGAAATAGTCAAACTATGCTCATTAGGCCCATTGGATTAGGTAAAAATTAGAGCGCATTCCATGCTTATCATTGTAATTATGATTATCCAAAATGAAAATTTCATGTTATGGAAATCAGTTTCAACATTAGAATTTAAAAAAATAGGGATGAATACATAGATGATTAGAAAAACAATTATTTTAATTTATGAGAAAACAAAAAGTCCCCAGAGGAACAACCACAAATTGAAGTCTCTCTTTTATAAATCACAAGAGGCTGTCGATATAGATTTGTATTTATTAAATAGACTCTTGAGGCCCATCAGTCGCATGTTGAAGTTCTATCAGTCGAGCAACCTCATTCTCCTTGGCCCGATGAAGTACTTCCTTAGTGTCTTCAATGGCTTTCACCCCATGTATTTGGGTTTATTCTATCAAGAAATGAATTTCTTAAAGTTATTTTATAGTAGTGTCCAACTGTTGATGAAGATGTGAAACTTGAATAGTTTTCTCTTTAGCTTGATGCTTGAATATTACCAACTTTTCCGTGTGATTGACCTCAGCTTGAGATAATGATACTCAGAAACCATCAATTTTAGTAAGAAATTTGTATTTTATTAGATCTTTCTGATGTTTTTCCACTGACACCCACCTTTGAACAGTCTCTTTCACCATAGTATGGATGAAACGGTAATTACAACCTCCAAATCCTAACATGATGAATAACACTGAGAGTCATGGGATTCACGAAGGTAGTTCCTTAAAGAATGTTTCAATGATAAGATTACACATATCTCGCCAATCTTTATGATGTGTGTAAAACCCCAACCCCAGTTACCCAGAGTCAGTGCATTATTACATAAAATTGGCATGATACAAGGAATTATGTATCTAAAGACCGATCAGTTTAGTAGCCTTGGAATTTCTAGATACAGTCATAAGTTTTACATTACATCATGAAATAAAAGCATCAACAAAATTTTTACCCTTTTTAAAAACACTTATATCCTTAGCCTATCCCTGTAGGTCAACCATAAAATACTCCTTCTCATCCTGGGAAAAATAAAACACTGAAATGGGTGAGCTCAAATGCTCAGTAAGGATAACAATATAGAAGAAACTTTCATAAATAAGCATAAACATTTAAGAAAATGTATAAGACTAAAACAAAATCCTTTTAAACTTGAACATCAAAATAATATGAAAAATATAAAATCAAATAATTCCATTTAATTATTCACATGGATATTATACTATTTGAATAATCACATGAAATATCAATAACCACTTTCATAAGGATGGAATGCATAATGCCAGACTTCATAACCACATAGTCAAGGCCTTGTGCCAAGACTACACATAAGATTTTGTCAAGGCCTTGTGCCAAGACACTAGTTTGTCTCATGAGACCTATTGATGCATCGAGGAGCTATAGCGGGCTCGACCCATCACTTACTAAGTCCAATGCATTCCCCATATGAAAAGGTTTAAACATAACATAAACATTCGTATTAAAACTATCATATGAAATGTCAATACTTTATCTATAAACCATGAATGGTATAAAAATAACACATATATGATAAAAAATATCACAAAACCTTCAATTTAATATCTATATTTTTTATCATAATAAATCAACTTCAAATAAGCTTAAAATCCATCAAAGGATGTTGACATAGATGAAATCAAAACTTTTTTTATAGAAATATCTCTTTCTATTTTGAAATCATTTAAAAGTCATATAATTATAAAAAAATTTATTTTGAAAATATTCTTATAAGCTTGTAAGGGAAGATTTGACAATTTTATAATCGTGAAAAATATCCTCACCCACCGTATAAGTTAAAAAAAACATTATCACCTTATTTTTGTTGAAAAGGTAATAAAGTACCTAGTTTGGAAAATGAAGGAAAAAATCCTTTCAAAAACATATAAGGTCAAATAAGGGTATAAATGATTTTAACCAATTGTCTATTAAATAGTAAAAATGTTTTGAAATACATTTTTAAGAAACATGGATGTGGATGATAATGAGATCCCAATAGATACTCACGTATAAAACAACCTCATATAATAAAGAGATTGTAAAATTAACCCTTACCGATTTGGTAACATAAGAAACATACACACCATGAAAGAAGTATCATAAAATGAAGATGTAAATACCCATAAATTAAATTATATTACGCAATGAATACAATCATGGTCTGTACATACACCACATAAAAGGAAATAGTGTTAATATAGCATGAATCTCACCGAAATAAGAAGTGAGATGAAAATCCCTTACCACGTTGTAATCAATCGAGCCATATGACCAAAAGTTAATAACCGCCAAATTAATCATAGAATACCATGAATATAAATAAAATCATGATAATATATATTAAATTTCAGTACATGATACACCACATGCAATAAATAAGTGGCAAACAATGGAAATCTCATGGAATTAAAAGTGAGATAAGAAACCCCTTACCTCGTGTCCGAATTGACTCGTTCGTTCTTTAATCTCCTGAATAATGAACTAAAGTTAATTTATACTTGCTTAAGAAACATTTTCAAGTTTATTACTCCTTTTATATAACTTATTATCATGTTATAAACATTATGTAATCATTTAAGTTAATAATGGTCGTTTTGTTGATATTTGGTACTTGAGTCAAAAATGAACTTGTTATAATTACAAATTGTCCATGTGGTAAAAATCATGTTATCTCCAATATCATATTCATGATTTAAATATCATATATATCATATATATTCATTATATATATATATATATTTATAATTAGTATATGATATTTGGAGATAAGAAATAAAATGCACCGTTCATGGAGATGGTAAGCCGTACGTACGCATAAACTCTACTTTAATTTCTATTTCATATTTAATGAAATTAAGACTTAATGATACATGGGTATATTATAATTCAATTATAATATCATATGATATATGTGTTACATAATTTAATTAAATCCATCCTTTATACGTTCCATGTTTGTCATGAACGAATCATATCACCTTGAGGGGGCAGTAGTCCGCACTTTCTCAAATGAAATTATCGTGTTCACACATATTGGAAATCATAAAGGTGTGTTTGTAAATGAAAATTATAGAATAATAGAGAACAAATAAACATAATATATATAATATATAAATAAAGCTCCATCATAATGGCCACCATAATAGGCGGTAGGAGATAATTGAACAATCATCGTTTCGTGAGGTAGTAGTTCTCCATCCATAGAAATATTATGTTCTTTTCCCATTAGATGGAGGTGTGTGTAAGTGTAGCTCGAATAATTCTCATAAAACAACCTATTATATTGAGGATACTGGTTTTTTTATAAAATAAAGTAATAAAAAGAGTTTAGGGGGTTGGAGTAGTAAAATAAAAGAAGATAACTTTAGGGAAGATGTTACCTTAAAATTGGGTAACTCCCTTTGGTTTGAACCAAAAGGATTTCTTGAAGTGCCTTCTACCTAAGGTAAGGCTTCTAGGTGGAAGGGAGGGATCTTGAGAGATTATTTGGGTAGAGTTTGGATGAGACAAGGGGCTTGATAGGTGTGAGTAATGGGTTAAAGGTGAGGGCTTTTTATAAGGGGAAGGAGGGGCTCTTTAGGAAAGTAGGAAAAGATTATTTTATTATATAAGGATTTTCGGTCTCTAAAGGTCAAAAACTAATTATAGTCGATGATAAGATGACTCACAGTCGAAATAAAATCATCCAATTAGAATTGGACAGGTTTTGGATATTTTTTTAATCTTTATAATCTTATTTATTTAAATCATTCATTAATGAAGTAAACACTACATCATTATTGTGTCATAAATAATTTTATTTATTTGATGTATAAAAATTATAAAAAAATACCATGATTTAGGAAATATTGTTTTATTTATAATGAATATTTATAGTAGAAGAGATAACTTATATAACCCCATGTAAGAATTTATTTAATAAAAGATATATGTTTAAGTCATTTTTGTTTTTATTTAAAATTAATTAATATAAAGTGTAATTATCACTCTTAAGTGGATCCATGGGGTCCCCAAATAGACCCAAAGATGCCCATGGTTGGACATGACTCATACAATAAGGTTAGGACAAGTGTTAAAGTAATTTTGTATTATTAGAATATTCTTTTTACCTTGAATTACCCTATTTACCTTTAACCGCGGTAAATAAAAGTCAAAAGTCACTATTCACCAAAAATTATTTTCATCTTATTGAACTAAATTTTACTTACTAATAAAAACCATGTATTTCATATTTTCAAAATTAAATTCACAGAAGTGGTAAAATTTCATTTAAATGAAAATGTCAGATTTTTAAGTACTACTTAGTGGTTTCACTATTCATAAAAAATTGAAGTTTTTCAGAAAAATACCAAAAATTCAGCCTAATATATATTTGATATTATGAATTCAAAAATGATGTCTATTTTACCAAATTAAAAAAAATAGAATTTTGATTAATTAATTTAAAATTAATTCCCATTGTCAAAACAAAAAGAGTGTTTTTAAGAAATATTAACTATCAAAAGATTGACACTTGTTTATGTTCAATTTTAAAATGAAATTACTTCCAACGACCAAAATTGGATTAAATGGTAAAAATATAATCTAATTAAACTTCAAAATAAATTAAAAAGATAATATAACCATATAAATAAATTATATTAGAAGGCAGTTTTGAATTAAAATACAGTATGTCTCACTATTCATTAAAAAATAAATATTATTAGAAAAATACCAAAATTTTTTCCAAAGTAAATTTTTATGTCCCAATTCTAAATAAGAATTTTATATTTTCAAATTGAATATGTAAAAGCGTCAAATATTGGATTTAAAAAGGGTTCTCCATTAAAAGGTGGTAAAATTGCATTTTTTTTTGAAAAATACATTTATTATCTAAAAAATTGAATTTGATCTCATAATATGTCTAAGAAACACATAATACAAAAGTTAAAATTATATGGAGTATATAAAATTCAAAATCCAGTTAATACTATTCATAATCGTTTTTGAATGGCTAGTTTGGTAAGTTGTGGTGTGCTCAAACTCAGTGTTGCGTGTAGTATATTTTATTGAATTACTTTGACGAGATAACGTACCAAGGAATATTGGGGCGTTACAATCTCCCATAATTCAATAAATTGTTTCCTCACAATTTGAAATTGTTCTTCGAAATTAAATGGTTAAAAATAGAAAAAATACCTTTGTGGAAAACCCACATTAGAAATTGGGTTAAAAAAATTTATTCTCAATAATAGGGAAAGGGAATGAAAAATTCACCACGAAATTATGATCTCAATTAGGAGAACATTGGTGTAAATTAGAGACACATAATTGGAGGAAAAGAGTAAATATTTTTAGGGAGTGATTGAGGTCATCAATCACAAACAAGTGTAAAATTGAGGGCCTCAAAGCCACCAATCTATGATGATTTAAAATATCATCGGTCCAACAAAAAATAAAGCATTAGGATAACACGTTTTTGGTTTTAAGATCCCTTCCCTAAAGTTTAATAATTAATTTACTCATATAACAAGAGAAAAAAAAATATACTTGAAAAGTAGAGTTTCATCCTTCATCTAATTCTTACCACAAACTCATATTTCACTCCAAACGATGAGTATTCAAGATGACTTGGTCACACCTGAAGCACTAGAATCAACTTATAGAGAATCACATAATCTACAAAGGAAAAGATAATTCTTACTTGAATAGTATTTTCACATAACAAACTATATGGTTACACATACAAGAGAATATTCTTCCAAAGTAATCCCATACTTTTAACCATTTCTCCATCCATTTATTTCCAAATAGGTTCTTCCTTGACTTAGAGGTTATCCTATAGAATAGGGCATTGACTCAGGTAATGACAAGGTCACTTACATTTATAGCAAATGAATGTAATTGGATTCTTAGGATCATTTTTATTTTCTTCCATAGTACTCTTCATTTTTATTTGGAAATTCTTTACTTTATGTCCTTATTTACCACACATAAAGCATTTATTTGTTCTATTGAGACACTTTCCAAGGATTATCCTTCCACATTTCTTGCATGATGGAAATTTAGATTTCTTTTCTCTGTGGTCTCCACTTATGGAGCTCTTATCATTCACCGCCTTTCTCTTCTTTGTTGATTCCGGGAGTTGGTTAATATGTATGTTGTTGATCAAATTTTTGGAAACATGATTCGGTATGAACACGATATCTTTTACTCCTATCAAAATTCCATTTTGTTTCTCATTTCCTCTTTCGTTCCCACCTTGTACATCATGTTCAATGTTACTATGACTTCCTTGGAATCCAGCCATTGATTAACACAAGAAAGCATAGTGCGAGTCATAAAATAACTTATAGAATATCGTAACACCTTATTTTCAATATAAAATACCTTAGGATTAACCAAGGTTATTTATTCTCATCTTATATTAAAATCCTTCAAATCGGTTTTTAAAGAAAATGTGAATTACCATAATCATATCCCCTGTGAGTTTCATAACCAAGAGTGCAGCAAGTCCTGTTGTCGTGCACCAGTTCACATTAGAGTCTAGCTCAAAGCGGTGTTTTCAGGTTTTACTGCTAGGTACATTTTTTCCACAGCCGCCTCTACCTTCTCATATCCAAACCGGGATGTATTTCATGGAAAACACACAAAATCTCTACAGTACCAACATTCTAGGAATTTTTTATATACTAATCCTCAAATTCTATCTTAGGGTAATGTTCTCTAATAAGAGTTTTTCTAAATCTACCTTCCAATGTTTTTACTAATCTTCCTATGATACCAACTGTAATGCCCCAGCCCCAGTTACCCAAATTCAGTGCATTATTACATAACATTGGCATGATACAAGGAATCATGTCCTGAAAAACCAATCAGTTTAGTAGCCTTGGAATTTCTAGATACACTCATAAGTTTTACATTACATCATGAAATAAAAACATCAACAACATTTTTTCCCTTTTTTAAAAACACTTATATCCTTAACCTATCCCTACAGGTCAACTATAAAATACTCCTTCTCATCCTGGAAAAAATAAAACATATAAATGGGTGATCTCAGAAGCTCAGTAAGGATAACAATATAGCAGAAACTTTCATAAATATGCATAAACATTTAAGGCAATGTATAAGACTAAAACAAAAGCCTTTTAAACATGAACTTCAGCATAATATGGAAAAGATAAAATCAAATAATTCCATTTTATTATTTACATGGATATTCTATTAGTCGAATAATCACATGCAATATCAACAACCACTTTCATAATGATGGAATGCATAATGCCTGACTTCATAACCACATAGTCAAGGCCTTTTGCCAAGACTACAAATAAGAATTTTTCAAGGCCTTGTTCCAAGAAACTAGTTTGTCTCATGATACCTACCAATGCAGCTAGGAGATATAATGGGATCCACCCGTCACTTACTAAGTCCAATGCATTCCCCATATGAAAAGGTTTAAACAAAACATAAACATTCTTATTAAAACTTGCATGCGAAATGTCAATACTTTATCCATAAACCATAAATGGTATAAAAATAACACATCCACAGTCAAAAATATCACAAATAGTTCAATACAATATGGAAGTTTTGTATCAAAATAAATAAACTTCAAATAATCTTAAAATCCATCAAAGGATGTTGATATAGATGAAATCAAAACTTTTTTTAGAGAAATATTTATTTCTATTTTGAAATCATTTAAAAGTTGTAAAATTATAAAACAAAACATTTATTTTGAAAATATTCTTATAATCTTGTAAGGGAAGATTCGATGATGTTATAATGGTAGAAAATAACCACACCCACCGTATAAGCTAAAAAAACATTCTTACCTTATTTTTGTCGAAAAGGTCATAAAGCACCTTGTTTGGAAAACGATGGAAAGATTCCTTTAAAAAAACATATAAGGTCAAATAAGGGTATAAAGTATTTTAACCCATTTACTATTAAATATTAAAAATGTTTTGAAATAAATTTTTAAGAAACATGGCTCTGGATGATAAAGAGGTCCCTGTAGATACTCATGTATAAAACAAACTCAGATAATAAGAGATTATGAAATTAACCCTTACCGATTTGGTAACATACGAAACATACACCCTATGAAACAAGTATCATACAATGAATATATAAATACCCATATATTAAAGTATATTATACAAAGAATACAATCATGAGCTGTACATACACCACAAAAAAAGGAAATAGTGGTAATATAGGATGAATCTCACGGAAATAAGAAGTGAGATGAAAATCCCTTACCACGTTGTAATCAATCGAGTAGTATGAAAAAAAATTAATAACTACAAAATAAATCATAGAGTAACATGAATATAAATATAATCATGATAATATATATCAAATGGTAGTACATGATACACCACATGTAATAAATAAGTGGTGAACAATGGAAATCTCACAGAATTAAAAGTGAGATAAGAAACCCCTTACCTCGTGTCTGACATGACTCATTCATTTTTTAATCTCCTGAATAATAAACTAAAGTTAATTTGTACCTTTTTAAGAACCTTTTTAAAGTTTATTATTCCTTTTATATCACTTATTACCATGTTATAAACATTATGTAGTCATTTAAGCTAATAATGGTCGTTTTGTCGATATTTGGTACTTGAGTTAAAAATGAACTTTTTATAATTACAAATTGTACATGTGGTCAAAAGTATGTTATCTCCATTATCATATTCATGATTTAAATATCATATATATCATATATATCCAGTATATATATATATATATATATTTATAATCAGTTCATGATATTTGGAGATAATAAATGAAATGCATCGTTTTTGGAGACGGTAAGCCGTACGTATGCATGAACGCTACTTTCATTTTTATTTCATATTTAATGAAATGAAAACTTAATTATAAATAGGAATATTATAATTACAGTATAATATCATATGATATATTTGTTAAAAAATTTAATTAAATCCATCCTTTATACATTCCATGTATGTCATGAACGAATCATATCACCTTGAGGGGGCGGTAGTCCACAATTCCTCAAATGAAATTATCATGTTCACACATATTAGAAAGCATAAAGGTGTATTTGTAAATGAAAATTACATAAGCATAGAAAAAACATAAACATAATATATATAATATATAAAGAAAGTTCCATAATAATGGCTGTCACGAACCAGGCCAGGTCGCCATCCGACACGGTGCCCGACCCGGTCCGCGGTAAGGCCCAAAGGGCATTCCCAATCCCCACGGGCTGACACAAGTTCCCGAGTATCAAACATTACATTGGAATGATTTACTCGAAATAAAAGATAGAAAATCAACTAACCAGATAAATAAACTGAAACTAGAAATAGACAACCAGACACGAATTTAAACTATAAACAGGTTTAAAGTCTACAACTCGAACCAATAACTAAAAAGAAAAGGAGACAGTGGAAACTAAAACTCTTAGACAAACCTTCCAGAAAAATAGGGGCCACATAGACACCACTCTGCATGACAAGACCAATTGCAACCTGAACCAGCATCACTGAGCACAATGTCACAACCTGGAATGCACAAGAAACAAAGTCAACATACACCCAAAGGTGTATGTAGGGTGTGAGCCAAAAGCCCAGAAGGACGTCACCCAATACAAAGGTTCCATGCCACAACATCAAAAAGACAATTTAAAGTGATTATTTAAAATTATACATTCAAAATTCTTTTAAAGAAAACATTTACAAGCTAAATAATAAAGGAAAACACTAAAAATAACTCATTTCACAAATACGATTTTAAAGAGGAAGAGAAAAATTCATTATGAGAACACACACACATACTCACTCTCTCACACACACACACATACTCACCCCCAAGTGGTCCTCCATATGCCGATGGAAGGAACCACGCCATAGATGGTAGAGCACTATGGGTAAATCCCCTAAGGTTCATCTAGCTCGAGTGGGACCCTAGAACCTTGTGTCTCAGTGAAGCGTGGATTAGAAACCACGACCCTTAGAAACGTGGATTTGAAGACCACGACCCTCAGAAAACGTGGCTTAGAAGGCCACGAACCTCAGTCAACATATGCTTAGTTAGTGTTGCAATCATCAATCTAGCTAAGTGAAACAGGGATGATACCCATCCGGCTCACTAGCGCACTAGTTCTAGTCCGCCCACCTTGAAACCAAGGGGTTTCCCTTGTGCTCAAACATGTTCCACATTCACATAACACATCACTTTCACATTTCACAAACCAAACATGACATTACACAAAAAATTCACCACTTGCATACCAAAGAATTATTTCAAAGACACACGCACACTAAGGACATGTCTCATTTTATAAAAATACACCACTTTAAAAATGAACGCGTATTAAACTCCTTCAAAATACCATTTTCACGTCATATAAATGAACCAAAGAACCATTTGATCTATTAATGAAATCGTTTCAAGAAAACCCAAGAAGACTTTACACCAAAAACCACTTGATTCTATATAGAGGTGTCACTTTAAAACTTGATAAACGAGGTAACCATATCAAAACTTGTTTTTCATTATTCAAACAATTTTTCATTTCAATTTCAAAAGTACACAACAAGGAAAACACACCAAAAGTGATTCATTTTACATTGAAGATGCCTATTTAAATACACAAACACCTAAAGTGACTTGAAAACACCTTTCACACCTTCCAAAAAACCCTCAAAAACCTTTCAACCATGTTTCTCACTCAAAACATCACTTAAATAAACAATTACTCAATTTATCAAACATCTTGCATGAAAAAGAAACCATTAAAAAATCAATTTCACAAATTAACCCTTCTAAAACCTCATTGGAACTCTATAAAAAATTATTAAACACTTCTAAATTTTACAAAAATAGGATCGAAAGGAAAAAAACATGACAATTTCTAGAAACAACTGTATTTTTCATTACGCACGCATGTCATAATGTTTTCAAAATGCATTTCGCAAAACCTCTACATCACTACCAAGAATTTTTACCACAACACATATATAAACGACAAGATTATATCACTCCCAAAAACCCATTTTCTTCAAACGAGCATACCAAAACATTTTAAACATAATTCTCATCATGCAACTAAACCATAGAACATATTAAGTTTAACTAAACAAAAAAATTAAATTATCTGGATGATGCAAAGGCATGGAACCACCTACCTTGTCATAGCAGACTTCACAACCATGGTGCGCAACGACCGTTGCATGTCAAACACACCTCAAATAAAACCAAATAGACCCTAAATAAACAATTGAACCAAAAAATAAATAATTAACCCACAAATTTGATGCAAAACCCCCATTGCATGACAAACACACTGCAAGAAGACCAAACACAACCCAAAACTTCAAATTAAAAACCCTTAAATAGGAACATAAACCTGCTAAAAAAACAAGAAGAAAGACCTAATCATGGGGGGGGGGGAGGTGTTCACCTGATGGAGAAGGGTGGTGGCGGTTCGGTTCTTCGCCGGATGAAACAGGAGGGCAGTGGTTCGCAGCGCCGGAAGGGAGAGGTCGCCGGACATAGGCGCGGCCGGGAGGGAGGTCACAGTGGAGTGCGGGAAGCCATCGCAATGAGGGAGTAGGGGTGCGGTCCTGCGAGGGGGGGTTCGTGCGGTTCCGAGCGGGGCAAGGTGCGACGGGAATGGGAGAGCGAACAGGGGGGTTACGCTTCGGCTGGACAAGGGAAGCACGGGAGGGTTCCGTGCGGTGGCGCATGACGGTTTCTCAAAGGGGAGGTGGCGGTGGCTTTCAGCGCACAATAGGGGAGTCCGCAGGTCGATCGAGAGGGGGGGGGGACTTTGAAGAAGAGAAAAAAAACAGGGTATGGGTGGGGGGCTAGGTCTCAACGCAGTAAGGAAAAAAACAAATAAATAAAGAAAAGAAAAAAATAAATAAATAAAAAGGAAAACCAAAACAAATGGTAATAATAATAATAATACTAATGATAATAATTATCATAATAATAATAATAGTAAAATTAACAAAACAATAATAATTATAATAAACTAAAATAGAAATAATAATAATGATAATAATAATAATAATAATAATCTCAAATGACATTATTATGATTATTATTATTAAAAAAATTGTTAATTCATTTTATTTCATTAATTAAACATCAGCAAGGCACGCGGTGAACCGGGCGGGGCCGCGTGGTGACCCAACCGAGGCCGCACAGCTTCGGCCGCGTTGCGCTGGATGCAAACAAGAACAAAACACAAAGAACTCGAATTCTTAAGTCAGGTTTCGACCCGAACTACCAGATGCAAAGAAAATTAATAAAATAAATAAATTAGAAACGACAGGTGTGAAAATTCTCCCCACCATAAAGCTTTCCGTCCCTAAAAAGCCACAACCAGAACCAAACCCCACAGCAGAAAACCACACTCCCTTAAGGTTCAAATGGGATCCCCACAAACACCAAGAAAAGAGGGGAAAAAGTATCGTGCTCAGAGAAAGTGACTCAAAGAAAACTTCGAGAAACTCATATAAAGATTTTCTGATATGTGTCGCCCTCCCCGAAGAGCTAGAACACCTCTAATTGATTGTTTTAGAAAACAAACTCTTGAACCCACAAAAACCAACCTTACAAACCAAAACACCTTAAGAACTATTAAATGAAAACCACAACATTTGGCTAGAATGAACAATCAAGGTCAAACCACATCGTTTGTCTGGAACGAACAACGAGACCAACCACAACCAAGAAGCACCCTTATCACCTATCACCAACTCATATTTAGAAACATAACCAAAGGGTCAACATAGGGAAGCCCGAGGGGCTCCCCACCATTAAGAACATTCCAACACCCAAGACGAGACTGGAAAACCAACATGGGGAGGTCCAAGCGGACACCCCAACATTAAGGAAAGACCAACACCGATTTATTCTAAAGACATTTGTGCGAGACCCATCATGGGTATCCCCACCATTAGGACTGATAGAGGGTACAAAACTTTGAAAAATTCTCCAACGGTGACCAAACACCCCACCAGAAGGGGCGGGGGGGGGGGGGGGGGAGGGGTCTGACTACCGGGGCGTCAAAAGCATAACCCAAGACAAACTAGAATTTCCACATTCCTGGATGATCATTATTCCAACTTTGAGACCGACCTACCCACCATACTTCCATAAGGACCACTAAAGCGATTTCATCCAGTGGGATGAAACCCCTAAGACTTTAAGGCACGAGACGAACATGCCTCCACATGGTCACGAAAACCTTATGCAACCAGACGACCAATTCGGAGCGGAACAACCATAGAAACGATTTAAAATGCCTATACTTTTAACACTGATGATAGAAATAAAGTCGAGGTCTCATACACTCTCGGGGTTCCTGACCACGTGCCAGATTCACTCTAAGGCCTATGGCTGGAGCCCTAATGTTTGAAGCATCTCCTGCCTCGTAGTCAAGCATTGAAGAATCTTGAACAGAGCTTCTCCTTTTTGGTGTTGCACGTAACCACACTACAATAGAGACAACACCAGAAAAAACAACACATTATGACATACAACTGATCATATACGGAACATTCACCAACACAAGAGCTGAAATGGTGCATGCACATCACCCTTTGTCAGACAGGATGAGAACACGACACCAAAAATCGTCACCTGAACATGACCATTGCTATTGATAGGAACATTATATGGAGAGGGACTTCAAACTGAGTCTTAAACAACACGTGATTCCTGCAATTGATCGTAGCATCCCCATGTGACTAGGTCTGCCACACTAGTGGCCTAACGTAGACCCTTTCTTAAACGAAACCAACAAAGGACCAAAGGTTATTTAGAATAGTGGCCCACACTGACCACTCTAGGATTCTTCCGCCTTTTCCCCACTGAAATCACCTTAACATTTCCAAATAGAACTTTCAAATTAATGAGGTCAAACTTCACCCTTGATAATCAAATAGAACTTACACTACAAGACGTCGCCGAACATGACCCTTACAACTGATGAAAATACTACAAAGCCCTTCAAGACACTGGTCAACACTGAAAATTCTGAACCGCCTTCACCCTTCCCCGATGGATTTCCTTCCACCATTTCTAGGGGAAACCTTCAAATGCAATGACGTCAAATTTCATACCCGATGACTTAGACAACTCAAATAAACCAAAACTTTGTTCAACTACCCTCGCATCTGTCATCCCGCTATGAGAGGATCCACTTAGTTGTAAAAAGGAGAGGTGGGTTCAATTCTAGAATTCAAAAAGAGAGTTCTTCGATCAACTGGAGTGCTGCCAACGGTGAATTACCTGTAGCCGTACTTCAATCACATGTCAATGATTTATGGGGGGAATACAATAGTCAAGAAATAAAACCATTGACCCAACCAAACTGGTCCAACGGTCAATACATCCCACAATCGAACACCAAACATGCAGGGGGAACCACTGTAAGGGATCCCCGATGTACTTTTCAAAAGAATTAACTAGCTACATTCTTGCATACCAACTTACAAATAAAAATTCAAACTCAGGACACAAATCAATCAAGAAGGATTCTCGGCTCGAAACGCCTCACATCCAACCTTTCAAAAACACAAATACACACCACACAAACACTGTTTAATAAAACACCAAATTTTTCCTTTAACAAAACATTTTGAAAATAAGAAAACCCAGTGGGCTGCACAAACACCAATGACGTCCCATGAGCCTCGTACATGCATGTTCTCGTGCCACACCGACACCCACCTCATGTCCATCCAGGCACTCATCCACTCATGCCATTAATCATTTCCTTTTTTGTATACACTCATGCATGTGGTTTCCCATGAGAGCGCCAAGGATCAAAACCAAACCTTTCCATTTTTCAAAACCAAAACATCCAACCCACACTTTTCAGACCTCACAAACCATTTCATTTTTAAAGCGCTTCATTTGATAACATTTTCCATGACCAAAACATTTTTACTTAAAAACCAAATTTCCATGAATCCAAAACAAAGAGACGAGAAACGACACAAGAGAAAACTTGTGTCAGTGGGTGACTGGAATGTATAGTTGGCGGCCATACGCCAGTCACGCCACCGCCACAGAGGGTATTCTAGGACAGCGTCCCCAACTCCACATGGCTTTCCAGACCCTGAGAGCTCACTAGGACCACTGACCTTACCCCTTTTCATTTCCCTTAGACAAGATTATCCGTAAGGACCAAAAACTCAGTCAAACCACAACATAATTTGGTAACTTGAGTCCCGTCACAAGGTGTGCTGGCCAGGCACATTGCTCGTAGCTAGAACTTTGAGTTCTGACAACCTTAATTTTGGTCTACTCTGACTATATCTCAAAAGAAAATGACCCAAGAGAGCAAACCTTCTCCTCTAATACCATTTTGTCACGTACCAGGCCAGGTCGCCATCTGACCCGGCGCCCGACTCGGTCCGCGACAAGGCTCCAAGGGCATTCCCAATCCCCACGGGCTGGTACAAGTGCCCGGGTATCAAACATTACATGGGAACGATTTACCCAAAATAAAATACAGAAAAGAATCTAACCAGATAAATAAACTGAAACTAGAAATAGACAACCAAACATGCCTTTTAACTATAAACAAGTTTAAAGTCTATAACTCGAACCAATAACTAAAAATAAAAGGCGACAACGGAAACTAAAACTCTTACTCAAACCTTCTAGAAAAAGAGGGGCCACATCAACACCACTCTGCATGACAAGACCAACTACAACCTGAACCACCATCACTGAGCATGATGTCACAAACTGGAATGCACAAGAAAAAAATTCTACATACACCCAAAGGTGTATATTGGGTGTGATCCAAAAGACCAGTAGGACATCACCTAATAAAAAGGTTCCATGACACAACATCAAAAAGACAATTTAAAGTGCTTATTCAAAATTATAATTTCAAAATTCTTTTAAAGAAAAAATTTACAAGCTAAATTCTAAAGGAAAACACTAAAAAGAACTCATTTCAAAAATACTATTTTAAAGAGGAAGAGAAAAATTCATTATGGGCGCACACACACATACTCTGACACACACACACACATACTCACACCCAAGTGGTCCTCCATATGCTGACGGAAGGCACCACTCCATAGATGCTAGAGCACTATGGGTAAATCCCCTAAGGTTTATCTAGCTCGAGTGGGACCCTAGAACCTCGTGTCTCGGTGAAACGTGGCTGAGAAACCACAACCCTTAGAAACGTGGCTTAGAAGACCATGAACCTTAGAAAACGTGGCTTAGAAGGCCACGATCCTCAGTCAACATATGTTTAGTTAGTGTTTCAATCGTCAATATAGATAAGTGAAATAGGGACAATACCCATCCGGCTCACTAGCACACTAGTTCTAGTCCGCCCACCTAGATACCCAGGGTTTTCCTTTGTGCTCAAACATGTTCCACATTCACATAACACATCACTTTCACATTTCACAAACCAAACATGACATTACACAGAAAAGTCACCACTTACATACCAAAGAATTATTTCAAAGACACACGCACACTAAGGACATGTCTCATTTTATAAAAATACACCACTTTAAAAATGAACATGTATTCAAATCCTTCAAAATACCATTTTCACGTTATATAAATGTACCAAAGAACCATTTGAGCTATTAATGAAATCGTTTTAAGAAAACCCAAGAAGACTTTACACCAAAAACCACTTGATTCTATATAGAGGCATCACTTTAAAACTTTATACACGAGGTAACCATATCAAAACTTATTTTCCATTATTCAAAAAATTTTTCATTTCAATTTTAAAAGCACACAACAAGGAAAACACACCAAAATTGATTCATTTTTACCTTGAATATGTCTATTTAGATACACAAACACCTAAAGTGACTTGAAAACACCTTTCACACCTACCAGAAAACCCTCAAGAACCTTTAAACCGTGTTTCACACTCAAAACACCACTTAAATAAATAATTCCTCAATTTATAAAACATCTCTCATGCGAAAGAAACCATTAAAAAATAAATTTCACAAATTAACCCATCTAAAACCTCATTGGAACTCTATAAACAATTATTAAACACTTCTAAAATTTACCACAACAGGATCGAAAGGAAAAAAACATGACAATTTCTAGAAACAAGTGTAATTTTCATTACGCACGCATGTCACAACGTTTTAAAAACGCATTTCTCAAACCCTCTACAGCACTACCAAGCATTTTTACCACAACACACATATAAACGACAAGATTATATCACTCCCAAAAACCCATTTTCTTCAAACGATCATACCAAAACATTTTAAACATAATTTGCATCATGAAACTAAACAATAGAACATATTAAGTTTAACTAAACAAATAAATTAAATTATCTAGATGATGCAAAGGCATGGAACCACCTACCTTGTCATAGAAGACTTCACAACCATGGTGTGCAATGGCCGTCGCACATCAACTGCACCTCAAATAAAACCAAATTGACCATAAATAAACAATTGAACCAAAAAATCAAGAATTAACCCAAAAATTTTATGCAAAACCCCCATTTCATGACAAACACACTGCAAGAAGACCAAACACAATCCAAAACTTCAAATTAAAAACCCTAAAATCGGAACATAAACCTATTAAAAAAACAATAAGAAGAAAGACCTAACCGGGGGGTGTTTTCCGGACAGAGCAGGGTAGTGGCGGTTTGCCTCTTCGCCGGATGAAAAAGGAGGGCAGTGGTTCGTAGCACCGGAAGAAAGAGGTCACCGGACATCGACGCGGCCAGGAGGGAGGTCGCGGTGGAGTGCGGGAAGCCAGCACGAGGGGGGAGCAGGGGTGCGGTCCAGCGAGGGGGGTTTATGCGGTTTCGAGTGGGGAAAGGAGCGACGGGAATGGGAGAGCGAATAAGGGGGTTGTGCTTCTGCTGGACAAGGAGAGCAGGGGAGGGTTCCGTGCGGCGACACTCGATGGTTGCTCAAAGGGGAGGAGACGATGGCTTTCATCACACAATAGGGGAGTTCGTAGGTTTATTGAGAGAAGGGGGGGGGGGGAGACTTCAACGGAGAGAAAAAATGGTGTATGGGTGCGGGGCTAGGTCTCAACGCAACAGAGAAAAAAAACAAATAAATAAAGAAAAGAAAAAATAAAAAAAAATAAAAAGGAAAACCAAAACAACTGGTAATAATAATAATAATACTAATGATAATAATTAGCATAATAATAATAATAGTAAAATTAACAAAATAATAATAATTATAATAAACTAAAATAGAAATAATAATAATGATAATGATAATAATAATAATAATAATAATCTCAAATGACATTATTATGATTATTAATATTAAAAAAAAATTTAGTTCATTTTATTTCATTAATTAAACATCGGAAAGGTGTGCGGTGAACCGGGCGGGGCTGCACGGTGACCCAAGTGAGGTTGCGCAGCTTCGACCGCGTTGCACTGGACGCAAACAAGGCCAAAACACAAAGAACTCAAAATCTTAAGTTAGGTTTCGACCCGAACTACCCGACAGAAAGAAAATTAATAAAATAAATAAATTAGAAATAATGGGTGTTATAATGGATACCATAAGAGGCGTTAGGAGATAATTGAACAATCATTGTTTAGTGCGGCAGTAGTTCACTGTCCACAGAAACAGTATGTTCTTTTCCCATTATATGGAAGTATGTATAAGTATAGATCAAATAATTCTCATAACAACAACCTAGTATATTTAGGATTATGGTGTTGTTATAAAATAAAGTAATAAAAAGAGTTTAGGGGGTTGAAGATGTAAAATAAAAGAAGAGAACTTTAGGGAATATGTTTCCTTAAAATTGGGTAACTCCCTTTGGTTTGAACCAAAAGGATTTCTTGAAGTGCCTTCTTCCTAAGGTAAGGCTTATAGGTGTAAGTGATAGATCTTGAAAGCTTATTTGGGTAGATTTTGGATGAGCCAAGGGGCTTGAGATGTGTGAGTAATGGGTTATAAGTGAGGGATTTTTATAAGGGGGAGAAGGGGCTCTTTAGGAAAGTGTAAAAATATTATTTTATTATATAATGATTTTCAATTTATAAAGGTCCAAAACTAATTATAGTCGATGATAAGATGACTCATGGTTGAAATAAAATCATCCAATAAGAATTGGACAGGTTTTGGATATTTTTTAATCTTTATAATCTTATTTATTTAAATCATTCATTAATTAGGTAAACACTACATCATTATTGTGTCATAAATGGTTTTATTTATCTGATGTATAAAAATTATAAAACTAATATCATGATTTAGGAAATCTTTTTATCTTTATAATGAATATTTATTGTCGAAGCGATAACTTATATAACCCCATGTAAAAATTTATTTACTAAAAGATCTATGTTTAAGGCATTTTTGTTTTTACTTAGAATTAATTAATATAAAGTGTCATTATCACTCTTAAGTGGCTCCATGAGGTCCCAAAATCGACCCAAATATGCCCATGGTCAGCCATGACTCATCCAATAAGGTTAGGAAAAGTGTTAAGGCATTTTATTATTATTAAAATATTCTTTTTACCTTGAATTACCTTATTTACCTTTAACTGCGGTAAATAAAAGTCAAAAAGTTACTCTTCACCAAAAAATAATTTTCACGTTATTGAAGCAAATTTTACTTCCTAATAACAACCATGTATATTGGATTTTTGAAATTCAATTCACAGAAGTGGTAAAATTTCATTTAAATGAAAAATTCATATTTTTAACTACTAGTTAGTGGTTTCACTATTCATCAAAAATTGAAGCTTTTCAGAAAAATACCAAAAATTCAGCCTAAGATATATTTGATATTCTGAATTCAAAAATGATGTATATTTTACCAAATTCAAAATATTTATGTTGGATTAATTAATTTAAAATTAATTCCCATTGTAAAAACAAAAAAGCGTGTTTTTAAGAAATATTAACTGTCAAAAGATTGACACTTGTTTATGTTCAATTTTAAAGTGAAATTAACTTCCAACGACCAAAATTGGATTAAATGGTAAAAATATAATCTAATTAAACTTCAAAACAAATTAAAAATATAATCTAATCATATAAATAAATTATATTAAAAGACAGTTTTGAATTAAAATACAATATTTTTTCACTATTCATAAAAAAATGAATATTATTAGAAAAATACCAAAATTTTATCCAAAGTAAATTTTCATGTCCCAATTCTAAAGAATAATTGTATTTTGTCAAATTGAATATATAAAAGTGTCAAATATTGTATTTAAAAAGGGTGTGTCATTAAAAGGTGGTAAAATTGATTTTTTTTTGAAAAATACATTTTTTATCTGAAAAATTGAATTTGTTCTTAGAATATGTCTAAGAAACACATAATATATAAGTTAAAATTATATGGAGTATATAAAATTCAAAATCTAGTTAATACTATTCATAACCGTTTTTTGAATGGCTGGTTTGGCAAGTCGTGGTGCGCTCGAACTCGGTGTTGCGTACAGTATAAGTTATTGAATTACTTTGAAGAGATAACGTACCAAGGAATCTTGGGGTTTTACAATGTGCAAGGTGAAGAGAATTATAAAACTCTGGATTTAATTCAGAATTACTATTTTAAGGAGGGATTTACTCTGGAATTAACGCACTTAAAGATGTGCTATGTTCTGAACCCTTCTGAATAGTGACTGCCTAGCCTCCTGATGCTGGTTGATATGATGCAGAAGCTTCACCTTCATACCTAGACATAAAAGCTAACAATCCTACATGATAAATCAAAGTCATGGTTAGATTCAAAATAATGGAAAGACTGGGCAGAATCAAAATGTTTGGTAACCCTTACCCAACAGTGGGTTAGCAGCTTGAGAAGACTCCTCCCCAACATTTTGAGCCTCATCAGTTTTGGTTGGAACCTCTTGGTGAGGATTACTTACTTGAGTCTATTTATTATTCTCCAAATGAACCTCAGGAAGATTTTCTATTTCAAGGGTCACCTAATCTGGTTCCTGCTCAACAATAGGATTGATAGTGATATTAATGTCTCTTTCATGCACCATCACTGTAGTAACTCCTATATATGAAGCTGCATATTCCAACAAATCATGATTAGGGAATCAGGTATAAGAAGATTGATTAGACATAAAATAAAAAATCATGTATATTTGTTTCTATATATAGTGCCCCAAATTCTTTTAAATTAGTGGGCATTTTAACATGTTTCAGTACTTCTTCAGAATACATGACGAGATTTATCATAATTTTTAATGAAATCCCAATCCATGTGTTAATCTCACATATGGGAACACTTGGAGGAGTTGGTTCATGAACCTTCGACGATGACTTTAGACCCTGAACAACCTCTTCAGTAGCAGCCACCAGGTCAGTATCAATCGTCAAAGGATTTTCCTGTGCTTGTGAAAAACCTAAAATATTATAGAAATAAAAGTCTGTTTTTGTTATATAGATTCTCATTAATTATTTATGATATACTGGATTCCTACTCTCTCCCAAAAATAGGGATTAGAGTAGTTCCATGAGTATATTTTGTTTTCATTATCCTAGACGCCTGTTCATTCAAAAGAGATGCTTCATTAGTAGGGATCTACACTTGATCGGAAGTGCCCTCGTGGTTCCCAGAGGCTCATTAGTAACTTATCTAATGGAAGAAATAGAATAAGTTCCTCCAATTACAAGAAGTTTATAAACACTTTCTATAGATTAATCTAAAATTAATAATTTCAGGAAGAATTACTGCTACTGATAAAGCATTTAGCCACAACTTTCTTCCTTAGGTGTATCTGCTTCTTTTCCTTCTTGGGAGGACTGGAATCATTATCTCTAGAAACAGGTATTTGAGACCACAAGTCTCCCACCATCTCATCCTACATGGCATGTCATCCTGGAGATATCTATCCCAATTCACGAGGTGACTCAGCAACCCCAATTGTGGTACCACTAGGGCTATACCGTGGAGATTGAACTTCAGTTGATTTTCCCTTAGCCATATATAATTTAAGATGGTATTTCCCTTAAGTAATAATGCTTTGAATAAAATTCAAATAGAAAATTAGGAAAGAATATGAGAATAAGGAAACTTACATCTTCAGGATCGACAAAATCATGTCATTCCTCAAGGTATGAAGGGTCAATCCCTTTAACGACACCATGATCTATCATTTCCTCCACTAGTTTTGTAATAGGGATTGAATTTTTGGTTTCATATATAAGAACCTATAGCTCCCAGATATGAATTATTACTTTATCAGGATTATTATTAAAGTGAATATCATATGATTCTTGAAGATATCCTATTCTCAGAATACACAACCCCTCACATAAAATCTCATACATATTTTCAGCATCAAAAAACTAATTCTTCCATGCTTGAACCACCTATAGTCGTATATATTCAGAATAAATTCCAGCTTGCTGTAAAGATGATCCTACAGCCTTAGAATTGATGGGATTCCCAATATCTATCATCATAGACAGTGGATGAGAAAAAGGAACCCAAATATCTTCTGGGTGATGATGATTGGACTGCCTAGGTGAAACTTTAGTCGGTGATGCTATTTTAGTCTAATTGATTCTAGTGGGAAGATTGTGTCTTGCATGAGGGGTATTTGGTGATCTGTGAGCCTCATCATCCTTGTCCACCAACTCTGAGGAATTATCCTCTAAAGGTGAGGAAGCACATTTACAACAAGATGATTCTTTCTTACTCCCTCTCTTTACTCTGACCTGAGGAACGATAATGTTTAGCACACCTTCAGGATATGATTCAATCCATGCTTCATCATACCAGATAGTCAATCTTATCTCTATATCAACTAGCACTAATGGAAAAATTACCTATACCAACGGTTTGGAACCATTAGTATAGGTCTCCAAACCATTGGTATAGCCTATACCAATGGTTTGGGTAGTCATTGGGTGATTTGGCGTGGGGATAGACCTATCCCAAAGGTTTGGGGAAAACTGTTGGGATAGGTCATTCCCAATGTTTTTCCCCAAAACATTGGGATAGGTATATCCCCACGCCAAACCACCCAACAACTACCCAAACCGTTGGTATAGGTAAATTAAAAAAAGTTAAAATGGAGGTTTGAACCCACAACCTATGGGATATATATCAAAGACTTTACCACTATCCTATAATTAAATTTATGAATATATTTGGATATATATATATATATCTATAATTTTATATATTGATTCATTTGGAGATATTTGACAAAAAAATTCATAAAAATAAGGTTACCTATGCCAACAGTTTTGAAAACCATTGGGATATGCCTATCCTAATGGTTTTGAGAACTGTTGGGATAAGTACCCACCCTTTCCAAATGCCTTTTCCAAACCATTGGTAAAAGTGGTATCAAATTGGTCTTTTCCCAACGGTTTGGAAAAACCATTGGGAAATCCATACCCTTTCCCAACGGTTTTTCCAAACCATTGGGAAAAGTGGTATAAAAGTGATCTTTTCCCAACGGTTTGGAAAAACCATTGGGAAAGCCATACCATTTCCCAACAGTTTTTCCAAACCATTGGGAAAGCCATACCCTTTCCCAATGGTTTTTCCAAACCATTGGGAAAAGTGATCTAAAAGTGGGATTTTCCCAATGGTTTGGAAAAACTGTTGGGAAAGCCATACCCTTTCCCAATGATTTTTTCAATCTATTGGGAAAAGTGGTCTCAAAGTTTTCTTTTCCCAATGATTTTTCCAAAAACATTGGGAAAATTGGTCTCAAAGTAGGCTTTTCCCAATGGTTTGGAAAAACCATCGGGAAACCCATACCCTTTCCCAATGGTTTTGCAAAACCATTGAGAAAAGTTTTCTCAAAGTGGGATTTTCCCAACGGTTTGGCAAAATCATTGGGAAAGGGGACCTATAACAATGGTTTTTAAAAACCATTGGTATAGATATGTTGTTATAAGTAATATTTATAGTAGTGTGTAGGACGATCAAACATTTCCCCTTTCTTATCTATGGCTGTCAAGAACCATATCTATCAAGCCAAAATCAAATGTTGTTCTAGTCTAACATGCACCTAAGGAGATACAATAATATGTCTCATACATTTGAATTGGTGTAAAAATATATAAGTTGTATAAGCCTCACATATTATTTCACCATCAATCCTAGTGGCCAATACACTGTCCATTTAAGCTAGCATACATTCTCTCAACTCTAAATTTGATGTCCCGTCATCAACCAATCTTCTTATTGGCAGATTCCTATAAGAAAGAAGTAGAATTCCTTGAACATACTCAAAATTGTCTTAATGTTAAGTGTTATCAAAGATAAGGGTATAATACCAGATAAATCTTGAACAAATGGTCATAATGAACTCTCTAGGGCCTTGATCCCACTTGGCACATCATAAGTATTGAAGTGAGTTGTGATCCATCCCCAACAAACTTGAAATGGTCCTACTATTTTAAAAGGATCCTTCCCTCTATAGATAAGAAATAAGATCCTATGTATCTTTTCCAGAATAGGGGTTTCCAACCCCACCATTTTATCTCTACTAGCTTAGCTTATATGAAAAAAAGTTCCAGGCCTTACACTACCCTTGGAATCTCAAACTGAAAAAAGATATACACTAAGAAACATGGCCAAGAAAACTACAAGATGTGTCTTGGAAGTAATTTTGGAATAAAATTCATACCTCTACGTATCAAACTCTCCTTTATCTAGTGTTTTCTAGAAGGTGTCAGGTGCACCTCTCTTTGACTCCTTGGGACAACTTGTTGGATGTGTGCAGGTTGGACCTTACCCCTTCTCCTTTAAAAATATGCTTATCCATGCCTCCAAATGAAGACCTCCTTTCTTGTGAGGTTTTGTATTCTTGATTTTGTGAGCTATATTCATTATCTCACATGCCAAAGTTGTCATATTGTCATCATCATTATAAGTTTCCATCAGAGGGATGAATTCATCGTACTTATCTCCAAGGATTAGAGCTATGGAGATCTTATAAACTCCCCACAAGCAGATGCCCACTTATTCATGTATCAGATAGAAATAATTCATCTCTAGACTCCATTGGATCATTAGATTTGGCACAAAATCATCATTCCTATATATGTAAGGTTTCCTTACCCACTCATCTTCATAAATTACAGATCCATTCAGATCATCTTTAAACTCCACACACATTTTACGCACCCAGTACATCCACATCCAGGAAGACTTAACACCCCCTCCTGGGAGAAAGCCCCAAATGTTTTTTCCAGCCATATGATTGATCTATCTGAGAATATCTAAATATGGATAAATAATAGTGTGGTTAGTTTGACTACATTTGGTTTAAAATCTAGAGCACACAGGTTGTGATGTATGAAGTAAGGCTTGGCTTCCATCCCAGGATTAATATATGTTCTTGCAATAGAAACATTGGAAGACGAGAAAGTGTTATGGATTTGAAACTAATAAACTGGGAGATAAATCTTTGAATTAGATATGTTGGATTCCTACAAATTACATTAACTGTGCAGTGGTAGATAATTACTCTTTGAAAATTCATGGTGATAATTCTTCAGATACTTTTCGAGATCAGGAAAAGTGGTTTCACATACATCATAGTTATCATGCCCAATGATTTTCATCATTTCATCATATCGTTGTCTAGATAATTCATCAGCAGTTTAACTTCTATTGGGATCCATTAAACCTATAAAGAAACATAAAATTCATTTCATAATAGTTTAATTTTTGATTTTTTTTGAAAATAAAGAAAATTTGATAAAGGCATTAAGGTATTCAAGTGAAAATGAAGCACACAAGTATATCGCTTAAGATTTTGCCTGCAATTATCATACCTAATGTACTTGTGTGGACAAGAAAAATATTTAGAAAAAACAATGTCAGTGTGTTAGACTTGCGCAAAGAGAGCCTAGTTTTATGAATCATGATATTTTTACACTGAAATTAGGCCCTTATATATAGATGAAGAAGCTTGTGTGCCACAACCTTACGTGCCACAACCTTGCGCGACAGACCAAGAGCGACCCATCTGACTTTTTTATCCCTTTAACCTCAGAATTAGACCCTATTTTCATTCAGATCCAATATCGAGGGGGGTATTTTTTTGATAATTCATTCCATATCATGGATGAAAAAGTGACGACTAGAAATGCCTTGAAAAAATGTGGAGAAAATAGATGTAGAATATCAAGATTTGAAAAGCCACAAAACTTCATTCACCTAAGATAGCCTGAATCACTGGTGGCGTGAAAGAACTTGGGAGCCAATTCACCATCACTCAGGGTACCATATTTGCCTATAAATATACCCTTGGGGTCAACATTTTTACAGAAGAATTTCCTAGAAGCCTTATTGCTGCTCTAGTCACCCTAGTGCTTCGCCCAAGTCCTCCAAAACCTCCAAGGTAGTTCCTTAACACCTAAAGTGAGGGAATTAAAGTGGGATAGTGAGAATTATGTTCTTCCTCCGAATGGCCCGAAGGCCTTATTTTTATTTTTATAATAGATAATTACCCTTTTAAGGGTTGAAGGGGAACCCGTACATGACCCGTAGGCCCAAGGCACAAGGCCCGACATGACTCGAAATACATGACCCGAAGGCCCAGAGGCATACCATGCCCATACATGTGAAGACTCTTGAAGGCTTGAGCCAAGTCTCGACCAAGTTTAGTAATCCAGGTTGTTCATCAGTTAAGGTGAAATAAATTTGACGAAACCTAATTGAGCACCCCATACCTGCACACCACTTACTTGAGCTCCATTCCTTGATGTTCACTCTACCCTTCTACTATCTTGAGCCACCAATTAGGCCTCTCTCAAATCCATTCATAGTAAGGACTTTTCTTCTATAGATCTCTTGTCTTAAAGACACCACATTGAAAACTCTACCAAGTCCTCCTGATTTACCAAATTTTAGGGAAGGTCACACTAGCGTGTCTCCCATTTGGATTTTTATTTCTACGGTCAAGGGTTTCCCACACTTGTCCTACCAAAGGGTCAGGATCCTCGGGACATCTATAGATTTTTATATCTACGATTATGTGGAACCTTACCATAGGGAAAATGTTTAGGATATACTAGTATCTAATTTTGGGGATAGGACTTCATCCTCCCATTCTCATCTCTAAGACACAGAGCCTCCGTTCCTTAGTATGGAGGGTAATAATCATACTTCCTTTTCCTTTTAGATAAAGGAGAAGTCTCCCTCCCCACTACAAGACCCATTTTAGGGCACTCCTCCTGATGTAATCCCCTAGACTTTCATGTAGGAGGTTTCAATCTTACTCCTCTCTAAATCCTTCACTTTCACTCCTTACTTATATTGGATCCTCATCCAATGTAAAGAAAATAGAGGGAACTGGCATAACTCCGACCTCTTCCACTGTAGGCCTGACCTCTTCCACCAGTGAAGTAGGAAAAGTGTGTGTGGTTTGTTGAATATTTCACATCATCTTATTTCTCACATCAAGCATGACTCACGCGAGCTTAGAGATTTTTTATTATTCCAACACCCAAAAAATCCACTTGAATAAATGAACTATGAGAACTCTGATTCCCACTATAACTAGGATACATAAGAATCCTTCACCTAGGGCCCAAGTTCACTAAACATCTTCCTGATGAGTCCAACCCTAATTCCCTTAATCCGAGAATCCTCCTTAGGAGTAAGCCTGAAATTAAAACCCCCTAAATCTGCATGAGTTAAGACATATCTCATGGTCCCTGTTATAAGGGCATCCTCTCTAGGAGTAATCCCCAACCTATTTCTCTCTAAGGTCCATACTCCCCTGTGAGACTTACTGAACTACATGGGCTTTGATTGCCATCCAAACGAGATATGTTGGAAGCCTCCCTAAGGTTCAAACCCATAACTTTAAATCAAACATGTTCTATCATGGACACATTATCAGTAGGGTCTAATTAAACTTGGAATATCATATCCCTTCCAAGTTCCTTGGGTTGTTTCAACATAAGTCCCACCCCAAGATATGACTAGGAACCTTCCGTCTAGATTTCCTTACCACATGACATTAGAATATATAGTTAGGTCCTTATCACACGACCTTAAAAGGTATGATGTGTGCTATTAAGCAGCACAGAACTAAATGGGTTCTGATTCCTTTCCCAAGGATACATAGTAATATCACCTATGGATTCGATCCCAATATCAAAACAACTTTCGTCTCCCTAGATGACGATAAACTTGAGAGTAACCTTTGTATACCTGGATAATTATAAACTCTAGAGAAAACTCCCATCTCCCTGGATGATGATAAATTTCTGAGTGACATTTATCTACTTGGATGGACATAAACTCTAGAGTGTCCCCATTGAGTGGCTTAAAAACCAGCATTGATGTAATAACGATGAAAGAATCTCTAAGTAGTATATGAGTAGATACCATTGATGGATAACCTCGAATACATATAGATATCTCCATCAATGAAGAATCTATAATACATAAAGATGATTCTAAATTCCACATATTCTAATAATTGATTGAAAATTTCAAGGGAAAACTACATTATTCTTGGTAAATTAATAAGGATTCATGAACATATCTTAAATCTATAAGAGAGTCTTGGATTAGGCAATAATTACTCTCAAAAGGGTTCGATGATCCCAAAATCTCATCATATCGACCAATGTGGGTTCCTAAGAATCATGGGTAAAAACCCTTAATGAGTTCCTACCTTTGGAAAGTGGGTCCCTTTGGATACAGATTTGTTGTGAGTTTCCGATTCCATAAAAAAATCGGTTGGAAACCCTTCGAAAATAGTGATTCCTAACCAGAACACACGTTCCAAGGGAAACAAATACTAATTAGCAAAATTACTAAAATTATAATATTTTTTCAATTACACAAGCACAAGAACACACACACACACACACATATGCACAAATTTATGAAATATATATCAAGTGGGTATAAACCTTGTGCGTGATGGGATGGGCTATCATTCGTCACCCTAACCCATTTAATATATGAGCAACGACACTCTTTATTTTGTATATTCTTTTTTACTTAATTGTTGTTATGTTTGTATATATAATTTTAAACAAGTGCAACTTAATACATATATATATAGTATTTATTAAAATATATAATTTTTTTTAGATAAATTACATTTAAAAAATATATAAATATGTATAAAGAAATTAAATTATTCAAAATTCCCTTTAAAAATGCAATTTTAGTTCCGATAAAATGAATTTGTCTTAGCACTAAATAAGAGCCTTTAAATCATGTACATTTATTAGTGCTAATTAGAAGCATTGATGAAATTTAGAATTTATCAACACTTATTTTAGCACTGATAAAAGTTCATATTTATCAATGTTGTTAATTAGTGCTAATATAATTTTTATTTTATCAGTGTTGATAAAAGCAACCACTGGATAAAATAGAATTTTTAGTAGTGTTTCAATGTTTTAATGACATCATTTGTTTTAAATTATTTTTTACTTTAAAACTTATTTTTCAGTAATTTTTAACATACTAATCCTCAAAATGATGTTTTTTTCTATTCCTACATGTTAAAAATTAATTGATAGTTTTTAATAGAGATTTCATTATAATACAAGATTATTTGCTGGATTTGTTCTCTTCAACTCATGTTTTTAAATACTTTTAAATATATGAAAACATAATTTTGTTCATTATGATAACACCACCCATAATATTAACATTTTATTTTTTTCTAATTTTCAAAAAAAAAATCAACTACCACTTTTCAATGATTTTATGATGATTCGAGGTCATTTTTTTAGGATTTGAACATTTAACACATATTATTAGACTTTTAAATCTATAATAACACAATTTCAATCATTCTAAGCACACTTCACATTGGATTTAAGTTTATTTTATTCCCATATATCATGATATAATCATCAATCACTTTTCTAAAATTGCATAAAAATTCATGGTTGTTTTCTAGGTTTTGACTATATCATTTATTTTTTTGTTACATGTTAATCTAATTTTTCCCTATCATTTCATTCAAACCATGTATTAGAATTATGAATAATCTATTGATACATGTCAAAAATTTCTTGACGATTATTTTTAAACAAATTCATGATAATTTGAGGCAATTTATAGGTTTTGACACTTTGAAACATACTTTTAAAGAATTTTAAATCTTTAAAAATGCACTTTTGGTCATTGTGAGCACACAACATGTTTAATTTGATTTTTTGTATATTTCTAATTGTAACTAAATAATTAAAATATTTTTTCTAATAATTTCATGATAATTATTTGTTATTTTCTAGGTTTTTTCATTTGATTCACTTTTCTAGACTTCTAAATCTATAAAAATGAAATTTTTATCATTATGGGTACATTGCATGTTCAATTGAAATGTAACATGTTCTTAAAAGTTATAATATAATTTAAAATAAGTTTTATGTGATTTTATAAAAAAATTAGGTCATTTTCTAGGTTTTTACCCTTCGATGTGTGTTTTAAAGACTTTTAAATTGATTATAATGCACTATAAATTATTTTAATAATACCTCACATCAGAGTTATGTAACATTAATTCCAAATTATCTCATAATAATTGGTATTATTTAACATACAATTTCATAGAAATACAAGATATTTTTCTAAGTTTTGTCTATTTGAATCACATTTTTTAATTTAAAACTATAAAAATGAACGTTTAGTCATTTTGAGCACACTGCATGTTCGATTGACATGAAATATTTTTCTACACATCAAAATATTATCGAAGATCATGTTGAAATTTTAATGAAAATACATCACAATTTTTAATATTTTTGGTGTATCCCTTATTTTAAATCAATTTTTACCATAAAAATATGTCTTTGATCATTCTGCCCACACTGTATAGTATATTGACGTTCTATCTATTCATAAATATCAAAAATCAATGGTCATTGTCCTATAAATTTATGTGAATTTGAGTTAATTATTTGGTTATGACAATTTCACGCATGATTTAAAGACTTTTAAATCTATAAAAATCTGGTTTAGGTTATTCTGATTATATATAAATTCATATTTATGAGTTTTATATTAAAACATGTTAATAAGTAATTGAATGTTTCTAACCTATGATTTCATGAAAATATGATGTCATTTGTATAACACCCTGATTTTTAAAACACATTTTCATTCCTAAAACCATATGTTTATGTTCCATTAAAATATTCAAAATTGAGATGGAAATAAATTATACAAGATATAAATCAAATTAAAATGGTATGGATTCATTGGGTATAATATTTTTGGCTCAGAATTCCTAGTATAAAATTGATCTAAATATAGTTTATTTATATGTTAAATTTATATATTTTCATTATAAATAATTTATTTGAAAAAAAATAAATTATTTTATAATAGAGAAAACGATACAAATTCATTTATAAAAATACCATTTATTGAAAAGGATTTGTATTTATAAAATATTTATTTTTTGTTTTTGAAGAATGATATCAAAAAATGTATCAAATAAATTCAAATATTGAGTGGTAAAATAAATTAATAAAATACAAGAAATATTTAAGAAACTATAAGGAACATTAATTTAATTATTCATGCCTAAAAAATTATTATGTTTAGAAACATTATTTTTATTGCATGTTATATGTGTTTTTATTTAAAAGTTAATTCAAAAATTTTTGAATTTTAATTTTATTAATGAGATTATTTTTTGGATTCATCATGACAATATTAACTTAGGGTTTGTTATTAGGATTGTTAAAAAGGATGATTTTTAAGTGAATATTAAATAATAAAATTTGTATACATATCATAACTTTTATGAAATCATCATGATATAAGCATGAATTAAAAATTTATGAACATTTTTCTGATTTTTTTTTTATTTTAAGAGTAAAAATATTCATTTAAAAATAATATGTTTAATTTAGAACCAATTTTTGACATTTTGGAACCTAAGTTAAATTTTATTCTAAGAAAAATTAATTTTAGACAATTTCATTTAATTAAGTATTCATAAGATTCCATTCAGTTTTGGATTGGTTTGAAAGAAAAATAATTATCCTTTGATTAATTATAAATAAATAATTTTTGTTAGTATAAATATTATTAGATTAAATATATATAAATTATTTTTTATGCTTAAAATACATTTTTTTCTCTAAAAACATTTTAATGCGCTATGTGTACATATTTTGAAGTTATTTTTTTACCACCACTAGAAATTGAATTAAATAAAAGATATTTCATTTTTTAAATAATTATAAGAAAAATAATTAATAATTTCAATTTAATTTTATGAAATGAAAATAAGTTATCAAGGTAAAAGTTATCCATCACAATAAAGGTTAAAATAAGGTAAATGTGTTAAATTAAGTTACAAGGTCACAAAATATGAAAAAACCATATCTTTAAAATTGTGAATAACGTTATAATCATCAAAACCACTTATTATCTTTCTTAATTGCCAGTTTTTAGTCCACTGGCCTTGAATATGATATTCCTTTTAAATTAATAAATAAGTACTTATAAAAAATCCACCCATTTCACTTATAAAAGGACCCCTCCACCACCATTTCTAAGATACATGTAAAATTATAATACCCACCTATAATTTTCCATATTTAATTCCTTAATAATCCACTCACACATTCTTGAGCCTTGAGTATCAAGATAAATCCTTACCTACTTCAAAACTATGTAGGATTCCAAGAGGAGATAATTTTTTTTCTTTGAAGTTAAAGTCTGTCTGAGTAAGAGGGAATCCAAAATAAGGGTTCTTTGTTTTAATTTAAATTACATGATATATATTTCAAATTATGCACCTGTTCTTATTATATATGTTGTAACTAATATCGTTTGACTTATTTTTTCATAAATAGTCTTTTATTTATGTGAATTAAAAGTCTATTTCATAATATGTTTCTATTTGATTTTAATTAATATATTAACAATCCCTTAATGGGATTTTAAACTCAATTTCCTTAATTGAGTTATATCCTTACCTCATTGATTATTTACATCGTTACCCATGTTTGTATTATGTTGTATTTCCTCTTTTTATATACCCATTTATATATTCTTCACAAAATCTCTTATTTGATATATTATTACCTCACATGTTATGATCTTGGTAAGGGGTTCCATTCCAATTCTCCACTCATTTCAAGTATTGTCCTTAAATTATATATTTTTTATTATATGACTCCAATTAAAATTCTTAAATTTTTACCATACTATTTATTATCATTTCTAAAGAACTGATGGTCATATTTCCTCTCATTTGGATTTATAGTTCACACTTTACTTTCTTTTCAAGGTTTTATTTTATTATATCACTTTGAATTGAACCCTTATACTCTAGTTATTTCTTGGGTTTACAAGTCTTCTTACCATTTCATTTCCCTTTGGTCCACAATTCAACCGAATGTATGCATGTTAGTAGAACCAAACTTATCTTTTACTTTAGGCCATGAATCTTTCTCCTATAGGTTTATATTCTTTATATTGTTCTCTGAAAATTATTCTACAGATTTAATGATTTATTATGGCCATTTTATATTAAAATTTACCTCCTTTGCATATGTTTAAAAATAACCTTCTTAATGTTTTTAATTTGGGGAATTTTTGACTTTCTTTATAAAAGTGTTAAAATAATCTCAATTCTAAAATTTTCTACATAAAATAATTGTAACATTTTTATAAGAATTTTTATTAATGAAACTTCCTCTATAAATTTTTATTATTTTCGAAATTAAATTCCATTCCCTTCTTATTTTAATTTTTCATTTATAAAAAATAAAGGTCAATGTTTAAGAATAATAAATAAAGTGATTTTATTCCACTTATGTATATTTTTATCTTACTATATACATTTCATATCATTAACTTCATTTGTTTTTAAGGTTTTTGTGTTTATAATTCTTTTAAAAATAATTTTTTAAATGTTCTATTTTAATCTCTGTGAAATTTATTTTTGAAGTGACTTATATGTTTGTTTTTATAACCATTTTATAAAAGCTTTATAAGAATTATTTTTAAAATTTCACTTCCACTTTCCTAGAACAATATAAAATATCTATCTCATTTAGAGTTATGTTTTATGTATTACCCTTAAAATGATCTTATGATGTTATTATTTTTGGATATTGAACTTTAGGTATCAAATGATCCAATATTTAATATCTTCTTTTGTGATACCATTCGAAAATGTTTAGTAACTTATCTTATTATAAAAATGTTTTTCATTTTTGTCAACAAACCCTTTTGTTTATAATAATTTATAAGTGGTATTCTCTATTGATACCATCCAAATGCTTTCTATTGATGGAATATGATCACGTTTTTTGAAAATATTAATGAAACATGTTTCTTTCTTGGGTTAATTATGGTTGGATGAAATTATTTTTTTCTTGCATGTAAAACATATGAATTTACACGTTATGATTTGATGGGTGGGTTGAAAATTATATATCCATCCAGTGGATTGAGTAATGTTTTATATCTCATGATATGACATTAAAGTGACTATGGAGTAAAATCAATCCATTAAGGGACTCTCTCCACTATGTTATGTTGTCTTAGTAATGATCATTGACTAGGCTTATGATTTCATGTGTTATATTGTTTCTACATTATTATGATTCCATGATCATATAATATCTACTTAATTAGGACAAAATTCTTATATAGTGATTCATAAATTATAATCCATATTTTATTGGGAATTATTTCCTTCTAATGTTTTAATTTACCTTGATTTATTTCTCATACCCATGTACACTCTTATGCTCACTGATGATCTTAAATTGTTATTGTTTATGTTTACACTTATTGTGTATTTGAGCTCACCTTTCTTATTTCTCCATTTCCCCATATTATAAATAAGAGTATTACGTATGATATGTCTAGATGGGTATCATGTGTGGAGAATTTTATGAGAGATGTTTAAGACTTATTGTAAAAATGGAATCCTTGGTTTTGTGGGAAAAATTCTCATTTGACGGTAGATATATGAGTTTGGTTAGTTAAAGGTTTTTCAAAATTCTCTAAAACTCTAAAATGAAAACATATTGGGTATATAAGTGACTTGATATTTATTATTGATATTTTAATTATGGTTGTTTTAGTTTTGGTTAATTTAGTTGGTATCAATTAAATTTTTTAATGATTATATTTTTATCACCAAATCTAGGAGTGTGGGTCCGGAGGATCTCAGTTGGTATTAGAGTAGAGTTTAGATAACTGTAGAGGTTAAGATGTTATCAGATGGGGATATTTTAAGTTTTTTGGATATCGTATTGGGTCAATAATTTTAAGTTTATTAATAAGTTTAAAGGAATAAATACCTATTATTTGGTCTTATGTGATTGGATTTTGTGACGATTAATGATATTTTTGGAAATTTATGTTAGGTTTTTAAGAATAATATACGATTGAGTTATAGATAGCCCTTTAAATTGATATGAGAATTAATGTCGTGGTACTTATGGTTAATTGGGACAATGAGTTTAATGATTTTGGGAATACATTTTTAGAATTATAGAGAACCTTAGGGTTGAAAATTTATTTGGTGATAAGGAAATTGAGGTCATTTTTTGAAAATATTAATATTTTTTTGTGAGTGTTTATGATTAAGGTAACATTGAGTAATATGAGATTTTATGGTTGTTTAGGGATAAAGGTTATATTTAATTGTGTGAGAATAGGTTTTCAAAATTTTTGGGTTTAAAATTTATTAAGAAATATCTTATTAAATTTAGTATTATTTAATTTTTTGGGATTAGATCACTGGTATTAAGAAAATTAAACTGAAGTAAAACTAAGTTAAATTGAAATAGTTATACTTTAAACCAATGGTTAAACCACACATATCATCATTTAAAATGACGGTGTTAAAGGATGGGACACTTATGATTGATTTTTTATATTAATATGTTTATTGATTATTATCATCAACATTTTGGTTTTAGTATTTGTTTGAGTACACGATCCTGAAAATAAATCCACGAAAGGTATGTCTCAAGAAATGCCAAACTTAGATAATCAACTATGGAGTTATCTCTAGCATAAACAGTTATGAAACATGAATACACACACACACACACATATTATAAGGTAAAAATGAGTTTCCTAGTCTTACCTAAGATAGTGATGTTGATATCTCCTTAGAAATGATATATTGAGTTTTATCTATCTTATGGATACCCTCATTTTTTTACAAGTAAAAAAGTTTTTATTGAAAAAATATTTCAAGGGGTTATAATTTAACACCCTAGGTGTTAGGACACATTTCCATTCATGAAGCCATATTTCTATGTTCTATAAAAATATTTGAACATGAGAAGGAAATAAATAATACAAGATAATAATTAAATTAAAAGGATATAAATCCTTTTCATATAATATTACTAGTTTGGATTTTGTGGTATACATCTAATATAAATAATGTTTTTTAGATTTTAAATTTTATATTTTAATCATAAATAATCTATCTAAAAAAATTATTATAGAATAGAGAAAAAGATACAACTTCATTTGTGAAAATACCATTCATTTTAAAGGCATTATTTTTATAAAATATGCATTTTTATCTTTGAATAATGATATAAATAAAATTTATTAATGGAAATAAAGGAATGAATGGTAAAATAAATTAATTAAACCCAATAAAATATTAAGCTTCTATAAGGAACTTTAATTTAATTATTAATGGATAAATAAAAATGTTTTTTTAGAAAAATTATTATTTTTATATATTATGTATGTTTTTATTTAAAATTTAAATTACAAATTTTTATATTTTCAATTTGATTAATAAAAATAATTTTTTTATTTATCATTTAAATATTATATTTGGGTGATTTTCTGAGATATTTCTTGAAAGGTTTATTTTTAGTGAATAGTAAACATATAATTTATATAAATACTGTAACTTTTATGACGTCATCATGATATAAGCATGAATTGAAATTTTTTGAAACCATTTTCACAACCAAATACATATTTAATAATTAAAATAATTCATTTAAAAATAATATATTGAATTTATCTATTAATGTAGCGGTGACAATACTGTAGTAGGAACTGTAATAGCACGAGTACTGTAGCAGCAATGTTCACCTAGGGGTCCTTTAGGCCAAAAAATGGGCTTTGAAGCCTTGTTTCAGACCACTTTCCCTTGGGCCTTTGAGCTATGTATTGGGTCTCCCTCTACCCACACTAAAGAGGACTTTGCTTTAATAATAAATTGAGGTCTCGGCCTCAACCTTTAAAAAAATGGGTATCAATAATATTTCCCTAAATAAGAATAAATTCATTTTTAGGTTTAATTTTTTTTTGTGTTATATGTTGTTATATTAAATACAATTTATTTGACCTTTAGAAATTTAAGTATATGAAATTAATTTCATAAAAAATAGGTAGTAAAGTCAATTTAGTTTTAGGACATTAAAATAAGTTATCAAGGTAAGATTTAAGGATGAGTCACTTCTTGGACGTCGCTCTCGCCTCAGTGTTCTAGAGTTCCCTCCCTTCAGACCTTCTTTTTCCTCGCATCCATGACTCTCTTGGGTTTCCTCTGTGATCCTTTTATGCTAGGTTGTTCTCTGTGGCTTCGCCTATTGTTTCTTCATTCATGTAGGTGATTTTGTAGGTGTGATGTTTGTTTGGTGGTGGCGTGAAGAAAGGGGATCGTGGTCCTCACAAAGGTCAATTATCTTTTCTTCATGGTGATTTGCTAGATTGTGCTTTGACCATAGATCCTTGCTTCGTTACTGGTTTCCTTTAAGTCTAAGTCCTTTTCCTCATCGGTTTCCTTCCCCCTTTTAGATAGATCCCCTTGTGTTCTTGTTTCCCCTGTTCCATCTCGACTGCGTGATTTGACTTTCTTTCATCAACCAGCTTCATCTTTCCAATCCTGTTCCAGATCCATAGGAAATCAGTTGGTGGTGGCCTCATTTCTAGGTTTTTCAGGCATCGTTCCCAGTGGTCCTCTCATGTATGGGGTGTCAGTCCTTCCAACCCGTAGCGACGTTGGATGGGTCCCCTTTCCTAGGAATTGATCAGTTGATTTGTTATGATCATGTATTTTGGGGGGAAAGAGGGTACGAGTGCTTACGAGTTTTATTCATTCGGACACATGTGGTTTTCTTATGGTTTTTCTTTTGTGTTTTCAGTGGCTATTCGGTGGTGATTGTGGTGTTTCAACTCTCACGGTGGTTTCTTTTTGAGTCTCTAATGGCTGGGATAGTCTCGGGATGTCCAGAAATCTTATTGATGACGGTTTACTACTCCTTTGATTTGACGTGGAGATGAAGTCACTATAGTGTCGATTGCGGGCTGCTCTGGCACCTATATTCCAAGAATATTCTCCCAAAGAGAATTTTTTTGGACAAAATAAGATGATATATTAATCACGAAGGTCAGCAGTTACAAAGTCATGTAACCAAGAAGGGAAGTGATCAATCCAGATATGATTTACGCCAGACATGCTGAAAGAATCCAGGTGATGGGATGCTTCATTTCCATTCCTTTTAATGAAGGAGAAGGTGCAGGTTGTGAAGCTTTAACTGTGAGACATGATGTTCCTAATAACGAGGCCAAAATAATGAAGGCCTCCATCATTAATCCCAATCGTGTTGATGATGGTGAGGCAATAAGATTCAATGTTAATAGCTTCCCATCCACGATCTTTTGTGAACGTCATCCCAATAAGGACAACGAAGGCTTCAACAACAACGGGATCCCAGAGAGCGTAGTTTGATTCATGTTTGGGAGTAAAAATTTGACCATGAAAATCCCGTTACACAAGTCCAATTATGAAAATTACATCCATGGAGAGAGATTCATCAACGTTAATCTTGAGGATCCCTTCTGGGAGAAAGCACTATCTTGAAGAAGCTATGTGAGTTCCAGAGAGCCCATGGCGGTCAGAGTCCCAATTCCACCCCTCAATCCAAGACGTATCCCATTGAATCCAGAACCTAGGGGGTTTTGTAGTGTGATTAATGATGGAGTCATTACATCGCATCCAGATGATCCAAGCCACGATGCATAATGAAGAAACCTTTTTCACAGTGAAAGAAGATGACCACAACATCAGCAGTGTCAGAAGGTCGGGTGTCGTATCGAGAAAAAGCTCCAAATCAGAGCCCCAAAATGTACAAATTTCTTCCACCCCCCGGCATCGGGTGATCTCATGTAGAGGATATTCAAGAACACCCAAGAATATGGGACATTTCTTGTCATTCATGACATGTCAAAAGGGGAGGAATTCCATGGTGGGAAGAATACCTGTGAAAGCCTGCCACCAGAAAAACAGATTTTTGGGGGGACCTTAAGATGCCAAAGGGTTTTCCAAATCCATCCCCTTTCCTCGATTTGAGTATCGAGAGCAAGCCTGTGCCCTGACTTCACCATATTAGATCCAGAGAAATAATTTCTCTAAAAGAGACAGTCTAACCACGCATTCTGCAAACAGGGGATGCTAATAATGATCCTTATGTCCCTTACGTTGAACCATGATTTTATTTTATCCGTACACCACCAATAACCATGATCGTTTAACAAGAAGAAAACAGTGGCTTTCTCATAGTAAGGTAAGGTAGGGGAGGTAGCTTGCATGCCATCTTTATCAATCAGCCAGGGATCAGTCCAAATACTAATTTTGGTACCATCTCTGACCCTCCATCCCAGTCCTTTATTAAGTAAAGTTCAAGATCCCCAAAGTCTTCTCCAAAGAAAGTTGGGGCGGGGGACAAGAGAGTAATTCTAGAAATCCGAGTGGGGAAAGTATTTTACATTAAGAATCCGTGCACAAAGAAAATATGGATGAATCATGAGGCGCCAACCTTGTTTAGCCAAAAGAGAATCATTAAAGAGTCGGAGGTCTCAAAATTCTATTCCGCCGCATGTTTTAGGGGTGAAAAGTTACTTCCTAGCAATCCATTGAGTTTTTTTATTGCCATTGTTATGGAACCACTAGAATTTAGCGATGCGGGAGTGGATATGGTCAACAAGCATGCCAGTAAGCTTGAACATGGACATAATATAGCTAGGGATGGAATGGAGAGCAACTTTGATGAGTGTTTCCTTACCCGCTTTAGAGATTCTTTTCGGGGTCCAACCTTGGATTTTGTTTCTCAATTCTATCTACCATAGATGAGAAGATTCATTTTTTGAGCGACCAAAAATAGTGGGAAGCCCAAGGTATTGGTTGTGTTTGTCAATCATTTGAATGCCTGTAGTAAGACAAAGCTCTGCTCTCTTAGTCGGTGGGACGCCAGAACTGAAAGAGATTTCTGACTTGGCTGGATTGATTACTTGTCCAAATGCCCTCTCATAAGGGCGGATCACCTGGAAGATAGAGAGGCATTCATTATGGGTAGCTCTGGAGAATAGAAGGTAGTCATCGACAAAGAAGAGGTGCGAGACAGGTGGGATGGCCCGACAAACCTTTGCCCCATGTATACCTTTTGAGGAAGCGGCCAAGGAAATGAGGTTAGAGAAGACATCAGCCACCAGGATGATGAGAAAGGGGGAAAGGGGATCTCCCTGGAGGAGGCCACGGGTGGGTGAGAAGCCTTGGGTGAGTCCACCATTGATGTTAATCCGAAAAGAAACGAACGAAACACATTGCATGATCATATCTATCCATTTGGGGAAGAAACCCATCTTTGTCAGGACAGCATAGAGAAAGGGCCATTCCACTCGATCACAGGCCTTAGTCATATCTAGTTTCTAGGCCATAATGCCTCTTCTCAGAACATATCACATTTTCATAGAATGAAACACTTCATGGGCCACAATGGCATTATCAGTGATAAACCTCTTTACTACGAAAGCACTTTGATTTTCAGAGATGATAGTATGTAACCACGTGCGCAGATGATTAACCAGGACCTTTGAGAACATATTTTTGGAGATGTTACAGAGACTGATAGGCCTAAAGTCTGAGGGCACAATGGGTTTCTTGATCTTTGGGATGAGGGTGAGAATTGTATCATTAATAGAGAAGAGGTTAATTTCCTCATCCCAAATGCCTTTCATTAGCGCGCATATGTCAGGGCCAAGAATGTGTTATTATTGCTTAATGAAGAGATCATGGAAACCATCAGGATCGGGGGATTTTGTGGAGTGGATTTGTTTGAGAGCCTGAAGAATCTCATCGTCCTTGATGTCTGTTTTGAGATGGAGGTTCATCTCGTCGGTAATCACATGTTTGATGCAGGATTGAACCTCCGACGATAAGATGGAATCTCCTGAAGTGTAGAGTTTTTGGAAATAACATGAAATAATATCTTGAATACCTTCAATGTTGGACACTGTTCCCCCATCAGGGTGGGTGAGGAATGAAATGTTGCTTTTGCAGCACCTGGAAGATGCCCTCTGGTGAAAATATCGGGTGTTTGCATCCCCTTCTTTTATGTCTATTTCTCGTGCGCGCATAGCCCATAAGCTTTCTTTAATGCGAATATCCGCATCCAGTTCACTTTGTAGAGTAGAAATTTTGGAGAGAATATCATTCGTTGGAGGTTGGGCAAGGAGGCCAGTGATTTGTCGTTCAAGGGGGTTACACAACTTGTCGGGTTGGAGAAATTTTTTATTGCTCCATGATCTCAGCTTAGCAGCCACCTGCTTGAGGTTAAAATTGATGTCTCCACTTCCACCCTACCAACACGATCAGATAACTTCTTCACATTCAGGGTCTTTGGCCCAGTAGCTTTCAAATCTAAATGGTTTCCCACATCTTGAATTGCGGACACTATGAGAGAAGTCGATAAAAATAGGGCAATAGTCTGAACAGTTCGGTGCCAAGTGGGCAATATGAAACATCTTGAAGATATTAGTCCATTTCGTCAATCCCAGAAATCTGTCCAGACGCTCAGCGATGCATGTGCTTTCTGTGTTCCCCCGAAACCAGGTGAAGGGGCTGCCTACATGGCCCAGATCGGCCAAGTCCTCCCTAGATATTGCATCACAAAAGCCTGACATTGAGGCAAGGGTCCGATGTGCTCCTCCGCTTTTTTCATACTCGAACAGAATCTCGTTGAAATCACCACCAAAGAGGATAGGGCCATTAATACATTGTTGTAAAGAGTATAGAAGTTCCCAATATTTCCATTTTTCATTTTGTGAAGGCCATCCATAGAAACCCACAAAAGTCAAAGGCGGAGAGAGGTCATCATAAATGGATGCAGCCATGTGGTGCGCTGAGTATGAGAGAATTCTGACGTCGACATTGTCCTTCCAAATAAGGCCCAGTCCCCATGAGTGGCCTTGGCGAGGAACCGTGAGGCAACCTTGCAAACCAAATTTGAGAGCGATGCAATTGTTTTCCTTGTTATCCAACATGGTTTCGGACAAAAAACCATATCAGGGTGACTTTGTGCACAATGGCGCTAGAACATCCGAACCGTTCGTGGGTTGTCAAGCCCTGAACAGTTCCAACATAGGATTTTCATTTCTCTAGGCGGGGCTGGGACATACCCGCCTCCGCCTCTAAAACTTCATAGAACTGTCCATCACCTACCACTTTCCACCTTTTTGGGAGGCGTTCAGTCACTTCACAATCCTACAGATGTATTTTATGTTCCCCGGGTTTTGCATCAGTAGTATCACAACTCCTATCACCACGACTTTCCCTTTTCCATGTCCATTGAGTAAAGGCACCTGATGACTTTATCCCAATCGTATTGGCTTCATCCATGAGGTTGATCCCTGGATCAACAGACACTGGTCTAGGAGCAGACTCAGTTGATGCGATGCAAAGTTTCCTGGGTTCAGAAGCCGGGTCGGGTGGTGCCTTACATTTTGACATCGGTCCAAATGGTGGTGAGACGCTATATTTCATAGGTGTAGGGATCAGACTTGAAAAAATATCCAGGTCTGAACTCTGACTCGTATGCTTGTCCCCAGTTCTGGCCCTGTCCAAATAGTGGGGTAAAATTGGGTATAGGGGTGTTTTTATTTTATTTTTAATTTAAAGGGTTTAGCGTTTTTTTTATTTGGGGATATGAGTTTGTTGAGCACCAAATCAATTGACGTTTTGACAAAATACCCACTTGGTGCTGAGTGATTTAATTTTTTCCAAATCCCCACGCTACCCTTCTCCCACCTTATATACATATATCTTATATATATTTATATAATTATAGTTATAAATATAATATAACAAATATATTTACAATAAATACATATATTACAAAAAATATAACTACTAAAATAAATATAATAAATTTATAATTATAATAAATATATAATTACAATAATTATATAATTGTAAATATAATAAATATATAATTACAACAATTATAAAATTATAATAAATATATAATTATAAATATAATAAATATATAATTTTAATAAAATAAATATATAATTATAAATATAATAAATATATAATTATAATTACAATAATTATATATTTATAATTATAATAAGATATTATTATAATAAATGTATAATTATAATAAATATATAATTATAAATATAATAATTAAATATTTCTAATAAATATACAATTATAATTACAAGAATTATACAATAATAAATATAATAAATATAAATACTAAAATAAATCTAATTAATATATCATTATAATAAATATATAATTATAATAAATATATAATAATAAATATAATAATTATATAATAATAATCAATATAGAATTATAATTACAAGAATTATATAATGATAAATATAATAAATACATAACTATAACAATTAAATAATTATAAAAAATATGTAATTATAAATATAATAATTATATAATTATAATAAATATAAAATTACCCTAAATATATAACGATAAGAAATATATAATTATAAATATAATAATTATATAATTATAATAAATATACAAATATAATTACAAAAATTATATAATTATAAGTATATAATTATAAATATATAACTATAATAATAAATATAATAATTATATAATTATAATAATAAATATAATAATTATATAATTATAATAATAAATATAATAATTATATAATTATAATTAATATAAAACTATAATTACAATAATTATATAATTGTAAATATAATAAATATATAATTATTACAATTATATAATTATAATAAATATATAATTATAAATATTATAATTCTATAATTATAATAAATACACAATTACAATAAATGTATAACTATAATAATTATATAATTATAATTATAATAATTACATAATTACATAATTATTATATTTTTAATAATTTTATATTTATTATATTTCTAATAATTATAATAAATATACAATTATAAATATAATTAAAATAACTATATAATTATAAAAATTATAATTATGATAATTATATATTTATTATAATTAAAATAATTATAATAAATATATTTCTTATAACTATAATAAATATATAATTATCATAATTATAATAAATATATAATTATATAATTATAATAATTATATTTATAATTATAATATTAAATATAATAATTATATAAATATAATTAATATATATCTATAATTACAATAATTATATAATTATAAATATAATAAATATATAATTATAACAATTATATAATTATAATAACAAATATATAATTATAAATATAATAATTATATAATTGTAATAAATATAAAATTACAATAATTATAAAACTATACTAATTATATAATTATAATTATAATAAATATATAATTATAAATATAATAAATATATAATTATAAATATAATAAATATATAATTATAATAACTATATAGTTATAATAATTATATAATAATAATAATAATAATAATAATAATAATATATTTATTATATTTAAAATAATTATAGTTATTATATTTATTATATTTATAATAATTATAGTTATTATATTTATTATATTTATTATAATTATTATAATTATATAATTTTTATAATTTTTATAATTAAATAATTAACTAATTATAATAATTATATTTATAATTATATAATAATAATAATTATATTTATAATTATAATAATTATAATTATAATTATAAATACAATAAATATATAATTATAGAATTATTATAATTATAATAATTATATAATTACATATTTATTGTAATTATAATAAATATAATTATAATTATAACTAAAATAAATATATAATTATAAAAATTATATAGTTATAATAAATATATAATTATATATTTATTATATATATAATTCTAATTATATTTATAATTGTATATTTATTATAATTAATATAAATATAATAAATATATAATTATATATTTATTAAATTTATAATTTTAATTATATTTATAATTGTATGTTATTATTTAATTATTATAGTTATATATTCATGTTAATTGTATATTTATTATAATTATCTTATTATTATATTTATATGTTTATTATATTTATCATTATATAATTATTGTAATTATAATTGTATATTTATTATAATAATATAATTATTATATTTATAATTATATATTGATTATAATTATATGTTGATTATAATTATTATACTTATAATTATATATTTATTATATTTATAAATATATAATTATTGTAATTATATAATTGTTTTATTTATATAATTACAGTAATTGTATTTATTATTATTATTATATATATTATAATTATAAAATTGTTATAGATATAATAAATATAATAATAAATATAATATATTTATTTTAGTGATTATATTTATTATAATTATAATTATATATATATAAGGAAGTTGGGGAGGGGCAGTGTGAGGATTTAGAAAAAAAGGGTTCAGCACCAAATCAATTGGAGCTGTAGGTTATTTGTAAGTGCGCTAATTGAATTGGTGCTAAACAAACCCATTTACATAAATAAATAAAAATTAAACCCTATAAATTAAAAAAAAAATAAAAAAACCCTTATAACTAATTTTGGCCTAATAGTAGAGCTGGTTTTACTGGTTGGTTGTTTTAACATCAATGATAGATCTATTTGATTTTTGAATTTTCATTGTTCAAATTTGAAACGTGAAATTTGTTACGGGGTATGTGAGATTGGTGTTTTTGTAAATTTCCCAGTAAACCAAAATTGGCTTTCAAAAACACAAAAAAAAGATTGAGGTAAAATTTAGTGAGCACGATAAAATATAAAATAAGTTAAAATGTCAAATTAAGTGATAGGGTTAAAAAATATCACAAAACCTCATCTTTAAAAGTATGGATGTAGATATTCTCAACCACCACTCATCTTATCTTTATTAATTTTCAATTTTGTATCCACTTTTCCTGAATATGGAATTCATTTTAAATTAATATGTAAGTATTTACAAAAATGACACCCCTTCCACTCATAGAAGGACCCCTTACCTCCTTTTCTAAGGTTGACATGCCTATCATATGGCGGTACAAAATACTATTTATTTTTCCTAATGTAGTATATTGGTTGATCAGAGTCATCTCTCTTTAAGGATATTTTACAGTTAATTACTAATTATTACTTTATTATATTTTTTTATATTTTTTTAAAATAATTAGAAAATAATCTGGGTTTGAGAATTGGAATGCAATAATAGAAAAAAAACATGCTGATACAAATACAGAAAGAGTGATGTTAGTATGAAAGAACTTGGTCTTAGGGGCTAACTACTTGCCTTCCTTAATTATTCATTATTTATTATCTAATTTATGTTTGATATTCCATCCCATAATACATGGACTAATACTCCCAGTTCTGAGTTTGAAATTTATTATGACTCGGCGATCTCTTCGGCACACCAAACGTCACCTCATACAATGGTCAATAATGATGAACACAACTCAATCAATAACATGAAATCTTCTAAGATCTAACTCCATTGTATCTTTTCTCATCCCTCAAACACATTCAGCTCCATTGTATTAAGATCATGCCCAAGACAAGGGAATGAAATTTGATATGGTATAGAATAAAATGAGTTCACAAGTCATTCCAAGGTGTGGTGGCTGATTACCGCATCAACCAATAACACCCCTATCTACCTCACAACACATAGAAAATAAATGCGAATAATTATAAAGCAAGGAACATCAAGAAAACCTCCCACAAGTCCAATCCTCAAGTTATTCACTCATCATAATGAGTTTGGGAGATCATGATGAAGAGAAGGGAAGAAAGAGAAATAGTTTATGAAAACATGTAACAAGAGATTTCAAAATAAAGGAATAATAAAATAAAGTAGAAAACTATTATAACTCAAAAAATATCTTTAAGTTAATTAACCAATCTAATCCCCTGTATAAAGGTGAATAATATATATTTATAAAATGGAGGGGTAGCTAGGGTTATAAAAATTATAAAAAATGGGAAATTAAAAATTGATTCATTGTAAATCCCTATTTTCCCCACATGGTTGACCCTCAATTTGACCAAAATATATATGGATATAGTTAAATGAAATCTTAATCATTGATTCCATTGAAAAGTTTCTAAATCTCATCCCAGTCTGAGTAAATATGTAAAATTTAGGGTTCAAACATTGAAGTGATATCCATATTGATGAATTTGGTCCAACATTGTATTTTTGGCCCATTATCACCATGTAATATTTTAATCCAGATCATGGTCTTCAAATAAAATATGTATTCCAAAATGTCTATAATTATTAAAAAATGAAATTTAATTTATACACATAAAAGTTTATGATAAAAATACTAGAGTGCACTTTAAAGGGAAAACTGTAATTTCCATGTAATTTCCAAATTCATACTCAAATTAGACGTTCCCATTAAATAATTACTTAAAGAATATGAATTTATCAATTAATTTCAATGATGAATAAAAAAACTTATAAATAAATAAATATTCCATTTTCAAAATTCAACACCAATTATTCCTTAAATCCAAACATGTGATAAGTAAACTTAATTTAATAAATTGTTGTTATTTAAAACATTAAAATTCAAAGTGAAATATAAGAAAATATTGGCTCTATCAAAGACACAACTAAAATTATAATTCCACCTATATTCGGAATATTTCCTACCCTAATAATCCCATCACATGTTGTAAATCCTCTAGTCACAAGAGAATTCCCTAACTCATTCAAAATAAAGAAGAATTATAAGAAGAGGTATGACTTCTTCTTTAAAGTTAATGTATGTCTAAGCAAGAAGATATTCAATGTAAGGTGTATTTATATGAATGTCTATTACTTGAGATATATTTTTAAATTATGCAACTATTCTTCTTTGAAATTATGTACTTAATATAATTTTTTTCCATAAATCATATTTTATTCATATGATTTAAAAATACTTTTCATTTTCTCATTTCATATGAATTTGAATCACATATTTCCAAACTCTTAAAGGGATTCACGACTAAATTTTATTTCATTGAGTTATATCAATATTTTATTGATTAGTTTACTCTATAATTTTTTGAATTATAACATATGATTGCATTATATTGTATTTACACTTTCAATATAAGGATTTAAATTTCATTCACATAATCTATTACTTGATATTTTCTTAATTTACAAGTTAATTTCATGATAAGGGTTTCCTTTCCATGTCTCCACTTATTTACAGTATTGTCCGTTAATGTAATATTTTCTATTATATGAATTTAATTCAAGTTATTTAATGTTTACCTTAAAATTTACTTTCATTTATAATGAATTTATGGCCTTATTTCCTTCATTGTGGATTTATATTTATACCTTACTTTCTTCATAAGGTTTTTATTCTAGTCCAACATTGAATTTGAGATTTTTTATATCAAAATTCATATTTTCATAAATTTTATTCTCTTTCTCATTGAAAGAAAATTTATTTCATTATAATATGGTTATTTGTAGTGTTAACCTGTCTTCTTACCATTTCACTTCCCTTTGGTTCACAATTCAACCATAGGGATTCCTATAACTAGAACCGACCTTATCTCTTCTTTTAGGTGATGGATAATTATCCTCACTATCCATATACTTCATATTTCTTTATGAAAGTTAATTTATATACTTTAATGATTACTTAATATCATTTTCAGTTGAATTTTAATTCCTTTACAATATTTTAAAAGGATGCTTCCTAACATTTTCCCTATGAGTCATTTTTTATTTTATTTAAAAAGGTGTGAAAATAATCTCAATTTTAATATTTTCCACATGAACTCGTTTTCTTACTTTTGTAACTAGTATTCTTAATGAAGTCACTTCTTCAGGTTTTCATGGTTTTCCTAATTAATTTTTATTCCCACTTTTTATGGATTTTTCATTTTAAAAAATAAAGTATAATGTTTTAGAAGAATAAATAAATGGATTTCATTCCATTTATGAATATTTTTATTTTAAACTTTTAATTTATTATATTTAACTTCATTTATTTCATTTCAAAAATATTTTGATTTTTTTTTAAAATTAATTTTTTCAATGCCCTCTTTTATTCCCCTTTAAATGAATTTTTAAGCGACTTATAATTATTATTTTTAAACCATGTAACAAAAGATTTATGAAAATATTTTTATAATTTCAATTCAATTTTCCTTTAAAATTCTAAAATATCTATCTCATTTGGAGTTATTTTTCATGTATTACCCTCTAAATAATCTTATGATGCATTTATTTTTGGAGATTGAACTTGTGGTATTAAACTATCCAATTTGTGATATCATATTTTGTTATACCATTCAAAAGTGTCAAAGAACCCATATTCTTATAAAAACGTTTTTCATATTATTCAACATCACTTAATGTATGTTATGATTTATTGGGGATATTATCTAATTATACCTTATATATTATTTTTCTAGATTAAATATGATCACAATTTGTAAAAATATTCATGAAACCCATTTCTTTCTCAGCTTAATTATGGTTTGATGAAATTATTAATGTTTCCTTATGTGGAACACATATGGATGTACATATTATGATGTGACTAGTGTGACTAAAATTATATACCCCCAATGCATTGGATAAGGTTCTATATCTCATGATATGACATGTAATGGATTGATGAGTAAACCCAATCTATTAAGGGACACTATCCACTATGTTATGTTATCTTGGTAGTGAGGATTGAATTATGATTATGATTTCATTTTTTATGTTGTTTCCACATTTTTCTGATCCCATGATTCTATGATATATACCTCTTTATGATAAAAGCCTTATGATCTAGGCCTTTGGCTTTATCGTCCGAAGAATCCACTCGCTGCGTCACGAATTCTCTTGCTGCACCTTCTCCTTTACCAAAATGGAAGGAAACAATGCGGTCCATTAGCTGGCGGCTTCAGGCCCCTTCGATGTCAACTAACTATGGCTTGAAAATTTCCCCTCTTGGATCTTCTTATGTATGGTTGCTGATATTTGCCATTAATATAATCCTTCTTTCTTCAAAACAAAAATCTTATTATCATGTATGATCTTTAATTGTTATTGATTATGTTTACAAATACTGAGTGTTTGAGAACACCATTATTATGTATCCATTTCCATAGGGTTTTAATAATAGTATTATATATCATATTTTTATATAGGTATAATGTGTTTAGAATTTTAATGGATGTGTTAAAAAATCATTTCAAATAAAGTAATCCTGGGTTTAGTAGAAAAAATTTCTATTTGATGGTAAAATTATTGGGGTTTTAGTTAATGGTTTTTCATAAATATATATAACTATAACCATTAAAGGTCTTGGGTATGTAAGTTTAATAATATTTGTTATTGGTATTATAATTATAGATGGTTAAGTTTGGGACTCTTGAATTTTTATCAAATAAAGTTAGTGAAGATTATGTTTTTAGCACTTGATCTGAGAGTTTGGGTCTAGGGAATCAATGTTTTCTAGGTCTTGACCATTTGATGCATGTTTTTAGACATTAAAATATTTAAAAATATGATTTCCTTAATTTTTATAACATCACACATAAAATTTATGTGATTTCTATTCTTATATTTCATAATATAATCAATGATCATTTTTCTACGATTTCACAACAATTAATGGATGTATGCTAGGTTTTGACATTTTGACACACATTTTTATTGACTTTTAAATATCTTAAAATGAACATTTAGTAATTATAAGTAAAACACACATCAGATTGAGATTCAATAAAAGTCAAAAAAGAATCAATTATATCTTTCCTATGATTTTACAATAATATAAGGTTATTTGTTTGGTTTTGACCATTTAACGCACATTTATGAACTTTTAAATCTATAAAAATTTACTTTTGGTCATTCTGAACACAAAACATATCGAATTTATGGGTGGTGTATTCCTAAATATTAAAATATAATATAAGGCCATTTTATTATGATTTTATGAGTATTCATGGGTTTTTATTAGGTTTTTAACATACCATTTGTTTTTAATCACTTTTTTACTATATAAAAAATTTAGTCATTTTGAACACAACTAATGTTGGAATAATGTACCATTAAAACCTAATTTCCATAAATTAATCAACACACAGTTTTCTATTATTTTGTGAAAATATGAGGTCAATTGTAAGGTTTAGAAAATTTATGTACATTTTAAGATTTTAAAATTTATAAAAAAAATTTCAGTCATTTTGAGAACACTACATGATAAATTGATGAATTATATATTATTTCATGTTACAATATAATAAAAATTGGTGTCCCATGATTTCATGATAACCATATATTTTTTTCTAGGTTTTGACCTTTTGATGCGCATTTTTAGACATTTAAATATATAAAAACACACTTTTTATTAGTTCAATCACACTTCATGTTACATTAATGTGTGGTATATTTATACATATCAAAATATAATCAAAGATAATTTTTATACAATTTCATGATAATATGAGGATGTTTTCTATGTTGTAACCCTTTGATACAAGTTTTTAAGGAATTTAAAATTTTAAAAATGCACTATCAATCATTATAAGCATGTTTCAAGACAGATTGATGTTCCATTTGTTCGTATTTTTCATAAAATAATCGACAATAATTTTCATATGATTTCACGTAAATCATAGGTTTTTTCTAGGTTTTTATTATTTGACACATGTTTTTAAACTTTTAACTATATAAAAATTCACATTTAGTCATTCCAATAACACCACATATCACATTTTCTTGATGAATTCTCTTTCATATCCCAATACAACTATGATTTTTTTCTCTTGATTTCATGAAAATCAATGTTCATTTTCTAGGTTTTTATTTTATCATTTATTTTTAATCACTTTTTTACTCTAAAATATTTTTTAGTCATTTTGACCATATCATAATTTAGATTTAATTAATTTATATTCCTATACTTCAAAAATTAATCACTCCTTGTTTTCCTATGATTTCATAATAATCTGAGGTCGTTTTCTAGGTTATGTACCTTTGATGGATGATTTTATAGTTTTTTAAATCTACAAAAAATAACTTTTAGTTTTTTAGAGTACATTTCATGTTGGAATGACTTGTAATATATTTTTAATTTTCAAAAAACAATTATGTTATATTATGTTATGACTTCACAACAATACAAGGTCAATTTCAATGTTTTGACTATTTGATGTATGCTTTTAAATTTTTGAATAAACTAAATTTTTTTTCAATAATTCCAACAATATCACATGTAAAATTGAATTAAAGTATATTAAAACTTTTCATAATATAATCTCCAATCATTTTACAATTATTTTATAGTTATTCATGGACATTTTCTAGGTTTTCACCCTTTAATGCATGTTTTAAAGAATTTTAAATCTATATAGATACGCTTTTTGTCAATCCATGAACACTGCATGTATGATTGATTTTTCATTTGTTCTTACATGTCAAAAACTAACCAATAGTCATTATACTAAAATATCATGAAAATCCATGGTCATATTCTAGGTTTTTCCCTTCTCAAACAATTTTTAAAAATTATAACTCTATACAATCACACTTTTGGTCATTCTGAGCACACCACACATTTTATTAATGTGAAGTATATTAATGTATATCACAATATAATCAAATATCATTGTTATATGATTTCTTGAAAATACATGTTCATTTTCTAGGTTTTAATCTTGTAAAATTTTTAATATTTTTTTTATACAAAATTTATTTTTCGGTCATTTTGACAACACTATACATAGGATTGATAATTTTTAATTTAAGTTTTAAAAAAATTAATCAGTGGTAATTTTCAAATAACATCATGATAATATAAGGATATTTAATAGTTTTTTACTATTTAAATCATAATTTTATATATTTAAATATATAAAAATATTGTTTTAGTAATTGTATGCACACCACATATTATATTGACATGTGATCAGTTTCTACATTTCACAATATAATCAAATATCGTTGTCTTATATGGAAATCCATGTAACACACTTACTCTATTAACTTGAAGCCAATGGTTATTTTATTATAATGGTACATGATACATGGATCAAAATACCAAGAATCCAAAAGTTTATAAGTATTAGGAAATAGATACATAGCTAAACATTACAATACATTTAAAATTTAAGCTACATAAATTTAATAATGGAGAATTTATTATTTTCTAATGAAAATCCATTATTCATATATAGTATTCTTTTTATTTTCCTATGTAAATGGAAAAAATATAAAGGGGTGTGCCCAAAATCTTAGTAAGGGGTAACATACAATGGGTTATTTTATAAAAAAGTATGTAATTAATAATATAAACAAATTCCACAACAAATTGATCTGTGAATATAGTTTATCTAATAAATAAATACATAGATAATAATAACTGATTTCATTATCTTGAAATAAATCAATAGATAACATAAAAATATAAATAATCACCTTCAAAATAATAAATGATTTTATGGTGATGGAATTCATAATTCCATATATCTTAATATAAACATCATGGACTCATGTCAAGATACCATATATAAATGGACAAGGTATACACCCAATTACCGAAGATATTTTCTCTTACGTGTCCAATAGATATACTGAGGGGCTATTTAATTATGGACCCCACCCATTACTAATTAATTCAAATGAATTCATTATAAGAAGGAATGAATAAGAAATACATATCATAATGTTATTTGAATAACATCACACATAAATCATAGATAAGTAATCAATAGTTTCCCAAATAGGTACATGGATATACAAAATTTTAATATTTACCTATTTAATGGAACCATATGGCTATCTATTTGAATATCCCACAATAAACATAAAAAAATAGGTTATTCAAGATGTAATGTAAAAGACCATTATCAAAGGAAGGGTAACAAAGAAGTAATTAAGAATACTTTCATGGTGTTGGAATATAAATAGGGAGTAATATTTCATTATGGTTTATAAATAGATCAATAGTCATCTAAATCATATCCCCTAGAAGTTTCAAACCAGGAGTGGAGTTAGGACCACTAGTCAGGCACCGAATGAATGTCAAATTAACACTAAAATAACTTTTTTGGGGTCATTACCCCCTCCCCTCATAGTGTACCCATCCTAGGTTAGCAATGGGAGAAGGGAGATAGTGAAACCCGAGTCCCACCTCTAGTAGTCCTCGGGTTAGTGACTAGCACTAACGGTATAATAAACAAATAGATGGGAGGAATTACCATCTAAGAGAACACATGCGAAAGAGAGAGATAAAATAGACACCAAACAAATCCTACTCATAATACATTATAAAAGAAACCCTATTACACATATGAAATATCATCTAAGAACTACTACAAGTGAAAGGGAAAACTTTAAGTACTGAAAGAAAGTAAAAGGTCAGTAACCACGAAGCCTGAATAGATCCTGTAAAACCCCGAGCTAGTAGTAACCATCTTAATCTAAAATTTAATCCAAATGACCTAAAACTTAGTTTATAAAATGTATGGAGAGTATAACAGTATACTCAGTTGGATCCTCTCCAGATCCTCTCATAAAAAAGTAAAGAAAGCATGCTAAATCACACTAAACAACAAGTGAAGCTAACTCATAACCGAAACAGGTATACTAAGTTCTTAGATTCACCATGGATACTCTCACCAAGTATCTCATACAAGAACATATTATATAATAAGGAATATCAAGGGTAACATGCTACCACTTTCCCACTGGTTTTTTGCTTGTCCCTAATGTCACACACCCCTATAATCTCTCTCCAAAAAGGATAGTCTGAAGAATCCTAGGCGAAGAACCACAACATGAACCTTGTACAACACAACCACCTTATCCACATAGCCAAAGGAAACCAGACAGTTTCAAAGATCCACCGTAACTCACATACCATGTATCATACATCAGGTATTATACCTCAAGCCATTACAACCCATACACCGAGTAAGGATCCTCAAGCCATAACAACATATACACATTACACCTATAGTTTTCCATAAGAAAATATATCTAGAATATATGTGTGTGAAATAAAAATAGTTCATTAAATCCATCCACACACATATATGGGAAAAACTAACCATTCTGAATACCAGTATAAGTAACTGCTAAGAGGAGAGTGTGAGGTCAAAGGGGGTAGTCCACCATCCATCCTCCCATTGAGATGTTGGCGAAAACACCCCCTAGGTCTTATAATTCTTGGGGTGTCAGCTGACCTAACTGACAGAGTGGAGTAGCGTATAGAAACAAAACAATTATACGATATAATATAGATCACAACCAACTATGGGGATAATCTAGTCTTAGAGTCAACAATATCTAACGTCTGCCGGAATCCTGATTTCCACTCCTAAGAATATATATCCTATGAGCCCACAACCATTTGAAGAGATTTATTAAATATTATTATCCATTTTTATCAGTTTCACTTTATGTTAATTAATTCATTAAGCATTAATTAACCATTATAATCTTCCACATTCTATTATTTTATAATTTCAAGAAAGATACATTCCCTCTAGGGATGACCAAACTGAGTCCACGAATTCTTATAATCACAACCTCAGCATTGCATCCCAGAAATCTCCAATCCCGTGGGTTAAAAAATTATTCATTTATTAATAACATTACCAATTTACATATTTATTTATTTCTATATTTCTAGACATTCTAGAAAAATAGTCTAGGCTACTAAACACAAGGGGCTCAACATGATGAGTAGATGAGCTACTTGTCAAGTCTTTTCCACATATAGCTGGAGCATAGACCCATCCATCCTTGAGAAACTAAACACAAAAGGAACGTGGCATACCTCGCATGTATTCGCCTCTTTTGGAAGGATAGTAAGTAAAACCAGCTGCCCTAAGTAGTGGGGAGAGTAAAGAAGATAAAAAAACAAAAAATTCAACAAGAATCCACTTTTATCACAATGAGTAAGCCCAGCTAAAACCTGTTCCATCATCTATAGTGTCCTACTAACACCTAGATGCATAAACTGATGCATCTCTCCACTCTAGGAGTCAAATAAAACCACAAAAACATGGATTAACTACCCCACGTACCACAAATTCCATCCCGGATCATCCATCCCAGAATCACATAACAACATAATAAGCAGGAAACTAACATAGCAATTGGGCTCTTGGCCCTAAAATAAGGCATCCATCCTTCACACACAATGAGTTCTTATAACCCCAAAACACAAGGAACTTGGCCTTTACAAGTAAGAGGTAAACTCAGGCCCTACAAAGGCTTTATATTTTATTACACAACCACATTCTTTATTCCATCTTGAATTAACTGATTCATTATTCAGGTTCCAACTATGGGCAACCTAAGAAACAAGCTTCTCAATCCATCACCAATTAATTAAAAATTAATTTAACATTGCTTTAATAATTTTATCGACCAGAATAAACATGATTTGGGTTCATCAGACAATTCAATTAAACATGCATATCTACAATAATTTTATTATCATCAAATTACAACAACAACCATATTCACTAACACGCCTCTTTATATAGTTAATCCAATTAATTATCAATGAATTTCAGCTTTACGTTACATACCAATTTTCATCAAGAGAAACATGATAAATAAAGAAAGGCATAAATATCACACTATATAGAAAAACAAGAGGGAAACCTTTATCATGGTATAAAAAACAACATTGCTATATGATCAATACGAATTCATTAATCCTGTTCAAATAATTATTATGTCAATTTCCTTGAGATCCAAAGGGATAAATCATGCTATCTCTACGGTTTCACATAAATAAAAAAGATAAGAAATGAATACCCTACCTCAAAAGGAATTCAATGTTCTTTTCATGAGAATGATCTAGTACAACGGATCCCAATCACCACTCCCGCAATGACAACATCCACCCAAGGACGTTGCGACACCACCACGCCAACTAACAACCAAGATAGTTCCATTAGAAACAAGGAGATAACATTTCATCACATGTAAAGGAGAAAAAGGTGGAAACAAACCAAGGAATCCAGAAGAACTAAGGTAGATCATACCTTATATCCAAGACGGATCAACACTTCCTAGTTGCACCAAACTAGGGGGTGAACATGCAGCAAGAAAAACTCCAAGGGGAACATGATCCAAGGCTATTAAACGACGTACGACTCCTATGGGAGGAAGAACTTTGGGAATCCTGTACCAAGGAAAAAAAAGAATAAAGAATAAGGGAAAAAGTTATCACAGCCTCCTGAAAATCTAAATGGATTACCAGTTTAGATATGATTTAGATTTCCCATTAAAGGCGGATCTGGTCAAGATTACGTGTTTTGACTGAGTAAAGGCACCCCAAACCTTAAGAAAATTTAGATAGGACTTATTGGATTTTAGTCATCCTTAAATAACATAAAAAAAGGATTTTGAATGTGTGTTAAGTAAAACATAACATCAAAGGGGTGAAACTATAGGAAATTGGAAACACTGTACATGACTCACAGTTGGACGAGTCACCATTGGATGTGCTACTGTTGGAAAACTGGAAATTTTGGAAAAGTGTTGAAATAAGTCACCTTGACCACCCCAAACACCTCAAACACTAGATTTCTATAAAGGAATGGACCAGAGAGGTCTGGGCCATTACATTAGATATATCTCAAACAATTCTTACCCTTGACAATCCAAAACCAAACCAAAGAGGAAATAGAAAAAGGTATCTGAACAACCACCTAGTGAGATACCTATCAAAGATATTTCCACTACTAGAGATCAACTGATTCATCAAGGAACAACATCAAACCACACAAAAACCACTACCATATACTAAACACTCTCCCAGAAGAGATACATCTCAAAAGAGAGAAAGCCACAATAGGAAACAAGAGAAAGTCATCTCATAAATATAAAGGATATACAACCACTAAAGGAACAATGTTACAAGAGAAAAGATAAAAATAAAATAGTTTTAGGTACTAATCATGTATATGTGACTCACATTACTAGGTACTCTCCTCCACGACACTATGTAGACACAAGACAGAAAGGGATAACATGCTCTCACAACACCTTCTCCTTACAGTCCTGGATTTCAAAAGGTTTCTCCTCGAAGGTCGCATTATCATCAACATTGATCTCAACCCAATCAATGAAATGAGAGTTTTCATGAAGATAAATATAGATCTATGACACATGAAAAACATTGTGTATCTAGATCATCTGCGTGTAAAGTGCTACCTGATATGAAATAACTCCAACATGATCCAACACTTCGAAAGGCCCAACAAACCGAGGAGAAGTATTACTACTATGACCAAACCTTTACTGCCCTAAATGGGGAGTCACATTCAGAAACACGTGATCCTAAAATCTAAACTATATAGGTCTCCTCCTATGATTTTCAAAGGATTTATAATGATTCTATGCTACATTCATCCTCTCATGAATCACTAGAACCATCTCTGTCGTATTCTATAGCAGTTTCCTCCCGAGAACCGATGACTCTCCAAACCCAATCAAACATAACAGAGAACATAATTTTAGTTCATAAAAGTCTTCAAATGACTCCATACCAATGGTGGGGTAAAATATATTGTTTTAAGTGAACTCTACAAAGGGTAGGTGCCTCATCCAAGAACCTCCAAAATTTATAACACAGGAACACAACATGTCTTCAAGAGTTTGGACAGTCCACTATATCTGACCATATTTATTCGGATGAAAAGAAGTTCTAGGAATAAATAAGAATCAAAATAATTATAAATACCTCTCTAAACCTTGGAGGTAAAATAAGGATCTTGATCATAAATGATCATCCTCATAACTCTATGGAATCACACCACCACCTCCAGATACTGCCTCTACAGAACCTCTACTGAGCTCAACTCCTTCATCATTATAAAGTGGGATGATTTCGTCAAATGATACAATACTACCCATAAAATGTCATAACCTCATTGAGATCAAGGTAAACTGCTAAAAAAGTCCATCGAGATATCCTCCCACTTCCACTAAAGAACATCTAATGGCTGGAGTAAACCACCAAGAACGCAGTGCTCAACTTTCACCTTATGGTATACCAAACATCGAGACACAAACTCTACAACTTCACACTTCAACTAGGGACACCAAAAATAACCTATCAAATATTGATACATATTTTTCATGCCAAGATGTACCGCTAAGGGAAAACTATGGAACTCTATGAGAACCATCTCACACATTTACAAAGGAATGAAAAGCCTTCCTTAAAACAACACCCAGTGTTGTTCATCCTTATACCAACCATCAGGGGCCTTACCACAAACAACTTGGTCCCTACAGACCTCCACCTTAAGATCCCCCAAATGGGATTCCTCCACTTTATCCACCAGAGATTACTACACCGCCATCTAAATAAGACAACTTATACCCCCAACTTCTCCCATATCCTAGTGTAATGCTGAAAGTTCTTCCACCACTCTCTAGAAATCAACTGATTCATGCACTAAATCACAATGCGACTTCCTACTCAGCGCATCAGCTACAAAATTTCCCTTTCGAGGTGTATATGAAATATTGAAGTTGTAATCATGTAAGAACTCCATCTAATGACACTATCGAAATTTCAATCCTCACTGGGAGAAAACGTACCTCAGGATCTTATGATCGGTGAATACCCCAAAAATCTTACCAATGAGGTTATGTCTCTATAACTTCATGGAAAATAGAATTGCCTCAAACATGAGATCATGGGTGTCATAGTTATGATCAAGGGGACGCAACCACCAGGACCCATAAGAAAAAAACAATCTTTGTAGCATCAAAACACAACTTAACCCCAGATGTGAAGCATCACAGAAAACCATGAACTGAACTCCTTGTGCTGGAATAAAAAGAAATAGATCACTGACCAACTTCCCCTTCAGATACTCGAACACCTCATGAAACTATTCAGTCCACATGAACGCATGATCCTTTCTGGTAAATGCTATTATAGGAGTCTTAAACCGAGATAAATCAGTTACGAACCTCATATAATATCCTGTAAGAACTATAAAAATTATCACTTATGATACTATCTTCGGGGTTTCCCAAGACACAACTACATATATCTTCAATGGATCCACAACTACTCTCTACTTGGATACAACATTCCCCAAGAAATAGTCTTATTGGGCCCACAACTCACACTTAGACATCTTCTCAAACATCTTATCACAATGAAGAACTCTCAAAACAACACGTAGATGTCATGCATTCTCATCCTCAGATGCAGAGTACACAATGATTTCATTGATGAAAACAAACCCGAACGTATCTAGGAAATCATGGAACACAATGTTCATCAACCCCATGAACATATTTGGAGAATTAGTCACATCGAATGACATCAAAATGAAATCATAATACCCATGATAACAACATAAATCAATATTTGGGATATCCTCATCCTTGACATGCATATGATGATATACAAACCACAAATTGATCTTAGAGAACCAACTTTCACCCTTTATTTGATCAAAAAAATCATCAATCCATGGAATAGGATAGAAGTTTCTCACTATCACTATGTTTAAGTGATGATAATTGATGAACAACCACAAAATGATGTTAGTGTTCTTCATAAACAATACTAGTACACCCCACGGTGACACAATCAGCTGAAAAAAACCGCACTGCAATAGACCATCGAGTTGTACAGGCAGCTATCATAGCTCAGAAGGTTCCATCCTATATGGATACATCGAGATAGTAGACATTCCTGACTATATATCGATCCCGAACTCGATCTCTCATCAAGGGGGTAATGATACAACCACCGTTGAAAATACACCAGGGTACTCTTCGATAACCCTAAGAAACACTGATTACTGAACCCCCAATGAACTCGGAATCAGCTCATCCATCAAGGTTGATAAGGACGAAACATGACTATGACCCATCTGAGGGTATCTCTCACTAACAAACACCACTAGATATCAATCAACATCGAAGAACACCACCTGTATTTAGAATCAATCCACGATAGCCTGAATATAATAAAACCAACCCATGCCAATGATGAAATCATATGGTTATATTCATAAACATAGGAAATCTCCCCAAGAGTGGTGCTGCCCTAGCACTAGATCAGAATCTCTACACACTTAAAACCATTAATCTCTAACTCTAAATGGCATGGTCAAAGCCAAAGGAACTAGAAGTATCTCAACCTCAAGTACCAAATCACAAACAAGGGAAGATAATATGATGGAGTGCGTCACTTATAAATCAAACAAGTAATGCACCCAAGTAGAAAATAATAAAAGACTACCTTGAATGATATTTGGATCACCTGGCATTGGGAATTCTAAATCATGAAGCTGACCCCGACCTGCTCCATGGCCTCTCTGACCCTACTGATGACCACCTCCTTGGCCATGCTCTACTATCTAATGATGGGGACCATCCTAAGGCTATCCTCTGCAAACCCCATCTACTCTCTACTGATCCCAAGATGGTGTAACCTGTTATTTCTACCTCGTATGGAACTACCTCAATGGGGGAACCTTGAGTGAAACACTTGGAAAAAACTGACTTCTAATAAAGTTTGAGAACTATCTCTACTAATGACCATATAATCCAAAATAAAAATAAGCATATTATCCCTTATCATAGGCTTGAGAGCCTCCACCCTTGGAGAAATGAGATATTGAGGACTAGGACCTAACCTTGGCTGATTGGAAACTCATCTACCCTAAAAACGTGGAACCCCAGACCACATCTACGCTTTATAAAGAATCTTGAAAAATCCCCTCTCATTATGATCTAGTTCTGGATAACATCCTCTCGATGACCTCCTCCCTCACTTGCACCTTAAAATATGTCATCAACATAAATGGGGTGACTTGGTGTTGGATCTCTAGATATAAAGTCTCCTCAAAATGTTTCTCCCTAGACTCCTCATTTGGAAACAGGTCCAAAGCATATCATAGAAGGTTCTTGAACTGGATCCCGAACTCTCGCACACATGAGATTCCCTGCAAAAGGGTAAGAAGCTCTTGGAAACTAGCCAACATTGTGGTTGAAGAATGAAACTCATCCATGAACTGGTATCAAAACTTCTCCTATGAGACTATTGACTCCTCACGATCCCAAAGAAATAAGAACCACCACTACCTAACTTCCCCACACAACATCGTCACAACCAATGATACCCAGTGGTCCTTTCGAGCATATATCAAATTAAAAGCTATCTAGACCTCTTACAATAAGTATTCTATAATTGCATTTAAAACGGATCCCTAAAACATTTTCAGACTCTGGGATTGAAATTCTTAGAGTGTTCTACTCTAAATTTCATCATCATCAACCTCTACTCTATGGAAATATACTGTCACAACCTATTGTAAATCTTCTGCGTGAACCTGATGAGGACATCGACCTGGAGACATACCTACAAAAGGAAAAATAGATAGAGATCCAAAACCTATAATATGGAATACTTTAACATTAATTAACTGTTTTCTTTTATTTATTTTAGTTTAAACTATCTTAAGGTCTACCCATTACAACATTGGCATGAAGCATAATGATTCACGATCCTTTACTAGGTCTCTACCTTGCAATAAGCATCACCTTGTTTATTATCCACTGTAATATTTAAGGTCTATGAATCATATCATAGGGGGCCCTAAATACTCGTGTCTCAGCCAGTCTCCCGTGTTTACAATGCTGGATAAACTTATCTAACACCGTTTCCCTACCAAACCATGATACCTCACCTGTGCCTAACTCCAAGCTCCAGCCTATTAATCAACCAAACCTATGATACCACTATGTCAGGACCCCCCATTAATGGGTACCCCTCTTGGACTGACAATGGGAGAAGAGTGATAGTGACACCCGAGTCCCACCTTCAGAAGGCCCTAGGTTGGTGACTATCACAAAGGGTATAATAAACACACAAATGAGATGCATTACCCTCTAAGAGAACACATGAGAAAGAGAGAGATAAGATATACACCAACAAAATCCTACATAGATTACAATATAAAAGAAACACAAGTGCACATATGTAATGTCATACAATAACTACTACAACTAAAAGGGAAAACTGTAAGTACTAAAAGAAAGTAAAACAATAATGGCCAATAAGCCAGAACAACTACTATAAAACCCTGATCTAGTAGTAACAAGTTTGATCTACAACCTGCTCCAACTGACATGAAAAACAATTTATATAATGTAGGGTGAGTATAACAGTATACTCAGTAGGATCGTTCCTAGAACCTTTCATGAAAAAGTAAATAAAGAATTCTAAAGAACAATGAATAACAACTGAAACTCACTCATCACATAAACAAGTATACTAAGTTCCAAACCTCACCATTGATACTCTCACCAATTGTCTCATAAAAGATCATATTATATAATAAAGAATATCAAGGGTCACCTGCTACCACTTCCCCAATAATTTTTTGCCTTTCCCCAACATTACACATCATGAACATCTCTCCCCAAAAAGGTTATCCCGAAGACACCTAGGCAAAGCGCCAAAGCATGAAACTCATGAAACACAACCACCGCATCCACATGTCCAAAATTAACCAGGTAGTTTCCGGGATCCATAATAGCTCTCATAGCATGTATCATTCATCAGGTATTATACCTCAATCCATTATATCCCATACCTCAAGTAAGGATCCTCAATCCATCACAACCTATACACGCTACACCTATAGTATTCAGTAGGAAATTATATCTACAATATATGTGTGTGAAATAACTAAAATACATTACATCCCTCTACACACATATCTGGGGAAAACAAACCGCCATTCATACTAGCACAAGTAACTACCAAGAGAAGAGTACAAGGTCAAAGGAGTAACTCATTCATCCATCCTCCCACTGAGATATTAGGGAAAACAACCCCAGGTATTAGAATCCCTAGGGTGTCAGTTTCCATAACCGATAGGGTAGAGTATCATATAGAAAACCAAAAATTATAGGATATAATATGACTCACAACCACACTAAGGGTATAACCTAGGTTTAGAATCAACTGCAGCTAACATCTCCCAGACTCTTGGATTCCACTTTTAAGACTAGATATCATATAAGAACACAACTATTTAAAGAGATTTATTAAATCATATTATCCCTTTTTATCATTTTCACTTTATGTTAATTAATTATTTAAACATTAATTAATCATTATCATCTTAAAAATTTCATTAATTTAGCATTTCAAAAAATATCCATGCCCTCCACACATAACCAAACCAAGTCCATGTCTTCTGAGAATCACAACCTCATCATTGCATCCTAGTAAGATCCAACCCCATGGTTTAAACAATTATTTATTTATTAATAACATTGAAACTTTACATATTTTCATATTTCAATATTTCCATGTATTCTAGGAAAATATCCGAAGATACAAAACATAAGGGGCTCAACACAGAGAGTAGATGAGGTACTCATCAAGTCATTTACACCTATAGTAGGAGAATAAAACCATCCATCCATGAGAAGCTAAAAACAGAAAGAACATGGTATACCTTACATGTCTTCATCTATTTTGGAAGGAGAGTAAGAAAAACCAGCTACCTTAAGTAGTGGGGAGAGTAAAGCAGATAAACAAATAATAGATCCAACCATTATCCACTTGCATAACATTGGGTAAGCCCAACTTCAACTTTTTTCATCATCTCTGGTGTCCTCCCCAACACCCACATGCATAAACTGATGCATCTTGCCACTCTAGGAATCATCTACTACCACAAGAATCGGGGATCCCTACCCTACATACCACAAAAACCATCCAAGCTCAGCCATACCTGGCTCACATAACATCAAAATCAGTAGGAAACAAACATATCAATCAAGTACTTGTCCCTAAAACAAGGCATACGTCATTTACACACAACAAGCTCTCATGGCTCCAAAACACAAGTCTCTTGTTCTTTACAAGAAATCGGGAAAATCAGTCCCTATAAATGCATTATCTTTTATCACACAATCGGTTCTTGATTACATATTGAATTAATAGATTCATTATTCAGGTTCCAACTATGGGAAATCTAAGAAATAAGCTTCTCAAGGAATAAAAAATTAATTAAAAAATTATTTTAGTATCCTTTAATACTTTTATCAACAAGCATCAACATGCTTTATGTTCATAAACCAATTTAGTTAAACATGCATATATCTATAAATTTTATTGTCATAAAATTACAACAACAACCATATTCATTAACATGTATCTTAAAATAATTATCCAATTAATTATTAATTAATTATGGATTTATGTTTTTTACCAATTTACATCAAGAGAAATATGATAAATAAATAAACTCATAGGTATCACACAATCTTGAAAAACAAGTAGAAAACCATTATCAAGGTATAAAGAAAAAACATCGCTACGTGATGATACTAATTATTTAATCTAATTAAAATAATTATTATGTTAATTTCATTGGGATACAAAGGGATAAATCATAACATCTCTATGGTTTTACATAAATAAAAAGAGAAGAAAAGAATCCGTAACCTCAAAAGGTATTCAACATTCTTTTCACAATAATGGGACAACAGAAAAGATCATGATCACCTCTCCCGCAACAACTACATCCACCCGAGGATGCCGTGACAACACCGCTCCGACCTACAATCGATAAGGATGCATTAGAAACATTATGATAAAATTTAATCATCTGTAAAGGAGAAAAAAGAGAAAATAGATCAAGTAACCCATACGAATGGAGGTAAATCATGCCTTATATCGAAGATGGATCAACACTTCTTGGTTGCACCAAAATAGGGGGTGTGCATGCATTTCGAAAAACTCCAAGGGGAACATGATCCAAGGATACAACATGATGCATGATTCTTATGGGAGGAAGAAATATGGGTATCCCATACCAAGGAAAAATAAGAATATAGAAAAAGGGAAGAAGGTATCTCAGCCACTTGAAAATCTAAATGGAGTAGGGGTTTAGATATGGTTTAGATTTTCCATTAAAGGAAGATATGGTCAAGATTATATTGTTTGACCGAGTAAAGGCACCCCAACCCTTAGTAATATTTATATAGGAGTTATGGGCTTTGAATAAGCCTTAAATACCTTAAAAAGGATTTCAATACATTTTACATGAAAGATAACATCAAAGGGGTGAAATTGTTGAAAACTGGAAATAATGTTCATGAATCACTGTTGGATGAATAACTATTGGATGAGTCTCCATTGGATGAATCACCATTGGATGAGTCACCATTTGATGAGATACCATTAGAAAACTATATTTTTTTTTCAAAGTGTTGAAATTAGTCACCTTGACCTCCTAGAACACCTCAAACACCAGATTTCAATAATGGAATGGATCAAAGCGGTCCGGGCCATTATAAGTGGAGTTGGTTCCACCAATCGTGCACTAAGTGAATGTAAAGTTAACACTGAAATAATTTTTTTTGGGGTCATTACCCACAGGTTCATATGTTCTAGATCCAATATCAAATCATTTTTATCGAGATTGTGGTTTCATTTATATGAAATCACACACTCTTTACTTTACAAAAATTATAGGATGTTTTATGGATACGAAGTGTTTGAGAATTATAATGGATTTATGAATTTAGTATAGTGATAGAGAATGGTAATATATCATTAATTAGTTTAAAAGGAATTTATATCAAGTAATCATAATAACTTCTCTCATTGAAAAGAAAATCAAAATTTAACATTGAAAAAAATAAAATTTAGGAAACCTTACTTTAATATAATGAAAACTTAGGAAAATGATATATGAGTGAGAATAATAAATATATCATTTATAATATAAAAAATGGATTATATTAACATTTAACGAAAATAATTTTAGTAAATTAAATATAATTTTAAATAATATTATAATAAAATAAAATAAATTGAAAAGAAATAGGGAGAATAAAAAAACTTACTTACAAGGAGACTTCTTAATAAAAAATTGGAACTCTTTATAACCATAGATGATACTTGGAGTGACTATTGAGACGGAAAATGAGATAAAATTCATGATCAATAGCTTTATAGTTAAGAGGGATGGGATAATTAGTGGAAGTGAGATCCTTTTATAGGTAAAAATGAGGGAGACTTCCTTGAAAAATAAATTTAGGTAAAGGGTAAAGATAAAATCACATGGATGTTAGGAGAGTTAGGTAAATATATATTGGAGAGACATATGTGATCGATTTAATACCTAAAAAATCTATTATATAAGGCATATGTATCATTTTAAAATAAAAATTTCGAGCCACTTTAATATATAACTTTTACCCCCATTACCCTTGGTTAAATATTTACCATAATAATTATTCTTTTACTAAAAATATAAGATTTAACATATTATTAAATTTAAAAATTATAATAAATAATTTTTAAAACATTTAATATAAATCAATATCTAAATATGATTGAATTAACTTCTAAATTAAAATACAATATATAGAAAAACCAATTTCTCAGAAAAATGTATTTTTATACATTATGAATTTTTATTTCTATTTCCTATCAATTAAAAATTAAATGAGTGTTAATATATTTTTTTATAAATTTAAAATATATATAATATTCATCATTTTAAATCTATAAAATTAATATATTTTGATAATAATAAAAAAACTTAAACAAACAATTCATTCCCAGTAAACCTTTTTAGAAAAATATTAAAAATTCATCTTAATATAATTTTGATATTCATCATCCAAAAATAATTTAAATTATTAAATTTTTTAATATAACTTTTAAATATATTTATGATATAAATAACTTTATACTATACTATAATTATGATTTAATATAATGAGCATTGTGAAATAGTTTTAGGGATATAGTGTTTACCTACTATAGAAGAATCCTGGGTCTTTTATTCTCCAATACTTAAATAATTTCATCCTAGAAATTTTCGATATATTTTAGTTCATAAGAAAATCGGACAGGTCTTCATAATTACTTTTTTTAGTCCCCATGTTTCTACACCAAACGTATGATTCATACTATGTAATTTTACCAACTGTGATTTTTGATTCAACAATACTTTCTCTCAAGTGTTAAGAATACTAACATGATCTTTATTATAGGATAAGTCTGGTTCAAGATGATTTTCATTGGTTGTGAGTATGTGTGTAGGTTTTAACATGTACTTCCATAACATTGAGACATGGAATACTCCATGAACTTTAGAGAGGTTGGTTGGAAAATACAAATTATAATCCACAACTCCAATTCTATTTATAATCTTAGAAAGCCTAATTTACATTGAACTTATCTTCCCATTCTTACCAAACCTTATGAATCCATTTGATGGTGAAACTTTCAAGAAGTCATAATCACTTAATTATAATTCCAATTCCTTACTAATATTTTAAACACAACTTCTCTACATACTATGATGATTCTTGATATGATTCTAGATAACTAGTACCTTCTTTGTTGAATTATCAATGAATTCTAGACCAACTAGTATTCTTTCCCTAACTTCACCCCTAGGTTGGAGTAAGAAATATTTTCTTACACAAGGCCTTGTAAGGTTCCATTTTTATACTCAAATACAAGCTATTATTATTCAAAAATTACACTAGAGGTTGGTACTGTTACCATATTCCATGGAAGTCAAGTGGGAATAACCTTACAATATCTTTTAATGTTTTGATAGTTCTCTTATACTATCCATATATTTGAGGATAGTAAGTAGTGATAAAGTGTATATCTGTGTTCAAATACATTTGAAAACTCTTCCAAAATTTAGATGTGAAATGAGGGTTATGATTAGATATAATAGATATAGGATCACCATGAATCCTCACAAATTCATTAATATTAATTTGTATAAGATGTTCAAGGGGAATATCCCCCAAAATTTCTAGAAAGCGTGCATAATTAGTGTGTTAATATCATTTTTCTTATATTTTTTAGGTAATAGAGTCAACAAATATATTTTTATATTGTCCCACTTCTATATTGGTATAAATAGAAGTTGAATTACACCCTTGGGGAGTTTTCTCTTAGTTTTTTACTTATCATAAAAAGCATCATGACACATTTTCATAATTTTTTTTCTTCTTTCTTTCCAACTAAAAGTAACCCCTTAGATCTCTATACATATTGGTGTTACCAGAGTGTATGGATAAATTCGATCAATCAGCCTCATCTAACATTCTCTCTTCACCCCAAGTGCTGATGGCACATACAACTTATTTCCAAACTTCAACACACCATCTTCATTGATATATTCTTTCAATAACCCATATTTTATGGATTTATTATTATTTTATAAACCATTCCCATACTTTTTAGGCTTATTTATCTTCTATATTAAATATGGTTGGGAAATAACTTAGAAAATAAATGATGTTTCCCATTACTTAATAATTTCCATATACAAATTTATTAAATCCATGAATACTAGATCCTTGTCTATCCTCATCATAGATAAAGCTTTGTGATCCTTATTACTCAATGAATCTACGACCTTGTTTGGGTGGTAGTGTATTGAAAAATGATATTCCTTGAGCAGTTCTAGCCATCTCTTTTGTCTCATATGGATATCTTTATACATGAGTATATAATTCAAACATTTTTAATTCATATATATGTCACATATTTCACCATAAATATAGTGCCTCCATATCTTCATTACAAAGATTATACTTTCGATATCAAGATCATGAATTTCATAATTTTTCTTATGATTATTTAATTTTTTATATGATTAAGAAAAAAATATATCATTTTTTATAAGGACACACTCTAGATCTTTATTTGGTGCATCAATATATATAAAAGACCCTCTATTTCTCGATGGTAATTTCAATACTGGTGAATCGTTCAATATATTCTTTAGTTATTAAAATATTTATTCACATTCCTTTGACAATGTGAGTTTGAGATCGTTAAATGTCAACTTGGTTAATGTATTATTTAATCAGTTAAATATTTCAACAAATCAATGATAGTAACTTTTTGAGACAAGGAAACTACGTATCTTAGTTACATTCATTGGTTTGGAACCTTATTTAACAACCATTTTATTTGTAGGGTCAATAAATATTCCATATCTAGAGACAATATAGCCAAGAAAAAGAGACGTTTTGGAGAAAATTTCACACTTACTAAATTTCTCATATAGATAATTATTCCTCAAAATTTTAAATATGATTCATAAATGGTATTCATTATCTTCATTGATTTTATAGAATATAAATATATCATTAATTAAGACCACAAAAAATTTATCAAGATATTAATTGAATACTCTTTTCATCAAATCCATGAACATATAGGGTTTATTAGTTAACCCAAATGGAATTATTGTGAACTTGTTATTCCCATACAATGTGTGAAAATAAGTATTTAGTTTATCATAATTATTTCGTTTTAACTAATGATAAAATAATGGAGATCTATCTTTGAAAATTATTTTTCCCCTTGTAGTTGATAAAATAGTTCATCAATACGAGTTAAATTAAACTTTTATTAATAGTAATTACATTGATTTCTCTGTAATAAAATCAAATTATCATATATCCATCCTTATTTTTCACAAATATAGAAGGTTATCCTCAGGTAGAAACACTTGGGGGATATAAATACCTTATCACACACCTCTTTAAGTTGTTTATTTAATTTCACTAGTTCCCCCAAATCTATTCTATAGGGAGTCTTATATACTCTATTTTCATCAGGGATGAGATCAATAAAGAATTAAATCTCATGATCAGGTGGATATCAATGTAGTTCATTGGGAAATACATCAATATAATTAATCATAATTTATATATCTTCAATTATAAGGATATCATTATCATGCACTGATTTATTTTCTCCCATAATTTCATTAAGATGAGCCACTAGAGGTGGTTCCAAACATGACTCAAGAAAGTAATTCTCTCCTTTAAAAATAGGGGATTCTATTCCTTCCATAGATATTGTAGTCTTATTCTCACAAAAATAAATTATTACATTATACTTTGAAATCCAATCCATCCCACAGAATATATCAAGGTCAACCATTGGTATAAAAACTATATTTTCAAATAAGGAAACTATATTCATTTTAATAAAGATAGACTAATATAATTATATTTATTTAAGACTTCGACTAGGTATTTTAAATTATAACTCCTTCCCAAATGCATCAACATATGATTCAATATTCTTAAAAAACTTGTAATATATTAATGAGTGCATAGATCTAGAATCAAATAATGCATTATATAACTTTTATTTTATTATCAAAGTACCTTTTATGACATCACCCGAGGTCTTGAGTTATATTACCTTAATAAAATATGTTCAACCTTTCCCCTTGAGGTGGATTCACTTGATTCTTTGGCCATTGATTTGAATAGTTCCCCATGTCCTTGCAATTAAAGTATTAGAAATTTGTGTCTTATATCTTTCCCTTTGACTTTTGATCTTGATGGAGTTTATATCCACACTTATAGAAAAGTTTAATTCCATTTAATAAATACCCAGAGTGTTTCCTCCCATAGTTATTGCATGATGGGAACTCTTCCCTTCCCTTATTATCCTTAGAAAAATTCTTTTCGATATAACACTTTGCTGACCTTATGATTTTAGACTCATATTAAAGAAGATATTCCTCTTAATTTTTTCCTTTAATTTCAAAATTCACTCTCCAAATCATCCCTTTTCTCATGAGAAAAATATTTCTCAATGAATATCATTTTAAAATAATTCCATTCCACGCTTTAAATATCTTCCTCCTTGGTGTTTTGAATTAAAGAACACCATTTATCATTATCCCAATTTATCCAGTATACAACCATTATAATATTCTCCATTTGAATATATACCAAACAATGGAATATCTTTTTTAAATTCTTGATCCATTGCTCGACCACTAATTGATTAGTGGCTTCATTAAAAGGCATAGGTTACTACCACATATGGTAATCCAATATTGTTACACCGTTTTGAGATGAAATAGGTTATTACATATAGGCAAGGTTACTTAACAAATCATAAGTTAATTACTCTAATATATTGAAAATTTTATCATCTCCAACAATAACATCATTGATTTGATTATGAGGGAACTCTCTATACTGATTATGGGTGTTGATATGGTATATATTATTTCTATTCGGAACCATTTATAAACAATGGAATGAACTTAATTAGTTTATGAATAAAAATATGAATTATAAATCAGAGTATATAATTTGTATTAATTTATTAGAAATAAATGTCTCTTAATATAGAAATATTCCTAGAATATCTTAAGGGTTGGTCATAAGGTTATGTTATCTTACCACATTCTTCTAAATCTAGTTCCTAAGGATTATTCTCAACATTCATTGATAATAATTTTAATACCCCAACTTTAGTAACCCATAACCAATGGTAATTTTATTATAATTTTATAGAATATATAGATCACAATACTACAGATCTAACAGTTTAGTAGTCTTAGGAAATGGAAACATAGATGGACACTACAATATAATAAAAATATAAGTTACTCCAACTGAACACATGAAAATATATTATTTGTACTTGAAAATAAATAATTATAACATATTATTATTCATAGTTTCCAAGGTAAATATAAAAAAATATAAAGGGGTGATCTTAAAAAATTAGTAATGGGTAGCATAAAATATAATCTTTCACACATAATCATAGAATCTATATAATAAAAAAGTGCAATAAAAGATGGATATGTGAGAATAATTTATCCAATAAATAAATACATGGATAATAATAACTAATCACATGATCTTAAAATAATTACATGGATAAAATAACATTATAAATAATCACATGGATAACAATTACTGATTTCCGGATGATTGAATTAAAAATGTTATTCATCATAATATTACTGTCAAGGCCTCATTCCAATACATTATACATAAATGGATAATGTATATACTCAACTACCCAATATTTTTTGTCTCATAATACCTACCAATACATCGGGGGGCTATATAATTTTAGGCTCCAACCCTGAATAATTATCTCCAATGCATTCATCACATTAATTAATGAATAAAAAATAATTTCAAAATGTTACCCAAGTAAAATCATACATAAATCATGGTTAAGTAATCAATATCTTCCCTTATAGAAACATAGATATATAGGATTTGAATGTTTTCTCATTCAGTATAACTATTTATATATGTAGGTGAATATACCATAATAATCTTAAAAATAATAGGATATTCACAATGTAATGGAAAGAACCCTTATTAAAGGAATGATAACAAGGAAGTAGGTAATAGTACTTCCATGGTGTATGTATATCGACAAGGAAAAATGCCTCATTATGGTTTATAAATAGCTCACGATTCATCCAAATCATGTCCCTTAAGATTTTAAAAATTGGAGTATGTTTAGCCCCACTAGTTTTTCACTGAGTGAAGGTATATTTAATACCTAAGCAACCCTTTTCAAGTTTATTACCCCTAGGTGCATTTGTGCCATAAACTACATCCACTTGTTTGTATCCTAATATTTATTCCATTTCTAGGGAACCAAAAACACATTAATTTGATTTTTTAATATTTTTTGTGGCTATAAGATCATTTTAGCATTATAACAATGATGTATAACAATGTTTCTCATTAAAAATAAAAGGAAATAGAAAGATTTTAAAAATAAATGGTTAAGAACCCTTAATTCGGCATAATAGCGGGTTAGGTAAGGGATATAATGTGAGGGAATAAGTAACATCTCATTAAAAATATATCAAATGGATGATATTAATATAGAATAATAGGAATGTTATTATATGAAAAATAAATCTAGATGCATTATAATAAACCAAATGAAATTAATAAGGAAATATGAGGATTAGAAAACCTTATTTAAATGGTTGCTTCATGAATATTGAGAAGAACTCCTTATAACCATAGAAACCCCTATGAGAAAATATTTCAAAGGAAAATATAATGGAGTTAGTGCTCGATAGATTTAGTGTGTAGAGGTATGACAAAAGATGTGTAAGTGATATCCTTTTATGAAGTGTAATGATGGAATCACATGATATTTTAGTGATTTAGGTTATTTTATATTGGTGTGACATGTGGGATTCAATTTCCTACCTAAAAATGTCTTATATAAGGTTTACATATCATTTTAATCAAAAAATTTTTGAGCCACTTTAATTTACCTCTTTCACCCCCATTAACCTTGAATAAATATTTTGCATGGTAATTATTATTTTACTATAAATAATATATAACCCAATTACCAAATTTTTTCATGATAAATCATAATTTGGACTCCATTTTTTCTAAATAAATTTATATATGTGAAAACATTATCTTTTAAATTAATACATAAGATACAGATTTTTTGTAGAAAAATAAATTTTTATACATTAAACATTTTCCTATTATTTTCTATTAATTACTAATTAAATGAGTGTTAATATATTTTTTTATATGTGTAAAAATAATATTAAGTTAAAAATTTAAAATATATAAATTTAATTTATTTAGATTATAATACACAACACTTAAAAAAACAATTCATTAAAAATAAACCTTTTTTGAAAATACCAGAAAATCACCTTAAGGTAATTTCAATATTTGGAATACAAAAATGATTTCAATTATAAAATTATAAATATAAATGTTAAATATATTTTGGATATAGATTTAATTCTACTGTACTATAAGGATGAGTTAATATGATTTGTTTAATGAAATAGTTTTAGGTATATAATTTTTAATAGATATAAAAGAATCATGTGTCTTATATTATACCCTCATTAAATAATTTCTTCATAAAAAATTATTATATATGTTATATCATAGAAAAATTTGAGTAGTTCTTTATTTTTTCTTCAGGTTTCCAAACTTTTTTCTCAAATTTTTGATCCCACTAAATTACTTTCATTTTCCGAGTTATTTAATTCTACAATACTTTTTTTCAAGTGTTAAGAAACTAGAGAGGCTCTTAATAAAAATATAATTTAGGTTCAAGATATATTTCATTGGTGGTGATTATGTTTATAGGGTTTAACATAGGCTTCTATAAAATTTAGTTATGGAATACTCTAGGAACTATAGAGAGGTTTTTTGGAAAATCGAAATGATAATCCATTACTATAATTATCTCTAAATCATAAAAAGGTCCAATGTACCTTCTAATTATCTTCCCATTATTACCAAACCATATGAATCCCTTCCATGGTGATACATTTAAGAATACATGATAACCTACTTAATTCCTATTCCTTCCTTTGATTATTATCATAGATTTTATTACTACTCTAATAAGCCTTGATATGATTCTAGATAGCTTGTACCTTCTATATTTTATCCTTAATGTGTTCTTGAAAAACTTTCCTCTATTGTACAACTTCATCCCAGTAGGTTGTAGTATGAAATATTTTCCCATAAATGGCCTCATAAAGTGATAGTTTGATTCTCAAATGGAATCTATTTTTTGTAAAAAAATTCCACTAAATTTAGGTACTAGTCCCTTGTTCCTTGGATGTTAGGAGAGAATAAACTCAGTGTTTCCTCTAATGTTTTGATAGTTCTCTCATATTTTACATATATTTAATGATAATTAGGGTTTATCAAGTGTATATATGTGTTCAAATACTTTTTAAAACACATCTAAAATTTATATTCAAAACAAGGGTCACAATCAAATAAAATTGATATAGGTGCATCGAGAAGCCTCACAACTTCATTATTATAGAGTAATGTAAGAATTTCAAGGGACATGTCCTCTTATTTTTCTAGGAAGTTTATAGAATTGTAAAGTAAATACATAATGAAAAAAATAACATATTATTCTTAGATTTAATAGGAAGTATAGTAACAAATTTCATTGTGATATTTTCCCACTTTCTTATTGGTATAAGTATTGGTTGAATAACACACTTTAGAAGTTGTGTCACAAATTTTAATTTTTTTCGATGAAAAGTATATTAACACATAGTTAGAAATTTCTTACATCATGTTTTCACACTATAATGCCTCCCTTAGATCCCTATAAATATTGGTACTACTAGGGTGTATGGAGAAATTCGAGCTATGAGATTCATCAAATAATCCCCGCTTCATCATTGGTACTAATGGAACACATAGTTTCTTTACAAACCTAAACACACTATTTTCATAGATTAATCTTATCAATCACCCATTTTTTATGGATTTAATAATTTTTTAAACCTTTTAATCTTTTTGATACTTCTTTATATTCTCTAGTAAATATTTTTGGGAAATTACTTAGAAAAAAATGATGTTTCCCCTTGATTAATAATTTCTATATCCAGTTTTACTAAATTCACGAATATTGGATACTTTTACATTATCATCATAGATAAATGTTTTTCCCATTATACTCAATTCATATGAAACCCTATTTTCCTTCACAGGGTGGTAGTGTATTACACAATCATAATACTTGTTTAGTTATAGTCACCACTATTATCTCGTATTAAGAACATTCAATATGAATATAACCTTTAATTTTTTTTGATATATATATATGTAATGTATTTCACCATAAATATAGTTTCTCCATATCTTACATGAAAATATTTGCAATTTTCTTCACAATATCATTAGTTTGATAGTTTTTCACATGGCTATTTAATTTACTAAATTCATAAGCAATTGCTATATCATTTTTCATAAGGACACATCATATCCATTTCTTTGACACATAATTTTATATAAAAAAATCATTGCTTTCTGGATGGATAGGAAAATACTGGTGTATTTATAAATCACTTCTATAGTTTTTCAAAAAATTCTACACATTCCATTAACTATGTTAATTTGACCCCTTTATGTGTTAACTTGGTTAATAAATAAACTATTTGGGTAATGTGTCAAAAAATTTCCAATAATAAAATTCAAATAAAAAAAGAATCTTTGTTATATTAGTTAACATGTGCCATTATTTAACAATCCATGTATTTGTGTGGTTAATGGATATTCCATCCTTAGAGAAAATATGGCCAAGAAAAGAGACTTGATTGACCCAAATCTCACACTTAATAAATTTTACATATATCTTCTTCTTCCTTATAATGAAAAGGATGATTTGTAAATGGTTATTATAATTTTCATAGATCTTGGAGTATATAAATATACAATAAATCAAAACCACAAAAAATATACAATGATAATCCTTTGATACTATATTCATCAAACCTATGAAAACCGAGTATAGTAGCCCTAGATCCGCACTCCTAGATCCATTGAAAAAAACATAATATTTACACTTATCAATTTGATATTGATAAACACAACCCAATTTTAACCATCCAAAACATATACCATAAAATGAAAATATTTTATCACTTACATAACCAATGAACTTTTAGGTTTATAATTTCTGATAATTAAGAAAAACTATTACATAATAGTGGTCATGTATTTAAGTGATATTTATTCCTAAAATACTCCTCTTTTATTATTTCAAAACAAGTTTCAAGATATACCATAAAATAATCCCCACATAAATCCTTTTTAGACATAATTAATTTAACATAATTCTTAATAACCTAGGGAAATAGAAAACATAAGAAGAGTGATATGAAACACTCAATAAGATTAAACATAATAATTACTAATTGAATGTCACCAGGGATCATAACAACAAGGGTATGGGAACACGATTAAAGTGAATTATCATAACATAAGACAATTCATACCCAGAAAAATTTGGATTATAAACCACGAGACATGGAATAAATTAATAACATATAACAAGAGTCATATAAGTCAACAATCATGGGCCATGTGGAAAAATATTTGAAAAAAATGATCCATTAGAACTCATAAAAAGCACATAAAAACTATATAGGTATATTGGAACAAAAAATAATAATAATGGAATCACCTATCCTATAATTCACATATCTCTTAGGAGAAAACTATAATTGGTAAACTCTTTAATTTCTTTGGAGTAACTTGCAATAAATTAACTTCGTCAACTTACCCAATGCATTAGAGGGATATAAAATACCCACCCATCCTAGGTTATTAATGGAACTACCCTTAAATCGTCCATAAATATATCCATGAACCATTTAATAAAAAAATAGAAGCTTTCACTTTTCAATATAACACCATTAAAAATTATAATAATTCCTTTTTAGATTGATTAACCCATAGAAAAAAATGATTTCCATTATAATCTCTTTAAAAAAATCATAATCCATCTAGAGAAATAATAAGGATGGTATCACTGGAAAATATCCTCATTGTATCATAGGAAAATAATAAAGTATATTTCCCTAAATGAAAAATACTTTATAAAGAACATTTAATACACATTCTTAAAAACATGAAAAAATAATTATCTTTTGACAATGTTTTAAATATAATTTTAAGAATAATGAAAAATATATTTTATTTTAAACTAATAATGGGATCATTTAAAATAAACAATAAAAAAAATAATAGTTATTATGGTGGTAAAATCCATTCATTTGGTAAATGTTAAACAAGTATCATTTTTATGCTTTTAGTAAAAACCAAATGTACACTGTTTGGAAAATGATGAAAAGATTCATTTTAAACCATTATAAATAAATTAAAATATATTTTAACATGAATTTAAAAAATAATTTATTTAAATAAAATATTTTTTTAAAACATATTAAATATAATGGATATTGAAGAGAAATGATTCCCAAACATAAAAAATAAATAAGGTCAGTTTTTCCTTAAAAATGTTTTTTTGATATTTTATTTTAAAAAGGTGAATAAATTAAAAAAAATAATTTCAAAATAATAAATAATATGATTATAATAATATATATGTGTTTAAAGAAATTAATTTCATACAATTTCCCAAAATAGAACCTTCCAAATAAACAATCTTGAAATACATGATGTTGTAACATAAATTCTTTACTGCTTTTGTAAATTATGAATCAAAAGTCATTGAAAGAAAAAAATATTTTATAACTATGTAAAAACCTTGAAATAAATGAATTATTATTTTAAAATTTATTCATGGGGTAGTAAGTACACCATGAAAATAAATCTAGGTTCATGACATGATATATATCTCAAGAAAATGAGATTAAGATAAAGAAAAAACTTGAAAAGATCCTAACATTTGTAGAGATAATTAATACATTATGTGATTATATTAAAAAATTTAAATACAAATATTTCTTTAAATAAAATATAAAACAATTTGGACATCAATTCACACAAAATAATCACATAAAAGATGCAATGAAAAATCTCTATAACATAATGAAAGGAAATTGTGTTAAGAAACCCCTTACCTTGACTCCATACTTTCTATGTATGTAATTTAACTCTAGTATAATAAAAATATATTAATTATTTACTTTTTTAATAACATTTAATAAGTTTATTAATTTATTATTAAACCATTTATTTCATTTACACTAGTATAAAAAAGTTTTTTTACGTTGGTTTTTTTGCTTTTTAATGTCAGTTTTGTGGTGACGTTGTGGCGACATTATTGAGACCGATGAAAAAAATATGTTTTTAACGTCAGTTATTTAAAAAATGACGTTAAAAATGTTTTTTAAATGATTTTTCACATCAGTTTTTTAAAAACCAACGTGAAAGACCATATTTTATTCAAAAACAGATCATGTTTAAACGGTATATTTAACGTCAGTTTTTAAATAAACGATGTTAAAAATGTTTCTCATTTTGTAGATAATTTCCCAAGCTTTGATTTGACAGGTCATAGAGCTCAAAAGGAGCTACTGATCAAAAGTTATGACCATTAGAAGTCTGATGTATTTTTTTCCGAGGAAAGATCGAATGAGCCAACCAAAGCTTCATCTGAGAAGAAAATTTAGAATCCGAATGAGGATTTTTAGTTTTACCATGATACAAAGAAGAAATAGTGAATCAGAATCATTAAATGGTATATAAATTAAGAAAAATAATCATAACAAAACATAAATCATGGAAACATAATTATGAATACCTTGACGAGATCACGAAAAGAAGAAATAGTGGATTCACATTGAAGATCAAATGGATTGAGTCGGTGGAATGATGATGGTTTAATGAAAGGATCATTAGATTATGATTTGTGTAAAATGAAACCATATAAAAGATATGGAAAAAATAAAACGTGGTATTAAAAATTTAGGCGGCAACTGAATTTTTTGAGCTCGTGGTGTGAAAAAATTGAAATCCCACATCAACGGGATATTAAAATCATTTTTTATGTCAGTTTTTATAATAATAGACATGAAAAATAATAAATATTTTCTGATTTTTCACATCAATTATATAAAAACCGATGTGATAAATCAATTTTTGTGACTTTTTTCACGTAGGTTATTTAATAATCAACGTGGAAATTGATTTTTTTTGTAAAAAATTTAAATCCTGCATTGGAGGGATATTAAAATCATCTTTCACGTCAGTTTTATTATAATCGACATGAAAACTATTGAAATTTTCGCTGATTTTTCACTGATTTTTTACGTCGGTTCTTATAAGAACTAACGACAAAAATAAATGTTCATGAATTTTTTACATAGGTTATTAAATAAATGACATTAAAAATGTTTACAAACATGTATTTAATTTCACAAGCTTTGATTTGATAGGTTGTAGAGCTCAAAAAGAGTTACGGATAAAAAGTTATGGTCCTATGATGTTGGCATTCTCAAAGACTTTGTTTCGGGATGATCATCTTCCAATGACCATAAATTTTGATCCGTAACTCCATTTGAGATCAGTGACCTATAAAATAAAATCTTAAGAAATTAACTACATTTTTTAAGAATTTTTAAGGTCGGTTATTTAAAAACCGATGTAAAAAAGTCATGAAACCCAATGTTTTTACGTTGGTTCTTATAATAATTGATGTAAAAAATCACATTTCATGACTTTTCACATCGATTATTTAATAACCAACATTAAAACTGCTTACTAAAATGTATTTCATTTTTTAATCTTATATTTGATAGGTCAAGGAGCTCAAATTGAGTTACGGATCAAATGTTATGGTCCTCTAATGTTGGCCTTCTCTAAGACTTCATTTAGAGATGATCATCTTCCAATGGCCATAGATTTTGATCCGTAACTCCATTTGAGCTCTGTGACCTATAAAATCGAATATTAAAAAACGAACTACATTTTTATAAGCTATTATAAGGCCGCTTATTTAAAAACCAACGTAAAAAGGTCATGAAACTCAATTTTTTATGTCGGTTATTATAAGAACCGACATAAAAAATTGGATTTCATGACATTTTTACATCCGTTTTTAAACAACCAACATTAAAGAATCTTAAAAACATGTATTTAATTTTTTAATCTTCGATTTGATAGGTCACAGAGCTCAAATGGAGTTACGGATCAAAAGTTATGATCCTATGAAGTTGGCCTTCTCTAAGACTTCATTTAGGGATGATAAACTTCCGATGGCCATAAATTTTGATCCGTACATTCGTTTGATCTCCACGACCTATCCAATCGAAGCTAGTAAAATAAAATAAATGATTTTAAAAATTTTCTATGGTGGTTGTTTAGTAACAAATGTGAAAAAGTCATTATAAAGTATTTTTGACGTCGATTCTTATAAGAAATGATGTGAAAAATCCGGGAAAATTGATTTTTCATGTCGGTTATTAAATAACCAACGTAAAAAGTCAACATAAATGTTTTTTCATGTCGGTTATTTAATATCCGATGTGAAAAATCAGCCAAAATGTATTTTCACATGGGTTATGTAATAACCGATGTGAAAAATCAAATTTTGGAGATTTTCACGTCTGTTATAAAAAACCGACGTGAAACGGGTGATGTTAAAAATACGTTTTGTAATAGTGTTATTTCAATGACATATTTATGACTTAATAAGTTAATCCCACATCTGGTGTTTTGAGGACATTTGGTTCATAATTGAAAAATGACCTTAGTAGGTTGATCCTGGTCATAGGGGTCATTTTTCCATAAACTATATAATAATAATAATTACATAATTATCATTTTTATACATCTAATACAATTTTATAGTCATCCATGAAAATTTCTTATAGAAAACAGAACACTTCAACTCTTGATGTGGTAGTCTGCACATACACATGTGTGATGTTTTTAGTTTTCATTAGATGGAAAATAAATAAATAAAATAGAATATTATATTTAAAAATTAATGATAATGTTATTTTAATCAAATAATTTCATAAAATATATCCCTATGACTATCTATGAGATACGGTTTTTGAAAAACGAAGTACCTTAATACCTGGAGATGGTAGTCCGTACATACACACATGCAATGATTCAATTTTAAAAAATTGGAATGGTATAAAGATAGATGATATATTATATTTAAGTAATAATAATTATATATTTAATATCATATATATATAAATTAAATCCATCATAAGAACCATACATAAAATGTGGTGTTGGGAAATTAAATTCGTTGGTTCGTGAGGTAGTAGGCCGCACATATGCACGAACAATGGTTTTATTTACAATTTGATGAAAAAATGAGATAAATAAGGTTATTAAATATATATAATAAAATATAATTTTATTCAAGATACAGATTTTATTATATTGGAATGGTATGACATAATTAAAGGAGGTATAAGTATAATTAAAATAAAAATGCTCAGTTGAGACAATTACCTCATCTTTGAAGAACCTCCTTTGGATATCTACCGAAAGACCCTAGGAATAGTATTTTAAGAATAATAGAACCTATATAATGTATCTAAGGAAGTTAATATGATGTTTTTGTGAGTTTTTATGATATAAATTTCTCCCAACGTGTAAGGAAGATAAGAGAAGTGGTGTCCTCATATAAGAGAGGATAGGGGTACCCTTGGAATTACTTAATGTATTTAATTAATATAAATTAATTTTCATGTTCAAGTGGAATTAAATTGATATATTTATAATCTAGGATGGATATATGTCTAAATACACTAATAGATTTTTTTTATAAAAGTTTATATGATTTTTTAACCCTTATCTCATAATTTTAACCACAACTAACCCATATAATGATTAACTCATTGACAATGTTTTTCATACTCTTAAGGGGTCAATAAAGTTAATATATATGAAAAAAGGACACCTAAAAGGAAAATGGTTGATATTATAGAACATATTCCATTCAATTTGACAAGTATAATATTTTAAATAAATTTAAATCAATTAATATAATATTATTTATCATAAAATACCATTAAAGTCAATTTCGGTACTATTCACATAATTTTAATTTTAAAATTATCAAAACAATAATTTAATTTGAATATAAAATTTTAAAGCATAAATAATACATTATATATATCTAAAATATTCTTTTAAAACCATAAATTACACTAAAAATTTTAATTTTATAGTTATTAAAATAATTTTCTTTATTTTTCTACTACTTTCACAAAGACTATGCTGGCATTGAAAAAAAATTTAAGGTAATTATATAATTACTAAAAATTAAAAAAATAATAATAATTTTTTTATTAATATTTAATATTTTTTTATAACCATTAATAACTTATTTTTATCCTTATAAAAAATATTATATATATTAAAAGCAAGAAAAATGCGTTTTGGAAGTTTAATTTACATAAAATAATATAAAGGTCTTTATCAAGAGAAAATTTTATAAAACACTATATTTTCAAATAGATGAAGTTTTATGTCAAAATAAGCTCATTAAATGAAATATTATCAATTTTATGGATGATTTGGAAGCCTTTTTTCGTAGTTTTAACCTTATTTTACCCGCCTCACTAATACTACGGTGACAACATTTTTACTATGGTTACTATTTATTATGAAAAAAACTTGAACCATTTACAAAATGTATACATTCTAATTCTAAATATTTAATCCATTTTTATGAATTCAATCCCTACATGTGGCGGAAAGTGCTTTTAAAATAAACTTGCAAAACACAATAAAGAATAGTTTTTTAGAAAATTACATTTTTAAATATAAAAATGGTTCCATAAAAAATTTAATCATAATATCAATTGCAATTAAATTAATTTTATCTTTTTTAATTAAAATAAACTAAATAAAATATAAAATCAATTTTAAATAAAATGGGATATTTAAATACTTGATTCGAAATATAGGTTTCTCTAAAATCAGTCTGTTTTTACTATTCAATGAAAAATTAATATTTTAAGAAAAATACCAAAATTTCAACTTAATATAATTTTGATATACTTATTTCATTAATTTTGTATTTTTTATAAAATATAATTTATAATATTTTATCTAAAATAAATAAAAACCATTTTTGAAAATAAGTCTTTTGGAAACTTTAAATGAATTCACTAAAAACTGGGTGCCTATTTCCTAATAATTAATCAATAAATTTTTATTGAGTAGGAACCTTATAAATATATTTTATAATTTAGTTAATCCTATTAAATACTTTTCAATTCAATGCCTAGGTTATAATAGTTATATTTAAAATAACATGACTTCATGGTATGTTTAAGCTCAGTTTTGCATATAATATATGATATAAAATATAGTCTTCTTTTAATATCTAAATTTATTATATTCTCCCCACATAAATAAATTTATTCCTTACAATTTCATATTGAGAATGGTAATTCAAGGGTTTATTATTTGAAAATAAATTTTTTAAAACCCACATCATAAAAATTGTTAATAATACATTCTTTTTAATTGATGGAAATGATAATATGAAGGTTATATTGAATAAACAATAACTGGGTTTCTAAATAAAATGAAATTAATGGGAAGTGAAAATATTGACATATAATAAAAAATTAATATTCAAATAATGAAATGGTGTGATATTGAATGAAATCATAATAAAGTTAAGGAATATAAAATCACGAGTTAATATGAGAGAAAAAAGACTATCAATTCCTTAAAAATGATTGTAAAAAGATAAAATTTTAATTTATGTGGGATTATTTTATTATACTTTCTATGAAAATTGGAAAATATACTTATTTTTTTTAATAAATATATAAATAAAATTTAATCCTTTGGTTTTATATTTTAACAAGTTTCCCATATTCCAAGTGATGAATATCCACAATGAATATTTATTCTATCCAAAGTATCAATAATTGATCGTTTGATCTAGATAAGGATAGAAAAGATAATCCTAATGTATTTATTAAATATGAAATTGTTATCACAAGGGAAGATAATAACCAAAATTAATAATCCATAAAATGAATAATTAATACATTTAACTCTAACATTTCTATAATAACACCAATGTTTCAACATAGATTATTCCATAAATAATTAACATAATATATAAATTAACCTCAATAACCTCAACATTATAAAATGTTTCAACCTAAAATGTTATCTCATATCATTCAAATTACATACCCAAAAATATAATTCCATTATTCCCAAATAATACTTTACATAAATTACATGACGCACCTAAGGGTTACTTATACCTCAACCAAATAAAAAATATCCCCAAATATCATTAATATCTTTTAAATACAACCAATTAAAACCACAAAATGGGTGTATATACAGTTGAAATTATGATCAAACTTAAACTTATAAACCCATTCTGGAATCTAAAACTCTTAATCTAACCTCACATGAAAAAAATACTAATATGAAAAAATATCTAAACCCTTCTCTTATACCAACTATAATATACCTAAACACACACTCCTTGATTTAGTGATAAATCATAATATTTACATTTTTTTCATTAATACTGATAAACCTGACCCAATTTTTTCCTTCCAAATCATGAAAAATCAAACAAAAATATTTGATCACTTACCCAATGACCTTTTAAGTTTAGAGATCTAGAGAATTGGGAAATTTTTTTACATAATAACACCCATGTGTTTAAGTGATCATTTTTCTTACTATAACCAAAATTTCTTATATCAAAATAAGTCTTTAATGTATCCTATAAAAATATTCACTCATTAAATCTTTATAGATAGAAGTTATTTAACACTATTCTTCATAATTTAAAGAAATTAAAACATAAGAAGGGTGAGATAAAGTGCCTTTTAAGGGTAAATATAGGAATTGCCAATTGAATATCGTTAGTGAGAATAAATATAAGGGTATTAGAAAAAGATAAATGTGAATGAAAATAGCATAAGGGAATTCATACCCATCATAACATGGATCATAAATCATGATACATGATATAAATATGTATCATAAGACAAGAGTCATATAAGTCAACAATAATGAGCCATGTGAAGACAATCCTTCAAAAAAGGATGCATTAAAACTCATTGAAAGAATTGAAAACATTTATAGGTATCTTGGAACATAAAACACTCATTATGGAATCACAAAACTAGATAATTTCCATATCTCTTATGTGTAACATATAAACATTAAACTCTATCGTCTTTTAAGATTAACTTAAATCTGACAACTTCTTCACTTTATCCAATGCATTGGAGGCCTATAACAGAACCACCCATCCTTGGGTTATAACAAAACAACATATAAATTACACACACACACACACACACACACAGATATATATATATATATATATATATATATATTCCCAAGTAACATATAATGAAAAATAATATTTAAACCTTTTCCTTTCAATGCCACACCCTTGAAAACATCCATCATTCCTTTTTCTCTTGTTTAACCTGTGGAAATGAAGTGAGTTCCACAGAAATCTATTTAAAACAATCATAACCCATCCATAAAATAAATACTTATGGTATAAATGGAATATATCCACATTATAGAATAAAAAAACAATAAATGGAATTACTGTTTATGAAAAATAAATTTAAAAGAATATTTTTTACATTTTTATGAAAAAGAGAAAATATATTTTTATTTAATTATAATTTTAAATATAAATTATAAGAATAAAAATGAAAATATTTTATTTGAAAATAAACATGGAAACTTGTAATGGAAAATTCAAATAAAATAATAGTTATGATAGAGATAAAATGGATTCATTTTTTTAATGTTAAACAAAAAATCCCTTTCACACTTATGGTAAAAACCAAAATTACCCAATTTGAAAATGTGAAAAATGATTCCTTTTAAAACTATATAAATAAAGAACAATATAGTTGAAAATTATTTTAAATAAATATTTATTCAATAAAATGAAAAATATTTAAAACATTTTAAGGATCATGCATATTGTAGTGAAAAAAATCCCTACCAAAAAATAAATATGGCCAATTTTTCTTTATAAATGTTCTTTTGATATTTTGAAGTACTAAAGTGAGAAAAATGAAAGGGAATAATTTAAAAATAATAAATAACCAGATCATAAGAATATATATGTGGTTTAATAAAATAATGTCATACAATTTCCTTGAAAGTAACCTTGAAAATAAGCAATCCTAAAAAGAAATGATATTGAGTCATAAATCATTTATCGCTTTGTTAAATGTCAAATCAAAAGTCATTGAAGGGAAGAATATGGTATGGATATATAAAAAACTTGAATTACATGAATATTTTTGAGAAAATTCATTCATGGATAAGTAAGTACACTATATAAAGAAATCTTGTTTCATGATATGATACATGTCTCAAGAAAATGATATTCAGATAAAGAAAACCATTGAAAAGGTCATAAATTTTAAAGTGATAATTAATCAATGAAGTGATTATGTGAAAATATTAAAATACAAATAATAAAATTTTAAATAAAAAATAAAACAATTTAAATATAAATTCACACATAATCATGCCATATCAAATTAAATGAAATAGTATTATAACCTAATGAAAGCAAATTGAGTTAAGAAACCCCCTACCTTGAGTCCAAAATTGCTATTTATATCCTTTAACTATTGTATAATAAAATTATATTAATTATTTTCATGTTTTATAACCTTTTAAAATTTTATTACTCCGTTATTAAACTATTTAATTCATTTATTTCAATGATATATTTAATTACTTAATCCGTCAAGTACACATCGAGTGGTTTGAGGAATTTGGTTCATAATTGAAAAATGAATTTGGTAGGCTAATCATGGTAAAATGGGTAATTATTCCATCATATCTAAACTAATAAAAATTGCAAAATTATCATTTTTATACAACACATTCAATTTTTTATTCATAAATGAATAAGGGTTACAAAAGACAAAATACATCGGCTCGTGAAGTGGTTGGTTGCACATACACACGAGTGATGTTTTTAATTTTTTGGATGGAAAATAAATAATAGAAATAAAATATTATATTTTAAAATATTTATCATTTTATAAAAGTAAAATAAAATTTATTAAATTCAACCCCATGACAATCCATGAGAGGTGGTTTTTGAAAAATAATGTAAATCATTATGTGGAGATGGTAGTCCTTATGTACACACATGTGATGATTATATTTTTAAAAATTGTAATAGTATGACGATAGATGATATATTATATTTAAAAAATCATTATTATGTCATTAATATCATATATATACATTAAATCCATCATAACAACCAGCTATGAAAGGTAGTGATGAGAAATAAAATTCATAGGTTTTCGAGGTGATAGTTCGCATATATGTATGAACAACGGTTTTGATTCCCATTTGATGAAAAAAGAGATGAATAAATCTATTATAATAATAAAATATGATATATTTATATTATTGATACCTATTTTATTATATTGGAATGGTTTGGATAGAATTAAAGTTGGTATAATAAGAATTAAAATAAAAATTTTTGGTTGAGGTGATTACCTCAACATTGAATAACCTCATTTGATTGTCTCTTTAAGGAACTTGGGGATTATAGTTAAAGAATACAAGAACCTATATAATACTTATAAAAAAAATTAATTAGTGGTTTTGGAAGGTTTTTATTGATCTAAGTGGCTCAATAAGTGTGCGGAAGAGAGGAGAGGTGGCATCCTTATATAAGAGAGGAGAGGGGAACCCTTGAAATTACTTAATGTATTAAATTAATATAAAATAATTTTCCTGTTAAAGTGGAGAAAATTGATATATTTTTTATATAATATGGATATCATTCTAAATAATTGCATACCATCAAATTTATACATTTTTATGTAATATTTTAACCCTAATCTGTTAGTTTTACCCTCCTTTAACCCTTTTAACGATTACCACGATGACAATGTTTTTTAATATTTGTGGGTAAATAATGTTTTCATATAAAGAACCATAAATGGATAATGTTTTATATTTTATACCACATACCTTTTAATTTACAATAGATAATACTTTTATTAATTTTAAATCATTTAATAAAAATATTTAACCTAAAATACCATTAAATTCATTTTCGATACTATTCACATAAATTTAATTTTAAAAATATTATTTTAGTAAATTAATTATAAATATAAAACTTTAAAACATCACTGATACATTATATTTTTCTAAAAAAGTATTTTAACTCCATAAATCACCAAATAAATATTACTTTTATCATTTTTTAAATCATTTACTTTACTTTTCTAGTACTTACATAAGCACTGTGTGACATTGCGTAATAATTTAGGTTACTTATTTAATAACTGAAAATTAAAAAAATCAATAATTATTGAAATTTATTAATATAAAACATAAATTTTTATAACAATTCATAATTTTTTTTATCCTTATGAAAAATAATATAGATATTGAAATCAAGAAGGAGACATTTTTGGATTTTCCTTTACTTAAAATAATATATTGGTCTTTATCAAAGAAAAATTGAACCAAAATGACATACTTTAGGATATATTAAGGGGTAGGTTTAATTAAACTTATTAAATTAAATATTGATAAGTTTAAAGATTTTTAATCCTCATTTCATATTTTATCCTTATCCTACCAATTTTATTGTTAGTGTGGTGACAACATTTTTACCAAGGTTACTACTCATTATAAATATTTTTTTTATTTATTTAAAATTTTTAGAAATTATTATAATAAATATGGAATCCATTTTATAATATTTAATACTTATAAGTGACTAAAAATAATTTTAAAATAAACCTACAAAATGCGATTAAATGTAGCTTCCTAGAAAAATGCATTTTTAAGTATTAAAATGCTTTCATACAAAAATTAGGAATAATTTAAATTCCAATGATATTAATTGAATTTTATTTAATAAAAATTAATTAGTTAAATTTTGAAATAAATTATAAAAAATTGAATTTGTAAATACTTCATTAAAAAAGTCTATTTTATATAAAATTGATATTATTTTCCCTATTCACTAAAAAGTAATATTTTCTGAATAATTCCAAAAATTTATCCTTAAGCTATTTTTGGTACGATGATTTCAAAAATGATATAATTTTTTTAAATTAAAAATTTAAAAAGTGTAACAAATTAATTATAATATTTTCTCACAAAAAGCAATAAAAACCATATTTTGAAGAAAATGAATTTTTAATGCATAAAATGGTTTCATTAAAAATTGGGTGATTATTTTAAAAAAATTAATCAACAATTTTTTTTTCTTTAGTACTATTATACATATATTTCATAATGTGGTTACTCGTATTCATACCCGCCAATTCTACATATTAGTTATAATAGTGATATTAAAAATAATATTATTTCATGGTTTGTTTAAGCTCAATATTGTGTGTCTTATATGATATTGAACATAGTATTATTTTAAAATGTCATTGAATTACAATAAAGGTTCATTAGTTAAGATAAAGGTAATTACTATGAACCCATATTGCCCATACCTTGTACGACGATATTTCCTTATCATACCAACCTTCTCAATTTTTAATTGATGATAACCAGAAAAGACAATTATCTTTGAAAATTATTAATCCCCTTAAATCTGATAAAAACAGTTTATCAATTCAAGGTAAAGGTTAGTTTTTATTAATATTAATTATATTGTTTTATCTGTAATCTATGTACAACCTCATAAATCTATCCTTCTTTTTCAAAAATAATACAGGTGCTCCCTAGGGTGAAACACTGGGATGTATGAATCCCTTATCAAACAACTCTAATAGTTGTTTATTTAATTACACTAATTACACCAAAGAAATTAAATAGGAAGTATTATTTGTGGGATTTACCTGAAAAATTATATCAATTGTGAATTCGGCCTCATGATTAGGTGGATATCTAGGTAGTTCCTCCTGTAAATACATCAATATAATTTTTTATAATGGATATATCCTTAATTTTAAGGGCATACTTCCAATATATTGATTAATATTCTCTAAAAATATAATAAAGACGATCCTATAGATTTGGTTCCAAACATAACTTAATAAATGAAGCCACTCCTTTAAAAATATTGGATTCTATTCTAGCCTATGATTTTGTAATCTCCTTCTCATAATAATAACTTGCTGCATTATACTTTTAATATCAATATATCCTAATGGTTATATCAAATTCAAATACTGGTATAAAAATAGGTTTTAAACTAAAAAACCTCCATTCATTTTAATAGAGGTAAAACAATATACTTTCATTTCTATAATACTTCCAATTGGATTTTTAAATTAACTTCTTACTACATAAGGGGATGATTCAATGTTCTTAGAAAACCTTCCAGATATGAATGAGTGTGTAGATATAAAATCAAATAATGTATTAACAAACTTTGAGTTTATGATCAAAGTAATTTTTATAACATCACTTGGGTCATCAATTTATACTATTGTTGTATCATAGGATTAACCTTTCACCTTTGGATTCTTTTAGGTTGGATTCACTTGATACCGAGGGAATTTATTTGAATAGTGACCCATATCCTTACAATTGTTGAGTTATACATTATTGTACTCTCTATTTCCTTCAAAATTATTATCTTTATGGTTATTTATCTCCACACTTATAGTAAAATACCATTACCTTCATGTAATCCCAATTTAATTTCATTCTATAGTTATTGTACGATTGGAATTCTACCCCTCCATTCTTCTCCTTGGGAAATTTCTTTTCAATATAGAACTTAGTTTCCATTTTCTTCTCTTATATCCCTTGAAAGTAAAGGAATTGGATAAGTTATTATCAGTATTTATAGAGCTTTTCACAATCACCTTATAATATGAAAATTATTGAGAGAATAATTCCCTGATAATACTTATCTTTAATCCATCAAATAATTGAATGATCTTGATTTTAGGGTTGTATACATAATCTATAATATGTATTTTTAACCTTGTCAATCTAGCCTCATATTTAACAAACATTTCCTCATCCTTGTGTCTTAAATTTATAAATTTCCATTCAATGTCCTCTCTTTTCTCGAAACAAAAATATTTCTCTAGGAATATCATTTTAAAATATTTCAATTATGTGCTTTCAATATCTTACAAATTCTTGGGTTTTTTAATCAAAGAACACCATTGATCAATATTCCCTAAAAGTCAGTATGAAATAATGAATAAATTTACCCTTTTACTATATCCCAAATAAAGGAACATATTTTCTAAATATATGATCCATTGCTTGAACACTAATGGATTATTGGTTTCATTAAAATTTGGAGGTTTTTTCCACATGAAGAGATCAAATATTGTTAAATTATGTTGAGGTACAATAGGTTGTTCTATATGGGAATGGTTATTTTTTATAACCTGAGTTAACTGCCCTATTATATTCATAATTTTCTCACCTCCAACTCCAACAACATTTATTTTATTATGAGGGAAATTTCTACACTAATTATGAGTGTTGACCTGGTTTAAGTTACCTCCATTAAGTTGCAATGTACTTAATCAGTATTATAATAAAACTATGAATTATAAACCATAATATATAATTCCAATAAAATTATTTGAAATTTATGTCATGTAATCATGAAATATATCTAAAATATTCTATGATTTTTTCATAGTGTTTTGTTCATTAGATATTCTATTCTAAATTTAGTTCCTATGGTTTCTATTAAACTTGTTTTGAAACTAAATTTAATACCTCGACTATATTAATCCATAGCCAGTGGTTATTTTATTACAATGGTATATAATACATAGACGAAAATATTTTGGTTCTAACTGTTAAATAGTCTCAATAAATAGATACATATATAAACAGTTAAATACATAAAAAACATAAGTTACATCAACTGAATACATGAACATTTATTATTTCTCATGGAAAATACATACGTCACATATACTATTCTTCCCCATTTCCTTGGTAAATTGAAAAAATTATATAGGTGTGATCTTTGATTCTCTGTAATGGGTAGTTTACAATGGAATCATTCTTACATAAGCATGAAATCATTAATATAAAAAAATTACATATAATTGGAGCTCTATGAATAATTTATAAAATAAATAAATACATGGAAAAGAATAAATGATATCATGATATTGAAATAAATCCATTGATAACAAATCAAAATAAATAATAAATTTGAAAATAATAAATATTTTTAGAGTAGTGAAAAAAATAATACCGAACATCTTAATCATACCATAGACTCCTCATGCAAAAACATCATACATAAACTAGTAAGCCATACAACCAATTAACAAATCTAGTTTTACTCATGAGATTTACTAATGAATCAAGGGGATATATAATTTTGGGCCCTACACATTACTAATTAAATTCAATGAATTCATCCTATGCAGGAAAAATAAATAATACATTTTATAATTTTCCCTAAAGAACATTTTATATAAATAATGGATTAGTAATCAATAGTTTCCTATATAGGAACATGAATATATGAAATTTAAATATTTTTCTATTCAGTGGAACCATATTCCTATCTAGGTGAATAAAAATCAATAAATTTAAAATAATAGGATATTCATAGTGTAATGGAAACCAACCTTTTAAAAGGAATTATAAAAATGAAGTAGTTAATAGTAATTTCACAGTGTAGTGATATAAATTAGGAATAATCCTTCATTATGGTTTGTAAAGAGATTATGAGTCATCCAAAGAAAATCCCTTGGGAGTGTCACACCCAGTGTGCAATTATTTTCACTATTTGTTCACTCATTAAAGGTTGGGTTGACACCTAACCAACACTTTTCAAGGTTATTAACCCAAGATTCATCTATTTCAGTGCTTACATCCACTTTTTTGTATCTATAAATTGATTTTATTTCTAGGAAACGACCCACTCTTTACTATACCAAAATATTTTGATGTTCTATAACTATGAGAATTTTTGATAGTTAAAAAATCTTATAAAGGTAACATAATGAGAGGTAATGGTGACATATAATGGATTATATGCTAAGAAATTTATATAAATAAAGCATAACAATGTTTCTTATTAAAAAACCGGAATGGAAATATTGAAAGAATAAAGGATAGGAACCTCACTTTAGTATAATAACGACTTAGAAAAAACTAATGAAAGAAAATTAGTAATATCTCATTAATAATATGTAAAATGGATGATATTTTTATGTAATAAAAAGCATTTAATTATATTAAAAATAATTTTAAATTATATTATTAGAAATTAAATGCAATTTAAAATGAAAGAGGAGGATTGTAAACCCTTACTTGCAACATATATTGTTAAAGCTTGATAATAACTACATATAAAATTATAACCTCATTAGAGAGTATCTTTATTGGATAAGTGAGAGAGAATTCATGATCAATAGATTTGAATTAGAGTGTTATGGGGTAATAGATGGAAGTGATCTCATTTTATAGGTTAAAATGAAGTTTATTTGCTTGGAAACTCAAGTCAGTTGACGGGTAAAGATGTAATCACATGAGATTTAGGATAATTAGGTAAAAAATCTATCAGTGAGACATATGTGATTAAATTTTATACCTAATAATGGTTTTTATAATGTGTATGTATCATTTTAATCAATAAAATCTCAATCCACTTTAATCAACCTCTTTTACCCCCATTAACCTTTATTAAACATTTACTATAGTAATTATTCTTTTACTAAAAATATAATATGAAACATCTCACCATGTTTCTATAATTTTATTTAGAATTTGGATTCCATTTTATCTAAAACAATTTCTAAATATGATAAATTTTAATTTTAATTTAAAACATAATATGACGAAAAGATTTTTTTTGAATAAAAATGTATATTTTTACATTAAGAATTTTTATTATTATTTTCTATCAATTAATAATTAAATTATTGTTAATATATTGGTATCTATGTGTAAAAATCATATTAGAGTTATCATTTATAATATATAAATTTAATAAATTTATACAAGAATACATAACACTTGAAAGAACAATCCATTGAAAAAAACATTTTCAAAAAAATCTTGAAAAACAACCATAAGATAATTCTGATATTCGATATTCAATAATGATTTAAATTATAAAAAATATAAATATAACTTTTAAATATATTTATAAAATAAATATTTTTATATTATTCTATATTGATGAGTTAATAGAATGTATGTTGTGGAATAATTTTAGGTAAATAATGATTACCAATTATATAAGAATCAAGAGTCTTCCAATCTATGGTCATTTGTTAGGTTTTGAATGTATAATTTTTTAAACAATTTTTACTCTAAAATTAATTTTTTGGTCATTATGACCATATTGAACATTGGATTGATGTGTTTTTTTATTACTACATGTCACAAATTAATAATTTGTCATTTTTGTAATGAAAATTATCCAATTACTGAAGTGGTATCAAACCAATACATCACAACATCTTAAGAGAACTTACCGATCACCAAAAGCTAGCATAGATTCCAATGGTCTAATGAAACTAGTGTGGGAGATTGGTTTTCCCTATCAGAATGAGATTAAAACATATAATAGTCACCCTAAAATTAATGCATGAACCTTGGGGTTAATGAACATGTAATCTACATCAAAAACACCCCTGATTAGGATACATATTTATCAAGATTCAAATGAAAGGAATTATGTAATAAATAAATGTGTATAAATTACCATACATACTAGTCCAAAAATTATAGTAAAGTTAATTGGGTGTATAAAATTAATCTAAAACTACATATACATAATATGTTAAATCCTAAAATGTCCTCAAGGAAAAACTTTGGAATTCTTAAGAATATATGATTAAGAGAAATTCCATTGGATAACCCCAGTGTGTCCACTTCATCAACCCATCAATAACTCAAAATGAATTTTCCTTAAACCCAAACTCTAAAAGAATATAACACCCATGATTTACTACATTATCATTTTTAGTTTCATTTACAAAATCATATTCACACATCCCGTAGGGGAACACATAGGTAATGAGCATAGAAATACTAGTATATGTTTGACAACCCACCCCTTTAATACTTATCATAAACTAAAGTGTATACATTTATAGAATGAAAATAGAGGAAATATAAATCAAATAAAATATCATGTCAAAAAATAATCAATTAACATATATCATAAAGATCATAGTAAACACCCTATATCATGAGGATCCATAACTAATATACATACTTCAAGCCTAACCTAGGATCTATGATGAATGATCCATCCTTTATAGGAGGTGGAGAACACACATGTATATATGTAACTATGTATATATGTATATGTGGGTATAGTATGTTAAGTATTTTGGACCTATCAAAAATAAAAAGAAAAAAAATATAATATTTTAAGGAAACCGTGACACCTATCCCTAGGAAAGAGAAAAATGGGTAATAATTTAGGGAATTTCATACCTATCCCAACTATGAACCTATTTATCCACAAAGGGAGTACTTATAAAGGATCTATACAGTAATTATATATCCCATTTTCATTCTTTATAAATCATAACACATTAATTATATGTGATTATTATTATAGCTTTTATACTATGACAAGAAACAAAAAACAAGTAAAATAAATGATATAATCATGTAACACAACATGATCGACCGAGTCCATATGCTGGTAGATATCAACCACGGCATTGGGAACATATAAATAACCAGTTTATATTTTAAATAAAACTATAAAACAAATGAAAATAAATAGTTTTGATACATCATGAAAAAATTTATAAAATACTTTATTAATTATAAAATATCCCATTTATTTTAATTCACATGGAATCAAACCATTACTAGATCAACCCTTATAGTTAATGTGTGGAGAAAGGGGTTCACATACCTAAATAAATGTAGAAATCATCTGTTAAGGTCTAATAAATGATATTTTTCCACCACTTGACCAAATTAACTAACCTAAGATAAGATAAATTAGGGAAATTATAAAAACACTCTTAAGAGATCAAATTTAGAAAGAAATGAAATTTTATTTCCTTTGATTTACTAATGATAATCCCCTATTGTAATAAGGATTAATTAAATGTGAATTACTTGACCAATATAAAAATACCTAGGGTAAGGGAATGAAAATTTGAATCACTTCCATATAAAATAAGAATAAGATAAAGATTAGATAGAGACCCCATTTTCACATCCTAAAAGAATGGTTTTGGTAAAATGTTGGAGGTTTCTTAGACAAATTTTTATAGAGAATCAACCTAGTATGTTTTAGTGGATATAAGAGATTTATAGGTATAAAAATTAGGTGAAATGGGTATAAATTAATAAGTTACCTTTTTTAAGGTTTAAAAATTATTTGAAGATATGAAACAACCCTAAAACTAAAAAAAATCATTATATAATTCTACCAGGTACCTAATCCAAGTCTAATTGGTACCCAATGGTACTGATAGTATACTTGTATCTAATGAATTACCAAAAGGTACTTGGTGATGTGAGAACCAAGGAAACAACTCCCATCCTCCTACCATCTTCACTATTTAACCTCTAAAATTATTTAAGTGCATTTAAAACTCATATTAAACACTAGAATAATTTAGATAGAACAAATTTTAGAGGTAATTTCAAGTGAAGGTTAGGGTAAATACACCCTCCCACCATCTGACTTTTCGTCCTCAATAATCTCTAACTAGTTTCCATATAGAAGATACTCTACCAATAAATCTTTATTTCAGATTCATTCTTCAATGTTTCAACTCAATGATTCATATGTCTTATGTGAACTTTAAAAATAAGTATAAACTTCACAATACATTTAAATTTAATCAATGATATATATTGGTCAGTCCATAAAGTATGAACCCACCACAAGCTTGGGTCATTGTATCAAATCACATGAATAGGATAACAAATGTAGTTCCTTAACAATGAAAAATTGAATGTATTATGAGGGAAACTAAATATTAGAGGTAAATATAACTAATAAGGCGCTTCACTAAATTTTATTAATATATCACAAGGTATCATAAACCTTTGACTAAATTTTCCATATATCCCAACTCATTTATAGATGATCGAAAATAAAACATAAAGAAACACATGATCACCAATATGAAATTCAAAGGGTTTATTATGATGGTCAACATAATACATTTTGTGAATTTGATTCATCATAAGTCATTTATAAATTATAATCACCTATTTTATCATTTCCTAAATGATACTAGGATCGATCATAAAAGACATACTTATATCTTACCAACAAAGAGGATAAATATAGGGTCTTCATATAGAGTCTCTTAAGGAGACATTTGAACCGACACATAGTTACTATTATTGTAGGAGAATTCAACAAAAGAGATGAAATCTTCACATAAGCCTCTAAAGTTAAGGGTATATGATCATAATATATATTCATGGATTTAGATGTTATACTCAGACTAACCATTGGTCTAAGGGTAAAAAATTATACTTATATTTACGTAAGTTCAAAAGGATCACTATATCCCTTACTAAAACTAATAAATTTATCTAGAATATATGTTAAATAAAATTATATATTATAATTCCTTAGTCCAAAACTCCAGGATTTGGTTCTATAAAATCGTAATTTACATACTTGTTTTAAACCAACTATAAAATCTTGGATATATCAATCCATAATTACAAAATCAATATTGATTATTGAATATCTTACAACAAAATGATTCCTTTGGGTTTAGATATTTATATAATTAGTAAACATTTTAAAATAATAAATCCTATGTATTTATCAACTAATGGACTTTTGTTTCCATTATATATAAGAAACTAATTAATTTATGATAAGTCTTTAATATCTCCCATAAATCATTCCAAACATGATATCCTTATAAATATGTCATATGTACTACATTTTATAATAATATATGGAATAGAAATATAATAAAAAGTTGATGTTAAATTCTTAGTAAGGTAAACATATAACTGAAGAAATAATTAAATTAACTTGGCATAAATATTACGAAAAGAATAGTTAAACAACATGAATCCATAATCAACTTGAAATTGAGAACATGAGATATCCATGAAAATAAATGAGAACATGAATATTAATAATAATGATCTTCTAATCATGTAATTAATGATTTATTAAATAAAAAACCTATTATCAAGGAACTATGATAAGAATTTTACTTATCATTGATATCATAGTCAATACATCTATCATAATTGGAAATTTATACTCAAAATTCCTAAACTTGTTTTGTCTCATGAGAACTGTCGATACATTGAGAGGATATAAAATTTTAAGCCCCACCCACAACCTGATTAAGTACAATGCATTCCAAATTAGAGTTAATAAGACCTCTAATACCATTACCTATGGAACCTTTGTATGAATAAAAATATGACTATCTATATAATGAAAAATATAGACTACCAATACATGATCAACCCTTGTTAGTAGTTAATAATCATAAAGAATGTAAATACTTTTACCTATGTCAATAAAAGGAATAACATGATCATAACCCATCTTGAAAAAGAAGGTGTTTAGTCAAGAAATAAATAATAAAATTTCCAATAATTATTTTAATTATAATAATAATCTACGTCACACAATTAATTTCTCTATATTAATAGAATAACATTATTTTTGGGTGAAAAATATTGAATCGGAATTATGTAAAGTGTGATGTTAACACCATATAAAGAAATGGGTATATGAATAATTCAATACCAAAATAAAATCATCATAATCCATCCAGATAAATAATGTCGATGGTTTCAAAATAATATTTCCCAAGTGTATCAATGGAAACCTATAAGGATGTTGAAATAGATGATAAAAATCCTTTCAAAAGAATACTTGAGTGATACCACCCAAGAACGGATTAGGAATTGGATTTTTTTAGTACTCTAAGTTCGTTAACACAAATGATAAGTATATACTATATTATAAATACTAAAACATAAACCTTATTGGGTTAAATACTTTTGAAAATGAAAATTTAAATTGAATTGAAAACTTAAAAGATATGTTATAATTTTTTTAACAATAACATAATAGAAGAAGTTACAGGTAAATTCTAAAATAATTTTTCAAAAGGAGAAGTGAAAAATCATTGAAAAAATTTTCTTTTAAAAATAATCTCCAATAATGGAGCCTCAAAAATGAAATAAATTTTTCTATAGGAAATTTGGATACAAAAGATAAAACATTTGATTATGAAAGGGAAATTTTAAATTCTTGAAGTTGAATTTTTTGAAAAACTGCAATATAAAAACATTAATAAAGACTTATTATAAGAAAAGTCAATTTTTCCAAATATAATTATAAAATACCATAAAATATTAGGGTTTTAGAACCCAATATTGGAATAATAATGTTCCTAAAAAAACATTATAACTCAATGAAGGATATTTGAGTAACTAATATCCCTTATGAGAAAAATATCTCAAGAAGTGAGAAATATTTGTCAAAGGGTTTAAGTGGAAAGAATGTATATAAAAAATGATATAATTACATATAATACAATTAAATTGTATAAATAACCTAGCTTACATGAAATAATTTCAATGGATGATCATAATGCAATAAATTAAAATTGAGTTTCCAAAAGTACTCACTACTAGGTAAAGAATTGAATCAATAACCACATGAATGAGGGAACATTAATTGGATAGTAAATACCAAGAAATAAAATTTTTATCATAAGAATATATCCATGGGTATTGAATAAATGATACAAAGAAAACTTAGTGCACAAATTGTATTATGTCTCAAAGAATCACAATTGAGACCATGAAAACCCTTACAACTTTAGAAACTTTCGAATAAAAACACCTTGAAATAATGAGATTGTAACTAAACTTAAAATAGAATTATTCAAATATAATTCATGATATGATATCTCAAATAGTAAGTATATAAACCATATAAATTAATTAAGATGAATAATACCAAATGTTTCTATAAGAGTGGAATTTCAGGTGAAAAATCCTTACCGCTTTAGAAACTTTTAGATCAAAGCACATTGAAATATAAGGATTTTAATTAAAATTAAAATAAAATGACAAAAAGATAATTCATGATATCATATCTGAAATAGGTAGTAAATAAAAAATATAAATAAATTAATGTGAAGAATACCAAACATTTATCAAAGTGAGGAATTTGAGACAAAAAACTATTATCGTGTGCTATTATATTCTTCACTTTGATCAAGAAACCCGAATAATTAAATTATGTTCATTATATACATACCAAAGAAACTTATTCATAAATATAACCAATTATATTCCCCATTTATAATCATTATATCCAAATATATATATATATATTAGTTTGTTTTTTTACAAATTTTCAACACTGGGTGCATGTAATCTTTATCACTTGAACTAGTTTTGTAAAAATAGTATTAGAATTCATTATTATTATAAATTTCATAATTATAATACAAGTAAGGTTTCTATTATATATGTTCCATGATATTTATAAAGGTTATAATTCATTCCATGTTAGTTTTTATTATAAAAAATGAAGATTAATTCAATGATGATTATGATTTAGTGATTCTTGATTATCAAAGTGTATTTTCTTAATTAATGAATTAAATATTGATATAACATATAAAAAAATAATTATTTGAAAATTTATATAAAATTATACTAGTAATTATTTGTGTTGGATTTTTTTAGTACCTTCTAATTTTAATGATCCAACATCATGTTTATAATGTTACTGATGAATTTCATGTTTCTTATTGATAAATTATTTTCTAGATAAAACATGTGAAAATAGATATGTCTCGACCTTACCATGAAAACCTACCATTTTTTAAATGTGATAAAAATTCATTTATTTTTACCTGATCATGAAGTTCAAGTGATTATGTCACCTTACCACATACAGTACTCCACCTGAATGTATATACAAAGTACCAACCGCACGTCAGATGATAAAAATACGTCAAAGTTATGAACTGACTGTGGAGTGGATTTGAACTTACCATGAATTAAAGAAAATACCAACAACATTAATAAATATATTTATTATTCAAATATATATAAAATTTTCATTAATTAATACATTGATCATGTATTTTATTTTAGTGACCGCATGAGAAAACAACCTAACACATGAATTCATGAACCTACCACTAGATCAATGAAATGATCCCATGAAGGAAAGAAATAATTATGACACCTTACCATATCAACTGACCATGAAAACTCATCATTTCAAGTTTCTATGCTAACTAAACATGTTTTAAGTAAATTTTTTTTTTCTATGTCTAATTTATTAGTGGATCTTTTTAAACCCGTAATAGTTATTTTTTTAAGAATTAAATTAATTTTCAGTTCATTTAATGTTGTATTTATTATTATCCAATACTTTGATTTGGATAAATATATTTTTAATAAGAAAATATGATCATTTAAATAAGGATAATAATTTGTGATCTTGTATAAAATAACATTGTATCCTACACAGGTACCAGTGCTATAGAGAAGACTCTACAACAATCTATTTTCTTGAACCTACTATGAAACTTGTCCAATATTATTTCAAAGATAAATTTAAGGACTCTTGAAAACCATATCTATTTATATCAAGATGTATCAAATTTTATTAACTAATATATCTTGATTTTTCAATTTTTGATTCTATTTTGTGATATATTTTTTATTTTCTCTATATATTTGTAAAACTAAGCCTCCTATGATAAACTCGAGAGTACTTGATACACTCAAATATTTTATTTTTATTCCCATAATCTGATATGGAAGTGGTATTATGTGACATGGTATCTTTTTTATCCCATACATAACTATGGAAGAGGATCTGTGCCTAGATATCCTTGTGTGTTATTGTCTATAAAACCTGATCCAGGTTCTGGATCAGTTTATTTAATAATAAACTGCTTTGAATCTATTGATTTCTAAGTTTAGGGGATTAAGTATTAGCTTGAGACCAGAAACCTTGTTAAATATTCACTGGGCTTTATCTATTTTTTTATTTATATTCAAATAAAATTAGTTCTTATTTGTAGTTTATGAATCAAAACTATAATATGACGGTCAACTGAAATTAGTATTATATATACATTGTTTGATATGAGCAGGTTGGTTTAAATGTTATAGTGTTTTCCAAAGTATTTTAACTAAGAAGTGATTGAGATTTTGAGAGCCGTTTCCAAAGATCAAATTATACATTTATACAATTTTTGTTAACTAGATGATTTTATAAAATTGGGTTATTTTTTTAATTTTTTTTTAAATTTAAATTTTATTGGAAACTCTATTCACCACCTCTTGATTTTTCAACATTGACCAACATTTTGTATTTTAATAATTTCAAAATATTTTTTACTATGGTATAGTTTCATTTCAAGTCCTTTAATTTATATTTTATCTAAATTTAAATTGTTATGGATAATCATAGATAATTAGAAACTACTACTAAAAACTTCCTTATTTTAATGGAAAAACGTTTTCTCAATGGAAAATCAAAATGAAAATTTATTTAGAAAGTATGGGTTTTGATATTTGTACTATCATTAAAGATAAATACACTTAAATATTATAATCCTAAAGGAACATATAATGTGAAATAAATACAATTAAATATCCTTGCTATATCTCTTGAAGGAACATATAATGTGAAATAAATGAACTTAAATACATATACTGTTAAATATGATACTTTCAAGATAAATCTTGATGAATCAATTTCTCAGAAGTATCTAAGTTTTATCAAAATTGTTAAGACGACACATGCCATAGGAAAAAAAATTACAGATAATGATCAAGTCAGGAATATTCTAATATGTCTACTAGATAGATGAAGGGGAATCTCTGTTTACATAAGGGAGTAATGTATTATTAGTATGTTTCCAGTTAAGGATATAATTAAAAATATAATTATTTATTAATAATAATTACATGTGAATAAAGAGAAAATAGATGAACATAGTAGGAATTTAGTATCCATTAAGACTTATATTTCTAAACAAAAAGAGATAGTCAAAGTTGAAATCTCATGTGATGATGAATTACCATCAGTTATTGATAATGAATTGGATCATTTTTCTAGTTTCTTAAATAATTACTATAAAATGGAATTTTTTTGAGAGATTAAACTATAATGGTAGATATATAATTAGGGGAATTAAAGAAAAGAATAAAAAAGGGTGATTCGGTTAATAATGTAACATTCTATGAATATAAGAGGAAATGACACATCAAATTAGATTATACCAAGATTAATTATAAAAATAAATATGGTAAAAAAATTAAGAAATATAAAAAGGATATGAAATCCTCATGGAGTTACAATGAGGATAGCTTAAGTTTTTTGTACTCGAGCAGAGATGAGAGAAACCACAATTCTAATATGTGTTTTATGAAAAATACATCCAAGGCACTAAATGTATTTCTTAAATCTTTTGTACATATTTCTATCACTTAAGAGATATAAAGAAATAATGAGAATATTTATAGTGATGAATTATTTTAACATTGTAATAACATGATCTAAGACACATTCAATGAATTGTGAGATAAATATAAAAGTTTTAAGAACCAAAATGCTATGTATTCTTATCTTGAAACTATTTTTAATGTAGAAAAATATAGTAATGATCAAATTGTTAAAACAAATAATGAGCTAAAATTATCTAATTAATGACTAATAAAGAATCTAGAGAGATTTAATAATGGAAGAAAACATTTAACCTAGATACCTGGTAAAAAGACCACTCTTAAATACACTACTGGGACTGGTTATCAACCTAGAAATATAAAAATATATAAATTTTTTCCCCAAGTTATAGTTCTATTAGATCTTTTAATATTTATAATTATAATTGACCTAATAAGGTGATTATTTTTATTGTAGAATATCTGATTATAGGAAACTAGTAAGACTATTTTTGATTCCTAAAGAACTTATTACTAATGTATCTAGACCCAAGAAAATATGGGTACCAATATAATTTTTAGTTTAAATCTATTTTATAGGAAACATACTTGAAGAGTTATCATAAGAAATTATGGGTTCTAGATAGTTTATGTTCCAAAAACATGACTCGGTATTACTCATGCGTTAAGAACCTAATCAAGGTTGATGGAGGACATGCCAATTTTTGGGATAATTCCAATTGGAAAATTATTGGACTTCTCCAAATCAGTAACTCCTGTAAAATTTTAATTTCTAAAGTTTTTTTGTTGATTGATTAAAATATAATCTTTTTTGAAATTCATAATTATTTGATAATTTCTTTCATGTTATTTATAGAAATAATTATTGTGAAATTTTTGATTCTAAACATGCTTTAGTTTTTACTTCTATGAGAAATAAAGATGTTTATGCTTTATATTTGAATTCCTTATTTTCCTAGAATGTTTCTTGTTGGAGTGCGTTTCAAAAATAATATTTGATTTGGAATATGATAATATACCACAATAATATCTACTCACTTATAAATATAACTAAGAAATGATTAGTCAAGGATCCGCTCAATCTACAATCCCCAATAGACAAATTATGTAATCATTTACAAAAGGGAAAGTAACATAGAGTCTATTTAAAAGAAAATAAATAAGTATACACTTCTCAACCTTTATTACGGGTTCACATGGATTTATTTGGACATTATATAGAATTTAGTATAACAAGAAATAATTATTTATATATTCTAATGGATTACTATTCAATTTATACAAGGGTGTTTTTCCATTCTCATAAAAGTGAACCTATTTCATGTTTTTCTAAATAATCTATATCTATATAAAATCTCAGTGGAATTAGAATAAAGACCATAAGAAGTGATAATTGTCATGAGTTTGATAATCAAGAATTTGAATCATTATTCTTAAAACATGGATATAGTCACAATTTGTTTTCTCCTAGGACCACACAACGTAATGGTGTAGTAGAAAGAAGAAATATAACCCTTTATGAAATTTCCCAGACAATTCTAAATGATTATGATTTATCTATTCATCTTTTGGGAAGAAGATATGAACAAAAATTTCTATATAATAAAAATATTTTTAATTAGGCATATTTTAAAGAAGACCCCTTATGAGTTATGGAATGGTATAAATCCAAATTGAATTAATTTATATTTTTTTATTGTAAAGTATTTACACTCACACAAAATAGAATTTAGAAAAAAATTCTTCCAAAAGTGATGAAGGAATTTTCCATAGATACTATAAAACTAGTAAATCATATAGGGTATTTAATAAAAGAACCAAAATTGTGGAAGAATCCTTTCATGTCAAGTTTTATAAGACATATCAAACTGATCCTAATACCCCATTATAAAATCTGGAGGATGATCTTTCCAACATGGATATAAATGCCTAATCAAGTGATCATTCTTCTAGATCCCCTCCAGGAAAATCATCTAGTTATGATGAATAGACGAAAACCAAACTAGTAAATAAGAATGAGGTATCAAACAATTATATTCCTAGATAGGTTAGGACTCATATATGTCAATATTATATACATTTGTAGGTGACCTAGATATAGGGACTCATACAAGAAATTCTCTAAAAAAAATAGGCTAAATATAAATCTTTCTTGTCACATCTTGAACCAAGGAACATCAAGGATGAGATTATTTACAAAATTTGGGTAATGGATATCTAAGAAGAGTTAAATCAAGATTATATAAGTAATGTTTGAGAACTATTTAAAAAAAACAAGGACTACCTAATTATTAGAACAAAATGGGTGTTTAGAAATAAGGTAGATGAGTCAGGAACAATAATTAGAAAAAAATCTAGATTGGTTGCATAAGGATATAGTCAAGAAGAAGGTGTTAACTATTAGTAAAACTTTGAACCAGTATCTATAATTGAATCCATAAAGATGTTTATTTCCATGAATAATATTTATATTTCAAACTATATTAAATGGATGCCAAGAGTTCATTATTAAATGGTTATATTACTATAGATGTTCTTTTAAAAAACACCTATATTTCAAAAACCTCACTTTCCAAATCATGTTTTTAAATTAACGAAATATTTATATGATTTAAAACTAGTACCTAGAGATTTGAATGATATGATCATCTCATTTTTTATTTCAAAAGGTTTTAATAAAGTGATATCTAACCCTACTATATTTATTAAAATAATTTTAAAAGATGTTTTACTTGTAAAAATTTATGTTGATTATATTATTTTTAGATCATGAATAAATTATTTTTGCGATGAGTTTTAAAAAATTATGAAAAGTGAATTTGAAATGATTTTTATGGGTGAATTTAAAATTTTTCTTGGCTTTCAGATTTTTCAAAATAAATATGAAACTATTTTAAATCAAAGGAATTAACTAAAGATCTTTTAAAATGTTTGGGAATGGATAATACTAACTATAAAGATACTCCCATGAGTATTATCTTCAAGTTGTATCTTGATGAAACTTGGAAATAAGTTAATCAAACCACTTATAGAGGTATGATTGGAAGTTTACTACACTTAACTACCAAAAAATAGATATAATGTTTAGTGTGTTTATGTGTTCCCATTTTGAATAAATCCAAAAGTGTCTCATTTAATAGTTGTGACAATTATTTTCAAATATGTAAAAAATACAACCAACTTAGGATTTTTTTACTCTAAAGGACAAGAATTGGATTTCTTTAGTTATTAAGATACATATTTTGGTGGTTGTAAGTTAGATATAAAAAATACTTTAGGAACATGAATTTTTTTGGTATGTCTCTAGTGTCATGGTGTAGTAAGAAAGATAATTTTGTTTCGTTATCCACTACTGAAGATGAGTACATAGCTACAATTAGTTGATGTACATAAATTCTGTAAATGAAACATACATTACTAGACTATGGATATCAATTTTGACATATCACAATAAGTTGTGATAATACAAGTGCTATTAATATTTCCAAGAACCCTGTATCTCATTCAAGAAAAAATAACATTGATATAAGACATCAATTTTGAGAGATAATTTTCAAATAGGTGATATTACTCTTGAGTTCATTGGTACTGAACATTATCTTAGTTATATATTTAAAAACCCATGAATATAGAGAGAATAAATTATATCAGACAAGAATTGTGCAGGATAAATTATATATAAATGTTTTATAGATTTATTTATTAATTCATATATTAAAAATTTTAACATTTTCCTAGTTCTTTTGGAAGTAACTGTGAAATTAAGATCACATGGTCATTATAAAAACTATGAGTTTTTGTTTATGCAGTCATTATGCCTATTTTGAACATTTAGTCATTTGGTAACCACACTTACTGTGAGTATTTACTCACATGGTCACTATTAATACCATGAAAATTTCATTTATATGATTAGAACACACACTATTAGGTCACAAATTAGAATGTGTATCATGATTTTTGTTTCCACCAATATATAGTTAGTGGACCTACCATGTCTGTTTAATTATATTTTTTTGATAAACCATTTTGGTGGGATTTAATTTAAGATTATTATTTTATTAATACCTAAATGATTATTTTATATTTCAAATTTGAATCTAAGAAGACATGTATAATTTCCCCAAAATATTCTTTCCCCCTTTGAAATAATTACCTATAATAGAAATCCATCTTTCTCTTATCATTCAACCCAAATCTTTCAGATTCAAACCTATCTCATGGACTTGAATATTTAAATAAATCAAACAAAATCGGAAATGTTGAGCATGAAATGTTTATTGGAAACTATTTTCCCTATTCAGTATCCTCCTTTTTAGAATTCAATGTTATGAAAATTCAACTTGAGAATAACGGTATAGCTAAAGAATCCTCACCTTGTTAATCATATTTTCTCTATAGAGAAGGAAATTGATGCATAATTGTTGAAATTGCGTATATCCCTAGTTTAAAATGAGATTGAATAATAGGGATTGGATGATTGGTTTAAGGATAACAGTAAGTCATTATATCCAAATTTTATTCAATAGTTTTATTTAAACATTTAGTTCTTCCCTAGTAAGAAGAAATATATAGTTAAATATGTTGATCATTTATTGTTTCAACAATAATTTATATTTTTATGATGATTTTGATGTTCACAAATACCATTATTTTTTTATTCTAATGATTTTAATTTAAGTATATTTCAGGAAATTAATATTATTTATATTACTAATTTTGATATAATATTAAAGCATATGATTCACATGAAATATTTTTCAAAGTGTTCAGAAATATATTCAGTGTGTTCTGGGAACACTGTTCATACTGTACATTGGAGAGCATAATGTAAGGATTAAATCCTACGTTTATTTTTACAAGAGTTCAAAAAAGTATGGTAAAATAATTTTATGTTTGGAAGGAACCTTATGTTTGTTATATTATAAAAGTTTGGATGAAGAACCTTATATAAGTATGGAACCTTACGTTTTCTTCACAAAATTATGGATCATAAACCCTACTTTTATAATGAACCTTACATTTTATCAAGAAGTATGGATCATTTACCTTATGTTTTAAAGAAATGAAAATTATGAATTTTATACCATACATTTTGATGGAAAAGAAAAAAATATGGATCATCAAACTTAAGTTTGTAATCAACCTTACGTTTGGAACCCTACGTTTAAACTTCTTCTGGTATCAAAGATTTGAATTTATGACTTTATCATGAAACGATCTTTTGCGGAATTTTAGGCTGATTTCAAGCCAGATTCAAGGCCTGATTTTAAAGTGTATATTTAACCGATTTAAATCCATTTATTTTCAAATCAATGGATCTATTTAAGAGGATAATTTCATGCCATTTATTAAGTGAAGTAACGAATGCTCTGTTATTCAAATATTTGAATATCAAAATCTGTCAGGAAACTTTTTTGGATTTGAATTTATGAATAAAGCATTCGTCTTTATTCTATATATTCTATGTATCCGAGTTTTTTTAGGATTAATGGGTGAAAAGATATCTCTTGAATTTCATGACATTTACAAGATTCAAATATGGAGATATTTGAGTTTAAAAAATGATAGAGATATGATGATTCTTTAAAGAGATCTTTTACAGATCTTCTGCTAAAAAGAATAATCAGATTCTGTTTTATGTCAGAGAAAGAAACATTAAAGATTTACTTATTCTACATTGGAAATCTATAGTTAATCTACTTCTGATGTGTTGCTTATTATATTTTAAGATCAATTGCATCTGGGTCAATTTAGAACTGCTCTTATCTGAAGAACAACCTTTATGAAAGTGACGGTTCATTCACTATCAGTTGTGTACTACTGCAACTGTAGAGATCAACAAGAAAGTATTTTAAATCAAATAATCTTTTATTTTGAGTACCGGCTTATCGTACTAATCTGTTTTATTGGTTTTTTGATTTGAACCAGAAGGATCTGTTTTATCCTTAAACTATAAAGGTATCAACTGCCTTCACTCAGTTATGAATGGTCTTGTGAAAAGAGTACTGACTCGTGAAAATCACCAAGCTCATAGATAAGAGTGTTGGTAGAGTGGACTAGGGGATCTTTGTGCCCCGTACCACTATAAATATTTGCGTCCTGATATCTATTTATTTCTGCTACATAATCAATCTTATAAAGATAAAAGGGAAAAATTGATTATTATCAAGATTCCTCAAAGAAGTTTTGAAAAGACACAATTCACACCCTCTTGTGCATATTTTATATAACATGATCCCACAATTGGTATCAAAGTGTGGTTCTTTTGTTAGAGCTATAATAAGACGAATGATTATATAGATATCTCAATGGATGATACATGAGAGGGAATGTAAATGATTCGAGCTCTGTACTTTAATGATGAAAACTATGAATGTCAGACATCGAAGAAGATCATCTAACTAACGAATCTTGGATATAGATTATACTAAAAAAATTCTTACTCCTTATGAAATTCTTGAGAAACCCGAAACACAGAGTGAATCTACTGAAGTAGAGTATGAAATAAATTCCAAAGATATGAATTATATCATATGTGGTCCAGGACCAGATGAATTTAATCGGGTATCTCAATGACCTACTGCATATGAGATGTGGATGAAAATTGCAGTTGCCAATGAAGGAACTGAAAATGTTAGAAAAATGAGGTATGCTGCAACAAAACAAAAATTTGGTATATTTAGAATGATTTATGGTGAAAGAATAACTCAGATGAATGGAATGATTAAAGATATATTCAACTACATTACTTCAATGGGAGAACCTATTAAACAAGCATATCAATCCTTGAAAGTACTAAGAGTACTTCCAACCTAATGGAATGGGATAACAACATCCATTAGGCAATCATCACCTGTTAAAAATCTTACCATGAGAAACTTTATTGGAACCCTGATAATATAAGAATCTAAGATGGAAGATGAAGTTAATGAGAATAAAGTCATCATAAAAAGAGAAAATACTGCTATGAATGTTACATCTCATAAGCAGAAGAGCAGAAAGATGAAACAAGAGATAAAAAAGGAAGAAAGCTTTGACTCATATGATTTAGAAATGGAACTGGCACAGATGGACAGAAAATTCCATAAATTTTATAAGAACAAAGGATTCATAAAATCCTTCAAGAAATACGAGAAATATCCAAAGGAAGTAAGATTCTATGAATTCAAGTAAATTGGTCACATAAGACCCGATTTTCCTATGCTAAATAGAGAAAATAAAAATAATTTTTTCAAAAATGCAGATTATGAGTAGAAAGATAAAAGACCAATGAAAGATACATGGAATGTTTATGAAGACTCTAGCATCTTATCAATGTTTGAATCAGAAAAATAAGAATCAAATTTAAAATGAAACATGTACTTTATGGATGATTATAATGAGATACAATCTTATTACTCTTCTAAATTTTGAATCTGACTATAGATATTGAAATGAAAAACTTGCAGCCTACTGTAATATGCTAAAAGAAAGATATGATTTCTTATTAAAAAAGAATAAATTACTAAAAAATATTCATAATGAAATTTTAGGTGAAAGAGACACTTTTCTAAAACAACATCAAAAGTTAATTAAAAAATATAACCCATATAACACAAACAGTGTAGATTATGAAACCAAGATTAAAACACTACATGATGAAGTAGAAAACTAAAAAAGTAAATCTCTATTTTTTCCAAAAGAAGAAAATACATTAAAAAAAATTATTGGTAAGAATGTGATTAAGAAAGAAATATATGGAATAGGTAGCAAAGGTGAGAAACCTAAACTGTAAAAAACTGTTTTGTTCAAAATTCACAAGTTTTAATTTGTAATTACTGGGGAATAAAAGGTTATATAACTAAAAACTGTTATTTAATAAATCCCAAAATAATTGGAATTAAAAAGTTCTTTATTTAAAACTGTTTGTTTGACTCAAATGATTCTAGAAAAACAAATAAAATCTGGATACCCAAATCATTGCTAGTTGACACTGCTCGACCCAAGAAAATATGGGTACCAAAACAAACCTTTGTTTAAATACATTTTTTGGAATCCGATCACAGAGGAAGAAAAGAAATATGGTACATGGATAGTTCCTTCTCTAAGCATATGATTGTAAAATCATCGAACTTTAAAACCATAACTCAAAAGGATGGTGGATTAGTCACATTTAGTGGAAATTACAAACAAAAAATTATTGGTATTGGAATAGTTGGAGATCCAGAAGTTGTCTCAATCAATAAAGTACTTTATGTATAACATGATAAGTATTTCTCAACTTTGTGATAATGGTTATTGTTTTGATTTTTCTAACAACTGTTGTTCTATTTTTAATGATAAATTTCTTAAATTTAGAGCACCCATAGCTGAAAATGTTTATACCCTAGACATAGATTCTTTGTGTAAAAAAAAATAAATTATTTAACTACTTAAATAAATGAATCCTGGATCTATTATAGAAGACTTAGAGGTTGTAATATTTATTCTTTACATAAATTATCTAGTAAAAAATTAGTTTCTGATTTTCCTAGTCTTAAGTTTGATAGTGAAAGATTCTATGATGCATGTCAAATTCGCAAGAAACATAAATCATCCTTCAAATCAATTAACAAAATTTCTACATCTAAACCTTTAAAACATATCAATATGGATTTGTTTGGACCTTGAAGAGTAACAAGTTTGGATGGTAAATTATATGTATATGTTTTAGTTGATGACTATTCTAGATTTACATGGATATATTTTCTAAAATATAAAAATGAAACTTTCAATATATTTTAAAGATTTTGTAAAGCTGTTCAAAATGAAAAATATTTTAAAATAATTTCACTAAGAATTTATCATGGTGGAGAATTTGAGAATCAAGAATTCAACTCCTTTTGCTCAAATTTAGGTATTAAACACAACTTCCCTACACCAAGAACGCCTCAACAGAATGAAATTTTTGGAATAAGAAATTGAAATATTCAGTAGATGGAAAGGACTATAGTAAATTAATATAGACTTCCTACCTATTACTTTGCAGAAGTTGTAATCAATGCCTGTTATATAATGAATAGAGTTTTAATCAGACCAATTTTCAAAAATTCACCCTATGAACTTTGGAATAACATAAAACTTAAAATAAAATACTTTATTGTTTTTGGATTTAGGGTTTATATCTTGAACACTAAGGACAATATTGGTAAGTTTGATCCAAAATCTGATGATATCATTTTTTTAGTATATTCTGCTACCTCCATAACTTATAAAGTTTTTAATAAAAAGTCAAGGATTATTGAAGAATCAATTCTTGTGAAATTTGATGAATCTGACCCTTTTGACAAAAGGAAATATCAAATTGATGAATTTGACCCTAATGATAACATGAGACTTGAAAACCTAAAAGATGATTTTGAAAATAATATAAACAAAATTCAGTCTAGTTCAGAAGACATGAAACTGATAAAATTGACCGTTTTTACCTAGAAATTCAATAACTTTAAATAATCACCCTTTAGAAACTGTTATAGGAGACCAAGACACAAGAAAAAAAATAGAAGAAATATAGGAAATCTAGTTGAGTTTTCTGCCTTTCTATCCCAATTAGAACCTAAGTCAATAGAAGAACCCTTATATGATGAAAGTTGGATGATAACAATGCAAGAAGAACTAAACTAATTCAAAAGAAATGAATTTTGGAAATTAGTTGAAAGAATAAAGAACTATCATGTTATTGGAACTAAATGGGTCTTTAGAAATAATAAAGATGATTATGGAATTATGACTAGAAATAAAGAAATACTAGTAGCAAAGGATATAATCAGGAAGAAGGTATAGATTATGATGAGACCTTTTACACTGTAGCAAGATTAGAAGCCATTAGGATCCTTTTAGCCTATTCATCTCATATAAACATTAAGTTATTTTAGATGGATGTTAATTATTCCTTTTTAAAAGGTTATTTAATGTAGGAAGTCTATGTAGAACAACCTCCTGGTTTTGAAAATTCTCAAAAACCAAATTTTGTTTTAAAACATACTAAAGATATTTATGTCTTTAAACAAACACCTCATTATTGGTATGGACGATTAAGTTCTTTTCTTTTGAAAAATGATTTTACAATTGGTATGACAGCTCCAACACTTTAAAAAAAATATAACTTCTAATATTCTATAAGTTCAAATTTATGTCAATGATGTAATTTTTGGACCAAAAAATAAGACAAATTTTCATGAGTTTTCAAACTTAATGAAAAAAGAATTTGAAATGAGTTTGATGAGAGATATAAATTTCTTTTTAGGAATTAAAATCTATCAAAAAGATTTTGGAAATGTTTTGAATCAAAGAAAATACATTACTGATTTACTAAAGAAATTTGGACTTGAAAACACCAAGACATATACAACTCCTATGTGTACTAATATAAAACTTGATTTGGATGAAACTAGAAAACCAGTAGACAACAAGTTATATAGAGTTATGATTGTTAGTTTATTATATCTTACTGCTAGCAGGCCATAAATTATGTATTCAGTATGTCTTTGTGAAATATTTCACTCAAATCCTAAGGAATCTCATCTTACAGCTATTAAAATAATTTTTAGATATTTAAAAGGAACTTTTTTTCAATCCCTTATTTATCCAAAAAACTTCTTATTTTAATTTAATTTCATATTAAGATGCTGACTTAGGAAGTTATAGATTAGATAGAAAAAGAACCACAAGAACATGTCACTTTTTTTGAGAATCTTTAGTGTAATGTTCTAATAAGAAACAACATTCAATTGCTTTGTCAACAACCGAGGCATAATATGTATTAGTAAGTAGTTGTTGTTAACAAGTTTTGTTGATGAAAAGCACTCTTATGGACTTTGGACTAAATTTTAATAATACACCTATTTTATGTGATAATACTAGGGCTTTAAATATTTCAAAAAATCATATAAGTCATTGTAAAAAAAACATATTAATATTAGACATCATTTTCTAAGAGATCATGTTCTCAAAAAGGATAAATTTTTAGAATTTATAAATAATAAATTTCAATTAGCTGATACTTTTACTAAACCACTTCCACTGCAAGTTTTTATTTTATTAAGGGGGAGTTAGGCTTATTTAATTTTAATTAATTTTTACTTATTTTAATCTTAATCTTATTTGATCATATTATTTTAAAATAAATTAGTTATTTATATATAATAACTTACAATTTTATTTTTACCCTATAATAAATTTTACATACGCCACATATAGTTTAATTTATTTTTAAATTATGTAATGATAGTTATGTACATAATGACATAGGAATCAAGGATCTGTCAGAAACTGTTCTGAATTCCAAAAACCACTATTTTTGTAAAAACCTTTCGAACTAATAAAACCCTTCACCTATTTTATCTTACTTTTCTCACCCCTTCAAAACCCTAAAATCTCAAACCTTCAAGGATTTTTGACAGAAATGGAAAAAACAAATAGAATCAAAGAAGAAGAACCCAGTGATGTGAAGCGTCAATGTACAACTAGATGAAAAATACTTTAGGTAAAATTCGTTGATCTGAAATGGATGTATCAGACAAATCTGATGCTAAAGCAATTGTTATCCTTTCAAGGTATTGAAATGACATTCAGTGAGGACTATGGTGAATTTCTATATGAAGTTTATTTGACAAATTTCTTTAAATTTTTTCAATTTAGTTTGGGAGATACAGAAGATCCGATAGTTGTGAAGATCGAAGACAAAGAGTTATCAATCTCTTTGGTCAAAATTGCTAGAATCTTGAACTACCCTAATGAGAGAGTTTTTCATTTTTATCTGAAGTCTATCGAGGATAAAAATAATAAATCTGAAGATATATTGTCTTTTCTGTTTGGTTCTACTAACATAAGGAAAATGTTATTCAAATATTTAGAACCTGATCAGAAAATTTGGGTTATGTTTATTTAGACTGGGATAGCCTCAAGGATATCATAAATATTGAAAATTATGTTTATATATATGTATATTATGTTTCTGTTTTTAAGTAATATAAAGATGAATTTTCCGTGCTACATGATTAGATATTTGAGTTACCACTGTAAACCTAAGGCAAGGATGAGTTTTTATCCCAATGGATGGATTATATCAGAGCTGTTGTGTAAGAAAGACTTGGTGAGGCTCATTAAAGAAAGAGTCAGATTCCATCATAGTAATGTTCTGAATGCTAGAACCTTGAGAAAGCTCAGATTTTTCTGGAGCACTGTAAAAGGTAAAATCATGCCTATCGTTGGTGATGAGGATCAGGAATGTGATCAGGGGGAGAAACACACAAAATCTAAAGAAGGAATGGATGAATCTAGAATAGGGGAAGTTTATATAATGGTAAGAAAACTCATATTTGAAATAGAAGATGAACCTACTGATGAATAAAGTCTGGGAGGACTTTTTAGATCAAGGAGTAGAACAGTTGGTGAGGAACCTACAACATAGACATTTCTTGAATCCAAAAAAATTATAATTTATAAGTTTGTGAGAGAATCTATTCAAGAATAAATTCAATAGGATTTTATTCTCAAGAAGAAGTAGAAATTTTTCCTCAGGAGGAGGCAGAGACAAGAATTGAAGAAGTAACTCTAGCTAAAAAATACAAGAAAATGGAAATTATTAATCAATATATGGATTATATTGACTATTTACAACAAATTCAAGAAGAAATACAATATGAAATTTATCAGGATAAGCACCTTACTTTAGAAGTTTAAAATGAAGAATCACCCATTCATGAAAATTTATCTAAAATCCATACCGAAGTTATGAATGAATCTTTCTTAATTGGGAATTCTAGAGAAAAATCAGTTGAGCAACCAGTGGCGAAGAATAATGAAGAAAAATCAGATGTTCAATATTTACCACTGATTTTAGTATATCCTGTTGTGAATCAAGCATAGGGTGTGTCTAACTCTATGTTATATTATGTTTAGGAACTTTTTAGAAAGTTTGACAGAGATAAAGAAGAGAATGTTTCTTTATGAAAGGAGTTAGATAAAGAGAAACAAAGATTTCAAAATCTAAAGGAAAACTCTGTTTTAAAGAAAGAAGTTGATTTCTTTAAGAAAGAATTGATAGTATAGGTTGCAAATTTAAAATATTAAGTTGTTTGGAAATCCGATTTGGAAGATTTGAAAAATTTTATAAAGCAACAATTTGCAACAGTTAGAGGAAGTCAAGCCAATACATTAGGTACTTCACCTGATTTAATCAAGAGATGTCAATACATTACATCATTAATGAGAAAAATGAATGACATGTTGCAGGATTTACAGTGTAATAATTCTCCTTTGTCTGTCTTGTTGGAAAATCATAAATTCCTTGTTTATCAACTTACCTCAGGTGAACCGAGTGTTTGACTATTACTAGACATATTCATTGAGATGCTAAATCATTTTATTGGGAAGGAAGAATGATTGCAAGAAATTTTCAAATTAAACCTCATTGAAAATATTCATTTGACCCAGGAAGGAAGGGATCTGATCATTCAGCTGGGAGATGGTGTAATGAAGCGATTAAGGTTACAGTTGGAAGAATTGAATGATGTTATCCAGAGTCACTAAAATACCCTTTTTTAAACCCTTATCCTGAAAACCTTGATTTATGTTCATTCATGTACAGGATGATCTTTTATCAATTAAATTTCTTGTTTGATGAGTTTTTACTTTTGTTTATATCTATGTTATATTTTCTGAAACAATCCATATTTCTTTATTGATAAATAGTTTCTTATAAAATTTTCTTAAAATTTTTGTTCTAAATTAAATGTTCTATATTAATTTTTCTATAATTCTTTTTAATGTCAAAAAAATGGAGAGAAAATTGAATAAACGCAACATTTTAATAAAGGAAAAGAAGCTTTTTTTATATAGACCTTTGGGAGAGGAGAAATATGTTTTTGTTTTTTTATCTCAAGAGTAACATTTGGAAGTAAAAATTAAATATTTTTTCATCATTGCAAAATTATACATTTTATATAAATAATTTCTTAGTGTTTTTGTGATCATCAAAAAGGGGGATATTGTTGAGCATGTATTGTTACAACAATACTCTATATTTTTATGATGATTTTGATGCTCATAAATACCCTTATTTGTTATTCTAATGATTTTACTTTATGTATATTTTAGAAAATTAATATTCTATATATTCCCAATTTTGAAATAATATTAAATCATATGATTCAGATGAAATATTTTTTAAAGTTTTCGGAAAGATATTCAGTGTGTTCTAGAAACACTATTCATACCGTATGTTGGAGAACATAGCGTAAGGATTCAATCCTAGATTTATTTTTACAAGAGTTTAGAAAAGTATGGTAAAAAAACCTTATGTTTGGAAGGAACCTTAATTTTGTTATATGAGATAAGTATGGATGACAATCCTTACGTAAGTATGGAACCTTACGTTTTCTTCACAAAAGTATGGATCATTAACCGTACTTTTGTAATGAACCTTATATTTTATCAAGAAGTATGAATCATGTAACTTTTGTTTTGAAGAAAAAAAAAGTATGAATTTTATAACATACATTTTGAAGGAAAAGAAAAAAATATCAATCATCAACCTTAAATTTGCAATCAACCTTAATTTTGGAACCCTAGATTTAAACTTCTTCTGGTATCAGATAAATGAATTTACAAATTTATCGTGCAACGATCTTTTGCGGAATATCTGGCTGATTTCAGGCCAGATTCAAGGCCCGATTTAAAGTTCATATTTAACCAATTAAAATCCATTTATTCACAATTAAAAGGATCTATTTAGGAGGAGGATTTTTTTCCGATTGTTAAGGGAAGTAACGTCTTCTTTTTTATGCAAATATTTAAATATTCTAATCTATCAAGCAACTTTTATGGATCTGAATTTATGAATAAAGTGATAGTATTTATTCTATATATTCTATGTATCTGAGTTTTTGTATGATTCATGGGTGACAATATATCTATTGAATTTCGTGACGTTTACAAGATTCAAATATGGAGATATTCAAGTTTTAAAAAGGACCGAGATTTTCAAATTCTTTAAAGAGGTATTTTACAGATCTGCTGCTAAAAAGAACGATGAGATTCTCTTTTATATCAGAGAAAGAAACATTGAAGATTTACTTATTCTACATTAAAAATCTATCGTAAATCTATAGCTGATGTGTTGCTGATTATTTTTCAAGATAAATTGCAACCGAGTCAATTCAGAACTACTCTTATATGAAGAACAACCGTTTTTCAAGTGACGATTCATTCATTGTTAGTTGTGTATTGCATCAACTGTGGAGATCAACCGGAAAGTATTTTGAATAAAATAATATTTTATTTTGAGTACCAACTTCTCATACTAATATGTTTGATCGGTTTTGTGTTTTGAACTAGAAGGGTTTTTTTATCCTTAAACTGTAAAGGTATCAACTACCGACACTCATTTGTTTATGGTCATGTGAAAATTGGACCGACTAGTGAAAATCACCAAGCTCATAGAGAAGAGTGTAGATGGAGTGGACTAGGGGATCTTTGTTCCCTCAAACACTATAAATATTTTCATCATGATATATTTATTTCCACTGTGTAAGTAATCTTATAAAGATAAAAGGACAAAATTTATTATCATATACATTCCTTGAAGAAGTTTTGAAAAGACACAATTCACCCCCCTCTTGTGCATATTTTATATAACACGATCCAATGAAATCAATGATAAATGGTAAAGTTATGGGGTTATCTTCGAGGATATGGGACAACTGTTTGGGTGTACCTCACATAATAGATTTTAGTGATTACGAGAGATCATATATAATTAATAATTATCACATTTTGTTTTAGAATGATTTAGACAAACTACCTGTAAATATAACTCCTCAAAGACCTTTGGTTATTGAATTAAATGGTGAGTATAAGATTCTAGTTATGTTTATCCAACATATATTTTGTCCTATAAAAGTGGAATTTAGTATCCTATGGATTTATTAAGTGTTTTCCTTCTTTTTGATGAATAATGGTGTTCAGATAAATCTATGAAGATATTTCATGAGACATATGGTTGAGTTGTGGAAGACCACCTCAAAATTTAGTTCTTTATCTTACCAAAATATTATTTTTGAATTGTTATAGTCCAAATCCTTTTTTCTTTAGGGGGAGTGAAGGATTACCTCTTCATATGGCCTCTTCCTTACAAAGAAATTTTTTTAAATAGATGAAGACAAATTAGAACCCATGGTAAAGGGAGTGGGTACCTGACCCAAAGAAAATTTATGAATAATTTAATATTGTTAAGTACCCTATTATACCTAGGGATTATATTGATCTATGTATTGAACCAGATGAGATATTATTCATATGATGAGGTGGATATTGATGAGAAAGAAGTTGAATAAGATGATCTAATGGTAGATTTGGATGAAGATGTAATAGCTACCAATGAGGATAGAAGGGAATAATCTCTTGACATATCTTAAATACATCTTAGATCTCCCATACCCTTACCTTCACATGAAGAGAAGCATTGGTCTCATTATATAACTGACATAGATGTTTCTATGAGTGATTAGAGACCTGAGTTGGATGAGTCTGAGGACTTTAGAAGTGACAATGTTTGTTCAGAAGGATCCCCTATGATTCTTAGTACTCATAGATAACATTTTACAAATGCACCCTCTAAGGGGGAGAAATACCCTAGATATCATGTTTTGGGGAAGGATTATCCATATTGAGATAATGATGGGGTATTTCACCTAGACATAGTGAACCTACCACCCATTATTCTTAGAGGGAACTAGAGGGATCCTTTATTACTACTATAGATACTCAAGAGTGACTTGAGGAATATCCTTATATACCTTTATTTTAATAGACTCTCCATGATATATTAGGTCCTACTCCAACCAATGAAAGTGAAGAAACTGACCAAGGCAATGATCTTGTTGTTGATATTGAGGATAGTACTGATTTCATTCATCATGGACAATTATATGTTGTTTCTAGTAGTTTAGATCATATTAATAGAGCTAAATCTCAGTAGAGGATGTTCCTGAGTTTGATGGTAGGCGACGGACTGATGATCCCTCTACCTATATCCATTCTACTTCATATGTCACTAAGGATGACTTGGATATTTTCAAATAAGAGTTGATGGTTTTGTTCAAGAATTGTTTTTGAACTTTAACAACTCCTTGCCATAGACTAGAAAAGATGACATTTTTTATGCTGTTACAGTAGTAATATATCATATTCAATCAATATTAAATTTCATAATTGAAATGATACAAAATGAAATTTTATAATTGTGAGATTAGGTTAGTGATCTATAGGATGATCTATCTGATATGATGATTCATTTATACTAAAGGTTTATGAGTTTTTTGTTTCAACCTAATCTTATTCATCCTCTTGATCCTTCTCCTCAACCAATATTTGATGAATAAAGGATTAGACATCTCATAAGAGATGAGTTGGAAATCATGTTTGATGAGTTTAGAGAAACCAAATAATTTTTTTTGACGGGTTTCAAACCCATGCATCCAGAACATTGAAACTTATAAGAGAAGATATGAAACAATATGGGAAAGATAAAGAAACAATAAAGAAGGATATTTATTATTATCTTAGGCACATCATTATAAAGTATTTTTTAAAGGGTATGTTTAGATCCTTTTACATAGATCTCAAGATTCCCCCCTTCACTCAAGATTTTAAGTCATTAGTTGAATAGATAAAGGATATGAAAATATTTTTGGAAGCATTAATGGATAATAAAGATGATTTAATTTAAGATTTGGATCATGGTTCTGAAAAATTTTATGATTTCACTTTGTTGATGAAACCTTATCATTACACTTCTGATATAGATATGCTTTCTCCTTTATCCATTCCTTTGTCCCTACCTAGTACCTCTTATACTATAAATACTTTAATCCTAACTATTGGGCAAGAATTTTAAAAACTGTTACCTGTTTCTAGATGTATAGTTATTAGTGAGACTACCTCCACATCTACTCCTAAGACTATCTCTTCCCCACCACTACCAAAATAAAGGATCATATCAATCCTTATGAGATGAGGGATGAAACAAACTTGGATTTAGATTATGATATTTTATAAAGAATTCACATTTTTATAATCCTTTTGTAATCTGTTTCGATATATTAATGAAATACCCTCTTTTATTCTCATTTTCTTCATAACTTATTTCCTGTAATTTTATTTTTTACTCAATTTTTGAGTGATAAATTAAAATCAATTAGCTTATTTAGATAAATTTTTAAAATTTCAGGAACTTTCTAAATAGTTAATTCAATCCTTGGAAAATATATATTTTTTTCATTAAATTCATTTCTATTTAATTATAATGATTTGTGATCATTAAAAAGTGAGAGCTTGTTTGATTTTTGCACTACTTCCTTATTTTAATGATTCAAAATCATATTTATAATTTTATGGATAAATTTAATTTTTTTTATTAGAAAATGATTTTATGTCCAAAAATTGTGAAACTGGATAAGTCTAGACCATAATGTGACACCCTACCACATGTGAAATGTGATAACCATGTGGAGACATTTAACTGACTATGAAGGTAAATTGACCTTGTCACCATAACACATGTATTATTGCACCTAAAAACATGTACAAACTACATACCATGCATTAGATAATTTTTTTTACAAAGTCAAAAACTTTCTGTGAAGTGGAGTTAAACTTACTATGCATTAAAGGAAACTACCTAACTCATGAAGAAATTTAATGACCATGCCAAGGTATATAAAATTTTTAATAAGTAATATATGCAACATCTCATTTATTATAGAGACTACTTAAGAAAACAACCTAACATATGAATTCATCAACCTACTAAAAGATCAATGATATGACTACATAAAGGAATGTACCAACCTTGAAACCTTTCCACATTAACTGACTATGCCAAATGACTATGTCAACTAACTATATTTTAAGTGAAGAAAACTTTTTGTGTTTAACTAACTATAGAGAATTTTAAATCTCCAATGGTAGTTTTTGAATTATTAAATGAAGCCTCAGTTAATTTAATTTTTCATTGATTATTCTCCAACATATACTTTTCTGTGAATATATTTTAAAGAATAAGACTCCATAATGTGAAGAAATATGAAAATTTGTGATATTATAGAAAGAAATAAAGGATCCTACATGTTCTTCTATGCTGCAAATAAGACTACATGACACACTGTTTTCATGAACCTTCTGTTAAACTATTCCAAGATCCTCCCAAATAAAAATTCAAGGACTCAAGAAGATTGAATCTATTTATATTGAGCTACATCAAATTTACTTATCTCATATCTATTTATATTTCCATTTATTCTATTCTTTCAAGTTGTGTTTTTGATTTTATCTGTATATTTTTAAAACATAGTCTCCTATTATTAACTGAAGAGTACTTAATAATATCTCAAATATTTCATTTTTATTCCCATGATCAACTATAGAAGATGTATTATCTGACTTAGTATCTTTTTTTATCCCATGTATCATTGTGGAAAAGGCTATATTAATGGAAATCCTCATATGTTTCTGTCTGTAAAACCATATCTAGGTTGTGAATCAGTTTATTTGATAATAAAATTATTAGAAATAGGTGATTTTAAAGGGTAGGGGATTATGTCATGGCTTGAGATCAAACACCTTGTTAAATTTATCTTGTGCTTTATCTATTTTTATTTATATCCAAATCAAATTAATTTCTATTTATAGTTTATTAAACAAAAATATACTAAGATAGTTAACTTAAATTAGTTTTATATATACTGGGTTTGATAGGAATATATTAGTTTCAAAAGTTATATTATCATCAAAATTAATTTAACTGGGCATTGATCAAGGTTTTGAGAACATTTTCCAAAGATAAATTATATGTTTCTATTATTTTTTAACTGGGAAATTTTATAAAATTGGGGGATTAAGTTTCTAATTTTTTTAAGTAAAAATTTTATTAGAAACTTTATCTAATATCTTGAGTCTTAAACTCTGAGCAATAATGTTCCCATATTCATTCATGATATAAATGTATAGTATTGTTTAAGTAGTTGGTTAAACTGACCCAAACATGAACATACCATGATTTAAATTAACATTATGAGGTGGTTTTATTGTAAAATCATTATATCAAAATAATAATGATCTTATTTAGTGTTTATTAGTGTGAAATATCATAATTTTAAGGAATTATAATAATAAATAACGGATAATAAAATATTTTTCAATTTTTTAAAGAATATCCTATTAGTATTCTTATTTTAGGCAATTAAATTAAAAATGATCATTTGTTTATCATATCATTTATAGGTTCTTAAAATTAATCATACCAAAACCTTAATGATTTAATAAAAATAATATTTTTCCTTTAATCCCATTGTTAGATCCATACTTTAAATGAATTGAAGGAAAAGGAAACATGTTATATCATGGAGGTGGGAGTCCGCCCCATGCACGAATGCTAGTTTTTGTTTAACGGATGAGGTATAAGAATAAATAAGGCTAATACACTTAATATCATAACCTTAAAGTATATAAATAATAGTTATATAATTATATTTCTTTGTATATAATAAATTAATATAAGATAATAAAGGATTAAAGCAAAGTATTTGTTAATACCCATGTCAAAGACTTGAATTTCCTTGGAAGTCTCCTTGGGAATGAGTGTATTATGGTAAATAATGGCGAAAAAATATTTTTAACATGGGAGAGGGTTATAGTAGGTAAAAATAGAATATTTTTAAGGATAATTTTTAATGATAAGTGAGTATTGAAGTGGTGAATATGTTACTCTTTTATAATTGAAGTGAAGGGTAGTTTTGGGACCAACCCTAACATTTTCATTAATATATGGTTACTATTCAAGTGTAAAAATCCAAAAATAGAAAAAGAGTAGAGGAAAATCATTGTAGATAAAAAATCACCACAAACTATCCTTTTTGAAATAAATTTTAATGATTTAACATGATTTTTTAACTTTATAACTTTTAACCCAATTTTATTTTACCATGATAATTAATTTCTAACTTTATAAAATTAATATTAATGAATAAGAATAAGATTTAAATTTTTAAATAATTTTTTACTTCTAATTTAAAAATTTAAAATCATTTTATCAAATAAAATTTCTAGAGGTATCAAAATTTAATTTTCAAATAAATATACTTAATGAACTAAAAATTGTTTTTAGAGAAATTATGTTTTTGAGATTTAAATTTAAATATAAGATTAACTATTTTCAAACATTGGTTTTAATGAAATAAATGAATTTATTATAAAAAATAAAGTATATGATGCTTGAAATGAAAGACAAAACCGAATATCCCTTGAAAATACTTGTTTCTATGAAAAACCAAAAACAATATTTATATTAAAGTGACATTTTAATTTGTTAAAAAATTATTTTCCATAAGTTTTTGAATTTTAAATAATATTTTAAAATTAATAATTTCATTACTAAAATTCATATTTGATCACTTAAAAAGTTTTATAAATTTATATGTCTATATTATATAATGGTAAATTCATAAAAATTAAGTGTTTTATGAAAACCATATTTTTTTGAAAAAAACCAACATTTTATAAAAAGATAATAAATTTAGACTAATTCAATTTGGATATGGGGCGTTAAAAAATAAAATAAATTTTTATTAATTTAAAATTATAAAATTATTAAATTTAATTTTTTAGTAAAACCATAAAATATAATTGAAATACCATTTTTTTTGAAGATGGAATTTTAAAATATTAACTTTTATTATTCGTATTTCATTTCATTTAACAAATACTTTGGTATTGAACAATTATTAATATGAAGCATAATTCAATATTAATCATACATTTCTTGAAATAAAAACTTATATCACAGAAAAATGTTATTTTATAGAAAAATACATTTTAAAACAATAAATGATCTTATTAGTCATTTTAGATAAACTAATTTAATTTCATTCATATTAAAAGTATTCTTTGTTTTATTTATACATTTATTTCCAAAATTCGTTTCTTGTATTCATTCCATATAATTCAATGGTTAGGTTTTAATGGTCATACTGAACCATTTATATATTTTTATAAATATATCACAATTTCTTTTATGTTTGGTGCCACATTTGTAGCAAGATATAGAAAAAATTCAATTAATTAAAGGTAATCACAAATTATGATATCACGGTGTTACATTATCCTCCCATTTAATAAATTGTGTCCTCATAATTCTAATTATCACATACTAGTAAAATTATTCAAGGTTATATAAAAGTTAAATATAACTTAAGATATTTATTTGAATGAGGTGTCTATCTTAATATATTAGGTTTAACTATGAAACACATTTTTTATCCATTATATTAAAAAAACTCTTAGTTTATGTACTTTCACCTTTTTTACACATAAAAAATATTCTTATTCATTGAAGACATTTCCCTTTGCGCGTTTTCCCACTTTTTTAAGATGAAGAAGATTGAATTATCTTTTATCATCATGGTCATATGAATATATATGAGATGCCATCCTTATCTTATTTGATATTTTTTGGGTATCAAATATATTCATGTTGTTAATTTGAATTATTGATAGATAGTTTTTCATAACCATACTATTTTTAACTCCATCCCTTATCCTGTTAAGTTTTTTGTTAGAGTAGTTTCCACATCATCCATGGTATGCATTGTTAACTTGGATACCTTACAATCCATCCATTAAAAAAAATAGTTAACATGAGATATCATAATTATAAAATAATTATTGTAAATAACCACAAATATATTTAACCTCAAAGTGTATCAATTTATAACACTATTGTGTTAGCATATGGTTCTTACAACTCAACTTATTTCATAATCTGATAAACTAATATTACCAAAGTTTAAAATATATTATTCTTGGTTCACCTTAAGTTAAATTGAGTAGGTAATCTTATAATTATTAACATATTACATTAAATAAAGATCCCAAACTACTATGGTTGTTATTAAAATATTATAAATAAAATAATCATTCAAACCTATGATCTAAAAATATAACTTATCCTTCATCAAACATGATAAATACTTCTTAAAATCATATACCCAAGTATGTAAATACTGTAATCATATAATATCAATAACATACCTTTCCCAAAACACATCTTTAATCCTCAAGACATTAATCCAAAATGAGATTATATATTCCTCCAAAAATTGGATCAATTTTAACTCCATAATGGTATTAACCACTAGCTCATAAGGTCACACACTAGTCACTATATATCATAATCCAAAAAATGAGATGAAATTATCCGAAAAAACATGAATTAATGATCAAATCCTTGGTTACCAATACAATATAGCACAATTATTAAAAATCATACCACCCTTTGTTTTCTCAACATCAATTGTATATAAATCCTATGAGTTATCCATACCTCAATCATGTATTCATCAATAGTTTTCCCCCAAAATATATACTTGTCATAAAATGAATTTTTATGGTTATTATTACCATTCAATATTTGTTTCCATACCTTTAAATAAACACTAATGAACAAAAATCCTTAGATGCATTACATAATCCTCAATAACATTTAAAATATGTAAATATGTCATCATTAAATGAGACATCATTAAATAAAATAGATAAGTGTATCAAGAATTAATTTCTATTATGATATAAACCTCAATATGATATGTAATACTATGAAACTCACAATTTCTATCATCATAGGAATATACTAAAATTATTAACCTTTTACATATCCTCTCGTATTTAGTTATAAGACATAATGGTTTCTAGGTAGATACCTTTCCCTGCTTTTTTTTCCGTGATCCTATTTCAACCAAATACAAAAAATAAAATTGTTATGATAACATCAGAAGAATTAATATAAAAATATCTATCTAAATATTTTTTTCTTTATGAAGCTGTTTTTTTAATATATGGTACTTCTGTATTAACCAATTTGTTTAATCATTGGTTATTCACGTCCATTTTCCTATTAGGTTCTCTAAACAAATTATTTAACATCATTATTAAATCCTTTATAATGGTTTGTAAAGATAATGTGATTATGAAAATAATATCTAGAAGAGTGTCAAACTATGTGTACATTTAGTGCTATTTTTCTTGAACCAGGTAGCGATTGAGTTAATACACAGTGTTCCCATTTCAGTCTTTTTACCCCAAGGTACATCTATGTGAAGGCCTACATACACTTCTTATATCTTCTCAAGGATAAAATTTATAGGTAAATCACATACTCAATGCTTTAACAAAGCTCCATGATGTCATCCTATACTTAGAATTATTCATAGGGTTTTCACTAAGGTTCTCTTATCCTAATCTATAAATAAAATGTGATTATTTCATTAGAATTAAATCATATACTTATCCAAAAGGATTATCCATACCTTTGAAATTATGATCAACCTTAAATTTTAATTTCTTAAATTACCCTCAATAAGTATCATAATATAAAATTTTACCAAAAAAGTTCCTTTGATAGAAACTATGACACACTGTACCCACACTCCTAGATTCGGTGCCATAAACACATAATTTACATAATTTCTCTGATACTAGCTATAAAATCTTGGATATAACCCCCCATAATTTCGAAAAAAATAATTATTATTTAATCTCTTACATCTGAGGGGTATTTTTGTTTAGAGATTTAGATAATTATGAAACATTGTAACGCCCCGACCCCAGTTACCCGGAGTCGGTGCATTATTTTAATACATTGGCATTATTACAGGGAATCAAGTCCTGAAGGACCGATCGGTTTAGCAGTCTTGGAAAATAGATTACATACAAGAATGTTACATCACAATTTATAACATACAAAACCATATAAATAATCCTTTATGAACAGTATTATTCCCTTGGCTTAACCCTGCATATAAATCACAATACACTTCTTGGAATCCTGGGAAAAATAAAACATAGAAAAGGGGTGAGCTCAAACGCTGAGTAAGGGTAAGAAATACAGTATAAAATTTCAAAAATAAGCATAAAAATTTAATGCAATGTATAAAACTAAAACAAAAGCCTTTTAAACTTGAACTTTAGCATAATATGGCAGAAATAAAGTGAAATAATTCCATTTACTTATTCACATTGATATTCTACTAATCGAATAATCACATGAAATATCACTAACCACTTTCATAATGATGGAATACATAATTCTGAACTTTAATTTCTTTATCAAGGCCTCGTGCCAAGGCCTAGGGGCTAACTATAACTGTAACCCAACCTAGAGTGCCTCTAATAACTGGACACCAACCTGGAGTGCCTCTAATAACCGGACACCAACCTGGAGTGTCTCTAATAACCGGACGCCAACCCGGAGTGCCTCTAATAACCGGGAACCAACCCGGAGTGCCTCTAATAATCAGACACCAACCCGGAGGGCTTACTTTTACCGGTCCCCAACCCGGAACATACTAGTCCAACACATTCGTCTTAAGAAGAGGATGAAATATAACATAAAAATTTGTATTAAAAATAGCATGAGAAATGTCAATACTTTACCCATAAACCATGAATGGTATAAAAATAACACATCCATAGTCAAATATATCAAAAAACCTTAAATGCAATATGTAATATTTATATCATGATAAATTAACTTCAAAACAAGCTTAAAATCCATTAAATAATTTTGACATAAATGATATTGATTTGTAAAACTCTTTGAGAGAAATACCCCTTTTTCATGAAAACATTTAAAAGTCACACAATTTATAAAATAATTCATTTAAAGACATTTTTGAATCAAAGTGTCCCATACCACTTTGAAACTTTTTAAAAAACTAACATTTTAAAAACATTCATGTCCATATAAATAAATCCTTAAAAACCATTTTGATGACATGGATATTAATGAGAAAAATTTAGAAGAATAAATATTTAAAACATTTGAAATGATGTTTTAGTAAAAATTACCTTAAAATAATCCCTTTGAAAACTCTTTCATAAAACATGTACATGGATAATAAATATGTCATAGTAGATACTAACGTAAAAACAACAACCTCAGATAATAAAGAGATTGTGAAATTAACCCTTACCAATTTGGTAACTTACGAAACATAAACCCCATGAAAGAGGTATCATACAATGAATATGTAAATACACATAAATTAAAGTGTATTACATAAATAATACAATTATGGGAAGTATATACACCACACAAAATTTAATAGTGGCAATATGGCATGAATCTCACGGGAATAAAGAGTGAGAAGAAAAACCCATTACCTTGCACATTCCTTTAGTCGAGGGTACGTTTGACCTCCTGTAAGAATATCATAGTATGTTATTAAATTATACAAGAACCATATTAATATTTATGATATCATACATGATTCATTTATGACTTTATATTACCCATTTAATAATAATTTCCATGTTAAATTAACATTTTGGGTAATAATCGCTTTCTTTATCGTATGTGTTTTAACTTGTTACTCTTGGTTGTATCGCTTAGATAATGATATAAATACTTCCAGAATATAAAACATGATTAATATATCATATATATTTAGAATATAAATATGTATAATTGACATATATATGAAATAGAAAACACCCTTTATGGAGACGGTATTCCGTACGTATGCATAAACGTTGTTTATGTTTTCATATAGAATTGAACAGAAGTAAGTGAATAAGATATATGTAATTACACAAATCCTTATATATATATAAATATATATATATATATATAAATTAGCATTATTATTTCATATATTACATACTTATTAGTAATATATATTTTTATAATCGTCGATTAATGGTGAACTTGTAAATGAATCTCATCGCATCGTGGAGACGGTAATCCGTACGTACGCACGAGTGAAAATATCATTCTTTTGATATTAAAATAATATATAATTGGATGGTATATCATATATAAAGAATCCTTATAATGTTATATTTATTATTTACATCAAATACACATCATTATTATGCCCATCCAAATAATAATGTATTGAATAACAATTACACCACGACGTGGAGATGATAAGTCGTACGTACGCACGTTCAAAGGTTGGATATAATACAGAATATTGTTGTACCATATTTATAATAATATCACAGTATATAGGTGATACTGGAGTTATTATTTTAGAATATAAATAACAAATAAAGAAGTAGTTGAAGAAGAAAGGAACTTGAAAGAGGGTGGTGAAAACATTACCTCTTCTTTGGGTTCTTCCTTTTGATTTGATCAAAAGGGATCCATAGGCTGGCTTTATGATCAAACTATGGTCTCTATGGTGAAGTGAGGGGAGTTTAGAGAGTATTTTGTTAGGGTTTTGCCGAACCAAAAGGCTTTTAAGGTGTGAATAATTGGTTAGAAGTTCGGTCCTTTTATACGGGGGAGGAGGGGCTCTTTAGGAAAAACTTAAAGTGTTAATTTATAATAAATTCATATTCGGTTTATAATGGCTCCAAATTATATTATTTAACGTTTAAGGTGGGTATGGGTCCCAAACCACTCAACCAATAGAATTTAGACAGGTTTGTGTCACTATATTAACCTTATCTTTAAGTATTAACTCTTAGTTAATTAGTTTGACTTTTACAATGTCTCTTTGTATTTTTATATTATATGGTTAATAAACTTACTATATACATACAAGAGACCTCCAAGTGGTTCATTAATGATACAAATATCATTATACAAGTCCTTTTGTAGAACCATAGATTTTAAGAATTTAATATCAATTAATAATATAATATTTGTTTTAAAAACTCTTTTATGTCGAATTTTGACACTATTTGGTATTTTGTTTTTTTAAAAGTCATAAAAACTTGATTACTTCGAACATGATACATTGAATCATCCTTAACATGTCATAGTCACCTTGAAAATTCGTGGATGTCATAAAAACTTTGAAATTATATTTATTTTAATATTTATATTACCATTTATTTGATTCTTTCATTAATAAGGTAATTAATGCATCATCATTGTGTCATAAATAAATTTAATTATTTAATGTATAAAACTTAAAATTAAAATAACATTATGTAGGAAATCCTTTTATCTTTCTAATGAATATTTATAATCTAATTTATCTTATGTATAAACCTATATTAAAAATGTTTTAGTTATTAGACTTTGATTTTAACTCTTTTAACTCTTCTTTGAATTAAATAATAATAAATGTCCTAATCTAATCCAAGTGGACCTAAAGGGTCATATTTTATTCCTAATGTTTCTTTTGGTCGAATTATACTTATCCAATAGAATTAGGACATGTGTTAGGGTAATAATAATATCATTTTTACCTTTAATTACCCTATTTAATTTTTACCGTGGTAAAGGAAAGTAAAAAGTTACTATTCAACAAAAATTATTTTCATCTTATTGAACCACATTTTACTTCTTGATATTAACCGTGGCTCTCAGATTTTCGAAATTCCACACAAAGAAGCGGTAAAATGAAGTTTTATGTGAATTTACAAATTCCCCTAGGAGGTGGGTAAAAGACGGTGAAAAAGTTCAGTAAAATTTTTATATATATAAAATTATTATAAACTGCCTCCAATGAATTACATTGAATTTATATAGGTGTTATGTATCTATTTTGACCTAAAATAAATTTAATTATTTAAATAATTATTTAAATAAAAAGTCGGTTTTAAACAGTAACTCATTGTTTTTCACTATTCATCAAAAATTGAATGTTTTCAAAAAAATACCAAAAAATTACCCTAAGATAATTTTGATATTCCGAATTCAATAATGAAGTCTATTTTACCAAATTCAAACAACATAAGTTTCATTTATTAATTTAAAATTAATTCCCATTGTTAAAACAAAAAGCGTGTTTTTAAGAAACAATAACTATCAAAAGATTGACACTTGTTTATGTCCGGTTTGAGTGTGAAATTATGTCCAATGACCAACATTGGATTAAATGGTAAAAATATATTCTAAATATTATTTAAAATCACTCAAATTCTTAATTTATCACTATTAATTATTTCAATTAAAAAAGTTATTTTTAATTAAAATTTTGTAATTTTCACTATTCATCAAAATATGAAAGTTATCCAAAAATTACCAAAATTTCACCCTAGGATAATTTCGATATCCTGAATCCAAAAATGAAGTCCATTTTGAGAGCTAAAATTTATAAAATTTCAAAAAAGTGGGTATTACTATTCATAACGGCTACTTTGATTGATCGTGGTGTGTGTTAGAACTCGAAGTTGCGTACACCACACGCTACTGTATTATTCAAAGAGAAGCGTACTATGGAATATTTGGGTGTTACATTCTCCCCTCCTTCAATAAATTGCATCCTCGTAATTTATTCTCGGTATTGGAAACTTGGGGTTAACATTTCAAAATATCTTAGTTGAAATCCCACATAAAAAAATGGATTAATGAGACCTCTATTTAAAATAAAGAGTGGTAAGTATGATGGTTACCAAAAATAACACATACTTGGGTTCATGTAGGAAAACATCGATATGAAAGAGAAATCTAACCATCAATATCTGATGGAGAGTGGTAGAGGACATGGATATAAAAAATACAACAATCACAAAACCATAAATTTGTGATGATCTAAGGTACTATCTAGGACAAGGTTTTTGTTCTAAGTTCCTTTTATTAATTTTGAGGAATTTATTTATGAGATTGGCTAAAATCATAAAAATATATATTTAATTTATAATTAGATTTTTATCCATTACTAAATTTCTACCACAAACTCTTCTTTCACTCCAAAACATAACACAACTCAAAAATACTCTATTTATCCTAATCGTATAGGGTTCCAAATATAATGAATTTATAATTCACATATCAGACCATTTTAAAAAAGAAACTAAATTATACAATCCAGAGACTTCACTTAGTCCAGTGGTAGGCGATAAATCCCAATCTCACTATGGTTGGGGGTTCGATTCCCCCAGCTTTGTCCGACGCGACGGGTTATCACACGGTATGCATGTTGTCCTTTTATAAAAATCCAAAAATAACCTTTCAAACTTAATCCATTCCAACCTTTAGACTTATCTAAAATACTACTATCCAAACTCATAGTCCAAAATTTACAAGGAAGTTAAACATAATTATGATCCTTTTTTTCAGGTAATAACATGTGAACGCCTTCCTCATATATTCTTTTATAACAACGCAACATCCTGAATTACCAAAATCAACCATCTCTTATTCCAAAATTACTACATCAATATTAGGATCATATTAAGGTTTATATTTCCTTCAACCATGTAATTTACAAAAAAATTAACTCACTATAGAGTCACTTTTCTTAGTACCATAAAATATCCTATCCTTAATGAAATAGTACTTCAGTACAAACCTTATTTATTTCCAGAACATCATTGATACAACACTTAAATGAAATAATTCTAAAATAACAACATAAGAACACTAGTCATTCCTCTTTATCTGTGGTAGTATCATAACATGATTATTATCTAATAGCATCATTTTCGGCATAGTCTGATGACTGGGACATTGGTTCGCATAGTGTCCAAACTCCTTGCAGATGAAGCATTATACATTTGAAACCTTTTTCTTACACTTGCAGTCACGTACTTGGTGTCCTTTTCCACCACACTTATAACATACTCTCATTCCCTTCAAGCATTTTCCAAGGTGATTCTTTCCAAAGTCATCACATATGGGAAAACCCTTCTTTACCTTCTTCCCTTTATCTGTCCTTCTCTCTACTATCCATTTCTTCTCTGGATTCCCTTCAAAGACATAGGACTCTGAGAATTATTTACTTATCTTATCAACAAATGATACTATTTCTTCATATGATGATAATACTTGGGAGACTATTTCCCTTCTAAATTCTGATTTGGGACCATGAAAGATATGATCCTTCTTACTCTTTGGATCATACGTATTACTGGAGTTCACCTTCCTTCTACTGGGCACCATTTCTACAAAATAGCATAAACTAGGTTAGTTTATGAATTGCAATGAATAATTCCCAACTTGTAAAATACCTAACACCAATTGAACAGTTTATGGATATAATCCATAATCATAAAAATTGTTTTCTTTGAGTAAGTATATACTCATGAGCCCTTCATAATGGTTTGTAAAGAAAATGAGAATTATCCTAAGCATATCCCCTGGGAGTGTCATAACCAAGAGTGCAGCTAGGCCCGTTCTCATGCACCAGTTCCCGTTCGAGTCTAGCTCAAAGCAGTGTTTTCGGGTTTTACCCCTAGGTACATCTGTGCCAGAGCCGTCTCTACCTACTCGTATCCAGACAAGGATTTATTGCTCGGAAAACTCAAAAAATCTCTACAATACCAAAATTCTAGGAAGTTCTTCTATACTAATACTCAAAGTCTATCTTAGGGATATGTGCTCTAATCAGAGTTTATCTAAATATAGTTTCTAAGGTTATTGCTAAACTTCCTCTGATACCAACTGTAACACCCCAACCCCAATTACCCGGAGTCTGTGCATTATTTTAATACCTTGGCATTATTACAAGGAATCAAGTCCTGAAGGACCGATCGGTTTAGAAGTCTTGGAAAATATATTACATACATGAATGTTACATTACAATTTATAACATACAAAACAACATAAATAATCATTTATGAACACCATTATTCCCTTGTCTTAACCCTACATATCAATCACAATACACTTCTTGGAATCTTGGGAAAAATAAAACATAGAAAATAGGTTAGCTCAAATGCTCAGTAAGGGTAAGCGATACAGTAGAAACTTTCAAAAATAAGCATAAACATTTAAGGCAATGTATAAAACTAAAACAAAATCCTTTTAAACTTGAACTTCATCATAATATGGCAGAAATAAAATGAAATAATTCCATTTACTTATTCACATGGATATTCTACTAATAGAATAATCACATGAAATATCACTAACCACTTTCATAATGATGAAATGCATAATGCTGAACTTTAATTTCTTTACCAAGGCCTTGTGCCAAGGCCTAGGGGCTAACTATAACAGAAACCCAACCCGAAGTGCCTCTAATAACCGAACACCAACTCGGAGTGCCTCTAATAACCGGACACCATCCCAGAGTGCCTCTAATTACCGGACACCAACCCAAAGTGCCTCTAATAACCAGACACCAACCCGGAGTGCCTCTAATAACCGGACACCAACCCAGAGGGATTAATTTTACCGGTCCTCAATCCAGAACATACTAGTCCAACACATTCATCTTAAGAAGAGGGTGAAATATAACATAAAAATTTGTATTAAAACTAGCATGAGAAATGTCAATACTTTACCCATAAACCATGAATGGTATAAAAATAATACATCCACAGTCAAATATATCACAAAAACTTCAACACAATATGGAAGATTTGTATCATGATAAATTAACTACAAAACAAGTTTAAAATCCATTAAAGAATTTTGACATAGATGAGATTGATTCATAAAACCCTTTGAGAGAAATACCCCTTTTTCATGAAAACATTTAAAAGTCACACAATTTAGAAAATAAGTCATTTAAATACATTTTTGAATCAAAGTTTCCCATACCACTTTGAAACTTTTGAATGGAATTAACATTTTAAAAACATTCATGTCCATATAAATGAATCCTTAAAAACCATTTTGAAGACATGGACATTAATGAGAAAGATTTAGAAGAATAAATATTTAAAACATCTGAAATGATGTTTTAGTAAAAATTACCTTAAAAGAATCCCTTTGAAAACTATTTCATAAAACATGAACATGGATAATAAATATGTCCCAGTAGATACAAAGGTAAAAACAACAACAACAGATAATAAAGAGATTTTGAAATTAACCCTTACCAATTTGGTAACTTACGAAACATAAACCCCGTGAAAGAGGTATCATACAATGAATATGTAAATACACATAAATTAAAGTTTATTACAATAATAATACAATTATGGGCAGTATATACACCACACAAAAGGTAATAGTGGAAATATAACATGAATCTCACGGGAATAAGGAGTGAGAAGAAAAACCCCTTACCTTGCACTTTCCTTTAGTCGAGGGTACGTTTAACCTCCTGTACGAAGATCATAGTACGTTATTAAATTATAAAAGAACCATATTAATATTTATGATATCATACATGATTCATTTATGACTTTATATTACCCATTTAATAATAATTTCCATGTTAAATTAACATTTCGGGTAATAATCGCTTTCTTTATCGTACGTGTTTTAATTTGTTACTATTGGTTGTATCACTTAGATCATGATTTAAATACTTCCAGAATATAAAACATGATAAATATATAACATATATTTAGAATATAAATATGTATAATTGACATATATATGAAATGGAAAACACCGTTTATGGAGACGGTAGTCCGTACGCACGCATAAACATTTTTTCTGTTTTCATATAGTATTGAACGAAAGTAAGTGAATAAGATATATGTAACTACATAAATCCTTATATATATATAAAAATATATATATCCAGTAGAATTATTATTTCATATATTACATACTTATTAGTAATATATATTTTTATAATCGTCGATTAATGGTGAACTTGGAAATGAATCTCATCGCGTCGTGGAGACGGTAATCCGTACGTACGCACGAGCGAAAATATCATTATTTTGAAATTAAAATAATATATAGTTGGATGGTATATCATATATAAAGAATACATATAATGTTATATTTATTATTTACATCAAATACAAGTCATTATTATACCCATCAAAAAAATAATGTATTGAATAACAATTACACCACGACGTGGAGACGGTAAGCCGTACGTACGCACGGATGGTGACATGTCATTCAAAGGATGGATATAATACTGAATATGGTTGTACCATATTTATAATAACATCACATTATATAGGATATGATGGAGTTATTATTTTATAATATAAATAACAAATAAAGAAGAAGTTGAAGAAGAAAGGAACTTGAAAGAGGGTGGTGAAAACATTACCTCTTCTTCGGGTTCTTCCTTTTGATTTGATCAAAAGGGCTGCTTAGGCTGGCTTTCTGATCAAACTAAGGCCTATATGTTGAAGTTAGTGGAGTTGAGAGAGTATTTTGGCAGGTTTTGTACGAACCAAAAGGATTTTAAGGTGTGAATAATTGGTTAGAAGTTGGGTGCTTTTATAAGGGAGAGGAGGGGCTCTTTAGGAAAAACTTAAAGTATTAATTTACAATAAATTCATATTCGGTTTCTAATGGCTCCAAAGTGGATTATTTAAAGGTTAAGGTAGGGATGGGTCGAAAACCACTCAACCAATATAATTTAGACAAGTTTGGGTCACTATATTTACCATATCTATAAGTATTAACTCTTAGTTAATTAGTTTGACTTTTACGATGTCTCTTTGTATTTTTATATTATATAGTTAATAAACATACTATATACCTTCAAGAGACCACCAAGTGGTCAATTAATTATACAACTATCATGATACAATTACGTTGGCCTAATCATAGATTTTTAGGAATTTAATATCAATTAATAATATAATATTTGTTTTAAAAACTCTTTTATGTCAATTTTGACACTATTTGGTATTTTGGTTTTTTGAAAGTCATAAAAACTTGATTACATCGAACATGATACATTGAATCAGCCATAACATTTCATAGTCACCTATAAAATTCGTGGATGTCATAAAACATTGAAATTATATTTATTTTAATATTTATTTTTCCATTTATTTGATTCTTTCATTAATAAGGTAATTACTGCATCATCATTGTGTCATAAATAAATTTAATTATTTAATGTATAAAAATTATAATTAAAATACCATTATGTAGGAAATACTTTTATATTTATAATTAATAATTATAATCGAATTTATCTTATGTATCACCCTATATTAAAAATGTTTTAGTTATTAAACTTTGATTTTAACTCTTTTAACTCTTCTTTGAATTAAATAATAATAAATGTCCTAATCTAATCCAAGTGGACCTAAAGGGTCATATTTTATTCCTAAGGTTGTTTTGGTTGAATTATACTTATCCAATAGAATTAGGACATGTGTTAGGGTAATAATAATATCATTTTTACCCTTAATTACCCTATTTACTTTTTACCGTGGTAAATAAAAGTAAAAAGTTACTATTCACCAAAAATTATTTTTATCTTATTAAACCAAATTTTACTCCTTGATATTAACCGTGTCTCTTGGATTTTCGAAATTCCACTCACATAAGCGGTAAAATTAAGTTTTATGTGAATTTACAAATTCCCCTAGGAGGTGGGTAAAAGACGGTGAAAAAGTTCAATAAAATTTTTATATATCTAAAATTATTATAAACTGCCTCCAATGAATTAAATTGAATTTATATAGGTGTTATGTATCTATTTGGACCTAAAATAAATTTAAAAAATATAAATAATTATTTAAATAAAAAGCTGGTTTTAAACAGTAACTCAGTGTTTTTCACTATTCATTAAAAAATTGAAAGTTTTCAAAAAAATACCAAAAAATTACCCTAAGCTAATTTTGATATTCCAAATTCAATAATGAAGTCTATTTTACCAAATTCAAAACATTGAAGTTTCATTTATTAATTTAAAATTAATTCCCATTGTTAAAACAAAAAGCGTGTTTATAAGAACCAATAACTATCAAAAGATTGACACTTGTTTATGTCTGGTTTAAGTGTGAGATTATGTCCAATGACTAACATTAGATTAAATGGTAAAAATATATTCTAAATATAATTTAAAACCACTCAAATTCATAATTTATCACTATTAATTATTTCGATTAAAAAAGTTGTTTTTAATTAAAATTTAGTAATTTTCACTATTCATCAAAATATGAAAGTTATCCAAAAAGTACCTAAATTTCACCCTAGGATACTTTCGATATTATGAATCCAAAAATGAAGTCCATTTTGAGAGATAAAATTTATAAAATTTCAAAAAAGTGGGTATTACTATTCATAACGGCTACTTTGATTGATCGTGGTGTGTGTTAGAACTCGAAGTTGCGTACAACACATGCTACTGTATTATTCAAAGAGAAGCGTACTATGGAAGCTTGAGGTGTTACAAACATCATAAAATAATAAATCCCATATATTTATAAACTAATGGAAATATTTTTCTATTATATATAAGAAGATGCTTAATTCATTATAAGTCTTAAATATCTCTCATAAATTATTCCACATGTTTTATCCTTATAAACATGTAACATTTATTAATTTTCTTTATTACTTAGGGAATGGAAACATGAGAAAGTGATGAGATCAAATTTTAGTAAGGGAAACATATAATTGAAGGAATCCTGGAATAAAAATAGCCTAAATATTATGAAAAGAATAGTTAAAAAACGTGAATCTATAATAAAAATGAAACCAAAAGATTTCTATATCCAAGAAAATAAATTTAAATAATGATATTAATAATGATGATATCATACTAATAGAATAGATAATGCAAAACATCACAAACAAACTATTAAGGCATTGAACCAAGACATTTACTCATTGTCAAGACCACAGTCAAAACATCTTACTGAATTGGGTTTTCAGACACCAAATTCCCAAACCTTTTTTGTATCATGAGACCTGTAGATTCATTGGGGGGCTATATAATTTCAGGCCCCACCTGTCACCTGACTAAGTCTAATATATTCACTATAAGAGTCAACGAGGATTTTCATAAAATTCTCTAAGAAAAATTTAACTATATAAAAATATATATATTTATATATAATTAAGAATATGGAATATCGATACACGATAAACATAAATTTTCAGTCAATAATCATCAAAAATTTGAAAGCTTTCCCCATGTCAATAAATGGGATAACATGATCATAAGATATCTTGGGAAAGAATATAGTTGGTCAAACAATACATAATCAGCTTTCTAATAATCATCCACATTTGAATAATAATATATGATATTCCAATACTTTTTCGCATTTCAATATAATAATATTTTTCTAGGTGAACATCATCCAATAATAATTATATAAAATGAGATGTTCACACCATATAAAGAAATGGGTATATAACTAATTTAGTAATTGAATAACATTATCATAAGAAATCTGTATAACAAGGTGGATGATTTCAAAGTAACATACCCCACATGTAGTAAAAGAAACCCATAAGGATGTTGACATATATGAAACATAACCTTGAAAAAGAATACTTGAGAGATACCTCCTAAGAAGGGATCATGAATTGGATTGTTTAGTACCATGAGTTAATTACCCCAAAATATAAATATACATTATACTATAGATACCAAAACATACAAACTATTATGGTAAATAAGTTTGAAAATGAAAAAGGTAAATTGAAGTGAAATCATAAAATATATTTTATAAAACAATTTTTTTCACATTCACTTAAAATAGGAAGTTACGAGTCACTTCTATTTTTTTTTCAAAAGTTGAAGTAAAAACTCTTGGAAAAATTGTACATTTAAAAATAATATCCAATAATGTATCGTTGAAAATAAAATAAAATTTTCTATAGAATTTGTGGAGAAAAAATAAAAAAATTTGATTATGAAAGGGAAGTTTTTAATACTTGAAATTACCTTTATTGAAAACACACATTGTAAAAAGAGTAATAAAACCTTATTTTATAAAAAAAATATTTTTCAAAAAGTAAATTATAAAAATACCATAAAATTTTGGGGTTGTAAAATCCAATCATTGAATAAAAATGTTTGAGATAAATCATTATAACTCAAAGGAGATTTGAGTTACCAATATCCATTATGGACAACATATCTCAAGAAGCAAGAAATATTTGTTGAAGGTTTTATGTAGTAATAATGTATATAAATAAAAAATGAGAAAATATCAAATAATACAATAAAATGGTAGAATATATCTTTCTTTGTAATCTCCCGACCTGGGTACCACACACCGGTGCACCGAGCTGGTTGGTCACATGACCTCAAGCACTCCTCCTCATATGCTAGAGGCTACCTACTAGCAGTGAGAGTATAATGTCGATAGTGGGGATACTATACCCTCTTTATCAAAGTAGAAATAAATAAGAATAACCAATAGATATAACATATCAATAAAATACCAGTATCACAAGATGAAAAAAACTAGAAATACAATATCAAAACTAAAAAATAGACATGGAATGCTAGATTACATTCCAAGTATCAAAATGAAAATCCAAAACTAAAGACCATGAAAAATACAAAGTGGGTCTTTAACCTCATCCAGTTCCCTCATCCACAATTCATTACAAATTATCTATCTAAAGTAGGGCCTTTTCCCTTATCCTATCCTAAAAACATGAAGTCTATTCAGGTGCTGATCAGACAGCCTGAGTAGGGCGTGAGTACAACTCAATAGGCTACCCCCAATGAAGTATAAAACAATATCCAGTCAAACAGTGTATTAAGTTTTATAAATAAACAAAAATTAATAAATTAAACATGTAACATTTATTCAATTAACATTTTATTTAACCACATAACTCCCCCAGTTTTCCGAGGACACCCGAATGATATCACACAATTGAATGTCAATATTACCATTCATATTTTATAATACATGACTATATTCAATTGTTTCCACTCATCATTTCATAATTTAAGGTCCATATTACCATTCATATTTTATATTACATAAAAAAATTCTATTATTACCATTCATCATTACATAATTTAATGTCCATGTTACCATTAAAATTTAATAATACATGACTGGATGTCCATGTGACCATTCAACATTTGATAATTAAATTTCCATGTTACCATTCATATTTAATATTACATGACTTAATATCCATGTCACCATTCATTATTTCACATTTGAATGTCCATGTTACCATTCTATTTAATAATACATGACTTAATTTCCATGTTATCATTCATCATTTCATAATTGAATGTCCATGTTACCATTAATAACGTGTGGCTAAATGTCCACGTTACCATTCACCATTTAAAGTCACATATATCACAATATCACAATATCACATATATTATAATAACACCATTAATTTTTTCACCAATAAATTAATCCAAATCAATAATTTCATTTTCATGTATTTATATTAATTAATTAAATAATTAATTAACTACTTTAATTTAATCACTAATTAAAAAATTATTTTTATCACCTCAATTATTTTATAATCATAAAAAACCCCATTAATGAAATTAATGATTAATTAATCAATCCACAATCACAATAGCAATGTTGGACTGTTGACAGTGAGAGGTACTATTCTTGTAGATTCTACATTACTTAGTGCCTTATTTCACACCGATGCCTCTCATTCCTTTATTTCTTAAAAACATGTAAATGGTTTGATCATGGTGGTGGAGTTTGTGAGTGGGTTTATGACAATAGATACACCATTTGGAGTATGGAAGAGAGACATCTATTTATGCAAGGGGTGTTATCTTGAAGTTGAAGAGTATCATTTTCTGTGGAATATCAATATTCTTGACATTTCAGGATTTAAATTAATTTGGGTTTTGGTTTAGTTAGTAGAATAATGATCCCACATAGATTATTAAAAAAGTATAGTGACCTTTATGTCTCCATCCAGTGATAGTTACATTCACCATGGAGAGTGGGATATCCAAGTAGGCCAAGTAGGGCCAATTACTTAGCAACTCGGAGAGCTCACAACCCATGTCACTAGATTTTTGACGTATAATGGGGGTGTGAAACATGATTTATTTCCAGTTATAGTGGATAGGTTTCAGGATGTGTTTCCTAAAGACTAATCAGGACTTCCACCTGAGAGAGATGTGGAATTTAAAATTGAGCTCATACCAGGGGGTTGAGCTAGTTGTAATTCCAACATAAAGAATCTAAACTACCGAGATTCAAGAGATCAAGAATTAGTTGGAGGAGTTGTAGGATAAGGTGTCTATCCAACTGAGTATATAAGGCCCCAACCTTAAACATTACTTAATCTTGAGTTACTTCAATAATACACATTGAGGATCTTTTCAGGTTTAGAGTTTTAGAGAATTAGATCATAAAACATGCATTACATCCCACATTTAAACAAAGTGGTCACAATAAAGATAGTATTAATTTTTTTCCCATCTACAGAAACATATTTAAAATAAAACATGGATTCTTTCTTGACACTTCCTTGACACTTCCTTGACACTATCATCATATCATGTACCTTTCCCTTGACCTGTGGAAATCATTTTAAAAACTTGGGATGAGCATAAAAATATCAGTAAGGGATATAAAAATATGGAAAGGAAACATGAGTACATGTATACATAAGAATTAATGAAATCATACTTTACTCATAAAACATAATCACTTTAACATACCTTATCAAATCATGAATAAATCATATAAATCATAAGACATAAAGGTAACTTGAGGCATTCATAACATTCTTACATAGGGAGTAACCCTCTTGGTTACGTTTGGAATAACCATCACAGTATATTCCATATATCTCTTCGGAGAAACCTTAATGTTTAACTCCTTCGCATTACCCAATGCATTGGAGAGCTATATCGAGCTCACCCACCCTTAGTTTATCACGGAACCACCCGTCTTCATAATAATGCCCAAGAACCATAACATAATCGTATCACATAAAACATGCATAGCATTTCGAATTTTCAATCCCAAGATATCAATACAACACATTGATATAAAAGCATTATGAAAACCATTTTCAATACGAAAATAAAAGAAAATTAAAACATGGTATTTATTTTTCTTTTAAAAAAAAGGTACGGCTTGTAGAGGAAGCCAAAACTCAAATAATGGTCACAGTGGTGGAGAAGTCGTTGTTGCCGCATACGTATGACAAAAACATTCCCTTTTGTCATTTAGTAAAATGATTCATGTAAAAAATATTCCTTTTGGATAAACGTAAAAGTCAAAAGGGTTTATACACCATATAAAAGAAGGTTGTGTATAAAACAAAATATGCCTCAATGAAAGGAGATTGAGACGGAGTCCCATACCTCGGGTCCGACTTGACTCGATCGTTCATTAACCTCCTGAATAATAATCTTGAGTTAATATATACTTTCTTAATAACCTTTTTCAAGTCCATTATTCCTTTTATATAACTTATTACCATGTCATGAACACTATGTAATTATTTAAGTTAATAACAGTCGTTTTAATGATCATTGGTACTTGAGTCAAAAATAAACTCTTTTATAATTACAAGTTGTTCATGTATACATTATATCCAGAGTTATACTCATGATGTAGATATATATATCATATATATCCAGTATATACATGCATTTATAATATTACATAATGTTTAGAGGTAAGAAATGAAATGCACCGTTCATGGAGACGGTAATCCATACGTACGCATGAACGCTACTTTCATTTCTATTTCGTATTTTATGGAATGGAATCATAATGATATAAAGGTATATTATAATTCTAGTATAATATCATATATAATATCATTAATTACATCCTTTATACATCCCACATATGGTATTAATGAATCAAATCACTTTTAGGGGGCGGTAGTCCGCACTTCCTAAAATGAAGATATCGCGTTTACCCATAATGGAAACCATGAAGGTATGCCATGAATGAAAAATACAGAAGCTTAAGTAAAACATAAACATTTTATATACCATATATAAATATAGTGACATCTTAATGGCCACCTTTTAAGGTGTTAAAATAATATTGAACAATCATCGTTTCGTGAGGCAGAAATTCACCATCCACGGAAACCGTATTTTCTTTAACCATTAGATGTAGGTGTGTGTAAGTGCAGCTTGAATCCTTCTTCTAAAAACATCCTAGTATATTGAAGATACTAATGTTGTTACAAAATAAAGGAATAAAAAGATTTTAGAGGGTTGGATAAGAAAAATAAAACATAAGAACACAAGAGAAAACACTACCTTTAAAACGGGTAACTCATTTTGATTTGAGCACAAAGGCTTCCTTGGGAAGACTTATGCCCAAGTTAATCCTTCAAGGAGTAAGAGAGGGATGTAGAGAGAACATGGATAGGGTTTGGCTGAGCGAAAGGTTTGAGAGGTGTGGGTAAGGTGGTAGAGGTGGGGGCCTTTTATAAGTGGATAGGAGGGGCACTCTTGGAAAGTTATAAAAGGATACTTTATTATAAAATGCTTTTCAGATTTAAAAGGTCCCAAAATTATATATTTATAGTATAAGTTGATAATAGTTCGAAATACACCCATCAAATAGGTTTTGGACAAGTGTAGGTCTTAGATTTTACATTATCTTTTCATTTTTTTAAATCTTTAAATAATGAAGTAATTGCTGCATCATCATGGTGTCATAAATAATTTAATTTATTTAATATCTAAAAATTATAAAAAAACTAATATAACGTAGGAAATATTTTTAGATTTCTAATGAATATTTATAGTAAAAAATATGACTTTTATAACCCCATTTAAAAATTATTTTAGTAAAACAACTCATGTTTGTGTCATTTTTACTTTTACTTTAAATAAAAGGAATTAATGTCTTTATCATACCCAAGTGGCACCATGGGGTCCCAAAAATAGACCCATGGGTTGTCTTGGTCAGCCATGACACATCCAATAATGGTAGGACATGTGTCTAGGTCATTTCATATTATTAAAACATTATTTTTAATTTAAATTACACTAATTACCTCTAATCGCGATTAAAAACTTAAAAGTTACTATTCACCAAAAAATTATTTTAATCCCATTGAACCACTTTTTACTTCATAATGACAACCATGTATGTCAGATTTTTGAAATTCAAAACACAGAGGTGGTAAAATTTCATTTAAACGAAAAATCAGTTTTTTAAGTACCACTTAGTGGTTTCACTATTCATCAAAAATTGAAGCTTTTCAGAAAAATACCAAAACATCACCCTAAGCTATATTTGATATTCCAGATTCAAAAATGATATCTATTTTACAAAATTCAAAATATTTAAGTTACATTAATTAATTTAATAATTAATTCCCGCTGTCAGAGCAAATAGCGTGTTTTTATGAAACAATAAGTATCAAAAGATTGACACTAGTTTAAGTCCAATTTCAAAGTGAAATTAATTCCAACGACCACTATTGGATTAAATGGTAAAAATATATTCTAATTGAACTTTAAAACCAATTCAAAAGATAATCTAATCATATAATTAGATTAAAAAGAGGTTTTGAATTAAAATACAACATTTTTCACTATTCATTAAAAAACAACTTTATCAGAAAAATACTAAAAATTTACCCAAAGTAAAGTTCAATGTCCCAATCATAAAGAATAAGTTTATTTCGACAAATAGAGCTTATAAAATTTTCAAAAGTTTTATTTAAAAATGGTTTTCCATCAAAAGGCAGAAAACAATCTTTTAATAATATTAGTGTATTCCATGCTTAAGATTGGATTTATTCTCATTTTAAGCCTCTAAAACACTATCTAATTTATTAATAGAAATAGATAAAAATATCTATTATTCATTACTTACTTGGGATGTTATATCTTTCCCCCTTTAGAAAATTGAATCCCCTCAATTTATTTAATTATCGAATAAGTGGGGGTATTTAGCCCTCATTGCATTTTCAGATTCCCATGTTTCCTCTTCAATCATGTGGTTTTTCCAAAAAACCTTTACCTGATGAATCACCTTATTACGTAACACTTGCTCTCTTTGGTCAAGAATCTGGACTGGTTGTTCCTTATAAGATAGGTTCTCTTCCAGCTGAACTACCTCTGGACTCAAAACATGAGATGGATCTGGCATATACATTCTCAACATCAAAACATGAAAAACATTGTGTACATGAGATAAAATCAGATGTAAATCCACTCGGTAAGCAACTGGTCCAACTCTCTCCAGGATTTCATATGGTTCAATGAACCTTGGACTCAGATTTCCTTTCTTACCAAATAACATCACACTTTTCTACGGTGAAACTTTGAGAAAAACATGATCACCTACCTTGAAAGATAGATCCTTCCTCCTGTTGTCTGCATAACTTTTCTGTCTGCTCTGAGCTGTTCTCACGTGTTTCTGAATCAACTGAACTTTTTCTGCCATCACTTCTACCAATTCTGGTCCCATCAGCTTTCTTTCACCCACTTCATCCCAAAAAGAAGGAGTTCGACACCGCTTCCCATATAATGCCTCAAATGGTGCCATCTGTATACTGGAATGAAAACTGTTATTATAAGAAAACTCAACCAAAGAAAGATGTTGGTCCCAACTTCCCTGATAAACCATCGAACACGCACGTAGCATATCCTCCAAAGTCTGAATTGTTCATTCTGACTGCCCATCTGATTGAGGATGAAAAGCTGTACTAAAATTTAATTTAGTACCCAACGACTTCTGAAGGCCCTTCCAAAAGTTAGAAGTAAACCTGGGATCACGGTCAGATACAATGGAGAGAGGAACTCCATGTAACCTGACTATCTCTTTAATATGCAAAAGTGAAAGTTGATCTAGGGAAAAAGTATCTCGTATAGCAAGAAAATGAGTATATTTAGTCAATTGTTCAACAATAACTCAGATTGAATTATTACCTCGAGGTTTCTTCAACAATCCCACAACGAAGTCCATGGATATATTCTCCCATTTCCATTCTGGTACTGTTAATGGCTGAAGCATCTCTTTCGGTAACTGCCGCTCTGCTTTGACCTGTTGACATGTCAAACACTTCACAGAAAAATCTGCAATATCCCTTTTCATTCCATCCCACCAGTAATACTCCTGAAGATCTCTATACATCTTAGTACTCCCATGATGAACTGAAAATGAAGAACTATGAGCTTCAGATAAAAAATATCTCTTCAACTGTGAATCAAACGGCACACACAATCTCTTCCCAAATCTCAAAACACAATCATTATCAATATTGAATTCAGGCAACTTACCCTTTTGAACCAGCTCTACCTTTTTCTACAACTCACTGTCTTGATTCTGTTCTTGCTTAATTCTAGCTGATAGAGAAGATTTCAATGATACCTGAAACAAAACCGAAGGACATCCTGCACCAACAAATTCTATGCCAAAGTTCATCAAATCTTTTACCAAAGGATCACGTTCCAAACACAATATTATTAATGAAGCATTACTTTTTCGACTCAAAGCATTAACCACTTTATTTGCTTTTCCCATATGGTAATGGATTGTACAATCACAATCCTTGATTAATTATAGCCATCTCCTCTGTCTCATGTTCAATTCATTCTGAGTGAATATATACTTTAAAATTTTGTGATCGATATATATTTCACACTTTACTCTATACAAATGATGCCTCCAAATTTTTAAAGCGAAAACAACAACAGCTAATTCCAAATCATGTGTAGGGTAATTTACCTCATGAGTTTTCAAATGTTGTGAAGCATAAGCAATTGTCTGATCATTCCACATTAGGAAGCATCCAAATCCTTTCAATGAAACATCACTATAGATAAAAAAATCACCATTCTTGGTAGGTAGTGCTAAAACTGGAGCATTCACCAATCTTCTTTTCAGTTCCTGAAAACAATCATCACATTCTTTTGTCCAGATAAACTTAACACCCTTTCGAGTTAGCTTAGTCATTGGACTAGATAACCGTGAAAAATTTATAACAAACCTTCCGTAATATCCTGCCAAACCAAGAAAGCTACGAATCTCGGTTACATTTGTGAGTCTTGGCCATTCTTCCACAACCTTTGTTTTTATAGGATCAACAATTATTCCATCTTTAGAAACAATGTGACCAAGGAAAGAAATTTTTTGAAACCAAAAATCACACTTGATGAATTTTCCATACAATTTATTTTCTTTTAAGGTTTGAAAAATAACCCTTAAATGTCTTTCATGCTCCTCTTTACTTTTAGAAAACACCAAAATATCATCAATGAAAAAAACCACAAACTTATCCAAGAACTCATGGAAAATCCTATTCATTAAGTCCATGAATACAGCAAGTGCATTGGTTAGCCCAAAAGGCATTACTACAAATTCATAATGGCCATATCTTGTACGAAACACGGTCTTCGGAATATCTGATTCCTTTACCTTCAACTGATGGTACCCCGATCTCAGGTCAATATTTGAAAAATACTGAGCTCCATGGAGCTGATCAAACGAAACATCAATATGAGGCAAAGGATATTTGTTCTTAATAGTGATGTTATTCAAGGCTCTATAATCAATGCAAAGTCTAATAGAACCATATTTATTTTTAAAAAATAAAATAGGAGCATGCCATGGTGACGTGCTAGGTTGAATGAAACCTTTCTCTAATAAATCTTTCAATTGCTCCTTCAACTCTAAAAGTTCAATTTGAGGCATCGATAAGGGGGTTTTGAAATTGTCTTAGCATCAGGAACTAAGTCAATAGTAAATTCTACTTCCCAATCTGGTATTATTTCAGGAAACTCATCTGAAAAAACATTAGGATACTCATTTACCACTGGCACATCATTAATCTAAACAGTTCCCTTGTTTTCAACAATGTGTGCAAGTTAACATTCATTTACATCTTTTACAAGTTTCTCGGCCTCTTGATAAGTTATCAACAGTAAGGGTTCATTCTTGTACACAAACTGAAAGTCTTTCTGAAAAGAAATTTATTTCTCTCTACAGTCAATCTTAGCATGGTAAATAGAGAGCCAATCCATACCCAGGATAACATCAAACTCTACTAAAGGTAAAACAATAAGGTTCGCAAGTAGGTTCTTTCCACAGATAAGGATAGGAAGATTCTTATAAATTATTTTTGCCTCAAAATTTCCCCTAGGTGTTTTTAACACAAGTTCAGGAGTCATTTCTTGAGATGTTATTCCCATTTTACTAGAAACATTTTCAGAGATGAAAGAATGTGTAGACCCCGAATAAAACAACACACCGGCATAATCTGAAAAAACAAAGTACCTGATACAACTTCATTTGATGGATCGAAATCTGTTGAAGTAGTTGCAAAGGATTTCACCACCCCTTTCTGCTTGTAGTATAACTGCTTCCCATCACTCGAGCTCTTTTTCGGACACTCGTTTGCATAGTGACCCATCTCATTGCACTTAAAACATTTCACTAACTGCAAATCAAATTTTCACTTACCATCACCTTGATCTTTTTCAGTGTAATCACGAGCCTTATGTCCCATATTACCACATCAGTAGCACTTTCCAAAATTCAGAAGACATTCCCCAGTGTGCCTTTTCCCACATTTATCACAAACTGGAAACTTAGTTTTCTTACCATCAGACCTTTTTGAAGAATTCTTCCCTTTCTCCTGCCACCTCTGTCTCTTATTCTTTTGGTTTTTATAGAACACTTGATCATCGGAAAACTCCATTCCCACCTTCTCTACACATAGAACAAGCTTTTCATAACTATTGAACTCGCGAGAAGCTAAAACCCTTCGATATTTTGGATTTAATCCTGAGTAAAAATGATTGATTTTACTATCAAGGTCTCGGATAAAATTTGGAGCATACCTTGACAATCGAGTGAACCTTTCTTCATAGGCATCCATTGAGTCTTCCTCTTGCCTCAATTCCAAGAATTTATTTTCCATCCTAAGTCAAACAACCACAGGAAAATACTTCTCAAGAAACATACCTTTGAATTCATCCCAATTGAGAGCATCAATCTCATCAGCATCCCTAATATTTTTAACCATCCACCACCACTGATCTGCTTCACCCTCCAAATGGTAAATAACAAGACTAAACTTTTCATTGTCTAAACACCCCATGACATCGAAAATCTTCTCCAGTGCTTTAATCCAACCTTCAGCTAGCACAGGGTCAGATGATCCTCTTAATGATGGGGGGATGTTGCCTCATGAAATATTCCACCACTGACATGTTCCTCTGTGGCTAATCTGGCTGATCTCGTGCATGGATATCACCACCATTTATCACTTGAGTCAACTGCGCCATTACTACAAAAAACTGTTCAGTTCCAATTCCGACCATCTCAGGATGCTGATTCGGAAGGTTATTTTCTTCTGTATGTCTTCCTAACATTGCTTCCCTGTTTCCTCTATGGAAAACCATTCTGAAAAAACATTTCTTAGATGAAGCAACATGGTAATATTCAAATTCTATATCATTTCAATTTGACGATAAAAAAATATTTTTGGATAATCATTTAATAAAATTATTACTCCTAAAGTTATCTAAACCGACCTCTGATACCAAATATAAGGCCCTAGCCTTAAACATTACTTAATTTTGATTTACTTCAAGAATACATATTGAGGATCTTTTCAGGTTTAGAGTTTTAGAGAATTATATCATAAAACATGCATTACATCCCACATTTAAAAAAAGTGGTTACAATAAAAGATAGTATTAATTTTTTCCCATCAATGGAAACATATTTAAAATAAAACATGGATTATTTCTTGACACTTCCTTGACACTATCATCATATCATGTACCTTTCCCTTGACCTGCGAAGATCATTTTAAAAACTTGGGATGAGCATAAAAAGCTCAGTAAGGGATATAAAAGTATGGAAAGGAAACATGAGTACATGTATACATAAGAATCAATGAAATCATACTTTACTCATAAAACATAAGAACTTTAACATACCTCATCAAATCATGAATAAATCATAGAAATCATAAGACATAAAGGTAACTTGATGCATTCATAACATTCTTATATAGGGAGTAAACATCTTCGTTACTTTTGGAATACCCATCACAGTATATTCCATAAATCTCTTCAGAGAAACCTTAACGTTTAACTCCTTCGCCTTACCCAATGCATTGGAGAGCTATATCGGGATCACCCACCCTTAGTTTATCATGGAACCACCCATCTTCATAATAATTCCCAAGAACCATAACATAATCGTATCACATAAAACATGCATAACATTTCCACTTTTCAATCACAAGATATCAATACAACACATTGATATAAAAACATTATGAAAACCATTTTCAATACCAAAATAAAAAAAAGTAAAACATGGTATTTATTTTTCTTTTAAAAAAAGGTATGACTTGTAGAGGAAGCCGAAACTCAAATAATGGTCACGGCGGCAGAGAAGTCGTTGTCGCCGCATACGTATGACAAAAACATTCCCTTTTGTTGCTTAGTAAAATGATTCGTATAAAAAATATTCCTTTTGGTTAAACATAAAAGTAAAAGGGGTTTATACACCGTATAAAATAAGGTTGTGTATAAAACAGAATATGCCTCAATGAAAGGAGATTGAGACGAAGTCCCATACCTTGGGTCTGACTTGACTCGATCGTTATTTAACCTCCTGAATAATAAACTTGAGTTAATTTATACTTTCTTAAGAAACTTTTTCAAGTTCATTATTCCTTTTATATCACTTATTACCATGTCATGAACACTATGTAATTATTTAAGTTAATAACGGTCATTTTAACGATCATTGGTACTTGAGTAAAAAATAAACTATTTTATAATTACAAGTTATTAATGTATCCATTATATCCAGAGTTATACTCATGATGTAGATATATATATATATATCATATATATCTAGTATATACATGCATTTATAATATTACATAACGTTTAGAGGTAAGAATGGAAATGCACTTTTTATGGAGACGGTAAGCTGTACGAACGCATGAACACTACTTTCTTTTCTATTTAATATTTTATGGAATGGAATCATAATGATATAAAGGTATATTATAATTCCAGTATAATATCATATATAATATCATTAATTCCATCCTTTATATGTCCCACATATGGTATTAACGAATCAAATCACTTTGAGTGGGCGGTAGTCCGCACTTCCTAAAATGAAGATATCACATTTACCCATAATGGAAACCATAAATGTATGCCATGAATGAAAAATAAAGAAGATTAAGTAAAACATAGACATATTATATAACATATATAAATATAGTGACATCTTAATGGCCACCTTTGAAGGTGTTAAAAGAATATTGAACAATCATCATTTCATGAGGCAGAAATTCGCCGTCCACGGAAACAGTATGTTCTTTAACCATTAGATGTAGGTGTGTGTAAGTGTAGCTTGAATAATTCTTATAACAACATCCTAGTATATTTAAGATACTGTTTTTGTTACAAAAGAAAGGAATAAAAAGAGTTTAGAGGGTTGGGGAAGTAAAATAAAACATAAGAACACAAGAGAAAACACTACCTTTAAAATGGGTAACTCTTTTTGATTTGAGCCCAAAGGCTTCCTTGGGAAGACTTCTGCCCAAAGTGAGGCTTCAAGGAGTAAGAGAGGGATGTGGAGAGACAAAATGGATAGGGTTTGGCTGATCCAAAGGCTTGAGAGGTGTGGGTAAGGTGTTATAGGTGGGCTCCTTTTATAAGAGGAGAGGAGGGGCACTCTTGGAAAGTTATAAAAGGATACTTTATTATAAAATGCTTTTCGGATTTAAAAGGTCCCAAAATTATATATTTCTAGGATAAGGTGATAATAGTTATAAATAAACCCATACAATAAGTTTTTGACATGTGTAGGTCTTAGATTTTAATTATCTTTTGATTTTTTAAGTCGTTAAATAATGAGGTAATCGCTGCATCATCATGGTGTCATAAATAATTTAATTTATTTAATATCTAAAAATTATAAAAAAATACCATGATGTAGAAAATATTTTTATATTTCTAATTAATATTTATAGTAAAAAATATGACTTGTATAACCCCATTTAAAAATTGTTTTAGTAAAACAACTCATGTTTGTGTCATTTTTACTTTTACTTTAAATAAAAGGCATTAATGTCTTTATCTTACCCAAGTGGCTCCATGCGGTTCCAAAAATTGACCCATGGGTTGTCTTGGTCGGCCATGACACATCCAATAAGGGTATGACATGTTTATAGGTCATTTCATATTATTAAAAAATTATTTTGACCTTAAATTACACTAATTACCTCAAATCGTGATTAAAAACTTAAAAGTTACTATTCACAAAAAAAATATTTTAATTCCATTGAACCACATTTTACTTCTTAATGAAAAACATGTATGTCGGATTTTTGAAATTCAAAATACAGAGGTGGTAAAATTTCATTTAAACGAAAAATCAGTTTTTTAAGTACCACTTAGTGGTTTCACTATTCATAAAAAATTGAAGGTTTTCAGAAAAATAACAAAACATCACCCTAAGATATATTTGATATTCCGAATTCAAAAATGATGACTATTTTAATAAATTGAAAACATATAAGTTACATTAATTAATTTAATAATTAATTCCCACTGTCAGAGCAAATAGAGTGTTTTTATAAAACAATAAGTATCAAAAATTGACACTAGTTTAAGTCCAATTTGAAAGTGAAAATTATTCCAACGACCAATATTGAATTAAATGGTAAAAATATATTCTAATTGAACTTTAAAACCAAGTAAAAAAGATAATATAATCATATAATTAGATTAAAAAGAGGTTTTGAATTAAAATACAACATTTTTTACTATTCATTAAAAAAAGAACTTTATCGGAAAAATACCAAAAATTTACCCAAAGTAAATTTTAATGTCCCAATCATAAAGAATAAGTTTATTTCGACAAATAGAGCTTATAAAATTGTCAAAAGTTTGATTTAAAAATCGTTTTCCATCAAAAGGTAGAAAAATAATCTTTTAAAAATATTAGTGTATTCCATGCTTAAGATTGGATTTATTCTCATTTTAAGCTTCTAAAACACTATATAATTCATTAATAGACATAGATAAAAATATCTATTATTCATTACTTACTTTGGATGTTACAGAGTATGTCAACTTGGGGATCACTAGTTTTGTGGATGACATCTTGGTGTACTCTAAGACTCATGGTGATCATGCCAAACATCTTGATATTGTCCTGAGTACACTAAGACAACATCAAATATATGCCAATCTATCTAAGTGTCAGTATTGGATTGATCATGTAATATTATTGGGTTACATCATCTTAGAGAAAGGTGTGTTAGTGGACCTAGAGAATATCCAAGAAGTGGTTTCTTGGGAGAAGCCTCAAAATATTTTTGATATTCAAATCTTTCTAGGGTTAGCTGGAAATTATTATAGATTCATAAAGAACTTTTCCCGATTAGAAGAACTAATTTGAGGATTAAAAAAGAAAGGTATAAAGTTTTAATGGATTGGTGAATGTGATAATTCCTTACATGATTTGAATAATTTCTTTACATCAACACTGATCATGATTCTACATGATCCAGGTGAGGACTATAGAGTATTTTATGATGCTTCAAGGATATGAATTGGAGTAGTGTTGATGCAGGGATATTGAGTTTTAGCGTACAAGTCTCAGCAGTTGATGCCTCAAGAATAAAAATCCCCTACACACAACCGTGAGTTTTCTATGATGGTTTATGATTTGAAGTGTTAGAAATATTATTTGATGTGAGAAGAGTTTACAGTGGATACAGATCACCAGATCTTAAAGTATATCTTTTCACAGTGAGACTTGAATCTTTTGAAGTGGATGTGGTTTGAGTATATATATAGTCAATTGATCTTGATTTAACATATATACCTGGGAATAAAAATAGCGTGGATTACAATTTGAGTAGGAAAAATAAAGCTCAGGTGGTTTAGGAGTCCAGTTCTGAGTGGAAGTTGATGACTTTGCTTGCAGATATTCATGTTCTGGTTTAAGAGATTCAAGAGAAAATAACTCTCATATCTATTTTAGTGGGGTATTCACTTTTGAGATGGACCAAAGATAGAAATTCTAAGGATACATAGTGCTTGGACTTGAGGGAAAGCCTTTAAGGTGGGGATTCAATTTCTGATTAGATCATAAATAAGGATGAGATCATCTATCATAGGAATCATGTTATGGTTCCTAATAGTATATGGGAGGAGATGATTCATGAGTTTCAGGCCTCAAAGTGGGCAGTACATCTAGGTGTGACCAAAATTTATTATGACCTACGTTGATAGTTTTGGTTTCTGAGCATGAAAAATGAGATAGCAGGGTTCATGAAACGATGCTACACCTTTGAGCAGGTGAAGGCTGAGCATCAGCGGCCTGGTGGTTTACTATATTTGTTTCCAATTCCAGAATGGAAGTGGGATGAAGTTTCCAAGGATTTTGTGTTGGGTCTCCTAAGTACTCCTTATAAGAATGAAACTATTTGGGTTATTGTGGATAGACAGATGATGGTAGCACACTTCTTACCTATATGGGAGACTTTCTCAATAGACCAGCTGGGATATTTTTATGTTTGGGAAATATTCTTTCGGTACAGGGTTCCAAATACTATTTTTGGGCTGTGACTTGTTTTTTACATCATGATTCTGGAAGGTCTTACATAAGGTACTTCAAACATAGGTTTATTTGAGTACATATTTCCACACACAGATATTTGGGAATCCAAAATGCACTATTCAGGTGCTTGGGGATATGCTTCAGGCATGTGTCCTAAACTTTGGTGGGTCTTGGGAAGGTTTGTTGGACCATTTGAGGTGGTGGAGAGAATCAGGAAAGTGGTGTACCGATTTCCCTTATATAGAGATACAATTCTATGATTGATGTTTTCTGTGGGTCAAAACTTTAGTGGTATAAACCCTACTATTCTCATGCGATCTATGCAGATTATGCTGATCTTATGACATATGCGTTCTTTGAGGAGAATTTGATACGTGAATTGGATCGCAGTGAGAAAGTGATGCAGGGAAAGACCGCACTGATAGTTCATGTAATGTGGAAACATGGTTGTATTTATAAGGAATATTGGGAGAGAGAAGTAGATATGATACCTTAGTGGCCCAATCATTTTCAATCAGGATATTAGAGATTCTAGGGTGTACATCTTGAGTATGAGTTGTTATATGGTGGGGAGGTTGTAAAACGCCAGCCTATTATAGAGATTTCTCAGTCTCATTCACATATACTCTTTTGTCTTGTTTTGAGTACATTTAATTTTTGTTTTAACTTGGGGTGTGTTTGGGTGACAATTTGAGAAAAATCGAAGAAAGAGGGTAGTGAATGGATGGCTCACGATTTTACTTAACCCAACACCTTGGCCTAGAAAACCATTCAAACTAAGACTGAGAGGTTTTTTATGTCTAGTGCATGGTTTCTTATACCATAAAATCTTAAATTATTAACCATGAACCCCCCCAAAAAGAGGAACATGGTTAAGGTGAATGATTATGGGAAACTGTGAACCCCGAGTAGTAAACCATGCACAAGAACTAAATTAAACTGAATATTAATTTTAAAATCTCTAGAGACCCCATTTTAATCCCAAATCAACCCCCATTTGACCATAACATTTCTTTTATGAGTTTGGAGACCTATAGAAAGATTTCAAGCCTTTTAAACTTCCATTATTCATGATTCAAATCCCAGATTGATGATTTACTTCCCACCCGGTATGATGATATAATCCCGTGCAGTTTCCTTTATCTTCCCCATTCTTCTTCCATTTGTTAAAGTCTATTATTACTTGTTTTTGGTTAGATATATATCTATTTTTGGATCTAGATATAGTAATTTTTTATCTAGATAAATAATTAAGGGATCTTGATTTTATCAATCTTGGATTTAGGTTTTAGATCTGGATCTCATTTTATGTCATTATTCCGTTAAAATGGGGTATTTTTGTTGGGTGACCGATCATCAATGAATTGTGGTAGGTGGTCTATAATTCAAATCCCAAACTGTTTATTTCAATTATGTGTATTTGAATTTATAATTTCTATTAGATGTTTAACAATTAAGTTTTTGATGGAATTAATCAATTTAGTGAATTAATTAACCGAGGAAGATGTAAAATTGGGGATATTGAGATTATAGACTTTGGATAATTAATTATTGAATTAATTATGAGATATTATGATTATTTATTTGGGATAATGAATTGGGGGATTGAGAAATTTTAAAATAATTTTTTTTAATTTAATTCCCATGGACGATTTACTACTCGGGGCACATGATTTCCCCTAACTGTGCATTTAATCGTGCACCTATTTTAGGGGATGAAAGGTTAATCCCTTAAGGTTGAAAAATTTGAAAAACTGTGCACCATCAATGAAAAACCTCCTTGTCCAGGGTTTCACGGTATGATGGGCCAAGGCACGCGATTAGGGAAAAACGTGTGCCAATCGTGCAGTTCCCTCTTTCTTCCATTTTTATCAAATTTTAACCCAAACATAGCCCAAGGTAAAAAAAGCTCAAAAAAAGATAAAATAGTTCCTATGAATGAGATCAAGAGGTATACAGAAAAGGATGAGGTTTTACATACTTATTTTAAATAAGTTCAAAAAGTGATTATAACTCAATGAATGAAAATTTAGTGAGCATAAATTCTCACTACTGGGGTAATATATGAATTAATAGACACTTGAATAAGGGAAGTTGAATAAGATAGTAAATCCCTTGAAATATAAAGATTTTGATAATAATATATACATGGGTAGTGAATACACCGTACAATGAAAACATGGTGTGAAAAATGTATTATGTCTCAAAGAATCAGAATTTAGACCAAGAAAACCATTAAGACTTTAGAAATGTTTGAATCAAAACCCATTGAAAGAGGGGGAAGGTAATTGAACTTAATATACCATTATTAAAATAAAATAAATGATATTATTCATAAATTAGGTTTTATATAAACCACAAAAATAAATTAAGGTTCAAAATACAAAACTTTTTTCGAAGAGATGAATTTGAGATGAAAAACCCCTATGGCTTTAGAATCATTCAAATTAAAACCATTTGAAAGAGAGGACCTATAATTGAACATAAAATACCATGATTAAAATATAATTCACGTTATTATATCTCAAATAGGAAGTATATACACCAAATAAATTAATTAGGGTGCATAATACCATACATGTCTCAAAGATAGGAAATTGGTATGAAAAACCCTTACCTTGTCCCAATCCATTCTGAACCTGCATAATAATTCCTAAACAATTAAATTATGTTATTTCAATTAATAAACAATAAATTTTTTCATAGTAATAACCATTTATACTACCAATTTATAATCATTATATATATATATATTAGTTAGTTTTTTTACATATTTTCAACACATAGTGTAGGAAATCATTATCACTTGAACTAGTTTCATAAAACTATTGTTGGTATTCATTATTTTTTAAAATTTTATCATTAAATTATAATTAAATGAACTAGAATATGTGTTACAAGATATTTATAAAGGTTTTACTTTATTACATGGTAGTTTTGGTTGCAAACTAAGAAGATGAAATCAATGATGATCATGTTTCGATGATTCTATATGATCGAAGTGTGTTTTATAAATTAATGAATTAAATATTGATGTAACATATCCAAAAAAACAATTTTTAAAAATTTTCATCATATTATTCAACTAATTATGTTCCCCTATTTATTCCTGATATTAATGTATATTATTATTCAAGTAGGGTGTTAAACCGACCCAAACCTGAGCATACTTTGATTTAATGAATAATTATGAGGTGAATTTGTTGTAATATTATTATAATAGAATAATAATGTAATTATTTAGTGCTTATTAGTATAAAATATCATAATTTTTTGGAAGTATAAGAATAAATAATTGATATGAAAATATTGTGCAATTTGAATAAAATATTATCCTTTAAGTATGCTTATTTTAAATGATTAAATTAACAATGATATTTTGTTGATCATATCATTAACAAGTTCATAATTTTATCTTACCATAAACTTAATGATATCATAAAAATCTATTTATTATTTAATCCAATATTTATTTCAATCATTTTAAGGTGGTGAAGTAAAGCTAAGCACGTTATGTCATGGCGGTGGTAGTCCGCACAATGCTTGAATGACAATTTTTTTCTTAATAGATAGTCTATATGAATAAAAAATGTGAATAACCATAACATAGTAATATTAAAGTATATAAATGATACTAATATAATTATATTAGTGTAGATAGAATATATTTAATTGATAATAATTAAGGAGAAACTCTAAGTAGTTGATAATACTCATGTTCAAGACTATAATTTTCCTTTGAAGTCTCCTTTGGAATGCATGGATTATACAAAATAATGGGGACTATAAGATTTTGAATGTGGGGGAGGTTACTAGGAGGTAAAAAATGGAAGATTATAATGGGGAAGTTTTATTTATAAGTGATTCTTGAGGGATCCCCCAAGGAGTACTCTGCTTCAAATTAATTTTTCTGAAGGTCTGAAAACAGTGCGACTATGTGTGAATGCGAACTCCGCTGGTCAGGAGTAGTGGTGTCTACTATGGAGTAGAATGGTCCCAAGTTCACAGTGCACAATACTCCTCATAAGTATGTGAAATGGAGTCCAATGAATACAATGGTAAAGCAGGTTTTTGAGCCCCTAAATTGTGATCTTGGTATTGAGAAGGACAATACATTGAAGAATTTTAGTCTTGAGAGAAACAGTACAGTGGAGAAATCTTGTTCCTTAAGGCTGGACACTATGACTGAGTAGATTTTGGACACAGTTGTGTATGAGGATGGTGTCTTGGGGGCTGGGGATGCTGATGCTGAAGGTGGGACTGGTGGTGTTCTAATCACGGTCCCCACTGGTAATAGATTTCAAGGGCTGGTGCATGAGAGGGACTCTTATGCATATGAGAGGTCTCTAGTGAAGGAAGGTGACAGGGTGCATCATGTTACTTAGAATGTTGCAAATGAAGAAGGTTCTTTGACATGGCTTGTGGAACATCCACATTTCCTTGCCATGATTAACTCAAACAGTTCATTTCAGAAGGAAAGGGGAGTGTACAAGGGTTAAAATAGGTGAACATTTCTGGAAAATGGGGAAACATATCTGATAGAGATAAAGAAAATGATGGTTGCATTCGGGCTTCCTACAATGATGTTTTCCAGGGTGGGAGGAAGGTGTCTGAGAATGAATAGTCTAGCCTACGAAGAAGGCCAAGGAAATACTATTCTTCTCTGCCATAGACAATGCCTATAGGGTCTTATATTGGGAAGGTGGGATGGGCTATACAGTCCTCTAATGAGTTTCTCGCTTTGGAAAAATTGAATCTTAGAAGGAAGTATGCCAAGATTCAGAAGCACTATGAAAGCTCGGAGTGGGAAACTGCCACTGTAGAGGATGTTATATCTCATGGATGTAGTGATGGACATGATTTTTATGATCTATAACTGTCCTTTCCTTTTTGCTGTACTTTCATGATGTTTTTATTTTATTTTAATAAATGGTAAGAGGACTTGCCTCTGACTAAGCTTTTCATGTATAATATTTTAAAATGAATAATTTTATTCATAAAATTCATATTTCATTAATGAAAATGTTTTATAAATTTCTAGATGATTCTTATATAACAGTAATGTCATAAAAATTATAAGTTTTGTCAAAACCCAATTTTTTGACTAAAAACATACCTTTTCATAAAAATATCAAAAAAATCACAGTAATTTTTTTTTTAAATGAGGAATTCAAAAATGATGTTAATTTTTATTATTTTCTTATTTTAAAATTTATAAATTCATTTTTTGAGTAAAATCATAAAATATAATTTAAAAATAGTTTTTCTTGGAAAATGAAATTTACAAATATTTTTTTTATTTGATATAATTTATTAATTTAATTAGTGTTAAACAATTATTAATATAAAAATAATTTCCCATTGACCATATGTTTCTTTAAGTAGAAATAAAAATCTCCTAAAATGAATTTTTTTAGAAAAAAATACTTTTCTAAAAAATAGATGATCTTATTAGTAATTTTACGTAAAATAATTGAATTTCATTCATATTAAAGGATTTTTTATTTTCTTTATAAATATATTTAATATAGAGGTTACTATTACTCATTACCACTAATTAAATAACTATATTTTAATAATCATACTAAAAAATTTAAATTATATCTCAATATATTGAAGTGTCATTTAAGTTCAGTGTCGCATGTGGAAAAAGATGTCAAACACATTATATTTTTTAATGGTATCCATATATTATGATCATGTGGTGTTGAATATATATTATACTATGTATATTTATGATTTCACTAATGTATAAATTAAGAATCCCATTAATATAATATGACTCATTGATCGGTAAAAAGTGGTATATTTTGGTTATATGATCCAAAATTATCTATATTATATCTCCACCTTGAGAACATCTCAGAAAAGTAGTCATGAATTCTGTGGTGATATACTATCATTTTAAATTTTATAGTAAAATAGGTTGAATCTCACCTATAGGTCTATGATGTTTTACTTTTACCTTATAACATGTTAAAAAATTATAAAAAACATACAATATTCTATATTCAAGTTGAGCTAATCGAATAAGTGACTTATATCAGAAAGAAAATTTATGATTAATAAATATAAAAACAACTTAAATTTATTAAATTTTTTCAAAAAATCCTCTCTATAAGTATTTTTGATGAAAATTATTTAATGAATATATAAGTATCATAAATAATCTTAAAACTAACCATTATGGATTTTACCACCATCAGGTCTCCTGTAAAAAATGACATAATCAATATATGGGGATTGGGAGACTATTCATGCTCCACTATAGATGATAAAAATAACAATATAATACAAATATATCCCATTCCAACCCTCTAACACAACTATATAATTCATTGAAATTATGGATATGAACTTCCATTCATCATTTTCTTCTTGTACCTGTTGAGGGTAAATTTTCAATATCAGAAAATAAAAAACTATGTATCCTTTTTCGAGAGAACACAAAATATCAAATTCAAATGAATAAATTTATTTGTACAAAAAAACTACCTTAAATTAAAATAAATTTTAGAAAAGATATATTTATTTTTTTGGAAAATATTTGTTGTAAAGAACTTGCTAAAGAGATAAAGCTTCCAACACATTAAGAGAAAGTGTGAAAATTAAAGAGCACCACCAGAGTTTTTAGTAGCTTAATTAAGATAATTTCAAACAACCTTACTTTTTATAGTTCACCTCTGGTCATTATGGAGCAATGGGAAAAGAGTCTTTAGATTTGGTAGTGTATTCCATAACCTAAATCGATCCCTACTTTAGATCAATAAATTATTAATCCATCACTTGAAGTAGTGTTTTAGGGTAGGGTTTCTTGAAAAATAGCTCATCCAACCTATTTTAGGTAAGACCTCTATACTTTTTTATTGTTACATAATAATGATGAAGAAACAAGATGGTGGGGGGGGGGGGGGTGAATTGTGTACTTTTGAAATAATTGAAAATTTTCACATTAATTTCCCTTTATAACATGGAAAGAAATTTTGTTCACTTTTATTTAATAAAATAAGATAAAAAAATTAAAAGATGAAGTAACATTAGTTTTATAGTGGTTTGCGGAATAAAGGTCCCCTATTACACTCCACCAACACTCTCCCCATGAGGTTGGTGATTTTCACCAGTAAATCCTTTCCTAAGGGATATCAATAGTTGATTAAAAACAAATGAAACTTGTTACAATAGATTTTATAAGGATTTAAAATTGGAATAACAATAGACCTCGAAACACTCAACACCTAGGTTTTCAGAACCAAAAGAGATTGCCTTTGGTTGGATAAATTATCTTTGAATGAATTCATATGCAAATGAAACTACTAAAAATAAAGAGATATTTAGAGGAATTGATGAATTAATTCAAATAAAATTCATTATGAATGATCTCAAAACTTATTGTAGTGTATATACTTAGATAACACATCAATATAAAGAAACAATTTTATAGTAGTAAGATGAACACACAACAATAGGTATGGTATGATTGTTACCAAACCTTTGTCTTGTAAAGATTTAGTGAAATAAAAAAACGAATAATATATTTAAATAATATAAATTACAAAATAAAGGATAAAATATTATATAACATGAAATATCCAACATAGTTTTTGAGAATGTGATTTTGATCTTTCATGAGATTTAGTGAAAACAGATCATTAGCAAAAAATATCAACATCACAGTAGATATATCCATTTGAGAATTAAATAAGTTTCCTAATTAAAATATGGTCAAACTGATCTAAAAATTTCACTAGATAAGTCATGATTCAAAAACATAAAATCTACATGAAAAATGAATTTAATCATCCATGGAAAACATAACATCCCATATAAAATGTAATGAATTAATTTGTTGATGGAGATCCTCTAAAATGGACTATGAATTAATTTAATGATAGATTTACGCCAGTGAATTATTACCAGAATACAAAGGAATGATTCATAATTAAAAAACCATATAGGACCTATTCAACATGATGACAATTATACATTAAGTTGATTCCAAAAATATGGTCTCTATATTCAATTAATTCTAATGTTAGATTTCTAGAATGCAGAGTATGATACCAATGTAATGTTACCTACATTAGGTACATAAAAAATGTGAAGTACTTAAACATGAGGTCACTTAAAGAATGTTAGGTTCTAAAACATAATATTCATCTTAATCATGAGGCTCCAAACATAGGGTTAGATAATAACAAAATGCTACAACATCACTTTTAAAATATAAATTCTAGACTTCAAGAAATTTTCCAAAATACTTTGATTATAATATAACAATGTCTTACATAATTATAGGAAAATTTTAGATGATAATTTAATTAAATATAAATCTGAAATCCAATCAATGTAACTTTATTAGTAAAACAAATTAGGGTGTTTGTGAGAATCAAAATAAAGGATAAATTAATGAGAATGTTTTGGATCAACACCCGTATGTCCAACAATCTCCTCCTTTATTATGATCCCAATACCCATAGAATTTAAGGAAATGTAAAAAACCTATTTTTTAAATATCAAAAAAACTGAAGATATTTTGAAATAGGATATTATTTTATTCTATTTTGAAATTTTGTGTTTATCCATTTTCATCCCCCCGTTGTGAGATAAAAAAGAATGTATAAAAATTGAATAAAACATAGTTAATTTTTCAAAAAAATTTATATGAATGTCACATAATACAAAAATTATTGTATTTCAAAAATAGATTATAATAGAAAATAAAATAAAATAGCACAAGAAACATAAATTCAACATAAAATGAAAAAAGAGTTTAATTGATAAACAATTATAGATTACAATGAATTTCATCTCTAGTGAAACAAATGTTAAGGGGATGTATGAGAGGAAGGACTAGAAACATATTGAGATTATTCATAATAAGGTTAATAGTGTTAGGAAAATCTAATCATTTTATATATAAATATTAGATCCACCGTCATGTATTTGGAATTATGATTCAATAATACAACCCTGTCTCTTAGTAGATTCCTCAAATTTAGGCTCACTTGAAGTAATTTTACTAGATTTAACTTCAAATAATTTTTTATAGTATTATAAGATTATACATACTTTTCCATCGTGGTTTCCAATAGATTTATCAACTTTCTGACTCCTCATTTTATATAAGCTAACAGTTCTACTAGCTCTTTTTGATTTTATAAAAGAGTGTTCATAGGCACAATGTCACACTAAAAACTATAAATATTATCAACCATGGTATCAAGATCAAAATAAAACATCACTATTCTCCTCAATACATCTCTAAAATTTACTCCACTTGATGTATAATCCCAACCCAAACTTGAATTGACTCCCTTAATACTTTCAAATTGAATGGAAAAAATATCTAGATCACTATAACCATATTTAGTAACCATATCCCCATATAACATTCAAAAATAGCCAAAAAAATATCTTTTAAAAGTATCAAAACATTTCATAGAGATTGATATTTACTTTAAATTTTAATTCTATGTCTAGAGAGACTCATATTCTATTATTGGAATAGATACATCTCTTATATCCTCAAAATACTTCCTTGATCTTTATTTCTCTTCTTGAAGCCTTAAAAATTCATTTTTAAATATTTTAAAATTAAGAACCATATCAACAACATATTTATTTATATGAGACTCAAAACTAGAATAATAATTAGAATATGATTATACCTTCTTATGTCTCATTGATATTTCTACATTTTTATCCTACTAAGGGGATTAAACTTCCACACCTTCACCAGATGGAGATAAAAAATCTCCAAGAACTTATGTATATTCTACAACAGTATTTTCCATAGATCTCTCAAACAAATAAATTGATTAAATCTTGATCAATTCTATTATTCAAGTAATAAGAGAACCAAATTTATCTGTAGAATAATATTAAAATATTATTTATAATTTAGAATATTGAGAAGCTTCCTCAACTAGGTGTTCTTAAACTTGAGAAACCATATCAACATGACCTTATACAACTATAGTAAGTTAAAGTACTTATTATGTAAATAACTCAATAAACAACTCAATAATTTCTCTTAAAAATAGAACTAGTTAATTAAGTTCACCAACAATATAATCAAAAAAATACTCCAAAGGTGTAGGTTTATCTTTTCTTTGTGGCCTTATAATAATCATATCACCAATATCTACTTCAGTAGAAGGTTATTAATAAAATATGAGAAACAAAATAACTACCCAAATTTTGGAAGGAATTTTATTATCCAGAACATTCCTCCTTCTAGTGCTTGTAAGAAAATTTTTAGCACCAATAGAAGAATATTCTAAGCATGTAACCCCCCCATGGCATAAAAAAATATCCTTCCCCTCAATATTCCCTAATTTTTTCATTACCAAGACTTATAGATCTAGGTGACTTAAAAATTCTATGCCCCATCATCATGAGCACCTGATGGATCTTCTACATCTACACCAAAAGGAATATGTTTAAACTTACATATAATCCAAAAGAATATTAATTTTATTAGTGTTACTATAGATAGAACATTTCAATGATGACATCTTAAACTAGTCTTGAAGTAACCAATCATCCCCACTTATAAAGAATAAGGGACACCGACCTACTGTTGGGATAAAATGACATACTTTCATCCTTTTAGTAGAATTGGTTCATGTATTTTAAAATTTAACAAATTATATTTAACAATATTTTTCTTAGAATGTGTAAAATTATATACATGTCCCAAACAGAACCTTATTAGACTCAGTAATAATTGGAACAACAACTGACTGAATGAACTAAAACACCTTCTTCTGGTCAGCTTCTAAATCCTTAATAGACATTTTTCTAACATGGGTCATTAAAAAATAAAGTACATGATGTTAGTATACTTATGAACACTATATATAAAATATATTAGGTTAAAATTAAAACCCCCTTTATGAAGACATTGAAACAATTGAGCTATATCCATTGTTGAAAATGAAAACTCTTTGTTATTCACCTTTGAAGAAATGATGTCTTCACTATCACCAAAGTTGAACTAGGTGTTCTCATAAATTATTTTTCATATATTTATAAAATAAACTTAGTATTACCTCCATCTAACAAGAATTATAGTCCTTTAAATATTAAATCCTACTTGAACATCAGATTTGTCTTAAAGAACCACTCAAAGTCATCAAATTTCCCTTTCAGAACCCCTTGATATGAAATTGAAGGCCTTTTACTTTTTCTACTTCTAGGATCAACCTCATCGGCCCTGCTTGTTTTTATCCTCACTAGAACCAGTAGAAATTTTAGGGTTTATAAAAATTAAATCTATAGAGATCGAGAGTCTAGGAATGCAAAAGGATGAGTGTTTGAATACAGGTGAAAGAGAAAGAAATTAAGTATGACAGTTTTAGAAGGTAGTTTGGTTTCTCAAAATGATTATCTAATTTAACCCTTTGATATTTTTAAAAGTGAAATGATGACATTTTTAATTAATGCACATAATTGAAATAAAAAAATTAATTGAAAATTAATAAGTAATAGAATAAATAAATCTGAAGAAACAAATACTTTAAAAGATAGATAGAACAATTATTAATCTAAATATAGATTTATAAAAATAATAAAATATTTTATTCAAATTAAATAAAGCTAAATCTCCCTTAATAAAATAAAAACTATAATTGGTTAGGGGATTAGTAAAAATATTATCAAGATGGTATTCAATATTAACAAATTCTAAATAAATATCCCATTTCTTGACATGATTCATTATTAACTGATGTTGAATATCAATATTATTAGTTATAGAATGACTTAGATTATTTTTTGAAATATACATAGGACTATTATTATCACATAAAATCAAAACATGATTAAAATTAAGTCAAAATTATAGAAGATTGTGTTTTATCCATAACACTTACACAAAAGAACTACCAAAAGAAATATATTCTACCTCAATAGTTGATAATGAAATTGAATGTTGGTTCTTACTAGACCATGCTTGGGAATTTTCTAAAAAGTTATAGGTTATTGAGGTTATTTTTCTATCTAATATATAACATCTAAAATATATATTTGAATATGAAATTAAATAAAAAATATAGGTTTTTAGATAAAGAAAATATCAATAAAAAATTACATTTAAATATCTCAAAAATCATTTTAATAGAAATTAAATGAGACTCTTTTGTATTTTATTGAAATATTATAAAATGGAAAATATAAATAATTATATATGTCATACTTGTAGTAAGATAAAATATAATACCAATCATACCTATATATAACTTGTTGTTAACTGGTTTACTAGCATCATCTCAATCAAGTTTTATATTAATAAACATAGGAATTGTATATGACTTAATTTTTTGAGGACATATTTTCTTAATAAATTGAAAATATATTCAATTTAATTTAAAAAATTTCTAATATATTTTTGGAATATTTAAAATCCAAGCACGAAATTTAATTCTCCCATCATACACATTTCAAACACTCTTTGAATAAGTTATGGACACTCATTACATTTTTTTGACTAGTAAAATTAAAAATAACACCATATACATAAATTTAAACTAATAAAATATTATAAAAAGAGATTCAATTAAAAATAATTTGATTATATAGTCTTATAGAAAAACCATTTTCTAAAAGAATAGACCTCAACCTCTCATTCAAATCCCTTGATGCTTATTTAAGAGAATAAATATATTTGGTATGTTAGAAAATATAATTTAGTGGATGATGATATTAAAAACTAAGGGGTTATTAAATATAAACACCCTATATTAAATAATCATTTTAAAATATATATTTAACATTCATCTGTTATAATTGAAAATTAATATAAGATGAATAAGATAAAATGATTATAATAGATTCAATTCTATAAACATTGGAAACAATATCCTCATAATTTGTACCTTCCTCCGGATTATAACCATTAGCAACCAACCTAGAATTATTTCCAATAATTATGCATTTATTATCTTTATTATTCTTAAAAACACATTTAGTTCCTATTATAGGATGGTCCGAGGGACTATCTACCAATTCCAAAACATTATGTCTCTTAAACCAATTTAGATATTCTCACATAACAAACATTCAACTATCATCATCTAAGGATTACCCTATAGAGTTAGTTTCAATATGATATATAAATATAGAGAGCTCAACTAGGTTTCCCACATTCCTCCCTATACCAACTCCTTCATCTATATCTCTTATAACTACCTCTAAAGTATGGTCCTTCGAAGTCATAGTTTGTATTGGTAAGACACATTCAGGTTCTTCAGTTTCATTTTCCTTAAAATTGGACTGATCATGATCAATTATTATCTACTCTCAAAATTTACATTAGAATAATAAAACGTCAAGTTGTTTTAAGAACCACTATATTTATATGTGTATATTTTTATGATCAAATGGATCACTATTAGATCACTTCAAATGAATATATTCTTCAACTAGAATTGAATTTTTATTAAACACTCTAAAATATTTATAAGAATAATAATACCCAATGTTGATTCTTAATCATTATTTGGATCAAACTTGTCAAGAGTTTCCTTAGTATTCAGGACAAACACCTTAAATTCAAAAACATTAAAGTATCCAAATATAGGTTTTCTATTATTCCATAACTCATAATGAGTCTCTTTAATAAGAGGTCTTATTAAAAATCTATTCATAATATAAATTTTTTTATTAATATATTATAACCAAAAATAAGTTATTAGACTATATGAATTTAAAATTGTTTTATCTATATGTTGAATAGTTCTATTTCTCCTCTAAACTATTATATTGTTTGAGGTGTTAATAGAGAAAAAATATGATTAATACTTGGATTTGATGAAAAATAATTAAATTATTAATTCTCAAATTATCTACCATGATCTCTTCCAATGAGGTTATTTTAGAATATTTTTTATTTTGAAAAATCTTTTAAGAACTCATAAATAATGAAAAGTATTCACTTTTAAACATAAAAAAGTAAACCAAAGTAAATCTATAAAAAGTATAAAATATAAAAATCAATTCAATATTCATACTGTAGATGTTTCAAAAAATACATGTGGATAAGTTATAAAGGTTTATATGTGGAAACATTATTGATTGATTTAAAATATGGTTATATTGCTTTTCTATTTAAAATGCACAATAAAGTATTTTATCATCAAAATAAAGACAATGTAGACCAAAAATTAAATTTCTATTTGGTAATTTAGGTATATAAAATATATTATAATGACAAAGACTTGTATTTTGTATATATAATTCAATTACTTAAAAACATAGAAGGTTCATACTCTCTTCACATTAGGAACCAAGATCCAAAAGTATAAACATTTTCTATTCCAGTGTCTCTAAACTTAAGTAGTTCATTCAAAAAATAAAAATAAAAAAAGCATTATTATAAAAATCAATAGTAAAAACATCATCATAGAGTTGAGAGATACTTGTCAAATTATGATTCAAACCTTGAATATAGAGACCCATGTTGACCAAGATTTATTATGGATCTCTAAAAGACCCGAATATAATGACATTCCCTTTAGAATGGTTTAAAAAGGTAACCAAACCTCTGTCAAATTTAGATAGTGTATGAAATATGGAATGGTATCCACTCATATTACTTGAATAGCAACTATAAATATACCATATATAATTTTTTCCTAGGTATTTTCACCTATAAAAATATCAAACAAAAATTTATTTTGATACATAAATGCTTTTGGGTCTTGAGTGTTACAAATAAAGATCTAGGAAACCAAATATATTTAATTTTACAAAAAACTGAAAAATTATTTCTAGTTATGTCTTTATGAATATAATATTTATATAAAATACTAATTTTAGGATTACTTAAGAAACTATTACTATCATAGTGAACGTTTATGTGATGATAGAAACAAGTAACATTAGTTATGATATGATTTTTTGAACTAGGAATGTAATAATTTATAAACAGTTTAGGTTTTTAACCATTATCTAAAATTGTATTTTTTTATTCTCTATGCACATAATTTCTAAGAACTTTATTTAAAATCTCTCCTCCACTAGTAAAAAAGCTATAATATATTTTTAAATATTTTACTTCCATAATTAATGATATAGTTTTATTTTCTTATTCAGTACTAATTGAAGTAGATTTTTTAGATTTTCTTTCATTCTAAGTGTTATTTTAGAATAGTTTCTTTTTCGCTGAGGACAAAATTATAAATATTATTAATAGTTTTTTTAAATTGTCTTTATAGATTCACATGTTTATTTTATCATAGAAAAATATTAAGCTAATTCATCATTGGAGTTTATTTTAGAATCAAAATTAGAAACATAATAATAATAATAGGATTTTGACTCAACTTATTTAGCAACAAATCACATATTTTCATTTTGATTCGATTTTTATTACTCATATTTGGAACATGAAGAACTTCTAGAATCTTGATATACACTCTAGGTATAATTCATGGATTTCCTATATTTTTTTTACATAATCATATTTCATTATAATTTTATTTTCCTTATTCACTTTTATCCTTTCCTTTAGCTGTGGAAAATCAAGTTTGATTTGTCCCAATAGCTTGCATTAAATTTTTTTTTCTTTCAGAATGGAAAAAATTTTCTAGTAGTTATTAAATGTATTCTTAAAACCTTTATTCTTTTTATAAAACTTTCTGAATCTTATAAGTAGCTAAGAAATTTCCTTTCCCAAATTTGAAAACTTTTAATTAGTAGAGAATATATCTTCCTCTCTTCCATTATTTTTAGATATTTTAGTAGAAACCTTAAGTACTATATTTCCTATTTGACCATTCTATGTTCCTTATCCTAGAAATTCATTTAAACTTCATACATCATAAGATTACCATTAAATTCCTCCATATTTAATTCTATAATAAGAGTTTACTATCTAATCAGAGTTGAAATACCATTTCATCTAACTAGTAAAACTCTAAGAACATTTAGAGATTGATATGGTTCCGAAACATGTGTTACCTATGAAACAACATTGCTGACTATTTGTTTTTCAACCTTCTATTCATTTGGGTGGTACTTTCATATTTATACATTATAAAATTATCAAACATCAAGTATTGTTTCTCAATCATTTGATATTTTAAATCCCTTCAAAAGCAACATTGATTGTCTGCCACATTTCATAAGTAGTGTGATATTGAGAGAAACAGTAAAATTTAACTTTTCAAATTATAAGAATAATATAATTTATAGCTCTGCAATTTAGGAAATGTTCTCTGTATTTAGAAACATCCCATTTTTTGTTCATTATTGATAATTTCATACACCTTTATATCCTTTAAATAAATTCTCAAACCTAGATTCTATAATTACATAATCATTCTAGATTCCAATAATCTATAATTTTCACCATTGAAATATGAAATCTTGATAATAGATATGCCATATTTGAGGTCAACCATTATCATCTTTCTTCAGCCATATATTTAAAACAATATTTTTAGAGATAAATGAAACATTTAATATTTTACTCCTTTGATACCAATTTGTATACTGGAATGACAAAAAATACATAAGAGTGCAGTGAATTGTTTCATTTTAAAAAAAATTAAAAATTTTAGAATTTATCCCCCTTTATAGTAGTTCAGGACCCAAAGGTCCCCTAGTCGACTACACCAACACTCTCTTCACAAGCTTAGTGATTTTCACTAGTAAATCTTTTTCCAAGGGATATCATCAGTTGAGTTAAAACAATTGAATCTTTTTTACAATTTATTTAAAAAGGTTTTCAAATAATACCAATAGTAGACATTTCAATACTCAATACCTGAGTGTTTGAAACAAAAAAAATATTATGTTTGGTTGGATAAATTATCTTTGAAATAATTCATTTGAATATGATAAAATTGACATATGATAAACATTTCTATGGAATATATGAATAACTTCAAAGAACTATACTTGTTAATAATTTCCAAACTCGTTGTAGATAATATATTATGATACAAAAGTAGCAACAAGAACAATTTTTCTGGTAGTGGGATAAACACACATCAACAACTATAACAAGTATGTCACCAATGTTCAATTCTGCAATTCTTTAATAAACTATATTAGATGAATAAAATACTAGAAAAGTAGTAATTACAAGTTAAGGTATTATCTATTTTGTAAAATGAAATATCCAATGTAGTTTTTGAGAAAGAGATTCATATTTTTCTTAATATTATGTGAAAATAGATTATTTTAAAAAAATATTGACTTCACTATAGATATATCAATTTGAAAATTAAATATGAAACCTTATATAATTCTATTCAAATGGATCAAAAAACGAATCTTGTTAAATTGTTGTTTCAAAACATATAGCGTTTCTTAAATTTAATTTTAACCATCTTTAAAAATATATATATTCCATTAGAAAATGGAATGAATTAATCCATTAATACAGATCCTATAAAAAATATTTAAATAAATTTAATGAGATATTTACTTGAGTGAAACTTTTGAAGAAATCTTGGAATAAATATAAATTCAAATCCTACAGATGTGTAGTTTAACATATAGATAACTCTGTATGAGGATTATTCTAGAATTATGATTTCTATCATTCGGTTCATTCCAAATGTAGAGTTTCACAACATGAGGTATGATTCTAATGTTATTTTACTTATGTTAGGTACATAAAAAATGTGATGTACTTGAAAAATAGGTTCCTTAAAAAAATTTAGTTTCCCAAAAATAACCTTCAAATAAACTGTCTGATTCCAAATGTTGGGTTAGATACAAACACATAGCTGTAATGTCAGTTTTTGAATGATGATTTTAAGTTTATTAGAATTTTAAAAAATACTTTGAGTATTACTAGACTAAGGCTTCCAAAATTCTAGAAAAATTAAAATAATTATTTAATTAAATTGAAAATTAAAATCCACTCAACATAACTTTATCAATAAAATAAAAAAGGGTGTTTGAGATCATAAAAATCAATGATAATTTTTTTTAGATTTTTTTGGATCAATATCTGTATACCTAACATTTTTTTACTTGACCAGTACATCACACCATAATCATGCTACTCTTTATACGATGAAGGTTTATAGTCAAACCTAATTTTTCTATATAGGTTTGATGCTTTTAAATATATGATATAGAAGTTTAATACATTATACATCCTCTTTAAGAGATACATCACCTTGAAAGTTTATATGGTGATGGAATTGAAATAAGCTATTGATCCTAGAGAATGTTGGCTACCATCATGGTGATCCCTAACTGATGGTATGAAGAAACTAAATAAAAACCTATAATACATGATGATAAAATACCAATCAAACTAGACGTTCATTTTCTTCTTATACTTCCTGCCTTCCAAGAGGTGTTCATTTTAGTGGAATATTCTACAATGTGGTAGAGATTATCATTTAAACCCTCTTCCCTATAGTAAACAATTAAAATTTATAAATAAAACAATAATGGTTTGGTTTATCCCCTATTACCCTCTCCCTAACATTTATTTATCAAAATAATTTTTATTTATAATACCTTTTACAATCTTTTTAAATTAGTTTTACAAGATCAAGTCATCATATATAAACAAATAGAGGCATGATTCAAATATAAATGTAGATGAATTATTTAACTGTAGTATATAAAATAATTACCAACAAAAGAAATCAATTGTTAACAAATATTTAACATATTCATCACCAATAATTATATAGGGAAAACCAATTTATTTATTATCGATGTTTCAGTAAACATGACTAATTAATTGGTTGCTAGAATAAAATAGATAATCTCACATATAAAAACAGATGATATGACATGTTACCCCACATGTTCCTACCTATTTATTACTAGATTGATGCGCGGGACTTTATAATATATAATAACCTAAATAAAAGGAAATTTAAATCCTAAACTGTAGTTGTTGACTCTTTTTTTACCATAATGATACTTTCCATCAATATATATGAATTATATCCTAAATCTCGTCCATCCTACCTCCAGGATACTATCAGTCTAACACCTAAGAGGCCTTAGTGTATTTTGATACCATTTTATAAAAACCATGAAATGATTACCTGATTGGTATAAATAAGGTCATTATAACATCTTAGTCACACCTATAAATAGATAAATGTTGGCATAAAATTTGAGGGTCTATATAGAGTTGTGTGGGTGAAGGGGTTTCCCACTTAAGATGATATTAGAACATATATTGTTCACCATAAAACTTGGGAATAACCTTTAGGGTTGCTAGATATATAATCTACATTACAAAATCTTCCCAGTGAGACACCTTTTTATCATGATGTCGGGACAAGGAATAATGTAACAATCACATGCACATATAATATCATAAATTAAAATCCAAAAAAATAAGTGTAAAATCTATTGAGTGTGTGAAACCATACTAAAACTATATATACATATTATGGGACATCCAAACTGGACCCAACAGACAAAAGTGGCATGCCCTAAGTGCATATACTCTATAGGAACACCCTTATAAGACCCTGATGTGTCCACCTCATCCTTCTATTAATTACTCAAAATGAATGTAATTTTACCCCAGAATCCAAGAGAAGCTTTCACCCATGCTCATTCACATTACCCATAGTCATTTTACGCACAAAATCATTGACACGCTTTGTATAACGGCATGTGTAGGGAATGAGTATAACACTACCTAGTAGGAAGTATCCACCTCACCCCTTTACCATCTTCCATAATCTAATCTGAATATAATTGTATAATAACATCATATAAAATAGGAAACATATCAAATATCATGTTGAAATATAGTCAATTTACATAGAGAACAATGGACATTGTAAAATCTATATCCTAGGAGTATCCATAACTAATATACTTTCTTCAGGTGTTGACTAGGATCTAATATGAATTTTACATCATCTAGAGTAGGTTAAGAACACACATGTATATATATATATAACTAGGTATATATATAAATATAAATATTTGTTCATAATAAGTCAGCGATTCACAACCCGTCCTGATGAAAAATAAAAAGATACATAATAAGTTAGGGTCGCCTTTCCACTCATCAAAGGAAAAAGGAAAAAATGTATAATATGGTAGTACATTAAGATTCCATACCAACCACCAAGATATCCATTAAAATAGGTAGTATATTTATATCTTATATATAACAATTATATACCCATTTTTCACGACTTATAAATCATATCACTAAAAGTATACATGCTGATCATTATAAATTTTATATAGTGATAAAAACAATATAAAATGCAAAATAAATCATATAATCATGTCACACAACCTGATCAACTATGCCATTATGATATTAAAAACCAACCAATACATAAGGAACTTATAAATAACCATGGAATGTTTTCATGGAATATGGAGAACACCTGAATATTATAAGTTTCCATAATTAATAAAATAAATTATGAAAGTATTTATTAGTTTGAAAATATCCCATTTAGTTTCGTTCTCTCAATATTAAACCATTTATAGCTCAACCCATATATATTTTGAGAGTATTAATGGGTTCACCAACATATGTAAATGTTAAATTCATCTATTTAGGTCTCCTTAAGAGATTTCCACACCACCAGACCAAATTAACTAACCTAGGACAAGGTAAATTAATCATTTCAATATAACCCTTTTAAGAGATCAAATATAGAAATAAAAAATTCATTTCCTTTTATTTATCATAGTTATGCCAGTAAAACAAAAATATTGTAATAAAGTTTAAGGATTTGTCTAATCCCACAAGACCTAGGGTATGGGGAAAGAATATTGGAAACATTACAATAGAAAACTTGAGGAATAAAAATATTAGAATGAGGCCTTTTCTATACCCCAATAAAAAATGGATTTTGTGATCAACTGGAGTCTTCTCAGAAAAATCATGATACAAATTTCACCAAGGATGGGAGGAGGATGGTGAGAGATTCATGGGGTTGAAAACCATAAAAATGGGGCTAAATTACTGATTTCACTTATTTTGATGGTTTAAAAATTTGATAAAAAGAAGAAACAACCAAAAAAACTAATGTTTTAGTTCCACTGGGTGCCTAGTCTATTTCTATTGAGTAAATAATGGGAATATTAGTGGACCATAATCGACCAAAGTTTAACCGGAAACCTAATGCTGTTAGCTAGGCTCTAACATCCCTCCTCCCACTATCTTCACCACTTATCCTCCAAATTTCTTAGTCTATCCTTAAAAATTAAATTATAACCAAGAAGATAATAAATGATTAAGATTAATCTATAAATAACCTATAAAGTTTATGGTATTTTTATTTTTTATATGATTTCATGATAATATGAGTCTATTTTCTAGGTTTTGACTCTTGCCCTCTATTTTAAAAACTTTTAAATCTATAAAAACTCAATTTTAATCATTATTAGAACACCACATATCAAATTGAAATGTCAGCTATTCCTACTTGTCAAAAAATAATGAATTTTTATCTTATGATTTCATGAAAATCCAATTTCATTTTCAAGGGTTTGACAATTTGACACATGTTTTAAGAGTTTTAGATCTATAAAAAACCATTTCAATCATCTTAAGAACATCACATGTGATATTTTCAAACAATGTATTCCTATATTTCACAATATAATCTATGATCTTTTTTATACTATTTTGTGATAGTCTATTTACATATTCTAGGTTTTGACTGCATGGAAAACATTTTATAAAACCATCAAATATATACAAATAAGCTTTTAAGAATTTGAATCACACTATACATCATATCTACATTCTATTTATTCATATATATCACAAAATAATTGATTATCATTGTCATATGATTTGTTATAATTTAAGTTCATTTGGTTGTACTTTACTATATCACTTGTTTGTAATATATTATTAATATAATTATATTTTTTATAATTCTGAACACATCACGCATCAAATTGACGTGACAATCATTAAAAAAAATTAATTTTATTTATAGATCATTATTTTATATTTTCTAAAAAATTTGGGATCATTTTATATGTTAGAAAACTTTTAGTATTTTTTTGATAGACATGTTTTTAAATTAAAACCATTCTTATAGTTATAATTTTTTAAGTATAATTTTAAAATTAAAAATTAAATATTAAAATCATAATGGAATATAGCTCATGAATCTGGTATTTCCTTCTATAGATCACCTATAGACTCACGACACTACCCACTATCTACATCTATAGACTATAACAAATAAAATTTATATACTATAATGATATTAACAATAATTAGTGTAATTTGTTTTCTTTTTTTCCTTTGATGTTGAAACCTATGTTTCATCAATGAGTGAATTTCCTATCCATAGAAGTTCAAATATCACATAATTGAAATAAATAATGGGTCAAAAATGAACCTCATGTATATTTTAATAAATATTTAATCAATTATATATGCAAAAGTCTTGAATAACACATGAAATGATATGAAATGAAAATGCTGGATCTGATGGTGAGTGGAATCAATAATTTATTATTTCAACTCATGGATATGTTCCCAAAATTTAAAAAGAATAAGAGATATAGAAAAAATTAAATATGAAAACAAAAAACATAATTATGAAAATATAGGTTTTAATGTATCAATGAAATAACTCATGGGATATAGAAAAACATTTATCAATTATCTTGAATGCACTAATTATGGTCAATATAATTATTTTTCCTTATTCAATCTTGCCTTTGAAAATTATAGAGGATTTATTTAATTTTTTCCAATATAATTATGATACATGACAAATAAATTGGTGCATTTATCCATTAAATAACCCTTAAAAATTGAAGCTTCAAGATAAGCACTATTTTAATATTCTATTTCAATGTATTCTAGTATCAATTAGTTAGATACATCTATATATATTAAATGAGACCATAATTAATGATTTTAATAGTTAAATGTGTGGTCAATTGTACCATAAAATTCAATAAATAATGAAACAATCACTCTAAATGTTATAGCATAAGAATAATATTATCCTGTATATTTTCAAATCAATTGGTGTGATAATTTTTTAAATAGTTCAACCTGAGAAAATGTAAAAATATCAATCAATAGTACAAAAATATAGATTAGAAATACATCATGAATTACAATTATAGATATCTATTTAAATAACTATAATTATTGTGACTTTTCATCCCCTATAATGTCATGATCACCACATTTAAAGTCTTGTAAGTATTAGAAAAATATTCATGAGGAACCATAACCATAATAAAGATAAAAAGATTTTAATCTTTACCTTTTCCCCATAAAGTACAATATAATAGGCTTGTATTACTTATTTACCTCATCCATATGTAAATGCATTGTTTTTATCATTATAATTTATTTTAAATCACAACATGAATTTACTCTGTCTTTTTATTTTTCATTGATACCCAAATGGTCTATAGTATATTACTATATAAGTTTTAATCAATGTGAAGCACATCCCAAATGTTATTTAAAACATTCTCTTTATAATAAATAAATTCAAATAAAATACATTAATTATTCTAATTTTGATTGTACTATTTATCTTTAATAGGAATGGAATGAAATTTTACAGCCATAAATTCTAGAAAATCATAGACTATATAGATACATTCTTCCTCAATTTGTAACAAATTTGAAACCGTATAATTATTTGTATTTCTAGTTCTTTTTCCCTATTCACATTAAATGATACTCACTTTTTTATGAACATTTGTAATATTGTATAAAAGTTTTTATTACCAATGTATGCCCAATATCTCTATTTATTAATATATATTGATTTCATACTTTTTTCCAAATAAGGATTATTATTTTTTTCTTTTTATTAAAATAAGATAAATGATCATGTGTTGGAAATCCATTAATTTTCCACAACAAAGTGAATCATAGCCTAAAAAAATCATTACTCACAGAGTAAAACGTTATCACACATTTCATCCAAAATTCTTACAACTCATCAATCAATGGTTGAATATAAACACCAATTTTATCAACAAGATTTCTTGTTCTGTAACTAAGAGTGTAAAGTAATAAAAATGACTAGTTCATACATCACCATGCAAGAAGGGTGTATGGAACCAACAACATTGACCACATACTATGGGTTGCACCAACCATTTAATTGAACTTGTTAAAATCATTTGTTGAAAAAATTAGTTAAACATTACAACTATCTTGGATAAATTTTATGTGTCTTTTTTGAAATGCTTTTTATGGAAAATAATCTACCAGACGAGTTAACTTATTAAACGCCTTATTTTAACCTATATGTCATGTCATCAATTTACCAATTTTATCTAACATGATGAATCTCTTTAACCAAAATTTCAATTAAATGTAAAGAATATACATTATGGAGACATGAGTCCCATGCTTCAAAACCCTACAAGGAAGAATTTAATGACCTCTATTAACATCATTTTCCTCTAACATGGTTTAATTATATATTTTAAAATCTTCGAGTTTTAAATTCTATTTCTTAAATAGTATATAGTTGTTTAGGAAAAACTAAATTGTCAGATATGTGAAATATTGGTTATCAAAAAACATGTGAGTTTGATTGTAAAACTATGGAATATTCACTATAATAATGTGTTGGCTGTACCAGGACAAATCCCCCCCCCTTGGGGGTGGGTTGAATTAGGGTATGATAGATTAAAAACCTTCCCCATTTGGATCTTATTTCATCATTAAATAGAACACTCTTATATCCCCTTCTTGTTTCAACATATGAGAGAAAATTAATATAAGAACGAGACAAAACAATTTTACTTGGTTCCTCGAGAATGCGCTTTGTACATAGAGCACACACTGACATTGTTTTAATATGCCAAAGACACTAAATCACACTACTATTATAATGTTCAAAGGGGACCCAATGTCCCTCTTGGTTAACAACTAATCACAAAACATAAGCTCACTATTCTCTCAATTGAAGTTATTTCACTATTCCATCAGAATATTCTTCTATTAATCCGAATCACATTAGAATAGTTTCATAAAAATTTGAGTGTTCCATGAAGATACGTTTTCAACTTGTATATGAAATCCAATTCACTAGTTTAGCGACCCAAGCTTCTCATACATGGATAATACATCATTTTATATGAATATTTATTACATTGAACAAATACATTCATGGGGATCATAATAGTTTAGTGCCATTTGAAACTCAGAAGAAAATATTCTAATCAGTAAAAAGATCTTCAATTTTCCTCACAAAGATATTTCCATTTAGAACAATTCATTGACATACCCTATATAAAACTTTTCTTCCTAACCTGGGGAAAGGAAACATAAGAAAGGGTGAGATTAGATACTCATTAAGAATAAACATAAGAGATATAAATCTATGGTCATATGAAAGAATAATATAATAATAAGGGTATGTAAAAATAAACAATACTTATGAATTTTTTACCAAACCTTCCATAGTACATAAACATGATTCATGGTAAAAATATTTTTATTTCATAAGATTTTAATATTAAGGGATTCAAATATTCTAATACATGAAAGTATAACTTTGGAGTTAGACCTAGTTTTGTGTAATAATCACATGAAATATTATTTAAAGGATACCCACCAAGGCATTCATAATATGTTAGGTTTGGGATAACCACCCATGTAGCTACTTTGGGCTTGGGATGACTACGCATGTACCCTCATTTTTAGGCTTGGGATGATCACCCTTGTACCCTCCATTTTGGGATTGGGATAATCACTTGTATACCCTTATATTTGTGATGGAATTGACCACCGGTGTACCCTAATATTTTATCTTAGGATAACCACCCATGTACCCTCATCTTTGGGTTAGGGTTGAACACCCATGTGCCATCCTTTTTAGGCTAGGGATAATAACCAATGTACCTCCTTTTTGTGTTTGGGATAATCAACCATGTACCCTCCAAGCTCATATATAATTTACCATAACCCAATGCATTGGAGCCCTATTTGGTCATACACATCATGTAATTTATAATTATCTCACTCGGTGCTATCTGGGCTGCCCCATCATATAAGCTGTAATGGTCTTACCTGGTGCTATCTAGGACACCACATTGTATAAGACGTAACTGACTTACCCATTGCTATTTGGGATTCCCCATCAAATAAGCTATAGAAGACTTACCTAATTATATCTGGGAAACCTAATCATATAAGTTGAAATGGTCTTACCTAATTGTATCTTGTCCTCCCCATTATATAATTAATGTCTAAAAACCACAATGTGAATAAAGTACATTGATCTTTCATATGATCATAAAAACTATTAAAATCAATCATTATTATTTTATAATGTGATTAAAATATGAAAAATAAATGGGTTTAATGTAAATATATTTGAAAAATTATTATACCCTATAAAATAAATGGGTTTCACATCAATCTCCTTGAAATATTATTGATAAATTAAAAATAAATTAGTTCTATAAATATCATTCCATCAAAACAAAAACCATTCAGAGAAAGAATATAAGTGGTATCCTTGGATTATATCCCCCATAAGGCATTGATAAAACCAAAATATTTCCACTTAGATGGAAAATATTATTTAATGTGATATTTAAAACATTTCTTTATCAAAACATACTTTCCTCTTTGAAAAATGATTTTTAAGACATATAAAATTTTGAAAACCTATTCCTTTGAAAATAACCTTGAAAACTTAGGAAGCTTTAAAAATCATTTAATTTTTTTGAAAATAATTTTTTTTCAAAATCTATTTCCATGAAAGTGATATTAAATTATTATTAAAAAAAGATTGTTTTTTTGAATACATGGTTTTGTAAGAAAATAGATTTATGATCAAAGAAAAAATAAAGTCATATTTTGTTACAAACATTTTCTTAATTATCGTAAGTACCAAAGAGTGGAAAAATTGTTCCATTACTTGAATATATCATGAATAAGAATATGAACAGAAACGTAATTAGAATCCATGAGTGGTATATCATGATATTTTAACAGTGGATACTTTATCACAAACAATCTCGATAAAGGATGAGATTGTAACATGAATGCTATACCACTTTGGTGACATTGAATCGTGATCCCCATGAAGAAATAAAATAAAATTAAGCATAAAATATCATGATGATAAATTAATTCATGATATTACATGTCATAGGGGCTATATATACACATAATAAAATAATACAGGTTCATAACATAATTTACGTATCAAATAAGTAAAATTGAGATAAAAATCCCTTACTAATTATATAAAATTTGATTCGTAAAACCCATGAAAGATAGATAATAAAAGTGATATATTAATAAATATAATTTAAGGGTAATAATAATATAATAAATTCATGAGTAGTATATACATGAGATAAAATAAACGTGTGGTGAATAGGACATGTGTCTCACAGAAAAATAACGGTGAGACGGAAATTCCTCAAGTCTTGAATTCTATTGTACTCATTAAAACATCATATATAATAAATATAATTCGATCATACATATATTAAATAATAATACCTATATATATCATATCAAATATGATTTTATTATGACCTTTTATTACCCATTGATTAACAATTCAATGTTAAAGTTACATTTCAGGTAATAATCGCTTTGTTTTTCATATATGTTTTGACTTATTATTTTTTGTTCTATTAATTTGATCATGGTTTAATAATATAAAGAATGTAAAAAATAATATAAATATCATATATATTTATTATATATTTATTTATTTTATTCCAAAAAATTCAGTGATATAAAATGAAACACACCGTTCATGGAGACGGTAGGCTGTACATATGCATGATCGTAATATCCATTTTATTGTCGCATTGAAAGAAATGAAAGTTAATGACACATATATATATATATATATATATTATCATTAAGTTATAATTTTTATGTCATATATATCACATATTTTTATTAATACCATCCTTAATACATTCAATTTAAAGTGTGAACGAATCACATCGCTTCACGAGGCGGTATTCTGCCGTACATATGAACGACACTATCATACTCCCAAAAAATGTAAAGTATGAAGGTATGTGTGATATAATAACTATTTAATTATAATAACAATAAAATATTATAAATATCATATATCAAATATAAATAAATCATTACTTCCAACCAAGAGTGGTGGTAATTAAAAAATGAACGATATCTATTCATGAGGCGGTAGTTCTCTGTACAAAGAAACGATGAATTCATAACCCATTTGATGGAAGTGTGTGAAGATTTAGGTCCCCCAATCAACCCAAAAACACATTAGTATATTTAATATAATTATTTTAATATAAAATCATGGTATAATATTAATTTTATGTAGGTTGAGAATGAAATAAAATAAATATTCCCATTGAAGAACATTAACTCTTCTTCGAGTATCCTATTAGGTTTGTACTAAATCCATCCTAGGTTGGATTTATTCCGAAAATAATATTTGTAATATGAGGGTAGAAAAGTTTTAATGTTATTTTTTTGGGTATGGTTGATCCAAATGGCTTTTTAGGTGTTACTAATGGAGAATATTGAATGGAATTTTATAATTGAAGAGGAGTTGCATTCTTGAGAACTCCCAAAAATATTCACTATTGGGAGGTCTACCATACCTAATATGCCTAAAATATTTAATAATAACGTCTTAAAGGATTTAATGGTTCTATAAACACCACAAAAACATAAAATAACCGTATTTGTTTTGGATAATTTGTTTTAGTACAAATGAATGTAATGTGAAAAGCCCTATTTTAACCTTGATCACAATAATTATTTCTTACTATTTTCACTAATAATTAGGGTAAAAAATTAAGTTGTAATTATTATATAACATAAATTATAATTATTATAAATATGGAATCAATTTTTATAAATTTTACTCACATAAGTGGTAGAATTTAATTTAAAATTAATTCTATAGACGTGAGGAGAAAATAAGTTTTTAAAGTGAAAATGTTCAAAAGTTTACAATTTTTTTTATCTAATTTCAATACTAAATTGATTAAAAATGACTTAAATTGGATTAATATATGTATAATAGAACTAATTATAATTTAAAAACAATGAAAAATATGATTTTTATTTGTGAATAATTTAGGTGAAAAGATAGTTTTACATTAAAATTCAGTGTTTTCATTATTCATCAAAAAGTGAAACCATTTAGAAAAAACCCAAAAAATTAACCCCAATAAAATTTTGATATTATAAATTTTAAAAATATTTTTATTTTATAAAATTAATTTTCTTGAAGTGGAAAAAATTAGTTTTAAAATGAGTGTTCCATAAAAAGGATACAAAACTATTTTTTAGAAAATATATAGTTTAACCACAAAATTGGATTTATTCATATTTATTGTCTATAAAACACATAAGATGAATATTAAATATTTTATTAGATATATAATATATATTTCATTAAAAATATTCACAAAAGGTATTATTTTAATTTATTTAGGTAAAAAAATTTATTTCTATAAAATTAGTTTTTCATAAAATAATTTATTCATATTCAATGGGTTTTTGTTTTCATTTCAAATTAAGTTGTTAAGAAAGAGTTTATGTGTAAACCATATATATATAATTTATTTAATCTTATTCATACCCACCATTCCAGTGGATAGGTGGTAAATATCATATAAATTAATAATAATATTTTAATTGTATGTGATGTTTTGTTCAAAATCAGTGTTGCATGTAACAGAAGATAAAATAGGGATTGTGTTTAACACAAGAAGAAATTATTATTTTGTGTAACTTAAGATAAAATCAGTGTTTCATAAAATATAAAAATATTAAATTCATTTGAAAAAAAATCACAAAATTTCTAGGTGTTACAACTATGTAGTAATAGCTTTTTCTACAGTCCTTTTACAAACTATTTTTATTCCTTCATGAACTATAGTAATACCCTCAAAAAATTCCTTCCAACACATAGTTTGAGTACTTTGATAAATACCTTTACTTCATCTATGGATGATTATGTGTGAACAAGAACTCCATTACGAACTACAATGAACAAAAAATAGAGCTCGTCCATAAACTAAACTAATTTCATGGAATGAAATTGCTTCATAAACTCAAATCCCTTAATGAAATCAATTCGTTCATGAACCAGATAGCTTGTGAAAAAATTTCATACTTATTAAAATTATTCTAGTGATGATTATTTCTAATAAACACCACTCACCATTCAATGAAGTGATTATAGGTACCTTATATCGGTAAAAAAAAGAAAAAAGTCTACTAATCACAGTTACTATTAACTCTTTAGTGAATTAAACTTCACTATGATCTAAAATTTATATGATGCTTTCATAGCATATAAATACCCTTATAGAGACCTATAAATTACCACCTTTGACCAAAAATGATGAAATCCCTTTCTAGTAAACATTGTTATTATTCAGATGAAATAACTTGGATGAGTTTTCTTTGCTATTTCATATACTTTCTATAGTTCCAAAGGTCAGATTAACCTCTAAGAAGGGGTGGGGGGGTGAAACAGTAGATTGATTTTTAAAATTTAATTCTTTTGAATTCAGCTTGTTGAACTTGTCATGGTTCAAGATCCACTCAGTGATATCTCAAAATCTCACTTACTATGAAGCTGTAGTAATACATATAAAGTACCATATAAAATTTACAAGGTTCATTACAAATAAATACTCCTTGACATTTTGGTTATTCCTTCCAACATGAATTATTCACTATAAAAAAGTTATTACATTAGTCCAACACCAAATAAGAGACTCTATTTTCTTCCCACTCCAACTGAATTAATTACACTTCTCTTATCTCCAATTAAAAGACTTCTTCTACTTTGGTTCCAACCGAGAGACTCATTTTTCTCTTAGATCCAAGAATATGACTTCAAATTCCCCCAAAACTAACTAGAATACTTTAACTTTTATGAAGGATTGATCTAATGTAGGATGACATTTTAACTTCCTCCATAGGTATGTAGGATCTAAATTGGTCATGTTCCTTTCAAGTATCTTCAATAGTATTTGAAGAGTCTATTGGTATTGATTAATGATTTGATCACTTGTAATGACTAATTGCCTCAGTGAAACTATGATTGGGATGATTATTCCTTCTGCTAAAGTCCCATCAGCACTTGGATGTTTTCATGTTGTGAACATGAATAATTAAATGATATTTTTTGAAAGAATAGTTTTACAAAACCTCAAGTCACTTATTCTTAAATTCTCAAGTTAAGTGAACTTATTACATAGATTTCTTGTCATCCAAAACCATATCACATTTGGTTATGTTCTTTATTATTATTTAAATCTCAAATATGTTTTGGATATCTGCTCACATGAAAACTAATTTATATTTGCATGAATTTTCATGCACTATCCACTTCTGTATTTTTTTTGTTTCTTTTCACACACACACACACAATCTATCCCCTAAATTTATTGTTTATGTATGAATGATAATGCCTCAAAATCTCATCTCCTTCTTCATGTAACAATGCTTGTGCTATCTTCAGAATAATCCTTTATGAAAAGGTGTGTATAACCTATGCATATTTTTTTATTCACACAAACCTTGTATGCAGACAAACTATATTTTTCACACTTCATGCATGTAATTACATTCTTTAGAAAGGGAATTCGTGCAAGTATATACACTATCTATTCATGAAAATCCTTTACGTAAATAGTAGTCTAACTATTCTTATTATTCTTTACGATATGAAGTGTAAGTGTACATTGGTTCTAAATGTCTCAATATTCTTCCAAAAATATAGGGAGAAGAATATCAAGCTATACCAATATGGTTCATGTAAAATAGTATCTTCATGAATCCTTGGAGTGTGTTAGAAACAAGTCAAAATACCCATGGTATTCTTCTTCTTCATGCAAGAAGTATATATGTGGGAACATCTCCTCACAAAACTGTGTTTCACAGTGATATATTTCTCTAAAAATGAGAGATTATTAATATGAATGGAAATAAATATTCATATTGTTTCTTCTCCTTTTATAGGCAAGAATAATCATGTCTCACACTGTCTAAACCCCACATTTTAAGCCATGTCACAATCCCAAAAAATATTCCATATGGAGTCATATCTCTTCCCATCCGAGTCGTTTGAGTTTATTGAAATATATGATGAGTTTCATGGTATATTTACTTATATTAAATCACATCATTCATTGTGGTGAATTTTTCATATTCATGTGATTAAGATGACATGTATCTTTAAATATAGTGTTTATCCATATCGACACTTTTTATTCGACAGTGGAAACATATAATATATTTTTAATGTATGCAAGAAAAATACTTCTTGCATAAAGTTTCATAGCCTCGTCTCCCTATCATATTAGTCTTAGAATAGCCATGGAATCCCCAGGATAGATGGATGGATGTTCAGATATCTTTTTCAGTGAACAGTAGTCTCTAAGCATTAGGAGGTTAATGTCAGAGGTGTTCCTTCGATCAGACTACTGAGATTAGCCATATTAGACGAACATGGAAACATATGTATCTTTTAAGATAGTGAATAATACCCTTGTATTTCAGCTGTCCATCATTATAAATGTTCTATTCCTAGGCCATGTGTTATTAGTAATCAAGTTATGCATATATCTCATGCCAAAAATGGGGGATCAATACCCATAACATCCTTTACACACCACCAAAGACTTTAGTCTAACGAGCTTACGGAAAAATATATATAGCTTCTCAGTGTGATTTATATAGGCCTTATACGCGGGCCTTATTCCAGCCCTTGGGATAGCCCAAGATAGTTCCCTTGGGTGTGGTTGATATCCAAGTCCCACAAAGCCTTGGTCAAGCTTGGCCTAGGATGGCTTGTGGACTGGCATTTTTTTAATAAGTCAACCATTATAAATAATAAGTAGAAATATCAAAGTATGAATTCAAAACATCAATCCATTCTAAAATATACCCCTAAAGCATTATTTATGCCATAAATGTATGGATATATTGTTGCAAATAATTCTTGACATTATTATCACCATGAAATAAGATATATTTCTTGGTCTTACACTTCTCTAACATTGTACTAAACAATGTTTCATCTTTTAAACATGCATTTGAAATTAGGATCATCCCAAAAATCATCACATTTAACATATAAAATTGTTCAATCATGAAATCCTATGCCATAATGTGAGTCCATAAAGTCATTCCAAGAATCACCACTTTATCCAAACTCACTAAACATATATTTACACATCATTGGAAACAAATGAAACACTAGACCGAAAAATACCCCCTTTTTATTTTGTTTTCAATATATCTTCACATTTTTAAAATTTAATATGTGTTCTAAAACATTGTCTCCCTTATTATAAATCAAATATAATGGTTAAGTGGGGGCCTTCTCATATCATTTTTTCTTGTGAAAACCTATTATTCAACCATATATTCAAATTTCTTGTTCACTTCTAAGAGAGTTAGGATCTAACATGATTTTATTTTAAAAGAGCTGTTATTCAATCAACTCTAAGTCTATGTGTGGTAACCCAATGTAGAAAACAAGATAGATATAATCATGGTTGCTTATTTTATCTATAAACAACCATGAATATGAAATTATTCCAAAAAATTATCAATTGTTCTTTTAAGGGTTGGAATAATTATATTTATCAATGAAATAATGCATACTAAACACATTTCAACAAAACCATCAGAAAAGTTCAAGTAAAAAAGATATAGCTCCCCCTTTGTCTCATCCTGACATAAATTATGAACTCCCCATTAATTAATGTGATTAATAAAATTAATAATGAGGGATGAAATTGTTATTTTCATACCCCATCATCAATTTTTTTAAAGATTTTCAAAAGTAACAAATTTACAATGTAGTAAAGATTTAATAGATTCATCTCATCAATAATACTCTCAAGGGATGAATCCATCTATTCCATTTGATTGGATGTTAGTATAAAAGAATTCATATATAAGGGAATAATGAGGGAACATTTATTTTCTCATAAAAAATATTTATACTGAGAACTTATTCTCAATAATTGCCATTATTTTCTTTCTATATCAGAATGTGAAGATATTTTTGGACTTTACCTTTTGTTTTGATTCCCATTTGTTTGAATATATTCTTTATTCCCTTATTCTTCTTTGTGTTGAATATCTTTTTCAACCTTAATCTCTTAGATATTCAAGTTTACACATGTGGATAACCACTCATGAAATTTGACATTATTTTTTAAGACCAATTTACTTACTTAAGATTTACCACGATTCTTGGAATCCACTAATTGTTTATCCCATCCCAATATATGTGGCTAAACAACTAGACAATCATTCCATAAATTTTTAATCTACTCAAAATCTTCACACAAATTTCCAATGTTTTTATTTTGAAACTTCTTATCTTCCACAACATAGGTAACCTCTCCTTCCATTGATTCCTTATGATGTTCTAAACTACATCTTCCACAAAATTCATTCAGAATATGAATTTTGTTTTGTGATATTTGTGGTGTATATCTAGTCATAGGTTGTAATATATGAGATTTGTTACTCATATTTTCACCATGACTATCCCTTTATTCATAAATGTTTCCTATAAATGATATATTATACTAGAAAGAGTAGTCTTTATGTCCATATTATTCACAAAACTAGAAAAAACCACGAAAAAAAGATCTTCCACCTTGATATGTAATCTATCTAGACAACTTTTTTTATTTTACTTCTTGGAACTGAGACTTTTTTTACAAGGGGCATTTATTCTGTTGAAATATTTCTTTAGCCCTTTGATATATGAGAGGATACCTCATTATTATTATTTGTAATATTTTTTTATGCAAGCTTCTTACTTTATTCACATCCCAAGGATGGCTTGTCACCTTTATTTTCCGTTGGATTTCTCTTGTCTAGTGTATTTATTCTCTTTTCTTCATCCCCAATTCCATTAAATTTAGGCCTTATATTATTTTCATTAATGTAAATTTCGTCCCAACCTTAAAATATATCTTTACCAAATTTCTAGTAACACCAAAAATAGCTTAGGAGACTTATTCAGTTCTTTTGTTGTGTAGTATGTCTTTATTTCAACGATTGTAAAGATTTTTATTTTTAAGTGAATCTACCACTATTTTGGAAATTTATTGGGGGAAAATATTATATTTTTAATTTCACATCCACGTGTGTTTTTTATAAATTTTCACCATACATACTTTCCCCGAGTTTGGTTTGAAAACTACACCAAACTTTTAAACAACATTAGTACACAATATTTTTTCCTGGTTATGCGATGTATTATTCTTGTAGGATGATTTATTTTTTATTAGAAGATGATATAATTTTATTATTTTAGTTATAACTCATAATAAAGCCTTGTATAAAAACAAATATTTTTCCATAAATATGTGATGTTTCACTTCACAGTAATTTATGAGTTTTAAACCTCGCATATAGATCTAAACACTTCATATTGATGGTGTTATTTTAATACTAAATTGATCCATTCTTCTCTTCCAAATACTTATCCAACTTATTCATTTGTTATTTTGGAATGTTTTTTTATTCTTGAATTGGATTTTTAATATCCCTTCACTTGATAGATTTATCCTCCAATTGAGAATCTTTGAAAACTATAGATACTTTATAAAAATTTTCAAATGAATTGAATGCTTATATAAATAAAATATCAAAGAATTATTTTGAAAATACACTTAATTGAAATATTTCGATATCTTTAGTACATATTTCATTTCAAAGAGAAAATATTTATTCATCTTCTGTCATAATTTTCATGAGTGTTTTATATTCAGACCATTTTCCAATGTATCTTTCATATCATTAGATTCTTCTTATAACATAGATTTTTCACCCTGATAACCCTAAATGCCTCTAAAAATGTGTTTTAAAAATTATCTATGGATGTTATTTAGATGTTCATTGAATATATATTGAAGATCACTAAATAATTTGTTATCATCATAGCTTGGGAAAACTACTTCAAAAGAATCATATTCAAAATAAGTTTTACAACATGTATCTCTTTGATTACATGGTGACTCTTATTTTATTATATGATTATTCTTAAGCATTATTGTCTATTTATTTCTTTTATTCTTTTGAGTCTTGGAAAAAATATCTATCTGTGGTAGATCGATGATTTTCTAAACCTTTTACTTCATAAATACTCTCATGGATTTTTACAGGGAACCTACCCACTTATACCACTTGTAGTGACCCTGGTTATATTGACCATTGGGGGGGGGGTGAATTAATGGATTACTTTTAATAAAATATTTATTTTTAATTCAACATATTGAACTTATTTTGGTTTATGATTCACTCATTGATATCTCTCAATCACACTTCATGTGTAGTGTTAGTAATAGAGAGAGAATCACATAGCATTTATAATGTTCATTACAAATACCTATTTATTTTTTTGTTGGTTATTCCCCAAAACCTGGATTCTTCACTATCAAATAAGTGATTACAATGCTCTAGGTCCAAAAAAGAAACTTTATTTTCTTTTGGCTCTATCTGAAAGACTTCAAATATTTTTATATCCAACTAAAAGAATTATTTTGATTCATCTCCAACTATGAGAATCCTTCTAATCCAAGATACCACCAGAAGACATCAACTGCTCATTATACCAATTTAAATACTTAAACATTAATTATGTATTGATTAAATAATGGATGATCTTCGATCTTCCTCCATGAGCATGTAGGATTTGACTTTCTTGTGTACTCTTATAGTGTCATAAAAAGGACTTAACAAGTATAATGGTATTTCTCAATAATTATAATAACATATAATGACCAGTCACCTTAGTGAAACTATGATAGGATAATTATTTCATCTGTTGAATTCCTATCCTCACATTTATGTGTGAAAATTTTGCACAAAAATTCTTCAGCAATATTTTATGTAAGAATAGTCTTATATAGCCTCAATTCAGTTCTTCTTTAATTTCTAAATTAAGTGCACATTATGAGTTTATTATATGGAATTTGAAACCCTAGAACATTCATTTATGTTATTTTTTATTATTCACTTATCAAATTTGTTTCAAGTATCTTTTAACATGAATTTTCATTTATATATTCATGTAAGTGCATGCACTTTCCACCACCCTCTTCTTTATTTCTTTATACAAAAAAACTACATCTTTCAAATTCTACTCTACATGTGAATGGGTATACATGTATGTATGAATGAAAAACTCATATCGTTCTTCATGTAAAAATGTATGCAGCCCCCTCAAACAAATCCTTCACAAAAATGTGTGTATACACTATTCACTTTTTTGGTTCTCCACACACACCTTTTATGCACAAACAATGTATTTTTCATTCTGAACATGCATAAGCCCTTATAAAATAATATACATTTATGAAAATATATACAGTTCCCCTTAGTGTAAATCCTTCACAAAAACAACAGGCGAATGGTTCTTCTTCTTCTTTTTGAGAACAATGTATGTGTACACTGGTTTGGAATGTATCAGTATTCTTTGTGAAAGCTAGGTTGATGCATATTTATCTATCCTGATATGCTTCCTGGAAAAAAGATTCTTTTTGAATCCATCAAGTGTGTAAGATAAAATTATAAAGACATGAAGTATTCTTAGTCTTCACATAAGAAGTAGCTGTGTGGAAACATCTCCTCAAGAAACTGTGTTTCACAGTGCTTTTGTTTCTACAGAAACAAGAGCTACCCAATATGATGAGTAGCACATCTTTGTCTTGGTTCTTCTACTACTATTGTAAATCCTATCCACACATAACAACACATAATCATCACATTTTAATGCACATTGAAATCCCAAAAAATATGTCATGTAGAGGCATATATCAAATCACTCGAGTCGTTTGGGATTATTCAAATATACACTGAGATTCATGAAATATTTTTTGATGTGAATTAAAATTATTTCTCATGGTGGATTCCTCATATGTAATTTAATATGATGACATGTATATTCAGAGATCGATCTCATCCATGTCGATACTGTTCATTTAAGGGTGGAAACTTCTTCGATCTTATTCATGCATACAAGGCATTGATTTCATGAATGAAGTTTTATAGCCACATCGACTCATAATCTTGGTCTTTTAATGACAATGGAAGCCTCGTGATCAATGGATGGATATTAAACCATATTTTCTAGAATACAATACCCTCTAAACGTCATAATTTTGAAGATGATGGTCCTCCTTCGATCAGACAGATAAGATTATCCAAATATTATAGACATAAAAATGTCTGTATCAGTTACGTTGGTGAATAGTACCCATGAATTTTGACCATCCCACATTGGAAACATGCTATGTCTAGGCCATTATTTATTAATAATCACATGCCGCATTTATCTCAAGGTGGCGACGAGGGATTAACACCCATAACAAACTTCACAAACCACCAAAGGATTTGACCCTTTGGGATTTTGGGCCAACCTATGTGACTTATGAGTAAGCTTTAAGTAGGCCTTATACTAGGGAATTCCCATACTATGTGGGCACTGCGCCTACCCACGAACTAACTTTGGTAGGCTCCCTTGGGCGCAGTTGACCTCTAGGTCCCATAAAGCCTAGGTCGGGCCTGTCCTATGCTAGATTTTAGGTTTGAATTCATTTTTTAATAAGGCCACCATTATAAATAATATTTAGAAATGTAAAAGTATAAATTTGAACTTCAATACATTATCAAATACACCCCTCAAGTATTTTCATACTATAAATGTATGAATATATTATTTAATGGCATTCTTCAAATCCTCGTCCTCATGAAATAAGAGGTATTTCATGGTCTTATTGTTCTATTAAATTATAATAAATAATGTTTCAATCTTAACACATGTATTTTACATTAATATTAGTTTAACAATAGTCACATTTAACTTGAAAAATTTCTTTAGAAAAACATCCAATGCCATCAAGTGAATATATAACAATTTTCAAATCATTACCACTTAATCCAAAATCACCAAACAAATAATGAAACCTCATTGACAAAAAATGAAACACTGGGACTAACACCTGTTATGTTATTTTTATAGAAAAGATCATATGTGGTCAAATTTCTTATTCTGAAATTCCACTATGAACTAATTTACATGCTATAATGTCCACCAAATTTCCAACGCAAGAATAATTTATTTTCAAAAAAATAAATCATTATTTTCAAGATTTTTTTTTTGAAATCATAGGAAAAATTCACCACCTTCATGAAAAATAATTTAAAAAAAATAGTTTCGAATATTTTTAATTATTTTTCTCAATAAATATATTAAAACCAAAATTTTTAACTCACCACTGAGAGAGCTTTTTTCCAACAATATCCCCTTTGGGTTTGTTGAAAACACATTAAAAAGTACACATAAAATTATTTTGACAAACATTGACACATTGCATGGTTTAACCACGTCTCTCACTTTGAGAAACCAAAAAGTGATCATATATTCACTCAATATTCACTCTTATATCACATGATCCATGAATGACATGAGAAATAAGAGTATCATGAAACTTTCATCAATGTATCACATCATTCCCAAAACACTAGTTCATAGAACTCTACATTTACACTTGAGAAGCCCAAATCCCTCACCATGATAGTACTTTTATCATGAAACTTATAAGAAACATTTCTTTGATATATTATATTTAAACAAAAAATTTAGCTTCTTAAGATTAAAAAATCCACCTATATTGTTTCTTCCCCTAACATATTATCATCATTTCTTGATCAAGGAATTTTAGCCCCCTTTTTCAATGAACTCAAAGGTAACTACTTTGAGGTATGGAACATGGAAAATAAATAAAATTCAGAATATAAGGGAGAAACACACCATAATTTAGGGATAGGTGGTTCCACTTTAACACATTTTCATGTGTTGGGAGTTAAATAAACTCTAATAGATAGTCAATAACATTTAAACACTTCTTTGGATAAGGCCTTATTCAGAATATCTATATCCTATAGTACTGTACAAACATAATCCTACTTCAAAAGACCATAATCCACCTTATCCTTGATAAAATAATAATTTATTTCAATATTCTTTATCTAGGAATGATGGAATTTATTTTTTATAATATTTAAATCACTTGAATTATCACAATGGATTTAGATCATAGACTTCACTTCAATTGAATTATCTTTAAGCTACCTCTTCATCCACAATAACTACATGAAATCTTGATTAGATATAATTTATTTAGATTCTATGGTTATCAATGAAATTAAATCTTTTTTATTTATTAGCTAAGAAATACATAGTTCCTTAAGATAGAATGCACCACATGATGTTGATTTTATATCATCTTTTGAACTGGACAATTTTTTATCTATAAATCCCAAAAACACTTACTAATATTTTTGATTATACAAAAATATGAAATATACTATTCCCTTGATATAATTAAGTATTATCTTCACTAAAATTAAGTGTCTTTCCATGGGGTTACACTAATACTTTACTACCAAGCATGTATAAAAAATAATATCAGGTTGATTCATTATTAAGTACAAAAAGCTACTAATGATATATATATATTATGTGATATTGACTACTTTAACTTAATCATCATTTGGAAATTTTATCCATTTAGAAACCAAATTATTAATATCATTGTAATTTTCCATTCTAAATCACATGAGAACCTCTTTAGAATATTTTGACTGTTACATTAATGTTCTATGTATTTTTTACATTACCTATGAACTAAGGGAAATGTTATCTCTCCAATCATTGATATTTCAAAATCATATTTCCGGAATTTTAAAAACATATTTCACTATCCTTTGTTCGATCCACCCAATATTATATCCTTAACATATACTAGAACCATTATCCTTCAATTACTCTTGTTTTTGACATAATGATTTTATGCAACTCAACCACATTAAAAATCATGCTTCATCAAATAATGATCAAGACATGATACCATGATCTTGGTGCCTGCTTCAACCTATTATCTCCTTATTTAAACAAAAAAGTTTTTCTCAAATTCATGAATGGTAAAATATTCTAATTTTCAATATACACTTCTTCCAAAACACCATTCAGAAATGTCGACTTCACAAACATCTTGAAAAAATTGAATTTACTTTTTATTGGCATGGATAGGAATAATATAATTTTATATAGTCTTGAAATAGATGAAAATGTGTCATCTACAATAATACCCTCCAATTAGGAGTACCCATTTCACACTAGTCATTCTTTTTTTTTTTTCAAATTATAGTGCTTTATTCATGCAATTTGTGAGATAAGATCCATTTGGTCTTGATAAAATTTTATCAATCAACCTCAAAGAAATATCCAATATATGATTAGTTTTTATTTGAACAAGATATCCATTCGTATTCTAAACCCAATTTTTTATCTCTAGAAGATTCTTAAAATCATTGTGGATCTACTTGGGATAGAAAGGATGTTTTGCATAGATAATTCATTTTACATTTTTTAAATTATACAACTTGTTCACCGATAATGTTATGCCGATCAATTTTATCTCAATATTCAACATTTTTGTAGATTCAAGTTTGATTTTTCCCTAATCATCATTAGTATCCACTTTTAAATCAGTAATTTATTTTTCTTATCCCCTATAATGGCTTACACCATCATCACTGTCATTAGTAAATAGTTTACTATATTTTTGAAGGTTTTGTTAATTTTCACTTACAATTACATCATTTATTTAAATTACCTTTGCAAGTATCTTATTGTATCATTTATATTATTTTATTTTTATTGAGTATCCAAGAAATATCCTTTAATCATTATGATATTCATTAATTCTATGATTCTCCTTTTTAAGAATGAAAACTTACTTCTAATAAATAATATGTATTTCAATGTTTTATTCCTTTTTACCCCATCCTGTACAACGTTTATTTAATTTTAGAAAAAATAAGGCTCTATTGGAAATGTAGACTGATGTTAAGAATTGCTCTTTCCAAAATTTCTTGAGTATTCCCTTTTCAATAATCATTATTAAGGGCTTGTTTTTTGTGATCCTATTTATCCTCCCAACTAGTCCATTTTTTGAGGAGTCATCACCACTAAATATTTGTTCCTTATAATATGTTTTTTGATATAATCCTCAACTTATATGTTTGTTTATTATATACCATTATCAGTTCAAAACTTCAAAATATTATGTCCAAATATGGTTTTAGATTCCCTATGATATTCCTTTATCAAAATAAACTGCTCATACTTGTGGTAAATGAAAAATATCCATGCCCTCTTGATAAAATCATCAATGAAAAGAAGATAATACATTTTCTCATCATTGGATCTTTGTGAGATAGGCCCACACTCATCTGCATGAAAGAATTCAAGAACTCTTGTTGAATTTTGTTCTTTTTCTTTGTACATATTTCAAATGATATTCTTATATTGGAAAGCATGACATGTGTGAGTAAGACCACATGATAACATAGGGAGATGTTGATCTGCGTTTCATTTCACCAGATCTTCCAATGATGATTAGCACAAATGGAAAAACCATTTATATGAAAACATATTTTCTTACACTTTGGATAGAAAGTACATGTCCTCTTTTCCACTTATAATATATAGATTCCACTTTGTTCTCTTAACCAATAAAATAACCGAACCATAATGTTTCTTCATGAAACATAAATTCTTGGTAAATCTTATAGCATTCCCCGAGTCAAATAGTTTATTTAAAATTGAAATGTTTTATTAATACCTTCAAAAACTAAGACGTTTTAACGTCTCATATATTTTTTTACCAAATATGGATTGTACTAAATAAATAATCTTCAAGACTTCATCATTTCTAAATATAAATACACTTTCCTTATGGTACTTGATTCCTATTACTAGATCCTTATTTCCTATTATATGAGAGGTTCATCCAATATTAATGATCAATATTCTAGTATGATTTGATAATTTTAAAGTAATTATTGAGTCAAAAATTCTATTTCTCACTTTTCCATTACTTTAGTTTTGGAAATCATAAAAAACTTATAAAAACTTATTTACTAAATATTTATGTCAAAAAAGTTTTAGGTTGATTGTTTAGAAAAAATATTGTTTTAACATACTAATAATAAGTTCCAATGAATTGTGAAAAATAATTATAATTCTTCATTACGATTATCATAATGATACTGTGTCCAATAAAAATTGGACTCACCCTTATCAGAACTCACGATAGAATTTCTATCATGACTATCATAATGAAAAATCATGAACAATAAAAATGATACGAGTAATGATAAACACAAGTCAAATAATCATAAGGGTTATCGGAATGAAAATCACAAGGAAATCTATCAGACTAACTTAATGTTTATAATTGTATTCAGAAGACTTGTTTATAATGTAATGAATAATATCTACACTATAATAGTGTAAATCAATACTATTTTGTACAATCAATTATTCCATATTATTATGATATGTCAAGAGCTATGTGGCTATGTTTTTTGTGACACACTTACTGAAATATTACCATTCTTAGAGAAATATGTCCTTTGGAAGGATGCCTATAAATACCCGGTCATTTGAAGAGTCTGGTGCAGATGATTCATTTTTCAAACTATTATTTTATGGGAGCTACTAAGATAGTATAAGTGTTAACATTATTTTCTTATTATATGTAATTTTTTTTATAGTTTTTTAGTTCTATGGAAACATTGTTAGGTTTTATCCTTATGAAGTTTTGCGTTGTAATCTAAATATGATAATCATATTGATCAAGGGCTTCCAAGGATATGAAGTGTAAGATCCTAACAGTTTATAAAGATGTACTAGGATCGTTTATAGGAACACATTTTCTTTGTGTGGAGTATTTTTTTGGGACTTACCTTGGGGTGTGTTTGGGGGAAGAATCATAGAAAAATGGAAAAATTGGGCGATACATGGTTGGTGCACAATTTTCCTTAACCGTGCTCCCTAGCCCCACAAAACATGTAACCCAAGATAGAGACGGTTTTCATGAATGGAAAACAGTTTGTCCAACTATGTACCCAGAAAAGAGAAACCATGCACCCCATTAAAAGAGGTACATAGTTAAGGAACACGGTTAGGGGAAACCGTGCTCCTCTACCATAAAACCATTTGTAGGATTTGAGTTAATCTAAAAATTAGAGTTTTAATTACCCAAACCCCTATATTAAACCTAAATCAACCACCACCCATCCCATAATAGTTTATTTTGATTTTGGAGGCTCCCATACTATTTCCTAGGCCTCCCAACCTCTATTCTTGGTGATTCGAAGTCCTAATTGAAGATCTCCACCTTCCCTAGTAAATGCATCTTATCTATATTGGTTTTTTGCATATTTTCTATTATTATCTTTTTTTGAAGGGAAGATTTACTCTATTTTTTGTGGAAATAAATCCTGTTTTTATTAGATTTGATCTATCTAAATCTTGGATCTAGTAAATTTAATTAAGATCTTGTTCTTCATCGTGATTAGGGCCATTCCATTGAAATTTGGGATTTCTATTAGTAAGCGTTCATTAACATTTTAGAGGTAGGTGGTCTATAATTAAAATACCAAAGTCTTTATTTCTTTTACATGTATGTAATTATAGAATTTCTATTGGATTATTAATAATTAAGTTTCCTAAATTGAATTAATTAATTTTGTAAATTAATTAATTTAGGGATTGTGAAATTGCGGATATTGATATTATAGACTCAGAATAATTAATTGTTGAATAAATTATGAGGATATCATGATTTTAAATTTGATTAATTAATTTTTGAATTAACCAATAGAGTTGAATGTGATTAATTAATTATTAAATTAATTAATGGAGTTCACTTAGGTTAATTAATTGTTGAATTAATTAATGGTGTTGTATGTGATTATTGTTGAATGAGATTAATTAAATATCGAATTAATTAATGAAATTCACCAGAAAAATTAATTGTTGACTCAATTTAAGGGATTCAATGTGGTTAATCAATTATGGAATTAATTAACATGATTGAAGTGAACAATTAATTGGTGAATTAATTGAAAGAGTTGACTGTGATTAATTAAATAGGTAATTAATTAATGGAACTAACATGAACAATTAATTTGTGAATTAATTGAGGGTGTTGAATGTGATTAATTTATTATGGAATTAATTAACAGAATTGATGTGAAAAATTAATTGGTGAAATAATTGAATGAGTTGAATGTGATTAAATAATTGTGAAATTAATTAATGAAATAAATGAGAACAATTAATTAAAGGAGTTGAATGTGGTTAATTAGTTTTGTAATTTATTAATGTAATTAAAGTGAACAATTAGTTGGTGAACTAATTGAAGTATCTAAATGTGATTAATTAATTAAAGTATTAATTAATGGAATTTACATGAACAATTAATTGGTGAATTAAATTAATGGATTTAATGTGATTAATTAATGGTGGAATTAATTAATGTAATTAACATGAACACATAATTAGTGAATTAATTTATGGATGAAATGATTTGATTTGGATTAATTATTTTTTGGATTAATCAATGGATATCCATGATTATGGAAATAGTGAATTTGAAATAATTGACTGTTGATTTAATTATTCAAATATAATGATTGTTGAATATGTACAATAATTAGTTGAATTAATTAATAAATAATTTTGTGATTTTTTATTATTTGAGTTGTATTAATTAATTGTTGAATTAATTAAGGGAGTTTGTGTGATTTTCCCATAATTTGATTTTTATTTAAATAAATAACTTTTAAGGAAAAAGTGAGAAAACTCCTCGGTATAAAAGAAAATAGTCAGCCAACTTCATAAGTAAATGCTGAATCTTTAAATTACAGTTTAATTATTTTAGAAACCTTACCTCTGTAAAGACTCTAATGTAGAGTGTTGACCTTTTCATCCATATCATCTTTGAGGAGATATTCAATATTGTTATCCACCTTGTCCAAGGTTTAGATTAACTCCTCTATAGAGATCATCTTTCCATAGGTACCCAACTCATCCTATGTTGTTTTGAACTCTAATTCCTGGTCTAAGTATTATTCACTAAAAATGATAATAAGTTTCCAATTATCACACTCCACCAGTTTATTAGTACTTAGGGGGATATCTAACAAATCAATATCTATTTTTTAATCCACCAGATCAATGAATAATGAGTCGCCTAATTGAGCTTTTTACTCGTTGTGAGTCCCTAACTCCACATGATTATCAGAGCCTTTATGATTTCTATTGAGGTTTTTATCCCCACATTCTAGAGGGAATTTTCCTTTGATTTAATATCATGTAATATAGGGACAAAGTAAATTATAATAGTTCTTTCATCTTCACATCCTCCTAGTGTATTTAATAAATCCATTTGAGTCTATAATGGTGTTCTTTCCATTATTTGGGGATGGTCTCAAATAATCATCCACAATGTGTACTTCCATATACTCTACTAACCAGGAGTCCAAGGTAGACTCTATTGAATATTCATGGTGCTCAAGCCTTATAGGCGGATTCTCTTTCATGAGCTACGTACACTTCAATAGTTTCTTCAGGTTCATGATTGGCACCCTCTCCCAAAAAAAATCGATTGTGGGAGCTATTCCCTTGGAGACCTAAATTAGGGAAAACCTTCTTACCAGTGTACGCAACCACCGAATAGGATGAGGCCTTTGAAATGAATGTTTTTGGGTCTAATAAACCCATAAAAATCACCTCATCTGACCTTGATCCTTATCCCATTTGAACTACCTCATCCAGTAAAGACCATTCAGGTATTTTGTTCCTATTTAGCTCAATCACACTAGCATTCCATTTCTCATCAGGTGGATCACCTCCAATTGTTTTTTGGATTTTCCAAATGCATATTGTCTTAGGATCTGATTAAATTAATCTAGGTAACTAAACCTATTCAGCTCTAGGGTTTCTTCATCCTATTTGGGACACCCATTCCATCTTTTAGGTAACCGAATATTTCCACCACATTTGGGTTGACTGCCATCTTCCTTGACGAAAAATTGGAAGACTTGTTTGCATTGACCACCCAGTGTATATCAGATGTAGGAATAGTCTCCTGCACCAATACTTTAAGATTATTCTCCCCAAGATGGCTTGACTGAACCACATCACTTCCATAACAAATACCACCCCCCTTTTTCAAGGTCCACACTTGGTTGAAACTACACCAATGCCGACATACTAATTCCAAGTTCCCAATAAGACCCCATAAAAAAATAGTTAATCCATATTTCATATCATACCTTTTTATGATAGGGGATTCCAACTTCATTATCGATGGTAATGTAGTCTAGTGGGATCTTTAACACATCAACATCAACACAAATCCTTGGTGATACTGGATGACATACATCATTGGTATGAGAATCCATGCAGAGGTAGCGCCCCACAATGTTGCCGAGAAAATGGAGAATCACCTGATTTTGGAATAGTAAAGGGAGTCCAAATAGATATATCTAGAGAATATAACTGGAGAGTCTCATATCAGGTGAAAATTGAAGGACCATCGGAAGAGGGAAAAATGGAAACTCTATATAGATCATGGAGTAAAAGCCCAAGTGAAAACTAGGTCATCTTCATTCGAGAAATAGATCTTGGTATACATCGCATCTAAAATAAAAAAAACCACTCATCCCTGATGATTCTAAAAAGATTACACAAACTAGTCAATGTCATCTATGGGGGGACGTTTCTTCCCATACTGGGCCACCAGAGTGAGATCCAAGAGCATTGATCCTTAAGTAGAGTCTCTCCCGCTTGAGAGTTTTCCTCCTAGGGATTCCTAGGGTTTGAGTTTCTTCTCCCGATCGGCTTCGGCGGCTCCGTCTTCTTCGGTTCAGGTTCTGATTCTCTTCCTCATCGTCTTCGGGTCCGGTGACAGGGGCTCGGTTTCCTTGGATTTGAGTTTTCTCTCCCGATCGGCTTCGGCGGCTTCGACGTCACCGATTCAGTTTTTGGTTTTCTTCCTCTTCGTCGTCGGTTCCAGTGACAGGGGCTCGGGATCCCCAATTCCAAGCCGTTCCCGGTGCCTCCTTCCTCTGCTTCTCCCTGTCAGCTACCGGCCTCCGTTTCCGGCGTTTCGTTGGTTTTCGGGCTTCATCCCCTCGATCTCAACTTCAGACGCTCTTCTTGGTCTTCAAGCTACCCTGAAGCTTTTCCTGTCCCCCTGGTTCTTCATTCGTGCCAGATCTGGGCAGGGGAAGCAGTTTCGAAGCTCCCACCGCACCACGTAGAATCGAGACGCAGATTTCGCGTAGGGTTCCCCGATCTGCGAAGGTGCGGTGGTTTTCCCGGGGCGCGGAGGACGTGGATGTGAAGAAGATTTCTTCGGCGCGCAAGTGGGAGCATCTCACAGCCTGGCCATTTCTCGAAGCGCGAGGGGATTGCGCGAACCTGCCGGTGTTACCTCGCGCACTACCTGGAAATCATCGCGCGAGGAACTTGCGCGAGGGCTGGTTTAGGGGACTTGCGCGAGGAACTTGCGCGAGGAACTGGCGCGGAGGAACTTGCGCGGGGACTTGAGCGAGGAACTTGCGCGGAGGAAATCATCGCGCAGGCTGGTTACAAAGTTAGGGGACTTGCGCGCGGGGTCTTGCTGGTGTGTGGGGTCTTGCACGCGGTGTGGGGAGTCTTGCCGGTGCGAGGGCAATTGCGCACGGGAACTTGCGCAGGGCTGGTTTTTGCTGGTTGCGTGAGGGGACCTGCTGGTGTTACCTCCGTTTGGTCAACCCCTCCCTAGGTGTTTTCGTGGCGTCAACATGGAGACGGATCTGTTGAACCAATGGAAGAACCTCTCTTTGACAGACAAAGAAAAAGAGCCACTTGCAACCCGTAGAAATGAAGATAACACTTTGACAAAACGAATGGCTTTATTAGTGGTCGGAAGACTGGCGACCGAGGCACCTTTTAATCTAAAGGCCCTCAGGACCACTCTTCAAAATCTCTGGAAATTGGAAGCTGGAGTAGCCATCCGGGAAATTGAGAATAAACTCCTTGTTTTTGAGTTCTTCAGCGATAAAGACAAAGATAAAGTCCTCAGAGGACGACCTTGGTCCTTTGACAATCATCTCATCCTGATGGAGGAATTTAAAGGGGGTGACGAGATTCAGAATTGCACACTTACCCGATCCCCGTTCTGGATAAGAATTAAAGGAATACCGTTCCATGGGAGATCAACACATGTGATGAGAGAAATTGGAGACCGGATCGGCCATTTCCTAGAATGGGATTGCTCGGACCCAATACAATGGGGCCCCTGGGTTCGAATAAAGACTGAGATCGACGTGTCTGAACCCTTAATGCGAGGTATGTTCCTAAAAACTGATGATTCCAACACCTGGATCTCGTTCGAATTCGAAAAACTACCAATCTTCTGCTTCCTTTGCGGACGTATCGGCCACATGGAGAAAGCGTGTGGGGCCAGGCCAGAGAATTCCACCGAAAATATCACCTTTCAATACGGTCCGTGGCTTCGGGCCAAAACACACAGAGAGGCATTTATCCCTGAGGCGGAGAGACAAATTGATCGGGACTGTCTCTTTGCAGCCCATCTTAGGCGACCGGAATCTGAACAACCTCCTATCATAAGGATGGGACCACCTGTCTTCCCTAAAGAACCCTCGGCTGAGCTTAGGGGAAATGGAAACGTCTCCCAAGAGATTATCGTCAGATGTAATGATGGGGCTCGGCAAGACAGTCACCTGACTCAGGGTATCACAAAATCTGACTTCGCTTTTACAGCACCGAATTTAGCGTCCCTTACTTCAACTGGGCCGCTACCTAAACCAAAAGAACCTCCAGAGAAATTTCCGAGGCAGAAACATGTTCCCTTGGATCCGCCTGAAGCTGAGCAGAGTCCAAATCGGTTCCCAACTAATTCCCTTCTGCAAGCCGATTCTGGGATGACTGAAGCCTCACTTTCAGGACATGTTACTCGTGGAACCTGGAGAAGGGCACATGGCGGTGGTAAAGGCGATTGTCCAGGGAATCCCAAACCAGGAGATATGAAACGGAAATGCGAGTCCAGCGGTATGTACACCAGTCTTCCCAAAAGGAGGAAAGCATCAGGTACGTCATTTACCCCACAAGAGACAAAGGCGGAGGCGGGTCAGGCCCGGCCCCGCCTAGAGCAATGATTGCTTTATGCTGGAACTGCCGTGGGCTTGGCAACCCACGAACGGTTCGTATGTTCCAGCGCCATTGCGCTCAAAGTCGCCCTGATATGGTTTTCCTGTCCGAAACCATATTGGAAAACAAGGACATCACAAATCTTGCCCTAAAATGCGGTTTCCAGGGTTGCTTCCCGGTCCCCCGACAGGGTCATTCAGGGGGATTGTGTTTGCTCTGGAAGGATAATGTCGATGTTAGGCTCCTGTCGTTTTCCCAGCGTCATGTGACTGCTTCCATTTGTGTTCCCCACAACCCCACCTGGACTTTTGTGGGCTTCTATGGCTGGCCCTCCCAGTCTGAAAAGTGGAAATCTTGGGATCTTCTTTGCAAACTCCGTCGTGATCTGCCAAGCCCCATTCTGTTTGGAGGGGACTTTAACGAGATCCTCTTCCAGAAGGAGAAAATTGGTGGAGCTATGCGCTCCTCCACGTCTATGTCTGATTTTAATGAGGCGATCCTTAAGGCAGAGCTGATGGACCTGGGTTACACGGGTAATCCCTTTACTTGGTTTCGAGGCAGATATGATGGAACTTGAATCGCTGAACGTCTGGATAGATTCTTGGGCTCAATGGACTGGATGAGCCTCTTCAAAATGTACCATATCAGACATCTCTCGTTCAACTGCTCGGATCACTGCCCAATTGTCATTAACTGTACCCAGTATGAGCACGTTACTAGTTACAGGAAACCATTCAGATTCGAAAGCTTCTGGTCAAATGATCCCGAGTGCGAGGCGGTTGTCCGTTCATGCTGGAAGAATGGGCAAGCGGATCTGAGAATCAACCTTCTCCGAGTAGCATCTGATCTGAAGACTTGGAGCTACTCTAAATTCCGTCATCCGGACCGGCAATGCAGTTTCCTTGAAAGGAATATTGGCTATCTTCTTAGCAAACCTCCGTCTAGCAGCATTCTCTCCAAAATAAGTGAAACCCAACGAGAGCTGGATGTTGCCCTGCGCAACAAGGAAGGTTTTTGGGCTATGCGAGCGCGAGATATTCATATCGCAGAAGGAGATGCTAATACCTGTTATTTCCACCAGAAGGCTTCAGCAAGACGCCGGAAAAACTTCATTTCTGGCATTCTTAATTCAGATGGTAGTAAAGTGTCTGACACAGGGGGAATCCAAGAAGCTTTCCTGAGCCATTTTCAGAAACTCTTCTCTGCAGGCCATTCTTACATTTCTCCCGAGATTGAGGACTGCATCAAACCAGTGATTTCTGACGATATGAACAGACAACTTTCTAAAGATGTGACGAATGACGAGACTCTTAAGGCCTTAAAGCAAATCCACTCCACGAAAGCCCCGGGACCAGACGGATTCCACGCCCTCTTTTTCAAGAATTACTGGCACATCATCGGTCCAGACTTTTGCAATTTAATGCGGGATATTTGGGCGGGGAAAACGGACCTGTCTTCTCTTAATGAAACTATTCTTACTCTCATTCCCAAGATGAAAAATCCGCAAGGGGTGTCGGACTTTCGACCGATCAGTCTGTGCAATGTCTCGTATAAGATCTTTTCGAAAATCCTGGCGAATCGGTTGCGTCCTTGGCTACCCGACGTCATTTCAGAGAACCAAAGCGCTTTTGTGGCAAAAAGGTTAATCACAGACAATTCCATTATCGCTCATGAAATTTTCCATTCCATGAAAACACGTACACGAGCGAAGAGAGGGATCATGGCGTGGAAATTGGATATGGCTAAGGCCTATGATAGAGTGGAGTGGAACTTTCTCGAATTTGTGATGCTCAAGATGGGTTTCTGTACCAAATGGATTGCCATGATCATGCAATGCGTCTCGTCTGTGTCCTTTTGCATTAATGTCAACGGGGTGCTCACCCGAGGCTTCTCCCCATCCCGTGGGCTTCGCCAGGGAGACCCTCTTTCACCCTTCCTTTTTATTTTAGTGGCTGACGTGTTTTCTAACCTCCTTTCCAGGGCAGCCTCGCTTTCCATAATCCATGGGGCGAAAGCGTGTCGCAAGGGCCCTCCGATTTCCCACCTCTTCTTTGCGGATGACTGCCTTCTTTTTTCTCGAGCCACCCCTAATGAGTGTACTGCTATCTGCCAGGCGATACAACAGTATGAACGGGCTTCAGGACAAATGATCAATCAGAGTAAATCAGAAATTTCTTTCAGCTCTGGAGTTCCCCAGCCGAAAAGAGAAGATCTCTGCTCTTTAGCACGCATTCCTGGGGTCGATAAGCACCAGAAGTATCTTGGGCTCCCGACGGTGGTTGGACGGTCAAAGAAAGAAATCTGTTCAGCTATCGTGGATCGAATTGACAGAAAAATTCAAGGTTGGACCCCTAAAAAAATCTCCAAGGCCGGCAAGGAAATCCTCATCAAGGCGGCACTTCAATCTGTCCCCAGCTATTTGATGTCTATTTTTAAACTCCCTGACGTGGTGCTCTCAAAGATTCAATCCAGCACATCTAACTTTTGGTGGGGACGAAAGGACGGAAAAAATAAAGTCCATTGGATCGCCTGGTCTGCTCTCTGTCAACCAAAATCTGAAGGTGGTATGGGCTTCCGGGACCTTTCTCTTTTTAATGATGCTTTGCTGGCTAAACAAGGTTGGCGTATGATTCATAACCCATCATCCCTATGCACGCGTGTTCTCCGGGCTAAATACTTCCCACATAAGGATTTTTTGGACTCCCATCTTGGATATCGACCCAGTTTTCTCTGGAGAAGCATTTGGGGCGGCCGTAATCTTCTGAGGAAAGGCCTTGGCTGGAGGATTGGGAATGGTTCTACGGTCAAGATTTGGACCGATCCTTGGCTTGTTGATCTGACAGGCACGAAGGCGTCATCCCCTGTTTTTCCAGGATCCGAACATGCCACAGTCTGTTGTCTTTTTGATGATCAAGGGGCGGGTTGGTGTCTGGAAAAACTCTTCTCCTGGTTTAATGAGAGGGATAGGAGAATTATTCTGAGTATTCCCTGTGTGACAGACGCAGGGCCAGATCATCTCTACTGGACAAACGACAGCTCAGGTGAGTACACAGTGAAAGCTGGCTACCGGCGAGCTCTTTCTGCCCAGATTTCAGAAGGAGATGCGAGGCCCTGGACATCAATTTGGAAGCTTTATGTTCCCCCTAAGGTTCGCTTTTTCTGGTGGCAGGTGTGCACTGGTATCCTCCCAACTAAGAGCCTCCTTGTCCACAGACACTTCTCAAACGACTACTCTTGCCCTTTCTGTCCTTCTGTAACTGAATCCCCTTTCCATGCTCTTGTTCAATGTCCCGGGGCTCAGGAGGTTTGGAATGGCTGGGGATCAACTATTGAGCTGTTCCCGGACAACGCCTCAGATCTTACATCTCTCCTGATGCGATGGTGCTCCTCCTTTTCGCCGGCTAAAGCAGGCGCCCTGTGCATTTTGGCTTGGATTATCTGCAATAGGCGGAACGAGGCCATATTCAATCATTTCCGGAGGCCCCCCAGATTTTGGATTGACCGGGCATTGTCATGGATTGCGGTATGGCAGAACCACCCTGAACAACAAAGACTTTCCACCCACCCTCCTCTTCCCCAACATTGGTGCCCCCCACCGGAAGGGACTTTTAAGATCAATGTGGATGCCTCTCTCCCTAAGGATGGCCCAATTGGACTTGGTTTACTGGCCCGAGACAACCTGGGAAATCTTATCGCTGCCAAATACGAAGCACGTTATGCACTTTGGGAGCCTTCAGTCGCGGAGGCCGCCGCCATCCTAGCTGGTTTAAACTTCGCAAAAGATTGCGGTTGGGATTCCATTCACATCGAATCCGACTGTCTCACTGTAATCAATGCCATCAATCTCACTGAAGGCGGGCTTCAACCTTTCGGTCCCATTATCCGGTGTATTCACTCGCGGAGACAAGGCTTCAATTCCTGCAATTTCTCATTTATCAGAAGGGAAGCGAACGAAGCCACTCACAAGATGGCAGGCATTGGTCCTCCCTACGAGGATATTCTTTGGTTCAATCATTTTCCATCGTGGTTATGCTCCTGTATTTCTGCTGATCTCCATCATTAATGGATCCGTCTTATTTTGTCAAAAAAAAGAGCATTGATCCTTCTGTGAAATCCAATGAAGAAATTAGGACTGAGATAACTCCATTTATATAAGATTGAACCTTAGGGATAAATTCTATTGAAGGAAAGTGAGGTAGGGAAGATGGGTTTATTAATGGGGAAAAGTTGGGATTACAAGAAATAAGCGAGCATGAAAAAGGATCATCCACCCTCCTCAGTTTTTGTGAACCAAGGAGGGTCGGTGGTGTTGTGACCATAACCTATTCCATTGAGGGGAAGGGAAGAGAGTCGGGGAATATGGAACTATTATTTAATTTTAAAATTCGTGATGTGATTAATTAAATATTTAATTAATTAACATATTTTTTGGCCAATTAATTGGTTAATTAATTAAAGGACTTGACCTGATTAATTAATTGTCAAATAAATAAATTGGATTGATTGGGTAAACTAATTATTGAATTAGAAATTAAATTGAAAGGATTATTTAATTATTGAATTAATTATTAGGTTTTTGATGTTTAATTAATTTATGAGTTAATTAATGGAATTTAGATGATTAATTAATTTTTGAGTTAATTAATGGGCTTGAGAGGATTAATTAATTGTTGAGTTAATTAATGGTATTGAGAAGATTAATTAATTTTTGAGTAATTTATGGGATTGAGATGATTAATTAATTATTGAGTTAATTAATGCGATTGAGGTGAATAATTAATTATTGAATTAATTAATGGATTAATTTGAGAATGTAATTGTTAATTTGGATTAATTAATTAGTGGAATAACTAATGAGTTGTAATGGTATTTATATGTTGTATTGAAATAATGAATGATAATAATGGAATTCATTTGTGATATTGAAATGATGAATGTTAATAGGGAAATTCAGTCATGTATTAGGAAATATGAATGGTAACAATGGAATTAAATTATGAAATGGTGAATGGTAATAAAGGAATTCACATGTGACATGAAATATCAATGGTTATAATGACATTCAATTATTAAATGATGAATGGTAATAGTGTCATTCAATCATGTATTGTGAAATATTAATGGTAACAATTGCATTCAATTATGAAATGATGAATGTTAATAGTGAAATTCAGTCATGTATTATGAAATATGAAGGGTGACAATGGAATTCTAATATATGACATGGTTCATCTATCCTTAGGAACCCGAGGGTGTTATGTGGTTAAATAAAGTGTAATTGAATAAATGTAAACTATTTAACTTATTTTTTATATTTCATTATTTATAAAACTATCTACCTTCTTTGATTGGATATTGATTTAGATTCCATTAGTGGTGGCTTACTGAGTTTTACTCACACTCTACTTAGGCCTCCTAATTGACACCTAAAGAGATTTCATGGTTGCAGGAAAGGTTAAGGGTAAAATTCATTTTTTATATGGATATTTTGGGATGGAGCATGTTTGGGGAACCAAACGAGATTCAGGACCCACTTGGGAGTTGTTATTGTCTTTACTTTTGGGATTTCATTTTGAAACTTGTCACACAATTTTTCATGAAATATATACTATTTAGGTTTTTATATTGTATTATCATTTTAGTCATCATGTGATACTCGTTTATTGTGGTTATTAGATATATCATTTCAATATTGTTTATTTATTTATGATTTTTTACTGATTTGATAAAGAGTGTATAGTCTCCCCATGATCAATATTAGACCCTCAACACTAGTTGACATTATTTGGCATATGGGGTGGTTCCCCTAAGATCATTTAACGAATCGGATCAGGGCACGGGTGTGTGGAACCCGATTCGTGATGTCACAAAGTGGTATCAAAGGAGATTTTTTTAATTTTTCTTTTGTCTTACTATTTATAAAATATAGAAATGAGGCTTGAAAGAGTCAGGCCTTTGTTATGAGCTCGTGCATTGGAGTAGCTACCTCATGTATGGGGGAAACCCCAAGTACGCATAGTGGCATTGTTGTTATTAGTATTGACTGTTACATTTGGATGTTATTTCACCTTTAGTGATGTACTTGTTGTGGGATGTGATTATTGTTTCTGAGATTTTTTGAGATTTGACTTGTGGTTCAATATGGCATGAGAGTTGAGTTTTCATGCATCATTCTAGCCACTAAGGATTATTTTGTAACATGTATCATCTAAAGAATGCATGGAAAATTAGTTTTGGGTAAGTTATTGAACTTGAGCTATTTTTCCATGCCTGTGGGAATTAAATGGAAACTGGTGTCTTTTTGAAATTGAGAATTATAAAATGATTCAATATGTGAATTAATGATAGTATAATGTGAAAACATGAATAATGAGAATGTGATTACCCTTTTCAACCATCCGTCCATCCAATGGGCTGAGGACCTTCATTTTATTATTGATTTTTGATAATCCAACTTTCAAGGGGTGAGGTGGAAACCTTAAAATTCCCCTAGGCATATGTATTACATGGACCTATAGGCCTTATAGGAATTCATTTATAGTAGTCCTCAAACATTACATACAACCCAGAAAAACTACTTGGAACTGCTCGTCCTAACATCTTCATCGTGAAATCCGCTCTCCACCTTTGCATGGATGTTCAGTAAGGCTATCCCGTGCATGCACAGGCTTGTCCCGATGGTAGGTTCCATACCCTGTCATTATTGCAATCCGTGTAGCTTCTGTTATGGTGAAAGCTCCTTTCTCATCCTCCTATAGAGCTTGTTCCTTGTAGGTTGTTTGGTTTTCATCTGCACTAAAGTTCGCCCGAAGGCTTTGAGGTGGCCTGAAGGCCTTACAGGCCCAAAGGCTTGGGTGGCCAGAAGGCCTTAAAGGACTCGGGGACCAAATTGGTGGCCCAAAGGCCCAAATAGAGGAAAATTCCCAACTGCTACAGTGCCAAAACGTACCTACTACACTCCCCGCTATAGTACCTACTACAGTACTGCATAGTTCCTGCTACAGTACCTGCTATAGTACTGCTACAGTCTGAAAATTGTGCCTCTACTTGGATTTGATCCTAGGTCACCTGGATGCACTTAAGAGTCCCCACCAACTGGGTTGAGGGTCATGTTCTTACACTTGTTAACCATAAACTAGATATAAGATGTGTAATGGTTGTGATAACACCATGGTTTTGACTTTGTGGCAGGGTTAGGCGGAAGTGACACCCTTGGTGATGGGTGGTTACTTGGTTGGGATTGTTGTGCGAAAGGATGGTGTTCATGAGGGAAGATATTTTTTCACTTCCAAACTTTATAAAATAATTTCGTATACATTGGAAACCTCCTAGGATCATCAAAGAGAGCATTGGTTATATGAAATTCTTCTTAAATAATTTTTCTAATGGGATAAAATGGGCCTTCTTGAAGGTTGTGACCTTGGATCAAGGTAAAGGTGAGGGTGTGTGGTGGGTGATGAATCACCAGATATACATGAGTGATGGTTGTAAGGAGGTTGTGTGTTGATAAATTCTAAGGGTGTTATTCTAGGAATTAAGGAATGAGTGAAATTTTATGCTTCAATTTTGATGCTCAATTGAGGACGAGATGACCATGCCCATTTCTTGGGATCTATAAAGAAGGGGAGTGTGAGCCGTGATAGTTGGTAATTTATAGAGGAAAGTGATGGATATAACACACCTAAGGTGGGGAGTGATGTTTCAGTAAAAAATGTGTCCTTTGAGGAGAATTTGATACGTTTATTGGATAATAGTGAGAAAGTGTTGTAGGGAGAGACCATACCAATAGTTCATGTATTGCGGCAATAGGTACGTGTTCATGTAGAATATTGGTATAGATAAGTAGTTATTAGGGCTTAGTGGACCGATCTTTTTGACTTGGAATCTTGGAGAATATTGGGAGTATAGCTCGGGGATAAGATGTTATAAGGTGGAGAGATTGTAAGATCCCAACCTTTTTTGGAGATGTCTCAGACTCTTTTAGATCTAATATTTTGTGTTGTGTTGAGTAGTTTTAGTTTAGGTCTTACATTGGGGTTTGTTTGGGTGAATAATTTGAGAAACCTGGAAGAAAAAGGGCATTGCACTGTTGGCACATGGGTTTCCCAAACTGGGAACCCTGGCCCAACAAACTGTGCTACCATGGACATGGATAGTTTTCACGGATGACACACGGTTTGATGAACCATTCTACCTAAAAGGATAAACTATTCACACCTCTAATATAGGTGCCCAATAATGGCACAGGGTTAGTGGAAACCATGTGCTTCTTCCCAGAAAACCATGTGATGGATTTAAGTTAACCCAAAAATTAGATTTTTAATTACCAAAACCACTATATTAACCCTAAATCATCCCCCACACATTTTATAATGACTCCTTTTAATTTTGGAGGCTTCCAAATGATTTATTATGGCTCTCGACCTTCGTTCTTATTGATTCAAAGTCTGGAATGAAGATCTACAACTTCCTTGGTAAATGAATCTTATCTCAGTTTGTTTCCCATCAATTTTCCATTCTTCTCCCAACCTTGAAGGGATGTTTTCCTCTATTCATGATGTATGTAGATATATGTTTTATTATATCTAATCCATTTAAATCTTAGATCTAGAAAATTTAATCAAGATCTTTCTCTTCATCATTATTAGGGTTATACTGTTCAAATTGGGGATTTCCATTGGCAAGTGTTTATCACCATTTTTAAGGTAGATGGTATATAATTAAAATACCAAAGTCTTTATTTCTCTTACGTGTTTGTAATTATAGAATTTGTATTGGATGATTAGTAATTGATTTTTCGAAACTGAATTAATTAATTTGGTGAATTAATTAATCAAGGGATTAAGAAATTGGGGATATTATGATTGTAGATTTTGAATAATTAATTTTTTGAATTAATTATGAGGATTTCATGATTATGAATTTCATTAATTAATTTTCAAATTATTTAATGGACTTGAATGTGATTAATTTATAATTGAATTAATTAATGGAGTTGACATAGGTTAATTAATTGATAAATTAATTAATAGGATTTTATTGGTTTAATTAAGTGTTTAATTAATCAATGGAGGTAAATGTGATTGATTAATTGTTAAATTAATTAAATTAATTGATTTAAACAATTAACTAGTGAATTAATTGAAGGGATTTAATGTGATTAATTAATTTTGGAATTAATTTTTAGAATTGACTTGAATAATTAATTGGTTAATTAATTAAAGGAGTTGAATGCAATTAATTAATTTTAGAATTAATTAATGGAATTAACATGAAAAATTAATTGGTGAATTTTTTGGAGATGTTGAATATGATTAATTAAATGCATAATTAATTAATGGAATTGATATGAACAATTAATTGGTGAATTAATTAAAGGAGTTGAATGCGATTATTTAATTATGTAATTAATTACTAGAATTAAACTAAAAATTTATTTAATGAATTAATTTAAGGAGTAGAATATGATTAATTATTTGTGTAATTAATTAATGGAATTGATGTGAAAAATTAATTAGTGAATTGATTGAAGGTATTGAAAGTGATTAATTAATTGTGGAATTAATTAATGGAATTGACGTGAAAAATTAATTGGTGAACTAAACCAAGGGATTGAATGTGATTAATTAATAATGGAATTAATTACTAGAATTGATGTGAACAATTAATTGGAGAATTAATTGATGGATGGAATGTTTTGATTGTTGATTTGAATTAATTAATTGTTGGATTAATTTTTGGATCATTGCAACTATGGTAATAGTGAATTTGGGATAATTAATTATTGAGATATTATGATTATTGAATAGGAATAATCAATTTTTGAATTAGTTTTTGAGAAATTGAAATTAACAGATTGAGATAATTAATTTTTGAATTAATTATTGAGATATATTGGTTGTGAAATTTGATTAATTAATTTTTTAATTAATTAATGGAGAATTTTGTGATTTTTTAATTATTTGAGTTGAATTAACTGTTGGATTAATTAATGGAGGTTGTGTGATTATACAATTCTTGATGTTATTAATTAGTTAATGTAATTTGTGTAGAAAATTAATTGGTGAATTATTTGAATTGTTTGAAGTAATTAATTAATTGATGAATTAATTAATGGGATTGATCTGATAAACTAATTGTCAAATTAGTAATGAAACTGATATTATTAATTAATTGTTTTATTAATTAATAGGTTTTATATGATTAATTAATTATTTCTCTAATTTCTGGGTTTGAAAAGATTAATTAATTGTTGAGTTAATTAATGGTATTGAGATGAGTAATTAATTATTGAGTTAATTAACGGGATTGAGATGATTAATTAATTGTTTATTTCATTAATTGGATTGAGGTGACCAATTAATTATTTAATTAATTAATATATTAATGTGAGAATGGAATATTTAGTTTGGATTAATTAATTGGTGAATTAATTAATGACTTACAATGGCATTAATATGTGATATTGAAATAATGAATGGTAACAATGGAATTCACATGTGATATTGAAATGATGAATGGTAATAGTGGAATTCAGTTATATATTACCCAAATATTAATGTTAGAAATGGAATTAAATTATTAAATGGTGAATGTTAACAATGGAATTCAATCATGTATTATGAAATATGAATTGTAACAATGGAATTAAATTATGAAATAATGACTGGTAATAGTGAAATTCAGTCATGTATTATGAAACATGAATGGTAATAATGGAATTTAGATATATTATATGGTTCATTAGTCCTTTGGAACCCGAGGGTGATATGTGGTCAAATAAAGTGTAATTGAATAAATGCAATCTATTTACCTTTTTACTTTTATTTTATTAATTATACAAATTCATACTCTATTTGACTATATATTTTTTTAGATTCCATTGGTGGTCCCCTACTGAGTTGTACTCACACCCTAATCAGGCTGCCTGATTGGTACCTGAATAGATTTTATAGTTGCAGGAATGGTTAAGGGAAAAGGCCCTATACTAGATGGCTAAGATGGGATAGAGCATAGTTGAGGGTACCAGATGACATTTTGCACCCACTTGGGAGTTGTCAGTGTCTTTATTTGGGTTTTCATTTTGACACTCAGAACATGTTTTGGCATGACATATTTACTGTTTTTTTTGAATATTGTATTCCTATTTTAGTAGTCATGTGATACTCATTTATTCAATTTATTGGTTATATCATTTTTCTATTTTTTATTTATTTCTATTGTTGTGATTATTTGATAAAGAGGGTATAGTATACCCATGATCGATATTAGACCCTCATTGCCAGTCGAAAACATATAACATATAGGGAGGCATGCCTGAGGTCACATAATTTACTGGCTCAAGGCATCAGTGTGTGGCACCTAGGTTGGGTTGTTATAGTAAGATAAAGAATATAATCTATCATATAGAGGGATAATAGGAATATGTATTTAGAGAATTAGATAATTATATCAAGGGATTCTGAGAATAGGAGGAAAAATCCATTATGATCATCATATCAGGGGATTCCCTAGTGAGGAATGAAATACATTCTCGTAAGTATAAATTAAGGGATACCATTAGTCTTGGTTATAGGCTACCTTTATCTTACTATTAAAAGAGTTATATTTTTTATATATTGAAAGTCATTATTTATTTTTTACGCTATTATATTACTTTTTTCTTAAAAGTTTTTATTTTTCACAAAAATTTTAATATAAATTGAATAATCATATTAAACTTCATATTCTGATTGTTTTATAGTAATTACTATGATTAAAATTCTTATAATCTTATTAATAAGATCCATAGTTATTTAGATCTTTGTTATTATGATCTAATAAAATTGATCCTGATTATAATTCTATGGCTTAGTTCATCACACCAAGGGTAAAATCTGATAAATCAACTTAAAGATGCTTTGGGTTTTTTTAGTTTAATTTAATAAAAATAAGTTTTTAAAACTACAATTCACCCCTCCAATAAGTTACCCATCAGAAGAATATTCTTATGATCCTAATGAATATTATTTATATACTGATCTAACAATTTGCATCAGAGTAGGATTCCACAACTCATATACATGATATGATTTTGTTTCTTTACAATTACATGGTTTTTTATAATTTTTTTTGTTTATAAAATTTTTATTACAAAAATGTGTTTTTTGGAAAATAATATTTGTATTTGTTTTAAATATAGAAGGAATGAATGTTGGTTGAATGGACAATATTAATATGAATTGACCATATATCTTTTATGGTTATACCTTTGAGTAATTGAGGGATAAGTTGAAGTATTTTTTTATCAATATATTAGTTTATAACTTTTTTTATTAACTAAATATTATAAAATTCTTGATAAGGAAGTTACCTATCTCAATATTCATGAAAAATAATAATATCAGTTGAATTACCGAGTTTGAAATACTTTTTTATACTCTATTACAAGAAGTATTTATATTATAATATCATCTTTTAAAGCTCCTAACAATATTTGTAAGAATATTGAAGTAAAATTTTTTGGAACTTCAAAGGTTGTAGATACTAGAAGAGAAATGTTAAGAGAAGACTATCAAGAATTGTTTATCTTTCAAGGTGAATCTATTCTAGAGAAGCATTAGAGGCTCATGAAAATTAAATAAACATTTCAAGATATTGGTGAGAAAGCTATAGATAATTATATTCTTATTGAGAATATAATTGATATTATGAACAATTAATGAAAAAACTATTGTTGATGAGACTAGAATGCTGAAAAATACTACCCTGGGTGATCTTATTAAAACCCTTTTGAAATATGTGAGAAGATTGAAAAGAGAGGCTGAGAAACATAAATAGAAAAATGGTGGTGTTTTCTTTACTACAAGATATAACTTACATTCCAATTTTCAATATGTTGAGAACATCATAAAATATTCAATAAAGGATAAAGTTTTTATTCAATCCAATTCTATAACTTCTAAGCATTTATAAAATGAGTTATAAAACTTGTCTAGAAAAATAAATAATAAAATAGTTATAATGAAATGTTTCCAATACCTATATAAGAAATGTAACAAGGATAAATGTGATAATAAATATGATGTTACTTGTTACGAGTGCAAGAAAGTTAGACACATTAGGACATATTTTCTAATGATGAATAGAAAAGACAAGAAGTATTGAAATTTAGAAAGGAATAGCAAGAAATATTACAAATCAAAGTGAAAGAATGTTTTGAATGATTCTGAAACATAGAGTGATAGTGGAGGCTATTATTTTGATAATTTTTTAGATAATGAAAGTTCTATATAGAGGAACATATACCTTTTTTCTAATGTACTTAAAGTTAATCTTTTCCACATGGCTAAGGTACAAACTATTGAGAACCTTACCAATATGTCTTTTATGTGCTAATTATCCTGATGAGAATGATTCAACATATTCTGATGAAGAATATTCCTTATCCAATTAAGATATAATTATGCTCTTTTGATGATGTTTTTAGAATTTTGAAAAACATTTAGAAAATGGAAATTTAAAAATTTGTAAAAAATTGACAATGCAAGAATAAACTTGCTAAGTATGATTCAAGGATAAATTTTTTTAAAAAATGAAATACTTGATATTTATAAAGATAATTATGAGATTATTTCCAAAAAAGAAACTATTTCTAAAGATTTTAAAAGAGTATTTTCTGAGAAAAATGTTTTAGAAACGAAATTAAATTCTAAAACCAATACTACTGAGGATAGAAATTTAGTTGTTAAACTAAAATCAAAAAATTATTCTATGAAGAATCAATTTTAAAACTTTACCCCTGGTGAGGAAATTTTTCAAAATATGTACAAAAAAATTCATCCTCATAGTACAAGTTCTAGAATGAGTTATTCTTATAAAAAATAGTTTTTAGTAACAATTTCTTTGTTATTAAAGTGATCCCTTTTTCACTAAATTCCAAAGTAGTGGGAACTAGAAATAGCATTTTTCATTAAATTAAGTTCAATACCTAGAATTTTATAAAGTATATTTTTTAAAAATAATATGGATTACTAAAGTTTTTGTTTTTATGAAATTATTAGAGCCAAGATGGTTTGGGTGCCTAAAGTATAATGTGTTTATTTTCAGGAAAGAAAAGAATGTATTAACAATAAGAATACATGGTACATGGATAGTGGATAGTGGATGTTCCAAGAACATGACTAATAATATACTTTTTTTGGAAAATATTATCAAGACAAAATGTGGAAAAGTTATATTCAGAGATAATTTCCAATGTGAGATTATTAGAATATGTACCATTGTTTTTCTCGGTAATTAAAGTTCCTTAAGAAGGGATCTAGAGGATGCCTACCAAAGAATAGGTAATCATCTTATCCAACCTATTTCAAGTTGTTTATTATTTTAAATACTATAAATATTTGATATTATTCATAAAAGAATAAATTAAATAGACTAAATATGCTAAAATTTTATTATTATTATGAAACCACCTTTATTCATCATCTTTTCCATCAAATCGTAATTTAAATTATCACTTGTGTGTACACATGGATTACCATCTCCACTTAGCGATACAATTCATTTTACATCATCATATTTCATGGATGGTTATTTTGATGGGTTTAATATTTATAAATTATATTTATGACATTATTATGCTTATTAAATTATAATATCATATCCACCTACTTACCCTCCAATCAGTTGGAAAAATGATAACATCGCTCATGTGTACGTGTGGACTACCACATCCAAAAAACAATGTGATTTATTTTTCATTAATGATTTAAATGGATAGTAATAATGAAAAATTTAATTAATATATATGTTATATAATATATAATACTGATTCTATAATTTTTATTTATTATTTACCATTCTTTTGTTCCATTCATCAATAAGTGAAATCAACGTTCATGCGTACGTATAAACTACCATATCCATGAACAATGTTATTCAATTTTCTATCTATACCATTTATGGATAAATGTATATATATATAATGAATAAAAATAATATTTATATAATGTTTAACAATCGAGATATTATTGTACCATTATCCAATAACAAGGATCGAAACAACCTAACTGAAATTATCCTGAAAAATGAAACAATGAACACCCTTGAATGATTATTTTAATAAAAAGTTATAAGTGCATAATATATTATCTTATATTATAATACTAAAAATGAATATTGTATATAATTATAATAAATTTTAATTTATTATACATGAGGTTTAAATTATTTCAATGAAATTAAAACTTGAGGTAAGGGATTTTCGTCTCACTCTTAGTTTGGTGAGACAATACTATATTCACTACTTATTTCTTTTATGTGATGTATATAAATCCCATGAGTTTATTTTATTATGATTCACATGAAAATTATAGAAAAATTCATATCCATATAATTTTATTTCTTTCATGAGGCTTATGATTCAAAATTTATCAAAGTAGCAAGAGATTTATGTTATGATCTCATTGTTTATTGGAATTGGTTATGATTAAGTTTATAATAATGGAATTTCATGATATATCTATCAATAATCTCATGAAATTTATTATCCTATAATTATTTCCTGAGAACACATTTTTTCATTTCATTTTCATCTCTTTAAGTACTTAATAGACCAAAAAAACATTTTTAAAGAAATATGACTTTATTTCTCTCTTCAGTCGAAAATATTTTTTCTTTCATGTCCAAATTTTCTAAATTAATTTTAAAGAATGTTTTTACTATTCTCCATTGATTGTTTAAAGTCATTTTTTCGCATTTTTTAATTTTTAATTTTTTTAAAAGGCATCTTATTATTGTTTTCTGAAATATTTACTTTTGACTTTTTACCCAAAATGTTAAAAGAATATTTGTTTTAACTTACTAGACATGATCATAATTTACAACCATCATGACAAATCAATTATTTAAATATTATTTTATAAGTTTCCATGGTTCTTTTAAAATATTTTTTTCCAATTTGTTTTCAAAATTTTTAGATTTTAAATAATATATTTCAAAATGGAAAGGGTATTTTCCTCAGTAAATATTCCAAGTAATATTTTAAAGTAATTTTGATCTATGATGACATCCTTTTATGTAACTTATGCCTTACTGGGGATATGATCCAATGATACCATCCATATTATTTCTCTATATGGTTTAGGATTATGATGATGATATAGTTAGGAAATCCATTTATTTTATATCTATTATGCCATTATAAAATGTTGAAATATTGTTAAAACCCATTTATTATCTAAGTGTTATGTTATATGATGAATGATTTATGATCTTTTGGAACTCATATGAATGAATTAGGATTATAAGATAGGTGGGTCCATTATAGACATCCAATGCATTATACAAATATATAAAACTCATGAGATAAATATTTATATTTGAACCTTATTTTATGTTCATAATTTTATGTTTAGTCCTAGTTTTCATGTCAATAAGATTATCCATGGACCTATTTTTCATGTAAATATGTTTATGCATGAACCTAGTTTCATTTCCAAAATTTTATGGTCGGGCCTGATTTCATATCCTTAACTTAATGAGTGAACCTATTTCTAGTTATGCATGTTCAAAAAGATTTAAGTTTATGTTCTTACCACATATATATGTATATGTTATGATCTCATGGATCGTGTTATTTTATTCCTTTATGATTTATGTCTTATAAAATTCCAATCTTTATAAAATGACTCAATATTATGATCTATGATATGAAGGGCATTATTTTAAAATGTTATTATCATGTTATCCTACTATTATACTCATTTTATACTCATGTTATCATTGATATCTCCCTTGTTTACCCTTACTGAGCATATGATCTCACCAATTTTTATGTTTCTTTTCTTAGGTTATGAAAAATTGTTTTAAGTAGGGTATGTCAAATAAGAGCACTGTGGAGAAAGATGTTTTTGGGAAATATTGATGGTATTTCATGAAATTAGTGGATTTTGTATCTAGTATCTAAGGACACAAAAAATTTATGTTTTTTAATGGAAAATTATTTTATGTATTAAATATTTATCTAAAATGATTCAGTATTTCTACATGAAAAGTATGGGTCACTATAGACCTTACCCTTATTGCAGTTACACCATTTTAATATTCCGTTCTTCTTCCCCTTCTTGCAGTCACACCATCTCAATATGTGGTTGCTCTACCCCTTTATGTGGTTGCACCATTTCAATGTGTGGTCACTATATCCCTTCATATGTGTAATGTACCGATCCGACTGAGCATTAACCCGGTAGTCGGACCAGTGGTTCACATGGCCTAAAGAACATCTCCCTGTATACCAGAGTATTCTGACAAGCAGCGAGGGTCTACAGTGTTGATAGTGGGGAAACTATACCGTCATATTAGAGTTCACAATGGTATTATCAGAGAATAAACAAAAGGAAATAGAAGAAGAAGTATATAAACAAATAACTGATAGTATAGTAGTGGAAAGAAAAGATATTCAATTTAATCAAAATGGATAATTCCTTTTTATACAAAGGATAAAATCATGACATGGTATGGTTACATATCTAAAATAAACAAAAAAACAACATAGTTTACAATAAAATACATATAATGAAAATACAGAAAATCCCCATGAGTGATCTCCATGAGCATCCTGAGCTCCAGCTTAGTCCTTTTCTCTTAACTCCGGGTTCAAACACACAACAACAAGCAAGGCCCAAGGACCTAAAAACAAGACAGGTCTACTTGGGTACTATAGGGAAATGGAAGCCCAAGTAGGGTGTGAAATATAAATCTTAGTAGGCCGACACCATCAATGTCTATCCATATCCATATAGTGTAATATAAATTTAACAATATGCATGTATATAGTATTAATGAAAAAATTGAATAAATATAAAACACACATCCAGGTTCCTAAGGGATACCTGATGGAGATAACTACTTCATCCCATGGCTGGTATATCTGATCAAGTCACCATGTACATATATAGGTTATAACTGGGATGAGGTAATCATGCCTCTCATCCCCTCGTGTATATGTACATATATATATATATATAAATGTTATCCTTGGAATGAGGTAATATATTATATATTCTTCAGTGATCGTACCATGAAAAGGTTATGATTTCCATCTATCACTTGGAAGGATATGAAGATAAATAGTTAAATCTTATTAATAATAAATGGAAAGAAGAAGTTATTGACTCCTTATAATTGGGTGATTTTAGGAGGATATTTTTCAATAAGTATTTTCCCTATATTCTACGTACAAAAATGGAGAAGAAATTCCTTGTTCTTAAATAGAAGGATGATGTGAAGAGGCCATTTAATGAAATGAATGTAATTGAGAAAAAAAAATTTCAACGAGATGTGAAGAGTCTAATAAATTAAATTAAGAGAGAGAGAGAGATAAAAATAATTCACCACTCATAATTCAGTGCTATAGATGCAAGGAGTTTGGGAAATATGTGAATCAATTCTATAATTTAAGGGTTGATAAGGATAATAAGCCAAAACAACCTATAAAGTCGAAGGAAAAAATGGAAAACTTATACAATCACAACAACTGGAGTGAATCATGATAGTAAGGGAAAACGTAACCTCCACTATAGAGTTGGGGATTCTATGTTGAAGTATGTGTGTATAATACCTTTTAAAATATTATCCTTGAGTGAAATATGATTTTACTTTTAGCATTGATTAGATCTATCTACATAAAGTCCATACAAATTTCTAGAAGAAGGAAATAATATTTGATATTCTAAATCAACATATAATTTTTTATCAGTACAAGGATAAACCTAAAATTCAAATAGAAATATTGTTGGCTAAGATAAGAGATTATTTAAGGAATAAAAGGTGAATTATATTTTGGAATTATATATGATTTTATTGTGAATTTATTTTGGGAAATGATTAGTATATTTTGGAGAATATATGATTGAGGTATATATATTTTTGGTATGAGACTTTATAAGTGATTAAAATTATTTAAAGATAATTTTTAAGTTGACCATGGAAGGAAATGAGATAAAATCACTCTAAAATTTGGGTTTCAATATTGGTTAGAAATATTTTGGAAGTTCCAAAAGTTTAACTATTTATGGAATAGATTAGGTTGATATTTGGATGTTATTATTGAGGTTTTAGAGAGCAATATTTTATATTTATCATAATTAGATAACTTATACATACCATTTTTAGTTTTGGTAAATATTTTGAAAAAATAGGAATGGATTTTAATTATTTTATGGATAATATATTCAGTTAAAAATTTATTTTAGTTCTTCAGGAATAAAAAATCAACTTCAATAGTAATTTCATGGAGTAAGAGATGAAGTGAAAATTGATCAAATCACAGCTAAAGAATGAAATTTTGTTTATAAAATGGAAAAGATGTCAAGTAAGTGTATTTTCCCATGTTCTCTATCCTGATAGTAAAATAATCCATCAAATTTAGGAAAAGGATATTAAAATAAAATGTTATACCCTTTTATTCATTATTGATGAATTGATGATCTTTTCACCCATTTTAGATTTATGGTTTTTTAGTTATTAAATTTTTCCTCACCATGTTCTATATCACTCTCTATTAGTCATTAAGAATTAGTTTTTACTTCCATGTACATATCTTCTCCTGACACTAATTTTATCCAATTTGGAAGCCTAGTTTTTCATTACTCTATAAAACCTTAATATTATCCTTTCCCTCATTTTAAGAATAATTTTTATTAAACCTTTTTTACATTGTGGGTTTTCCACAAAGAAATTTTCAAATGCCGAACTCTTGATTGCTGAGAAAAATTTCAAATTACAAGGGAATGATTTATTAAGGTGGATGGGGGTATGGGGATGGATAATGTAACACTCTGATATTTTAAAATAAGAATATTATTCTCTATAGCGTATATGACATGAAACACTGAGCTTAAATTAAGAAAAAAATATTATTATTTAAAAATGGTTGTTATAACCTAAATGTTGAATTGAAGGGTATTAATAGAAATAAACAAATTATAAAATATATATAAAGGTTATAATAATTGTTTTTGATTAATTCTTAAGAAATAAGTATTCAATTTTTTAGTAAAGTCATATTGTGCTTGAAAATTATGTTTCCTTCAAACATGTTTTCTATTGATTTTTGTTAGAAAATATTATAATTTACTTTTTAATGTTTTTAAAAATTTAATTCATAAAATTAAATTTATTTTTGAAATTAATATTTAAAAATCATCATAGAGTTAATTTTTAATAATTTTTTGAAAATATTTATTTTCGATGAATATTAAAAAAATACTATTTTTATTGAACAATTTATTTTTGTTTAAGAAATTAAAAATTTTACATTGTATTTTTAAAAATAAAAATATATTTATATTATATTTTTAATAATAATTTTATGTTCATTATAATAAATTTTATGGTTAAATTTGGTAAAAAACATTTTTTACTTAAGAGGTATTTTTCTGAAAAACTATTTTTCATAGAATTTTGTGGTTTTCTCTAAGATTTATTTCTACCACTACTAAAAATTGAATTTGGAAAAGTTTATTCCATATTTTGAATCATTTGGTCAAAATTTGGTAATTATCTCCCTTTTAATATTGTTCATTATGAATAGTAACCTTGGTAAATACTTGTCACTGCAGAGACAGTAAAACATGTAAAATAAGGTTAAAACATTGGAATATGGATTTTAAATTTCTCCAAAACTTTCCATTATCCTATTTTATGGGTGTATTTTGTCCATTTATATAAAAATATAGAATATGTGTCCACTTGGTTCCAAATTTCTTTGATTATAAACTTTATTTTAGTTTAAGTTAAAGATAAAGTAAAGAATTCCACTCTCTTGATGTTACTATCTCTAATATTTTATCATCAGAGTAAAAAAGGGTTATGTTCAGTTATAAATATTTAGTTGAAATTTAAATTAATTTTATTTATCATAGTTTTTTTTATTTTTTTGAATGAATAGTTACCATAAATTCTTACACAATGCCGCCATAATAATTATTTAATTAATAGAAAAATAAAATAATTGATTTTAAAAATATTAAAAGAAATACCATATTGATGAATTATTATTTTCCATAAATTTTTAGATAAATATAAAATATTTGAGATGTGTGAAAGGTTTCTATTTTAGGTACATTGTTTTTATGTTGTGTTCAAAGTCAAATTATGAAAATAGTATAAAAATGAAATTAATAATATTTTTTGAAAAATAATATTTTATCAAATTATTTAAATATTATAAATTTTTTCAAAGAGGACAATTAGTATTATAAATGATTTTAATTATCATTCCTTCATCATTTATGAGTTAATTTTTACCTTATTTGTAAAATTATAACCATTTAAGAGTGAAAAAGATGTTGCCATGGTTAAGGTTAAAATATGTTAACTAAGGGGTTAAAACAAAATATAAGTTTTAAAACTCCTATTAAACCATTAAAAATTCAAAATTTTTATGGTATTTAAACCATATCCTAACTTATATTTTAATATATACCCATTTGGAATCATTTTATATTAGGATTATGGTATTTTAATCTTTTAAGAAATTACCAGAGTTCCCCTCTCATCACGTATAAAAGGAAACCCATACTTTCTGTTATTTACACCACTTTAATCCATATATATTAAAAAAAACTTCAAAATTATATTATAAAATTAAATATACCAAAAATAGATGTGTTGGGATTCTTAAGATACGATTACATCCTTAATTTCAAATTTTTTTTTATTAAAGGTATTAAGAACAACCTTATAAGCATAAGTCAATTATTTGGTGAAATTTACCTTGTGAAATTTAGGAATGATAAATGTTTAGTATATATTTACAATTGTGAATTTATTCTTTTTGTCAATTAGCATGAGAATTTTTACACAGTAAACATAAAAGACCTTAGGAGCCAAGACTTACCTTTCCTATGTTAAATGGAAGATTAATATTGGTTATAGAAAAGAAGGTTAGGGTACTGTAACATTATGAAATTATCTATGTTGACTAAGAAAATACTTGTTAATAATATACCAAGACGTAGTTTTGATACATCATATGTCTGTGACACTTGTCAATACGACAAGCAAGATAAGTTAATTTTAAATCTATTAGTGAAGTATCAACTTCTGATTCTTTATGTTTAGTTCACATAGGCCTATTTGGTTCTATAAAAATCAGGTGTATTGATTGAAAGTACTATGTAAATTTCTTTGTTGATGATTGTTCTAGATATAATTGGGATTATTTTATCATAATGAAATCTGAAGCTTTTTATTATTTTAAAACATTTATATCCAAAGTTAAAAATGAGAAAAACCTTCCCTTGATTACTATTTATAGTGATCATGGTAGAGAATTTGTGAATTCTAATTTTGAAACTTTTTTTACTAATAAAGGAATTGAACATTACTTTTAAACTCCTCAAGAAAATGGTGTAGTTGAAATAAGAAATAGAATTCCTCAAGAAATAACTAGAACTATATTGAGTGAATACTCAATTGATAAATATTTCTGGGATGAAGTGGTTAGTGTGGAATGATATACTATAAATCATGTTTTTATTAGGATTTTTCTTAATAAAAATTCGTATGAGTTATAGAGAGGAAGAAAACCAAAAGTTCTTTAAGTCAATGTTTTTGGTTGAAAATTACTCATCCTAAATATGAATGATAACATACAAAAATTTTACCCAAATATGATAAAGGAATACTTTTAGGTTATTTCAGTTCTTCTAAAGAATATTGATTTTTTAGAAAAAAATCTCGTACTGTTGAAAAAATAGTATATTTTATGTTTGATGAGACCAAATACTTTTTTTAAACAACCTCAGCCTACAACCTCCTCGGTTGTTATTTCTAAAATAGATTTTAAGCCTTAAATAGTAAACTCTTATCATATGGATATAGCTCAAGATATTTTTTCTGAATTTATTCCTCAGAAATATTTTTTACTTTATATTGAATAGAAAACTATTCAAAACCCAAGAAGTCATTTTTTTTCTTAGTAATCATCCTAGTGATAGTATCATTGGTGAAATGGATCAACCAGTTTGAACTAGAAGTTCCTCAAGGAATGAAATTGAACTTCTAGATTTCTTATCCCAATTTGAACATAAGAATCCTAATGAAGCTTTAGATGAAATGGATTGGATTAAGTAAATGCAAGATGAGATCAATAAATTTGAAAGGAATATAGTCTGAAGTTTAGTTGAACAACCTAAAGAAACCTATATAATTGTAGTAAAATGGTTTTTTTGAATCAAATGTGATGAAAATGTAATAATTGTTAGAAATAAACCTAGACTTGTTTATAAGGTGTATAATCAATAATAAGGTCTATAATATGATTAAACTTATACCCCAATAGCTAGAATTGAAGCTATTAGTATTCTTTTAGACTTTCCATACTTCTTTAAATTTTTTTTTCAAATTTATGTGATGTTTTATTTTTTTAATGAATATTTTAGGAGTAAATTTTTATTGAAAAAACCATGGTTTTGAAAATAAAAATCTCCCTAAATATGTATTTAAACTTACTAATTATTTTTATGAACTTAAACTATCCCTAAATCTTGGCATGATAGCTTAACTTGATTTTTGTTATAAAAAAACATTGTTAAGGGTATTCTAGATCCAAATTTTTTTATAAAATAATTAAATAAATTATTATATTTATTTAAATCTATATTTGTGACATTATATTCAGTTGAAATAAAAAATTATTAATAGATTACTTTAAGGATCTTATGAAATTTGAGTTGGAAGTGAGTATGATGGGTGAGTTAACATTTTTTCTTGGTTTTGAAATCTCAAAAAAAACTGAAAGGAGCTTTTATATCTCAACTTAAGAATATAAAATATATTTTTATTAAATTTGGATACAATAATACTAAAAGAATTAGTACTCCTATTGGAACCTACAATAAACAGGATATTGATAAGGCTGGGAAACTAGTTGATCATAAATCATTTTTAGGTATGATATAAAGTTTAATTTACATAACTACTAGTCATCTAGATTTAAATTTTTATATATGAATATGTGAAATATTCCAAGAAAATTTAAATATATTCCCATTTAAAAGCTACAAATATAAGTTTTTTTTATCTTAATGGAATTATGGATTTAGGACGTTTCTATTTTTCTTTAAATGTTATTTAAATAAAAAGTTTTTCAAATTATGAATTAGGGGATTGTATAGTAGATATGAATAGAACATTTGGAACTTTTTGTTTCTTAGGAGATTCATTAGTTTCTTATTCATGTAAGAAACAACACTCATTATAACTTTCCACTTCTAAAGCTGAATATATAGAAGTTGGTTTTTTTGGTGTTCAAGTGTTGTGGATTCAACACACACTCACAGACTATGGCTTGAGTTTTACTAAAACTCAAATACAATGTAATAATACTAGTTATATTTTCTTAAGTGAAAACCCATAAGATCACTCACATGATAAGAACATAGACACAAGATACCATTTCCTTAGGGATCACACACTGAAAGGAGATATCATTTTATAATTAATTAGAATGCAAGAACAACTTGCAGACATTTTTTCAAAACCCCTTCTTCCTGATAGATTTTAACACATTAAACAGAATCTTGGAATAACTAACATAATGTAATCACTCATATATACTTATTTTTTTACCCATATCCTTATATTAAGTTAATCCTTTTCATAAGGGTGGTACATATGTTTCTTGTATTAATTTTTTTCCAATTTTTTGTTAAAAAACTTCATCTAATCTAGTGTTCTAGACTAAGTATTCATATTAATTTTTTGGATTCATAATTCTCAAAATGATTCTTAGACTTTTAAAAGGTTAAATGTTTTTCATATTTTCCCTTAAAAAACTTATCTTATTATAAAATTTTTTATAATATGTTTCTATTTCAAAAAAATGTATTTGGTTTTATATTTAACAATTTCAGAATATATTTTCCCTATAAAAACTACTATATTCAGTTATTATTATAAAAATCTATTCAAAATTATTTTTCCAACTAAAAATATTGTATTTTTTTAAAACACTCACAATCATATGAGTTTAAAAAAACCAAGAAGAAAACGTATTCATATCGATGAATATTTCCAGTCGAAAAGGTATTCTTATACCCATTTAATTTTTGTACTATTTAACTACAATTAGATTATAATTGTTTTTGTTATAATTTATGTTTTATAAAAATATCAATTATGTTTTTCCAAATATTTCATTATTTTTTTCCAAATCGTATTCATTATCGATATGATAAAAATTTAAAAACCCCAAAAGTTCAAATTTTTTTAAACTTTATTAGCACGATTGTCAACCATCAGATTAGAATGGGTTAACTCTCAACCATTGATTTTATTTTGGAAAATAAACTAAAAAACCGAGCGCCTATATAAAGGAAACACCCTATGTCCCACATTAGTTACTCTAGAGTATTTATCTCATGTTTTTGACCTCCTTATGTTTCCATTTCCCAAAGAACATATTTTTATCGAAATCATTGATCTGAGTCTCACTATGTTGGAAAATGGTAAATATTAAAATAAAAGGTTTTTATTTAGGGATATGTATGTCAAAATATATTTTTATGATAATTAATATTATACTTTGAATAATATTTTAAAATTACAAGTTTGGGATTCATTATGTGTAGAAAAATTAGACAAGGACATTGATTTACTTTATCCTGATCTTTTTCATATTTTTTTTATTCAGACACTTTTGTAAAAGAGGATGGGAAACAAAAACTTTCTTTCTCAATATATGGAAAGTGATATAATATGTTATATAATAAAGATGTGAGATTAATAGGAATATCATAGAAATGAGGATCTTATCTCCCTTAACATAAACATCCAAATGATATTGGATCCTTTAATAGGAAGAAAGAATAAGATTAATTGTTTTATAATTATGAAAATTGTAGGAATGTTTCACACCTGAATCCATATAATCGAGTTTTTTCATTATGGATGAATGGGTTTCTCATAACAAGGAATGGATATTGAGACACCCTTAATGTTTTTGATATTTTCATATTTTATTTTCTATTAAACATGAGAATGATAGAATTGGTGGGTTTCATCTTGTTAACCATGAAGAATAAAAAATTATACAAAATTAATTCATAAATCATTTTTATTATAACCTTTTTAATTAAATTATATAAAAAATTCATGGATTTTTTCAAAATCTCTAAATAATCCACTCTTATGAGAGAAAATATATATTTCATTAGTGATGATACGATGAACCATATGTTTTTTGTCTTTGATAGAAAATCATATAAGTTTTTTTGAGAAGGTTGGGGGTGCCACATAAGAAGAGAAACCATCAAGGATAATTGAGAAATCTGGTAATAAAAATAAATGAAAAGTATAAACTTCCCCACTAAAGAATTAAAATAAATAAAAAATGTTCCTAATGAAGTTAAATTTGAATGAATAAAAGAGAAAGATTAAAGGAAATAAAGAGATCCATAGTTTGGACTGGACCCTACTATGGCCAAGGCCTTATGAATTTATGTTGTTAATATGTTACAGTCTTAAAAAAAGAAGAAAAATAAAAAGAATAGGTCGATAGATGCTCAACTCTGTGAAAATATTTTGAAAGGAGTAGAATGGGATTTGAATTTTTTTTACCTCTATCCTCATAAACCGATGAAGTTCCCCAATTTAGAGGGTCATTTTCTGAGGAATCATTTTTTGTTCATGTTTTTCTTCCATCTGTAATAGATAATGGAAAAAAGGTTGTTGAAAAAGAACTGGTGCTTATTATTCAAGAAAAACAATAGGAACCAGAACTAGGAATTTTTTTTGAAGAGTTAGACAACTCAAGGGGGATATAGATACAGATATTAAGGAAGAATTTTAAGGTAAATATAGAGATGAAAGAAAATTAAAATAAGGAGAAGAAAGAATAAGGATTTGAAGAAGGTGAATACAAAGAATTAGTTAGAGAAGAAGAGATTGAAGAATAGATGGAATAATAATAAGAACAAGAGAATAAAGATGTTAAAGATGAAAATAAAGAAGGGGATGATAATAAAAAACTAAATCTGATAATAATTATTCAGATTCATTATCTAATTCATCATATTAATCATCTAATACATCCTTATCATATTTTACCTACAAGACTAATGAGCATAGTAAAGATGAATGTATAAAGAAAAAGGAGATTCTTTAAAAGGAGAAGGTAAATCATCATCCAAGGAACATAAAAAAGACTATAATTCCAAAAAATATTGAAAATAAGTTTTATAAAAATGTTGATATTGGGTTTTGGGACTAAGTTTTAGGATTTTGGGTTTTGGTTTTAGGGTTTTGGTTTTAGATTAATGGGATATGGTTTATGTTTTGTGTTTTATGATTAAGAATTTTCATATTAGGATTCAAGGTATATGTTTTGGGGGTTAAGGTTCAGGTTTTTGAATTTAGAGTTTAGGGATTAGGGTTTCATATATAGGGTTTTGGGACTAGGTTTTAGCATTTTGGGTTTTGGTTTTAGGGTTTTGGTTTTAGATTTAAGGGATAGGGATCATGTTTTGTGTTTTAGGGTAATGGATTTTAATATTAGGATATAGGGTATATTGTTTTGGGTTTAGGGTTCAGATTTTTGGATATAGAGTTTAAGGATTAGTGTTTCAGGTATGGGATTTTTAGACTAGCTTTTAGGATTTTGGGTTTTGGTTTTAGATTTAAGGGATTGGGTTTTGGTTTTATGTTTTAGGGTTAAAGAATTTAAGATTATGGTATATGATATTTGTTTTTGTGTTTGGGGTTCATATTTTTGGATTTAGAGTCTAGAGATTTGGGTTTCAGGTATAGGATTTTGGGACTGGGTTTTAGAATTTTTGGTTTTGGGTTTTGGGTTTTGGTTTTAGATTTAAGGGATAGGGTTTTGGTTTTATTTTTTTGGGTTGAGGATTTTAGTATTAGGGTATATCGTATATGGTATATGTTTTTGGGTTTATAGTTTAACTTTTTGGATTTAGTGTTTAGGGACGAGGGTTTTAGGAATAGGGTTTTGGGACTAGGTTTTAGAATTTTGGGTTTTGGTTTTAGGGTTTTGGTTTTAGGGTTTTGGTTTTTGATTTAAGGGATAGGGTTCAGATTTTATGTATTAGGGTTAAGTATTTTAAGATTAGGGTATAGGTTATTTGTTTTTTGGGTTAGGGTTTAGCTTTTTGGATCTAGAGTTTAGGGATTAGGGTTTCGAGTATAGGGTTTTGGGACTAGGTTTTAGGATATTGGGTTTTGATTTAAGTGTTTTTGTTTTAGATTTATAGTATAGGGTATAGGTTTTATGTTTTAGGGTTAGTAATATTAAGATTAGGGTATAGGTTATATGTTTTTAGGTCTAGGGTTCAACCTTTTGGATTTATAGTTTGGGGATTAGGGTTTTGGGTATAGGGTTTTGGGACCAAGTTTTAGGATTTTGGGTTTTGGTTTTAGATTTATGAGATAGGCTATAGGTGTTTGGGTTTAGGGTTCAACTTGTTGGAATTCGAGTTTTTGGATTATGGTTTTTTGTATAGGGTTTTGGGACTAGGTTTTAGGATTTTGGGTTTTAGATTAAAAGTTTTGGTTTTAGATTTAAGGGATTGGGTTTTGGTTTCATGTTTTAGGGTTAATTATTTTAAGATTGTGGTATAGGGTATATGTTTTTGGGTTTTGGGTTCAGCTTTTTGGATTTATATTTTAGGTATTTGGTTTTTGGGTATAGGGTTTTGGGACTAAGTTTTAGGATTTTGGGTTTTGGTTTTAGGTTTTTGGTTTTAGATTTAGGGGATAGGGTTTAGGTTTTGTGTTTTATGCTTAAGGATTTTCATATTAGGGTACATGGTATATGTTTTGGGGGTTAGGGTTCAGGTTTTTTGAATTTAGAGTTTTGGGATTATTGTTTCATTTATAGGGTTTTGGGACTAGGTTCTAGCATTTTGGGTTTTTGTTTTAGGTTTTTGGTTTTAGATTTAAGGGATAGGGATTATGTTTTGTGTTTTAGGGTTAGGGATTTTAATATTAGGATATAGGGTATATTGTCTTGGGTTTAGGGTTCAGTTTTTTGGATATAGAGTTTAAGGATTCAGGTTTTAGGTTTGAGATTTTCGGACTAGGTTTTAGGATTTTGGGTTTTGGTTTTAGGGTTTTGGTTTTTGGGTTTTGGTTTTAGATTTAAGGGATTGGGTTTAGGTTTTATGTTTTAGTGTTAAGGAATTTAAGTTTAAGGTATAGGATATTTGTTTTGGGGTTTGGGGTACATATTTTTTGGATTTAGATTCTAGGGACTAGGGTTTCAGGTATAGGGTATTGGGACCGGGTTTTATGATTTTGGGTTTCGGGTTTTGGGTTTCGGTTTTAGATTTAAGTGATAAGGTTTTGGCTTTATTTGTTTGGGTTAAGGATTTTAATATTAGGTTATATGGTATATGTGTTTGGGTTTAGGGTTTAACTTTTTGGATTTAGAATTTAGGGATGAGGGTTTCAGGTATAGGGTTTTGGGACTACGTTTTAGAATTTTGGGTTTTGTTTTTAGGGTTTTGGTTTTTAATTTAAGGGATAGGGTTCAGATTTTATGTATTAGGGTTAAGTATTTTAAGATTAGGGTATAGGCTATGTATTGTAACTCCATAAGATAGGCTAGGAAAGATAGGTAAGGACCCAAATGAATTAAAAAAGTTGAAGTCATTTTAAAAAACATTGATAAATCAAGGATGTTTTTTTGAAGTCTCCATGTATCTCTTTTTTGTAAGACTTTTGACTGTTTATAACATATGAATGAATTACTGTTTTCATCCAATTACCATTTTTCTGAATATTTTATAATTTTGATTTGATGATAGTTATTTTTTTGGATGAGTATTTAGTTCATTATATTTTTTGTATGTTTGTTTATATATATTTTTAGGAAACATTAGTTTCATTCCCCATTCCTTTTTGAAAATCACAAAAGGGGAGAATTTTATTGAAAGGGCGATAAATCATTATGGGGGAGATGTTTACAGAAAGGGTAAGAAATTTTCTTATCAATAGGAGATTTATTAACAAAGCGGGAGAAAATTTGATAAAGGAGGAGAATGTTATATTAGGGGGGAGAATATGATACATAGGGGAAGATGTTTGATGTTCCAGAAAGGATTCTTTAATTCCTCCTGGCATGGATCAAATTGGAAATTTGTTTAGTCGTGAACTGTACTAAATATAAAGGTGTAATATACCACTAGTGCGGGGTCGAACCCCCCAAGAGAGGGAGACACAACCATGATAAGTCTATACTAAAGGTCAATTCACTCCAATTTCTGATTGATTTTATTAAACTAATGTTGTAATTGAAATAAATGAATTCTAATAGGGAAATAGAAGAGAGGGGAATTAGTTTCTATGGAATTTTTTTCTAAATTAAATCATCTTTAAATGAAAAATAATTATATCAAATAGGAGTGAAACTAAACAATTTTATTGATAGAATAAATGGTCATTTTCTATCAAACTACCATAGAATCCCATCTCATCTTGGTCAAATGAATCAAAATATATAAAATGCATTTAGTTCAGATTTAGAAAAGTTATAGAGTATTTCAATTCGACGTTCATGAATAAATTATCTCAATAACATTGGGGTTTGTTCATTATTGAAAACATATGGTTGATGAATCAATAATGAATAAAATATAAGTTCATTCACAATATTACTCTATCACATAAAATCATCACTACGAGCAGAGAAAAATCAATCAATGATGGTACACACCTCCTTTTAATGATTCCCCTCTCCCCTATGGGTTTTATCCATCCGTTGTTGATTGATTTCAAATGATGATTAAATAAAATACCTAGTGAAGAGATTAATAAAGAAATAATAAGAAAGGAAAAAATAAATTAATGATATTTTTATTAAAATAAATATCATTTGACATTATATGGATGATGGAGATATTAAAAAATGAACAACGTATCTACGACAGCCTCCTGAGGGTCATGCCTCCAATGTATAATGGAATGTGATTAATCTCTTGAAAAAACTCCATTTTTATAGGGATAGATATGATATTGTATCTTTAATGGGTAAAAGATCACATTTAATCACCATCGAGTTCATATGATATCACAAAATCCCGTTAGAATATACAATGGTAATCATCATTTTCTACTGTGTTGGGGAATTTCATGACTTGTAATAAGTATTCACATCCTGTAATTCCAATCAAATATTTCCTTAAATAATTTTTAATCTTGTGTGAATATCATTCTAATTTACTCTTTTCATGACATGTAATATGATTACATGTCATATAATCCTCAGGTTTTATTTCTTATTCTCATGACCAGTATGTAGTTAACAACCTACAACTTCACATCATGAAATGATGTTACATGATGTGTAAACTGTTATTTCAGAATTTAGATCTCTATTTCATCCTGATACATCAGTTTTGTGCCTTGAAAGTTTCCTATGATTATCTTCAAAATCCTATGTCATTTTGTGATGAAATAGAAGCAGCGCGAAGTGTCATTTTGTTCCTCAATTTCCACGTTTTCATTGTTATTTCTTTAAATATCAGTCCTATATAATAATTTGAAAAATATTAATATCAAGAACATATATTATAGTAAATAAATTAATATTTAATGAATTCATACATAACAACCCATCAAAATATGTATACAAAATAGTCTTATCAATGTTATCCTAATGAGGAGTTAATAATATTCAATATATAATTATCTATCATATTCATATGATTTATAATCTCAGGGGGATTTAACATTAAATTTTTAACTCTGAATATAAATTTTTCAAAATAAAGAGGGCTGTATGATTTTAAAAGTTATTTTCCATTTATTTTTTGGGGTTTGTGATTTCCAAAAAGGGTGGGGGGGATTTATGATTGAGAAATTAAATTTCTTAAGTTTTCATTCATTTAGATTTTAAAATCACAAATACCTTCTTAAAAATTATTTCTTAACATTTTATTTCCAAATTGTTTAAGAATGGTTTTGTAGAAAACATATTCTTTTACCATACATAGAATAAGTTTAAATGACTTAGTAAAATATGCTTATAATTATTAAATATGATTATTTTAATGAGTATATGTCCAATAAATTTCAAAATCCCCCTTATCAAAAAATATGATGAAATTTATATCATAAATACTGTAACGACAATGTCTTAACAATAAAATTAATATGAGTACCGATAAACATTAGACTAATACTCATAAGGGTTATTGAAATTAAAATCGTATGGAAGTACATTATAGTATTAAAGTTTATAATCATATTAAAAATAATTATTTCTAATGCAAGGGATACTATTTACACTATAATAGTGTAAATAAATACAATTTCGGAAAATAAGTTACTCCATATCTTTATGAGTTGTCAAGTGTCAGGTGTCGAAGATGTTGTGACAAACTCATAGAAATATGATCATTGGGATAAAAATATGATCATTTAGATAAAAACTATACATACCTAGTCTTTTGAAGAGTTTGGTGATGACGTTTCATTTTTTTATTTCTAATTTTATAAGGGATCTGAAGATTACATATTTGTGAACTTCTTGTTCATATTATGTGTAAATGTTTAGATTTTTCTAGTTCTATGGAAATATTTTCAAGTTATCTCATTATGAACTTTTTCACTGTAATCTACATTTGATCATTGTATTGATAAAGGGATTCTAGGGATAGAAATATAGGGAATTTGATCCATGAAATTATTACTACCAGGGCTAGGTAAATAGAGAATCTGATCATTATATCAATGAATTATTGGCATTGGAAGACAAATCCATTCTAATCATCATATTGAGATCTTCCCTTTTAAGGGAAGTCAAAATTTCTTGCATGTATAAAACAAGTGATACCTTTAGTCTATGTTATAGACTAATTTTATATTAACGTAAAATAGTTATCTATGTAATAGAATGAAATTCATTATTTCTTTTTTATTCTATTTTAATACTTGTTTCTTACAAGTTTTTAGTTTCCACAACACTGTTAATAGAAATTGAATAATCATTTTCATATTTTTGTTATGATTGTTTTATTAAAATTACTCAAATTAGTAATATTTAATCTGATTAATAAAATTTGTAGTGATTTCAATCTATGTTACTCTGATTTAATCATACTGATCATGATTATGATTCAATAACTTAGTTCATTGGATTGAAGTTTGAGTCTGATAAATAAACTTTAAGAGGCATTATATTTTTGTACTTTAATTCTTTTAATCTATGTTTTAAAAACTAAAATTTACCCTCTCTTATAAGATATCCATCTGAAGAATATTATTACAATTCTTATTAGTATTATATATATACTCTTCCAACAATAATCATTGAAAAATATCCTACTCATCTCTTATCTTTTTGATCCAAGTCTTTGACTTTATATATGAATTTGATTTAAATTATTGATCATTCTTAGAGTATTATGGTCTAGCTTCATCTTTTAGAGCAGTAAATCAATTTTTCATTTTAATATCATTCAATGATTCTTTTATCTACTTTTTATTAACAAATTGGGTCTACTTTGGATCATTCTTCTACAATATTGATGAGAAATATCTACCCAAGTGTCTAAATCCCCCACACGTGAAACAATGTAATTTAAAATAATTCCTGGAATACTGAACATTGTATGGTCACAATTATTTCTCTTGTTCCCTTCAGTACCTTTTGGATATGGAACAAAAATTTCAATAATGTCCCATATTTTCACATTAATCACACCTGATACGAGGTGAATTCATGTGTATAATTTTTGTAGGACTGGTTTTTACATGGTTTCTTTAAATCTTTTGATCCAAAATGATGCCCAAATAAATTTAAAATTTGATGTGGGTGTTTATGGTATGATATTAATTATCACAACTTTCTATTTGTGATCAAGCCCCATAACGGACTTTTCATTTAGATATGATTGTTTCTTTTATTTTAATAGACCTCTATGATCCACTTAAAACTTTTCTATCACTCAAGTTATATAATTTCATGATGAAATTATGGGAGTCAAAACCTCTCCATATTTGTTTTACTTTTATTCAAAGTATGAAGCCTTCCTCTTCATGTTATTAGATACATTTGATGTTATCTTTCACTGTATTAGTCAATCTATCGATAACTCTAGTCTATGATTCCACTTTGAGTTGTACACAATGACCTTTTATGATATCTCTTTCAATGAATACTTGAGAGTTTAAATTTCTTACTTCATCTTAGAATTATATTCTTTCTATTAGTACATATAGTTTTTGGAATCATGAACCACTATATTTTATTTTTTCATATTGACTCTCTAAATATCTGTCTCCTCAAGATCAATTTTTAATTCCACATGAAGATTAAATATTACTTCTAATTAACTTTTTTTATTTTTTTTCACTTACCTTTTTGTTATTTACCACCACTATCACCATGATATTTTCCTTAATTCCTTTCCAGTATTCAATTTCTAATACATCGGTATCTTCAAAACATTTATTCTCTTGAATATGTAGGTTATTATTTTTGAATAAATTTCACTTAATGGTTTTTTTAACTTTCACATTAGTTGAATAATTATTCATGGGAATTTCATTTTAATCCTTATCATGATCCTAAAAAATCTTAGGGAAATATATTGTAAGATGTCCAGTCTTTCTAAATAAAAAACATTCAAGTGGATGATTTCCTTGAAATATTATTTTTCCCCATTGTATATTTGAGGAAATAAATTACTTGAATTTATCCCCCTATTCTTTTTCTTGGACATATTTTTGGTGGGATTATTTATGGCCTTGAGTTCCACCTCTTTGGATTTACCTTTTTCTAAACCCTCATTATCATTATTTCTTATACCGTATGCGATTAGAGTGTTGTGTAAACTATCTAATGTCACATGCTTTGTATTTTTGTCCTATAGCACAAAGAACATTATATTAAAACAAGTTGTTAATATTATCAATATACATTTGACTATAATTACATTATTAAAGATTTCTCTGATATCACACTTTTCTCTACAATAACGTTCACTCAGTTAAGGAATGCATCAACTGACTATTTAGGGTGCATTATCAGGTCCTCATACTTGTTCCACAGAACATGAAACTTTGAATCTTGGTATTTGGAAACACCCTCATATATATTTATAAAATTTTCCCACATAGAATAAGATAAATTACAATTCATCACATTCATGTATATTTTTTTGATAAGGTACCACATAAATCATTTATTCCCCTAGTGTCAATATCTAATTTTATTTGACCTACATCAGATAAAGATCCACCATCCATAATGGATAAAATATCATGCATTTATATTGTAAATACATGCATAAATAAAGATTATAATTAGTGATAAATATAATTATTTCACAATCTAAAATAGATTCCATTAAATATTGGAAGCCCTTTATGATTAACAACCTCCACTGAATCAACTGATAGAGAAACAATAATTTTAACATGTCACTATAATAATAATTTTTAACTCCATGAAGATAAATACCATGAGATGGGGGGGGGGTTAATAAGGGTATGAAATTTTTAAACCCTTACAAATTTTGATCTTATTTCTTCATTAATAAACAGTACTTTTCTCTCATTCCAAAAGGAATGTATGAGTAGAAATGAATACATGTATGAGACACTGTAATTTTAATTTGTTTTACCGTAGTGGTATACATCCAAGGATAAAAAAACAATGTTGTGTTGATGTGATTAATACACTAAATCACAATACTATTATAAGGTCTCAAGTCAACCTAGTGTCTCTTTTTGTTTACAACGAATCACAAAATAAAAGCTCACTACTCCCTCAATTAAAGTAAGCACATTGGCTTTTTCAAAAGATTATTCTCTTGATATTAATCACCTTAGAATAGTTTCAAACAAATATGAGAGTTCCATGAAGATTAATTTTCACCCAATATATGGAATTCACTTCACAATGTAGGGATTTATTCATAGAGATTCCTTTCATGAACTATTTTTGTTCCTTCATTAACTACTATAATTCCATTATGGAAGAAATTGCACCAAATAGTGTGAGTGATTAAAAAATTTACTTTAATTCATGGATGGATTAAACCTCAAAAAACACCACTCCTTTTTAATATATAGTTCAATAAAAATAGAGATCCTCTATGAACAGAACATTCCTTATAGAATAAACATCCATTTTCAACTTAACACCCATCGTGAACTCAACTCCTTCATGAACCGTCTCCTTCGTGAACCACTTTTAGACATAGAAATTTTTTATAGTGATGATTATTTCTAATAAAATTTTATCTATATTAAATAAATTATTTATGGGTCCTTTCTATAAGAAAATAAAACTACAAAAATTGATAATCATATTTACATTTTCCTTCTTTTCAAATTATCCTTCATCGTGAACTAAACTTATCATTTGGTTTCTATAGTGTTTAATTCACCTTGTATTAACCTTTAAAAAACTACATTAGATAGAAAACAATGAACTAATTTTTAGTTAATTTTTTTCTATACATTTTAAATGACATTAATAATTTTAATTCCTGGTTTTTCATACTTTCTATGTGATTCACATAGAAAGGATCCCATGATGTCATGTTTCTTTTTCTAAAAGTCCTTTGTGAACCCCTTTTGGTGCTATTCAATTCAAGAGGTTTTAAATGTGGAAATCCTTATTTTTTAATAAAATAAATCTTTATTTTCAACCCCCAAAATATTTTAAACATTACGAAAATACACTACCTTTGAAACACTTACTTTGCTAGAAAATATACTGAAACATTGTTAACTGGATTTATCAAAAAACACAATCAACCTAAAAAACATAACACACCAAGTATAGGGATTTCTTATCAACATAAAAATTCAATTTTTTATTAGTATTAAAAATATATCTAAGGTGGTATTTTTCCTCTAATTTAAGGTCTTCAAGAAAAAAAACTTTTATGATAAATTCTAGTTTAATAAATATAATTCATCTTGTATATAATTCTATTCTCACATCATCATGAATTTTATCTAATTTTAATACTTATTCATATAAATCAAAATGGATATTACTCCATTTAGTTTCATTATTCTCAAAGTTACTCTCCCTAAGAAGAAACTGACATATCATTCCCTTGAGTATTATGTTTGTTGGATTAACTTTTATTAGATCAATATCTCTCTGAACACTTTATGATTTGTGTTTGGAAACATAATCATACCTATTATATATCAAATTATTATATTTTTTAGAATACTATTTAGAAGAAAATACCCCCTTATGATATCTCATTTTTAAAGATATCTATTTTCATATTTTTAATGGAAAACTACTCATTTTTAAACCCAATGGAGAAATAAATATATTTCTTAATCTACTAAAAATATTCACCAAAAAAATCCATTTCAAAGATTAGTTGAGTTCTTATACATATTTGTATCTCTAGAATAATAAGTAATAGAAATATAGAATGATTATTTATTAAATTGACAGTATATTCAAATATTTTAAATGTGTAAACTGAAGTTTTTTTTAATTATATGTATTTTAATAATATATTTTAAAATAATATATAATTCACTAATATATTTTTTGAAAATAAAAACATATTTTTTTAGTTATGTATATTTTATAAATATATACAATTTATTTGAATTAAAAAAAGTAATTAAAATGGTATAATAACAATAAAAAAATTATATCCAATTCAAAAAGAAAATATTATTTCTCTCCAAATGATCTAAATAGAACCTAGTAATTAAAAAATTAATAAATTTGAAACTAAAAAAAATTATCAAATAAAAAATTATTAAATAGTGAAATATAATTTAATCTAAGTTATATAATATCCCAATTTCGATTTATTTAGGAAAAAAATTCCTAATATTTTAGATATTTAACTAAAATAAATAAATATATCTATATATATATAATAAACATACTAATATTAAAACAAGATAAAAAAATCTTTGGAAAATTAATAAATCGATATAATGAATCTTAAAACAAATAAGTGTATTAACTAATTCAAATCAAAATGACATGGTTAAAATATAATAACATTGGAAACCATTATTTTAAAAAAATCAATTTTCTTATAAGAAACTCTAATTGTATTAAAATAAACCAAATTCAAAACTATAAACTGAAAAAAAATATTTCACAAAACAATCGATCTTAAATTTATATTTCTTATTTAAACTATAGATTTTTTATGAATATCTATTAAAATTTAATCCCATAAGTAACTCAAATATAATAGACTCCTTGGTTGTCCCACATGGAGGATGAAATGTATGTTGTGTTTCCAATTTTTATTGTTTTTATTTTTTAAGTATATTGAAATTTGTGAAAGGAATTTGTGTAATTATTATAGAACTAAAAATATAAGTGAAGATCGTGTGTGTAAACATGTGTTAGACATCTATTTTAAACTAGTTACAACCTTGGGAAATCATATTCTACATTATAAAAATATAATTCTCTTATTTAAAATCCCTTAATTCTTAATCTATTACCATATAATAAACACATTGATTCATCTTTGAGTGAATACATTGAGACCTCAGTGTGTATAAAAAACAATTTAAAAAAAAGTGAAATAATTTTCAAATAATTGAAAAACAAGTAGAAGAAATCGGGTTCAATTTACTGTTATTGCTTAACTAGTAAATTTAAATAGCGGAGTGAGATTTGAAAATAAATAATGCACCCAAAAAAATATATAGAGTAAAAATAAATAATTACAAAAACAATATTTGGAATTTATTTATCCAGAATAACACAACCAGAATAATTATAGAGATACATTCCAAAAAGGAAATATAAACAAAAAATATAATAATAGTCCAACTTACGAGATTTCACTGAAGATATAAAATAAATTATCACCATAATTGGTGTATTCAAAAATGGAAAAGAAGTTATTTTTTTCTTTTTACTACTCACAGTTTCTCTCTTCCTTATAATAATGATACTAAAGGATGTTTTATACTAAATGGATCAACAAATTCTTCTAAAATTTCCTACAATGTTTCCCAAAAACTAATAACTTTGAAATAATTTTTGGTATTCCAAATTTTGAAACTATTAAGGTTGTTCTTATTCCTATCAGTGAGTTGATCTAAAATTATCTAACTAAAGATGCTTTGGTATATGATTCTAAATTCATATCCGAGTAATAATTCCCTGAACACATATTTAACTATTATTCATTCATAAATAGCTTCAAAAAATAATATTTTCTTGGTTCCATTCAGAAACAACTTCACTAATCATTTATTTTCTCTCTTTAGAGTGTGATTGGTGAAGGAACCAAGGCTCACCCTAAGTTTAATCAAGTTTTAAATCCCCTATGAATTTTTTTATTTAATCTTACATAGCTTGAAATAACATTGGATTCAATCTTTAATATTCATCCAGGGAACCTCATGTATCCCAAGAAATAACTGGTATAGTCACACATGATTTATACTAATACAATATCTCCCATTTTTTGCTGTTATGTCATGATATATTCATATGCGGTTTTTATCATATGTAAGCATATGTGTAGATAAGTTAATATAATATGAGAGCTTATTCATTCCCATTATAAGACAAAGGTGTAGGAGAAATGAGTTTAACTACACATATCTTCATATACAAGCTAAAATAACTTACGTAACTCCTTTAACATGTGAAATATATTATGTAACCCATTTAATAGAAAAAATATATCACATAATCCCTTTCCCAAGACTAATTACATAACTCATTTTCTATATGAAATATCTAGCATGAGTTGTATAGTTACTTACATATCTTCACAAATTCCTTACCTAGCTCCTTATGTTACTATTTTCACATTGGGGAAATTTCTTAAGTAACACATTTGCTTCATGAAACATATTATATAGATATTTGTAAAAATCAATATTATTATACATATCATCACCTATAAAAAAATATTTTTTTAAAATTCACCAAAAATAATATTTTAAATTCCATGTGTATTAAAATATTAACACATAATATTTTATATTCAATTCATAATATTTCAAATTAATTACATAATATAATCAATTAACTCAAAAATTCATCAACCAACTAGATTTCAAAAAAATTAGACTTCAGTTAAAAATCTCCACAACAAATCCTAAAAGTTTTTTTCACAAGATATTTATAATTTAAATTTAATAAAATTTTAAAACCAATGCCAAAAAAACTAATTATTTCCACAAAATAATATATGAATTAAAATTTCACATAAGAATTGATAAATATAAGGATTTCAGAATAAAAATCCTTTTAAGAAAGAATGTGTTAAATAATTAACATCAAAATTCCTGAGGAATATATGATATAAATGTACTCATAAAATTCCCCCACACTAAATCCTTTCTTGTCCTCATAAAATTTATCCAAGATACTCAGTTGTTGAAAATTTATTTCTAAATTAATTGAAATTATGAAAATTATTAGTAGATGGAATATGTTTTCACCCCTTGAAATTAACAGACATAGAAAATGAAGTTACTCTCTCAAAATCAAATGAATTTGGCACAAATTTGATTTTATTTTTTTAAAAATGATGATAAAATTTAATATCCATGAATGGTGTTAGGCTATATTCATACTACATTCAATTATTATTTCAAAAAATCTCATTTTTACTATGTATGAGAATAAATATCAAAATAATTAAAAACCAAGATTAAATAAAAAATACTGATGAGTTTGTATAATAAATAAATAACATCATTTATAAATTAAAAAACATGTCAATTATCACTAAATTTATTAAAATTATGAAATTATTATTTTATTAGAATATAGAGTTTCAAAGTTTAATCCCAATCATGTAAACTCAATTCAATTAAAAATTTAAATATAATCACAAACTTTAACTAAGGATTGATTTTAAAGTTGGTAATTAATAATATTTCATCATTTAAATACCAAAGATAAAAATATTTTATAATCCCTATATGTAAAAATTCTCATTTATTTTTTAGAAAATGTCCCACTTAATTGATAATGAACACCATCAATTAAAAAAATGAAATGTTGGAACTTTTTTAGAAAAATTGACATTTATATCAATAAAAACTTGATAAAATAAAATTAAATACCCCTTCCCAAATAATTATGATTTCAAGGTGGGAACATACAATTAATTGTTTAGTTTATCATGAATATTCAATTTTAGCCGTTAAACTCATGAAAAAGGTCAAAGAAATGTTCAAACAATTTATTCACTATAAATTAACAATAAAATAATTCAATTAAAACATATAAATTATTTGGATGTATAATACAATAGTGAAAAATTGTTTCTTTCTAGTTACTCAAGAATAAATGTTTATTCATCATCCAAAAATAGTGTAAATTAACAGACACAAAGAAACCTAAAATAAAAATGGAAATTCCTTCCCCACACTTATTTTTTTTAAAATTTACTCATTATGAAACATTTTTATATTATAATTAAGAGAATAATTTAAAACCACCACATAAAAAAATATGAAGGTAGGACACAAACTAGCCTTATGTGTAATTAATAGAGTAAAGATGAATTTCCTCCCTAGGAGGCTCTGGTAAAGTATCTATAAATAGATTTAACCTATTCCCCTGACTGAAAATGGTGTATTTTTATTTGGATCTATGACCTATAAGACATAAATGGTAAAACATTAGTAACAATAGATGTTATAGTCCTTTGGTAATGAAATTTAATTGGAAATATCTTTAGTTTGGAGTCAAATAGTTACAATTTATCTTCTCCATTAAAATAATTATTTAAAATAAGATCATCATTTGTAGTTTTGGTTTTCTCCCTATAAATCCTTGTGTTTTAATAAGAATTATTTTCAATTTCTTAATGATTTTCAATGTATGATTTCCTTTCTCTCCTTGCTTTGAAGAAATAAAAGTGAAATTTCTTTAAAACTATTTTTTCTAAAATCCATATTCAAGTTGAAATATATCCCAAACATGATCCTAAATCTGGACATGAATATTAAGTTTCATTATAAGCCCCAATACCATAATCTAATATTAATCTCTACTATTTTATATTTGGATGGAAAATTTTATCTATAATGTGTTTGATCTTCTTATACGAAACTTTATCCATTCCATTTTTTAGGGTGGTATGGTTTGTAAAAATTATTATGAACTCCATATTTCCTAAAAACATATTCTCAATTCCCATTAGAAATTTGTATGCCCGAGTCAATGATCTCAAACCAAGGTAGCTAAAACATAAAAAATATATTGACTCTCACAAACTAGACAATACATTGTAATCATTAGTTTTAATGGAAATGTAAACTACCCACATAAACACACTATAAAAAATATATATAATGTGAAATTACCCCAAAGAATTTTAAATTAGTACATGAAATCCATACCCAAAACATTAAAAATAATAAAAAAGAGGGGATACTATGGAATCCCTTTCATTTTGGAAATATATCCTTGAAAATTATAGGTTTAAAATGTTCAAAGAGTCAAAAAATATTCCTTTAAAAGTTTTTCCAAAATAAACCTATGACAACCACTTTCTTAATTGACCTTTTGGTTCAAAGTGAAAAAAAAACTAATGTTCTAGTATAATTTCAACACCAACTATTTTTTAAAATCTGGAAAATGTCTCTGAATTATTTTGTAACTTCTATAGTTCCAAAATTATGTGTTCTACCAAATATACATCCAATATTCACTCAGTAACCTGGAAACCAATTTATTTTAAATATATTTGGGTATTTTTTTGGAATCCAAGAATTTCAAAAGGTTCGAAAATTGGGTTTTAACGCTCTTAATATATGAAATCCTGAAAATATGAATATATATTTACATTAATTATAGAAAATATTGAATTACAATATGTACCCAATATATTTTAGGTTTATAGTTTAAATGTTTTGGAAGAAACATAAACAATATATTTTTCAACTAATAATATTTTTCCACTATATAAGAAAATTCATAACCCACAATAATTGTTCAATATCTCTATTGAATTTTACGCACAAGATAATATTATAAACCTACCACACAAATTTCATTCCTTTATTACCTGGTCAAAAGGAAACATAATAATGGGTGTTCTCAAAATCTTAGTAATGGAATGCATAAATGATAAATTCAAATATTATATGTGTGAATAAGATAAACATATGGATATAAGAATTTAAAAATAAAATAAGATCATAAAATATAGAATTCATACCAAATAAAAAAATCTGATGGCCATAATCATGGAAATATGAAATAATGAAATGATATCATAAGATCATAGAATCATGGAATACTTGGAATCAACAGAAGAGATGAAATCATAGTCATAATTTATGGGTCATTTCCAATACTATCCTAGTGGAATGAGTCCCATGGTGGATTGATTTCACTCCCCATTCCCATTAACATAGTGGAAAATATACCTATGTTGATAAGGTTCTCTCCCAAAACCCATAAATAACATCTCATTAGATATAAATCTTTACTAAATAAATTGGAGGGTTATATAAGTACATTCTTAATTTTCATATAACAAAGTGTTCTTAGGCTAACCACCCTTGCAGCATACATGGTATATCATGAGATGGAAACATTTACCAATGAATTTTAGGGATATATAATTTCTGGACCAACAATCACATAATAAAATTTATAATATGTACATATATACATGTATCACATAAGGGAAAGAAACTATACCTAATAAATAATCATGATAAACTCCATGTGAAATAATTGGGTGTCATAATAATATCTCAAAGCATAAATTAAGTCTATATCTATTAGAACCTGACTCAGAAAACTATATATTGAATCCATAGACTAGAATTCATTTTATTTCATTCTAGAATACCTTTGAGGTCAATATTTTTAAATAATTAAGTCACTAAATTTAAAAAATAAATTATTAAATCACAAACTGGAAATTTTAACTCACTATCAATTTTCCCCACAATAAAAAACATGTAAGGTATAAAATTTTTTATTTTCCGGAAATATCATCACAATTTTTATCTTGACCTTATCCTTATCACTTATCATACTTAAAAAATTGTGAAAAATATTTTAGAATAAGGGATGAACACAAAAATATATGTAAGGTACATATAAAAATAAATAAATAAACCTGTTAATGTACGAATAGTCATAAAATTTTAATTTTTCCCAAATTAAATTTAAGGCCAAAATAAAAATTTTCTTAAATAATAAATTAACTTAAATTTCTAATTTATTTATAGAAAATTTCATAAAAAAACTTAATGGAAAAATTAATGACATATAGGTTTCAAATAAATAATGAAAAAATCATGAAAACTAGTTCCCAAATATATGCCTTTTACCCTTAAGAATTATCTTTATCTTCTATTTAAATTTAATCTAATTATCTTACCTTGTGAAATTATAATATTTCTATAAGAAACAAAAGAAATCATAGATAAATCATGCAGGTAACTTAGGAAATATTTTTCACATAAATCTTATTATCACTCTTTTAAATAGAATGACCTTCCTAGTAAATTATAATAATATATTTTGGGGAAGCCAAACTGGTTAAGTTTATCCCTTCACAAAATCCATTGGAAAGTTATATCAGGCTCACCTATTATCATGATCAATATCAAGATCAATATCAAGAGAAACCATCATCATAAGCTATATCAGTCTAACCCATCATCATAAAAATTCCCAAAAACCATAACATAATCATAAAACGAATAATCTTTTATACATATAAAAATATTCCTAACTCACCTAAGAAAAACATTTCTGGATATTGAAGTGTCCCTTCCATTTAAAACCCTTTTTTAAAATACCCATATAAATGAGGAAGGGGATATTTCTTGAATAAAAAATGAAATATTTTAAATTAATATAAAAATAAAATAAAAATCATGATGTGGGGAAAGACCATTTATGTTTTATATATTAAATCAGAATATTCATTTTACCTTTTCATAAAAATGTTATATATAAAATACATAAAATGATTCCTTTGGAAAACCATTTAAAGGAAGTAAAAAGTTACTTAAAATAAATTTTATAATTAATTTATGTCCATATAAATTTATCAATAAAATAATTCTATGATTAATGAAATTAATGAATTTTTTTATTAAATAAACCTTTAAAACATTTAAAACATGGGTTTTAAGGTAAAGTGTCTCTTTCCTCGAGTCTGAATCATCACATATAGTATATATATTACTAAATAATAAAATTATTTTAATTATTTACTTTATTATGAACACTATTCAATTTTATTACTCATATTATTTTATTTCTTACCATGTAATATACAATTACTTAGTCAATTAAGATCTCATTGTATTTTTTGACAATATTAAGATCATATGTCCAACATTACTTTGGTATATTGACTATAGTCAATAAGTTCATTATTACATCATCTACAGAATTGTAATAATGAAACAATAACCACTTTAATAGATTACTTATACACTTAAAAAAACCATGAAACATGGTGGAGAAAAACGAATCACGTTACAATCATATAGACTGTAGGCCATACATATGCAAAAGTAACATATTCATTTTTTTAAAGAGAATGAGGAAAAGAAGGAAAGTATAATTTTATATTTTAAAAAGTATTATTTTAACCTAAATATAATATTCTATATCTAAATAAAATTGTATATACCATCCATATTATGTGGTCGTGAAAAATGAATCACATTGCTTCATGGAGATGGTGAACCATACCTATGCACAGATGACACTACCATTTTTTAATAGATGAAAATGTAAGAAATTAGATGATATATTATATTTATAAAATTATAAACTTGTAATAAAAATAATATATATATATATATATTAAATCCATCATTATAACTATCTATGATAGGAAATAAGGGAAAAGTAATTACATCAGTTCGTGGGGAAATAGTTCATCGTACACACGAATGATGATTTCAATTACCATTTGACGTAAGAAAGAGACAAATTGTGGTTATGAAATTAAACATAAAAATATATAATTATATATAAGATACTAGTGTTATTATTCCATCATGTTTGAAGAATATTTTATGGAGGTAGAAAAGGAAGTAAAATAAAAACTCTTATTTAAGAACAATACCTCTTCTTTGAACAACCACTTTAGGTTTATAACTAAAGCCTTTATAGGTTTGTTTTTTGATAATAAAATGGAATCTAGTATTTCATGAGAGATGTAGGAAATGGATTTGGGTGGGTATTGGATAAACTAAAAGTCCCTTAATGTCTGAATAAGAGAGGATATGGGGTTTCCTTTAAAAATCAGGGGCAGGAACACACTTGGAAGTTTTTAAGGTATTGAAATATATTAATTTATTACTCAAGAGAAATGATTCTAAAATGAAAATTTATAAATTTTAGAAAACATATGTCTAAAATATGGTCATAAAATATAATTGAGACAATTTTATAGGATGTTTTAACTCTTATCACATAATTTTAATGCCCTAAAAATCTGTTTTAACATTAACTGCGATAATAGAGTATGATGTTTTTTACTATTCATTATGATAAAAAATTAAATTGAAATTATTAACTAACATTTATTATTATGATTAAAAATAATGAATCCAATTTATTAAATTCAATACACTTATGTGTTATAATTTAATTTAAATTTAAACTCGCAAAGCACGATAAAAAATGATTTTTTCAGATAATTTATTTTGTAAGTATAAAATCATTTTCACACCAAATTTTTTATTCCAATAAATTTTGTTATATTATTTTTAATAAAAATTTACCAAATAAATTTTAAAACTAAAAAAAATAATGTGACTTTTAAAATAATTTAATAGAAAATACAAATTTTAATAAAGTTTTTTATTTTTAACGATTCATCAAAAAATAAGAGAAAATTATTATAAAATTCATCTTAAGATAATTTTTAAATGATAAATCCATTAAATGAATTTTATTTTGTCAAATTAAAATTTTATAATTTAGAAATCATGCTTTTAAAAAATCCATATATTTTATGAAAACCCAATTTGGTTAGAAATAATGTTTTTTCTATTTTTTTGAAATGTACCAAATATTCATATAAAGAATATAGTCCGATAAAATATAATTGATAAATGTTGATAATTTATTGAATTTATTTAATATTATAAATTCATGTGTTTTTTTATTATTCTTACCTTTTTAAAATTTAATCCTAAAAATTTTATTCATTACTTAAAAAAGTGGGGTTATCTTTCCTTCATTCCATTTTATAATTCCCATGTTCCTTCTTCAATGATATGGTTTTTCCAAAATACATTAACTATTTAAATTAGTTTATTACACAACAATTTCCCTTTATGGTTAAGATTTTTTAATTGATGTTCCTCTTATGATAGATTTTATTATAGCTAAAGTACCTCAACGATCAAAATATCAGATGTATCTAACACATATTAAAAAAAAGAAAAAAGAAATATTTCATGAAACTTAGATAAAGTCAGAGTAAAGTTAACTTGATAAGCTAATAATGAAATATTCTATATAATTCCATATGGTTCACTGAACTGGAGACTTAACTTTCCCCTTTTACAAAAACACACAACACTTTTCCATGGAGAAACATTAAAAAATAACAGGATCACATACCTCAAAAGAAAGATATTTCCTCTAGTTATATGTTTAAAATTTCTACCTACAATAATCCATCCTCATGTCATGTTGAATCATCTTGAAATTAAAAACCATTTAATCTACTAATTATATCCCCTAAAACACCATTTCATATACTTCATCCCTTCAAGTTGGAACCCAATATCGTTTTCTATATAATGCCTAAAAAGGATCTATTTATATTATATAATGACAAAATTTCTTATAATAAAAATAATATATAGTCAGATATTAATCCCAAATTCTATAATAATACATTTAATGATCTTAAAGTGTGTCCTATAAAGTCTAAATCAGTTTCTCTAACTATCTATCAGATTGGGGATAAAAGGTTTTTTTGAATAATAATTCAGTACAGAATGACATTTTAATTCCTTACCATAAATTAGAGGAGAATGTGGGATCATTATCATATAAAATATAAAGAAAGAATCCATGTAATCTAATTAAATCTTTAACATAAAGTTTATATTGTTGATACAAAGTCATATTATCTCAAATGGGAATAAAATGAGAATATTTAGTTAATTATTCAAAAACTACAGAAATCATATTTTTACCTAGAGCTACATTTTGTATTCCCACCACAAAATCCATGGTTATATTCTAATTTTTCCGTTATATAATTAGAAAAGGATGAATAATCACCAAAGTTAATTGTATTTTGGATTTAACCTATTCAAGAGTCAAACATTTCATAAAAAAATCAACAATATCTTTCAACATTACTTACCATTAGTAATTTTATTGAAGGTGTATATATAAATATTTTTTCTACCTAGATAAATAGTAAAATATGAGCCTTAATCAATAGTTATTTCTTTAACTTGAAGTCACATGAAGCACATAAACTTTCTATGAATCTCAAAATATTTTCCTTTTAATATTAAATATAGGAAACTTACCATTCTTAACAAATTATACATTTTCCTATAAAACACTATCTTCCTTATGAGATTTATAAATTCTATCTGAAAAATATGATTATACCAAAATTATAAACAAAATAGAGGGAGTTGATGCATGGAAAATTTCTTATCCAGCATTCATCAAAACATTATCCATAAGATTATGTTCCATATATAGCATGGTTAATATATAACTATCTTTCCATCTCAAAGAATCACCTACCCTATTTTCTTTTCCTGGATGGTAATGAATTTTGTAATCACAATACTTTATCAATTCTTACCATATCTTTTATCTCATGTTCAACCCTTTCTATGTTAATATATAAATAAAAATTTTATAATCTGTATATATTTCTCACATTACTCCATCCAAATTGTGTCTCTAGAATTTTAAAATAATACCACATCAGCTCTTTTAAGGTTATGTGTAGGCTAATTTTTCTCATGAGGTTTTAGTATATTTTAATGATAAGAAATTAACCAATCATTATGAAATGAAATACAAAACTTTTCCTTAAATGAAGCTTTACATTAGATAAAAAAGTCTCAATTCTTACTACACATGTCCAAGATATGACTACTCACCAATATTGTTTCCAATTTTAGAAATCATTCATCACATTCCTTTATCCAAAATAAATAAATTCATTTTCATGTTACCTTGGTTAGTGTCATAGATAACCTTTCAAATTTTTCAAAAAACTACTAGTAATATTGTATTAGTCCAAGAAAACTGAAAATAACAATATCATTTTTAGGTATTTGACATTCATCTACCACTTCAGTTTTCACAGGGTCAATAATTATGCCTTTTTTATGATATGTAAAAAGAATGAAATCTATTGTAAAAAAAAGCATTCTTACTAAATTTTAGATATACATTTGTTTCTAAAGGTTTAAAGAATAATACTTCTATATTTTTCACGTTCCTTATATTTTTTCAATAAACCAAAATATCACCAATAAACACAGCCAAAAAATTATATAAATTTTTATGGAAAAATACATTCATAACATCCATCAATAAAATAGGAGAACTTTTCAGACATAATTGCATAAAAAAATTAATAATTCTTATAAATAGTATGAAATGTTTTCTTAGGGATTTTATTTTCCTTCACTTTCTAATGATGGTGTCGAAACTTGAGATCAACCTTCAAAAAAACTGAGATCCATGGAAATAATCTGATAGGTCATTTATATGAAGAAATGTATACTTATTATTAAATATAATGATATTTCTTTGATCTATAATTAATTGAAAGCCTCATGGAGAGTTTTTTATTTTTAATAAGTAAAACATGAGAACCACATGGTGAAGGGCTAGGATGAAGGAAACCTTTATCAAGAAATTATTATTACTACTATTTTAATTCCACAAGTTTTACTTGAGAAATTTGATAATGATATTTTTAAATTTTCCTAGAATCAGACACTAATACAACAGTAAATTCAACTCCCAAATTTGGTATAATACTATAAAATAAATACAGAAAAACACCTAGATATTCATTTACTATTATCTTAATCTGAATAGTTCCCTTATTTTCAAAAATAAGATAATGATAACTTTATTTTACTTATCTTAATCATTTATTATCTTCCTAATATGTTATCAAAAGTATGGATTTATTTTTACATACAACTAGAAAATCATTTAAAGAATTAAATTCTTTACCTTTATAGTCTATCTAAGAATGATAAACTAAAATACAATATATATCCAAAATAAAATCTAATTCAACAATTTGAAATGAAAAAAAAGTATAGGAGAAACCCTCCCATATTTGATAATAGAAAGTTATTTATAAATTATTTTTTCCTAAATATTACCCCCATTATTTTTTACCAAAATATTTAATATTATTTATTGAGTTGAAAATTTCATTTTAATATAAAATTTCTCAAGAAATAAATAATGTGTATACCACAAATTAAACAAGACATTAGAATCATCTAAATTGTTAATCAATGTTCATATTTCCACTTTTGTCAGTGGCCCAAAATTTCTGATGTAGATATGAAGTAATTCACCACAAACATATTTTTATAGTATTTATTATTCTAATCACTTGTGATTTTCTTATGACATGTATCCTTATAATTACCCACCCCATTACATTTAAAACACATTAATATCTATTAATAAAATTTGGTCTTACCACAACCAAGGTATATTTCTTTTAAATCACAATATTATACCCAAACTCACCACATTGAAAACATTTCTCATATTTCGTAAGTCATTCTACTAGGGGATTTTTAACAAACATATCAAAAACTAAAAACTTTATTTTCTTATGTTTAAATTTATTTGATGCATTCTTCCCATTTTCCAGCCACATGGATCATTTTTTAAACTAATTCTCCTCGAATAAATGTTCATAAAAAACTCCATTTATACTTTCCTAGTAAACAAAACTAGCTTATAATTTTTTTTAAATTCATGATATTTTTAAGCTCTATAGTATCATGGATTTAATCAGAAAGAAAACTAATAAATTTTACAATCAGGGACCTAGAAACAAGTTGGTGCATACCTTGATAATTAGGTAAATTTTTCTTTATATGTATCCATTTATCCTTTCTCCTTATATACATAAATTCCTTAAATTTAATTTTCTTCCTGAGTAAAAAATACCAGTAAAATAATTTAAAATTAAAATATTATTAAATGGATCTAATTCCATGGAATCAATCTTTTATATTTCTCTATCATTCTTAAATATCAAAAACAGTTTGACCAAGTTGACCTTTAAAATAATAAATAACAAGAGTTGAATTTTTATGACTTGAACAATCATGACATTAATTATATTTCCTATATATTTAATTCATCCACAACCTATCACTTATTTAGAAGAGACACCAAATGAAAGATGGTATTATCTCATTAAATTATCCAATATAAACAGGTTTCTCTATAATAGATCAGGTTTTTCTATAGAATGGATGATATAAAATTTTATATATTGTATTAATTGATCCATCATTGAAAAAAAATACTTAGTTATGATTCCATACATTTTATGTTGTGAACTGGGAATGATATTTTACTCTTTGGAAATTTCTACATTAGATTCCCTATTTCATCTATAGAAAACCATTTTTAACAGACATAGTTTAGATGAAGAAACATGGTAAGAATTAAATTTTATATCATGATAGTTATAAATTATAATCTCCCAATGGTATTTAATTCCATTATCCTAACATTTTGAATTATAAAAAAATATTCTCTAATAAAAACTATAACAACCTAGCCTTAAATAAATAGTAAATTGAATCCTTAAAAAAGATTATTTTGTAAATTCTTAATGATAATTTGGGTTTATAGTTTTATAGAATGAAGTCATCACCCTTAAAAAATAAAATATAACATCATAAATTTTAAAATTAAACTCACTACCCATTTTTTCAACAATATATAACATTTAAGATATAATAAGTTGTATTTTAATGAAATATCATTACAATTTTCATTTTGACCCCATAATTATCCCTACTAATTATTAAAACCCTATGAATGATATTTTTTAATTTGGGATGAGAAACACAATCTTAGTAAGGTACATATGTAAAGAAAGAATCAAATTTTTTTTGTGAATGGATACTCATAAAAATCTTCCTTTTTGAAAAAAACTTTGATCTCAAAATAATAATTTTCTTATCCAAAAAATAAAACTGACTAACAAAATATTTTAATAGAAAATTTCATTAGAAATCATAAAGTATAAATAAAACAAATAAAGGATTCTTTTTAATCATGAAAACTCATGATTTTGTTTTCAAAACTATATGAAATTTACCCTTAAGAATTTGTATAAACATCACTTAAAATGTAATCTAGTTATATTACATTGTGAAATATTAATATTTTAGTGAAAACCATATAAATAATAGATAAATAATTTTGGTAACATGGTAAATATTATTCATAGGAATCTTAAAATCACCCTTAAAATTGAATAACCTTACAAGTAAATTCTGAAAATATTTTAGGAGAAACCTAACCTGATAACTCTATCATTTACCCAATGCATTGGAGAGATATATTGGGATAATCCATCATCATGAGATATCGCGATCTCACTCATAATCATGAGATATATCAGGCTAACTCGTCATTATAAACAATTCCCAAGAACTATTACATAATCAAGACATACTAAATATTTCAAACTTATAAAAATATTCCTTACACGCATAAGAAAAAATTTCTTGATATTGAAATATCGATTCTATTTAATAAACTTCTTTAAAATACAAATAAAAAGGTAATGAGGTGTTTTATTGAAGAAAAAATAAAATATTTTAATGGATGAAAAAAAATAATGCTTATAGAGGTAGAAAATATCATTGATGCTGTATATTCTAAAAGGATCATTTCTTCTTCCCTTTCATAAAATATATTAATATAAAATAAATGAATAGATTACTTTTGAAAACCATCAGAAGAAAATAAAATTCTTCTTAAAATATCCTTTATAATTCATTTATTCATATATAAATACATCTATAAAATAATTTTAATAATATAGGCAAGGAAAGAAAATATTTATTAAGTAAATCCTTAAAACTTTTAGAACATGGTTTTTATGGTACAATGTCACTTAACTCGAGTTTGAATCATCACATATGTTATTTATCTTTATGATTAATAAAATTATGTTAAATATTTACTTTATTATAAAAAATTTTCAATTTTATTATTCATTTTATTTTATTTATTACCATGTTGTACACAATTACTTAGTCAGTTAAGTACATATCAAGTGTTTTTAGAATATTCAGCTCATATGTACAAAATTAATTTAGTAAGTTGAATATGGTAAAAGAGGTAATTTTTCCATCATTTATAGAATAATTATCATGAAATAATATTAATTTTTAGAAATTAATTATTATTTTAAAACTAACCATAAAATATGGTCATGAAATATTAATCACATTACAATGAAGAAGGTGGTAGGTTGTATGTACATATGAGTAACATTTTTATTTTTCAAAGCGCATGAGGGAAAAAGGTAATTATTATTTTATAATTCCAAAATGTTTATTATATAATAAATATAATATTATATATTTTGAATAAACTTATATATATTGTGCATGTGATGTGGTTATAAAAAATGAACCACATCGCTTTGTGGAGGTGGAAATTAACTTGTATGAATGAACATCGTTATCATTTTTCAAATGATTGAGTCATAAGAAAGTAGATGATGTATTACATTTAAATAATTATAAATATGTAATTAATATTATATATATACTTTAAATAAATAATTATAACCTGTCATGAAAGTAGGTGATGGAAAATTAATTACAATGGTTTCCGAGGCGGTAGTCCACCGTACACACAAACGATGGTTTCATTTCTCATTTGATGGAAGAAGGAGATGGATATAGGTTATGAAATTGACATAAAAACACACAAAAACAGAAAAATACACAAACACACACAAATATATATATATATATATATATATATATATATATATAATATAATGGTGTTATAATTTTATCATGGTTTAGGAATCTTTAATGGAGGTCAAAAAATAAATAAATAAAATGCTAGTTTAAGAACGATACCTCTTCTTCGAACAACCTCTTTAGGTTTGTGCCTAAATCAATTGTAGGTTGATTTTATGAACAAACAGGGATTATTAGGCATTTATATGGATTAAAGGAAGGTATTTGGTTATGCATTCACTGATCTAAAAGTATCTTTAAGCATATAAAGGTGAGGATAGGTGGTGTCATGTTATAAGTTAGGGAGAGGACACACATGGAATTTTTAAAAATATTAAAATATTTTAATATCTTAATCAAGATAAATGGATCCAAAATAGAAAATTTGAAAATATTAGTTGATATAGGGTAAAATTATGTCTAGAAAATATAATTTAGAAAATTTTCTAGGACATTTTAACCCTTATCACTTATATTTAATCCCCTATGAATCTATTTTAACCTTAACCATGGTAACAAATTTTTACTATTTTTAATTTTCATTAGAAACAAAAATTAAGTTTAAATTTTTAAATAATATTAATTATTCTAATTACAAATTCTGAATCAATTTTATAAAATTTAATTGAAATAATTGTAAGAATTTAGTTTAAAATTAAACAACAATAATGAGAAGAAAAATAATTTCTTTGAAAAATTAATTTTTAGGTAAAAAATGTTTTTACACAAAATTCTATTACTCTTTTTATTAAAATAAATTTTATAAGATTATTTTTAATAAAAATTAATTAAATAAATTTTAAAACTAATAATTTATATTGTTACTGTGTTAATACTTAAAAATAAAAGACAATTTTCAATAAAAATATGTATTTTTCATTATTCATAAAAAATCTTGATTTTTACAAAATTATCAAAAATGTATCCTAAGATAATTTTTTAATGATGAATTCCAGAATTAATTTAGTTTTTTTAAATTAAAATTATATTGTTTTTTAATAAATATATAATATAAAAACAGATAATGTATAAAAACCCAATTTGGTTAAAAATAACATATTTTTCCTTTTGGATGAAAAATTAATTAATATAATTATAAACAATATAGATCTATATAATCTAATTTATTAAATTTAATTAGGTATTAAATTAATTTACTATTAAAATTACCTATCTTGTTATAATATTATAAATATTATAAAAATTAAAAGTATTTTAATGATTTTAGATGTTTATATTTTAATAAAAAAACATATTACTTAAATATTGAGTTCTAATATATGAATATTTATTATCAAGATCAAGGAGAAGTAAGCATAAAAATTTGACCGCATAGGTGATGCCTTACAAAATGAGCATATGATATTTTAAAGTGAGAAGTACCTTATTATTTCCCTTTATATTATAATCGAACTAGGGTGGTTTTATATAACATATTTAGGTGATTAAAAAGTTATTCATGGTTATATATTTTTATGTAGGTGGTAATTAACATGAAATAATATATAAAAATGTTCCCTTTTTATATTTGAGAATCTTCTATCTTGAAATCCCATATCTGAAAAATGATAATGGTTTTTTAGAAATATAAAAAGGGAAATATGAAGGCCACTTAATATAACACCTAATTAGGTTTCCAATTAAAAAGGATAACATAGGATGGAAGGGAAATTATCAACAAGGATTGGAAATAATTGTTAAATAGGTTGAAAATTATTCACAACAATGATAAACTTTTTCAGTAATAAGTTCATCAAGGTAATGATTTTATTAACAAATTTCACTTTCCCTAGATATATTAAATATAATATCGTCATATAATATAATAAATACATCTTGTAAAAACATAGTAAAACATAAATCATTATGTCTCAAGAATGAAGTTGGTTTAAGAAAAACACTTACAACTTTTATGTTTTTTGAGTCAAACCCCCATGAGGGAAGGAAATTTAAATAGGACATTAAATATCAAGAAATATAATAGAAAAATTATTCAAAAATGTTTAAGGTATTTAGATTCACTATTGTAAGGAAATAATGGTTTATAATAGAAAACTTGTCTCAATGAGTGAAAGTTGTGACTAAATACCCTTACCGTATTTCTATTAGTTCTGTACATGCGCTAAACATCCCGAAAAATAAAATTATGTTTATTATCTACACTATTAGTAATCTTATTATTATATATTTTATTTAATATAGACTATTTTTATCTTATTTTATATATTTTTTATATATTTGTTTGTTATGTTTTCATGAAAATTGAATCTGTGTTGGCTTATTTCTGTAATTTTAGAGATTGAAGATGGTGTTTTAATGAAAAGTTAAATACAAAATATAACCATCACATCAACCCAAAAATGAACACATGATATATTGATGGGTTAGTATGATTTTGGTAGTATATAATATCATTATAATAAATAAAAATGATATTATTTAGTTGTTTTTATTTTTTAGTAATATTTTTCATGGTTAGGATAAATAATTAAAATAAATACGAAAAATTAAAAAGGTTACTTTGTAGAGGTGATAGTTTTCACAATACCTAGCTAATATTGTTTGTTATTTTTCTAAGTGGACAAAAAGGTATAAATAATGTTTTTTCCATTAATATAATAACAAATAAGAATAATAATGGTAATAATGTAATTATATTATTTTGGTTAGGTATGGTTTGGAAGAGAAATATTAATAAGAAATGGTTGGGAGTAAGTAATACTCACTTCGGAACCTTGAAATCCCTATTAAAAGTATCATTATAAATGAAGGGATTAAGAAATATAATTATCAATAAAATACTATAAAAAATGAGATATACAGCTTATAGGAGAATAATGAAAAATATTTAGTAAGTAATTAAAAGTAATAGTCGTGTCATGATGGGGTGGATGTGTCCCCTTTTTTTACTTATGTTATAATAAACCTATATAATAACCAATATTAGAAATTTTGGTTTTGATGAAACTAAAGTTAATACCAATTTAATCCCATTACATTTATAATCAAGAGAAAATTATATTTTAAATTAAAACATTTTAGATATAGAAAAATTATTCTGTTGAGAAATGTCGACTTCACCATCAAGTGTTCTTAATATTATTTATCATGAATTATAAATTGGCATAATGATACTTTATTTAAATATATGATTAAAAATTATTTTTAATTCTATTTTTTTAAGATATTAGTAATTTCATTAGAAAAAAATTACATAATATTAGTAGAAAAATTATTTGAAAATAATAGTTTTACCATTATTTTGGTCGTTTTCTTTAATCTTAGTTATCATAATTTTATGATTGAAAAGGAAAATGAAATAATTATATAATATGATAAAGTTTACATGAAATATGAAATCCAATTTTTTGGATTTAATTTCTCAAAGAGACAAAAACTAATGTTTTAATATAAGAGAATTTATATGTTTTTAGAGTAAAATATTACTTTTGTTTGTAGAATGATATACATGGGTTTTATAAATACAAAATATTTTTTTTAATTGATTAATTTTATATATTAATATATTTTTTCATATAAAATGGTTTTAGAAAAAATAAATTCATTCGTGAATTATGATAATGTTGTAAAATTTATGCTTTTTGTAGTATCGATATTTTTTCACTATTCACATAAAAACCAATGTTTTAAGATAATCAGAAAAAGCTCTAAGATAATTTTGACATTATATATCCCAAAAATAATTTTTTTTATCTTTTATCAATTCAGGTTTTATGTATAAAATATAAATAAAAAATATTCATATAGGAGAATGAACTCTCTTTTACCCTTAAAAATTAAAAATGAAAATGTGTAAAATACATGTGATAAATAACTTATTTATTCAATAAATAACTTATTTTATCATCCAAACTTCTATTTACATATCACCTAAATATATCCTTGTAGTATCTAAGAATAAGGTATTCTCTAGTGGTTGTCGAGTATTGTGATTATGCTAGCATAGATATTTTTGAAATTTCTACAAGATGGAATTTCTTTGGCATAAAATTTTGATCATACCATACTTTTTTGAGTTAGGGTTTGTATTTTCCTTGATAAAAACCTACAAACGTTACCTCCTCAATTATATTGGATAAATGGGATTCGTAAGGGGTACTTTTTTAGCTTGATTACATTTCAATCCTTTAGTGGTTTCTTAATTTGGTTACTTCCTTTTATACAACATAATTTCACTACTACATTATAATGATCAAATTTCATTTTAACATTTAACGGTTTTTTTAGTTTGTTGTCACATTTAAAATGGGATATTTGAAAAATATTTATAAAAGGAAAATTATATAGTAAAATCATGGAGTGTTATATTCAATATCCTTAAATAAATTTCATCCTTGCAATTTTAAAGCTCATACAATGGGATTAATTTCCCTGGGGAGCTCCATACACAAGTAGTTGGTCATGGGTTTATTTATGATTTGAAGTGATATTTCCCTTTAAAAGATTTTATATGACTCTTTTATAAAAAAATATAATCTATTCCTAATAGAATCCTAATAAGTGTTGAAGTAATAACATTATAAGAAGTAATTTCCACAATCCTTAGAGAAGATCCCCATACAATGGATATAGTAATTATAACACCAAATGTTTTTATTTTAAATTAAATATCTATTATGTTAAAACTTATTGATATAAGAGATACACAATTATAGAGAGAAATATCACTTTTAATCTCAATATTATTCATTTCATAATATTTTTCTTATTCCTATGGTATAATCATTTTTTGGAACCCATTTTCCCTATTATCCCTTAGATAGGGAAATTAATTTAAATAATCATACTTTTACGTAAATTTAAGTAATGAATTTTTATATCCACTCTCTTTCCCTCCCAATATTGATCTTTATAGCCTCCATGTCTGCAATTGTAGAATCTACCTACCCCCTTAAGAAAATTTTGTAATTTCTTCTTTTTACATTTCTTACATTTAGTGAATTGAATATTAATTTCACTATTATCCTTGTCACATGAACTTACACAAGACTCCATCCTTCTCTTCTATATTTTGTTTGGTACATTTACTATGTTCACATTTTTAATCATATTTCATGATATATGGTTAGGAATTATCACAAGGTTTCACACTCTAACTCCAATTACTAGGGGTTGTTCATTATGATAATCATCACATTTTCTTCTGTTCCACTGGTTCCCTCTAGCTCCATCTATTACTAAAATAAAAATGGGTTTACATAATTGATTAAAAATTAAGATTATAATATTTTTATTCTTAAATATCCTTGGGAAAATTTAATGATAAATGTTCAAATTAATAAAACTATTACTCTAACCTATAATTCTTTTAGATCTATGTATATCACACTTGTTTCAGCCTATATAATTCCAAATAAAACCTAGGATAATTTAAGTTGAGTTTTGTTATACTTATTAACCTATTACCTTAAAAAAAAATTGGGAATAAATCCTTCATAGTTATTCATAAAAATCATCTGATTAACCAAAGAATATCCCCTACGGGTGTCTAAACATTGGTACAGTCTTAAAACCAATCGTCATGAACGAAGAGGAAATTGTTTGAATACCCAACCCATAATTTTTTGGGTTATTTCCCCTAGGTTAATATATTCCAAAAATTATATCCATCTTCCTATATCAATGAAGGGTTTTAATTTCAAGGAAAATCGCACAGTCTCTACTTTACCAAAATTTTATGTTATTATCCTATACTTAGGTTGATCACAAGTTTTTTCACTAATGATATCTTTTACAAATACCCATAATATTTAATATTACCTCAAATAACCTTAAGGTATACCTATACATTGAAAATTATGATCAATATTATCTTATTGAACCTTAAATTATCTTCAACTAACATCTTAACCACTAAAGTTTTCTAAAATTATTTTTGATACCAACTATAATAACCCATGAATATGTTTGAATTTTTTTATGAATTATAAAAAAAATTGTTTTAAAATATATAAAAAATATCTATTAAGATTAATGATTTATAGAGTTTTAAAAAAATATTAACAAACCAAACCGCCATTTTTAACTAACTTACATTTTTACACTATACAAGAAACTTATTAGTCCATAATTGTTTTCCAAAAACTCCCAAAACGTTTCAACACAAGATAATATTCTAGACATATAACACATATTATATTCCTTTATAACTTTTGGAAAAGTAAACATAATAAAGGGTGAGATCAAATACTCGGCAAGGGTAAATATAATTGATAAAAATCTAAGATTATGAGTGATTGATTAGCCACTAAATGAGGCTAATATTCATTGTTAATATACATAATTTTCATGTTCTTTGTTATTCATAAACACCATTTTAGTGCATTTTACACTTTGAACATCATTTCACATTATGTTTGTAATACCTTCTTAAAATGCACTACTATGTGGTACATTTTTGAACATCATTTAAAGTACCCAATGATTCATCTGATTTTAAGGAATTGAATTATAAATATTTTAATTTGATATTTTCTTAAATTGATCTACACTTAAATATGAACATGTTTGATTCAGGGATCAATGGAGAATTCATGTAGGATGATGGAGATATTTGGCAATGAAAGGAAGCAATTCTGGAGAAGGCAGATTGGACACCAGCCCAATGATGAGACTGTGGGGCCCAACATACAGGCCCAATTAATCCCAAATTTCGTGGGATGATAGAAGACATGTACAGGAACAAATCACTCTTCAGGAGTTAATGCTAATTCGGCCTCCATGGTGGTCATTTAGGCGGCCCAAGTTAGAGATACAATTCTGGGCCAGATTCTGCGGCCCAGAAAAACAGTCCACCAATTGGATCATATCTCGGAATACACAACTCCAAATGGGCCCAAATTTTACAGACGGTTATCAGACATCCGGAGCTCCATTTGCTTCTTCTATGGCCCACCATGATTCGGCCATCTAGAAGGTCATACAAACGCGTCTGTTCGGTAGATGAAAACTGGCTGCCACCTCGGGTCAAACGTGGAAAAGTCCAAATTCCACAAGCTTTCCACCACCTATAGCCTACCAAAATTAATTAAGATGCTTTGTACTGTTGGTGGCTCGACCCAAGGCTCCCAAAATGCCTATTTAAGGCAGTTTTGGTGAAGGAGTTTAGGATCTTGGATGCTTTGTTTACTTGTAATGTTATGCTGCATTTTTGTTGCCTCAATTTTGTCTTTCACATGTAAGTTGTTCAATTCACTTTAGTTTCTTAATAAAAGTTCTTCTTCTACTCTTATTCTGTTGTTCTTAATATCACTTTGATACCGTTGGATCAAGGTGTGAATTTATTCACACCAACCCTTGTGAAATTATTCACACAACGGTGGAGTGATCATTTTATTTTTGTTGTTTTCTTTACTTCTCCATTCCTCCCTTATGAGTCTACTTTCCGCTTCCATTGAAACCATGGGATCAATGGAGGGCTAACCCACTTATGGGTTGATCCAAGGGAGTAGCAAGGGGCTGGATTGGATGTTATTTATCACCTAATTAATGTATAATCACTTCTTTAATTGGGATTTTTATTTGATGATTTTTAAACTCCATCGTCCTTGTTGAAGTTAAGGCCACACACTTCAAGTACTAATACGATCCTTTACCTTGAAGTGCTCAAAACTTTGATCCTTCAAGTGTATAGGTGATTAGTATTAGAGGGTGTAGGCATTAAACCAGTAAGTGATGATGTTGTTTTATCTCCTTAAATGAACCCATCTCAAATTTAAGAAATTGAAATCATTAAAAAGAAAATACATCCAATCCACCCCGAGTGATAACCTAGGATCAACTCATTCTTTTAAATTGAATCCACTTAAATCTTTTAGATATCTTTAAAACCCATCCAAAATCAATCCAAGTTGGCCACTTCATAGCCAAAAATCCATCCCTTAGGTTTTGTATCTTAGGTATCTTCTTTGGTCTCTGTGGAATCGACAACCCAAGCTACACTACAAGGACCGTTCTACCCTTCTTCTCTTGGGTAAATTTGGGCGTGAACCAAATTTTGGCGCCGTTGCCGGGGACCTAAGTAAGTTATCTTAGACACTATCATCCTTTTTTTCATTCCACTTCTCTTTTCTCACTCCTCACTCCTATGGAAGTCAATTTTGAACAAGTCCAAACATGGGAAACCTATCCGTACTTTGATCACCCAACCCCATGTACGATGTACAATGACCATCCTAATTCCTACTTGTGGGATCATCAAAAACCTACTGAATCACAATGTTTTTATTCATTTGATCCACAATACATCCCAATATATAATGAGTTTCAATCACCACAAAGCCAATATGAACATCCTCCTGTGCAATTCCAACAACTTAATTATCCACCTGAAATAGACCATATTTCTCAACCCCTTACTCATCATGATCCACAACCGTTACTTGAAAAATTGTGTCAACAAATGGAAATAATGAATTTTGAGGTTTCATCATTGAGGTTAGAACTACAAAGCATTAAAAATTGTGAGGAAACCATCCCTACACAAACTGTCCCTTCCATAACCTTATGTGAAGTGTCTAGTTTCCCACAAACCTCTCATGAATTTATTGAAGAACCAACCTTTGGATTTGGGATTGATGAAGAGGATCAAGGAATTTTTGAAGGGTCTTTAAATCAGGAGGAAGTTAACTTTTTGGAATCAAAAGAGGATAATTTGACATCATGGATTGAGTCTCATAAGTATAACTCCATTGATGATTTTTCAAAAACACAAATCACTGAACCATTAAGAGAAATCACAAAGTTTGAGTCCATAACCGTTCCTGAAACTGATCTTTCCAATTTTGTGGTTGAATCTTCTATTCAAAAGGAACCAATTCTGTTGAGCAATTTTGAAAATGAAATTGAGTTTGATTCAAAGTCCCAACCTAGGTCTAAAAGTGTTAGCCTACCTGAACTTGAACAAAAGGACTTTCCATCCACCCTCAAATTTTCATTCATTGGGGATAGCCATAAACTTCCATTTGTAACCATTTATTATCTTGAAACCACTAAAGAGGTGATTATTCATAATGTCTTAGAAAATAGTACAAAAGAAATTGAATCCATCATTTATGATATTCCTTAGATTTACCTGCTCATTTTAGAACAGAGGTCTGTGCATGAAACAAATTCTAAACATAGAATCAATCTCAACCTAGTAGAAGTGGTGAAACATGTGGTCCTTAAAATGTTGAAAGTTGGTATTGGATAAGTTGGGGGGTTCAAGTCGAGCTAACGACGTTAAACAAAGCACTGCATGGGAGGTAACCCATGGTTTTCAAGTTTCCTATCATTTTGTTGTTTTAATAAAATTTATATTTTAATTAATCATTTTTATATTTAAAAAAAATAGACTGTTGACCTGTTCTTCTATTATGAGTATGGATGGGTATGAAAGGGGAGCACCATATTCATCTGTGTCACGTGGTGTGATCCTTGAGTAATACCTTACCCAGAAATTTAAAAAAGAAGACAATGTATCATCAGTTTATTTTATTTTATATATATACTTATATTTTACTTATATATATATATATACTCTTTTGTAATGCTTGTTTGTTTTTTTTTCACTAGGGAACTCTGCAAGTGACATGGATATCAAAGGAATAAATTGGAGCAGCAAGAACTTCAAACTTCAACCACCAGGTGATTTCATTCCATGACCCTCATTTTCAATTTCATTTTTGAACTTTCATTCTCTACCTCTACCCCTTCTAAATTTTATTTTCTTTAAACACTGGGGACAGTGTTATTTTAAGTTGGGGGGTGAGATAAAATAAAAAAAATGATTTTGTGTCAAAAAAAAATGAATGATTTGAAAAAATAATTAAATGGAAGGAAAAATTCCTTTAACTTTGAACATGGTAATACACATTTCACACTTTGAAACTGAATATCAAATAATTTAGCATGCCCTGATTCTGATTTTAATCCTTGTATAATTTCATGAGCATAGATTTTGGAAAGTGTGGCTATCCAATGTGATATTTCATCGTTTATATTTTCATCCAAATAAAAAAAATGCCACAATGCACGTCCTCTAGACTGTGGGGTACTAATTTGAATTTTTGGGGTCCCATAATAAATAGCATAGGATGGTTTTATTTTTATGAATAATATGAGTATTCAAAAAAAATTTAAAAAAAAAATTATTAAAAAATAAAAAAATAAAAAATAAAAATAAAAAATTGCGTGTAGAGCAATGGATTGATAAAATGCGAGGCTTTCGGCACTTGGGGATCGTGACTCCAGAGTTGTCTAGCCCTGAGTTTTTCAATCTATCTCTATTTATGGTAATATGACTTTGTTTTTGATTAAGTTAACTCGAGACGATGCCCGAGTATGTGGGTTTCACTTGGTGCCCTAAGGCCTTTGAGTCTGGGAGTCATCGGCAAAGTCTTGCTACATGGGTTAATTTGATTAATTGCAATCTCAATTACTATAGCAATATTGCAAAAAAAATCAAAAAAAAAAAAAAAAATAGGGATGAAGAATGCTCATATTAGGATTAAATGTGATTCCACCTAGCGCTTCCATGATTTCCCCCTTGAATGAAAATGAACCCCATATCTATTGTGATTCACAACACATCATTACACCTAATTGAGTTGGATGAAGTATGATGATGGATTTGATCAAAGGAATGAGCTTGGGATTGGGATCTGCTTATGAAACTATCTCGTATTAAAATATTTTGATGGGTTTCATGATTGTTTGGTATAAGGTTTTTTGGTGATCATTTTGTATTAAAATGTTTTTAGAAAAGGGAATTTGAATTTCATTTTTGATGAGATATATTTTGCTCGGGACTAGCAAAACTCAAGTTGGGGGGTGTGATTAGCCACTAAATGAGGCTAATATTCATTGTTAATATACATAATTTTCATGTTCTTTGTTATTCATAAACACCATTTTAGTGCATTTTACACTTTGAACATCATTTCACATTATGTTTGTAATACCTTCTTAAAATGCACTACTATGTGGTACATTTTTGAACATCATTTAAAGTACCCAATGATTCATCTGATTTTAAGGAATTGAATTATAAATATTTTAATTTGATATTTTTTTAAATTGATCTACACTTAAATATGAACATGTTTGATTCAGGGATCAATGGAGAATTCATGTAGGATGATGGAGATATTTGGCAATGAAAGGAAGCAATTATGGAGAAGGCAGATTGGACACCAGCCCAATGATGAGACTGTGGGGCCCAACATACAGGCCCAATTAATCCCAAATTTCGTGGGAGATAGAAGACATGTACAGGAACAAATCACTCTTCAGGAGTTAATGCTAATTCGGCCTCCATGGTGGTCATTTAGGCGGCCCAAGTTAGAGATACAATTCTGGGCCAGATTCTGCGGCCCAGAAAAACAGTCCACCAATTGGATCATATCTCGGAATACACAACTCCAAATGGGCCCAAATTTTACAGACGGTTATCAGACATCCGGAGATCCATTTTCTTCTTCTATGGCCCACCCTGATTCGGCCATCTAGAAGGTCATCCAAACGCGTCTGTTCGGTAGATGAAAACTGGCTGCCACCTCGGGTCAAACGTGGAAAAGTCCAAATTCCACAAGCTTTCCACCACCTATAGCCTACCAAAATTAATTAAGATGCTTTGTACTGTTGGTGGCTCGACCCAAGGCTCCCAAAATGCCTATTTAAGGCAGTTGTGGTGAAGGAGTTTAGGATCTTGGATGCTTTGTTTACTTGTAATGTTATGCTGCATTTTTGTTGCCTCAATTTTGTCTTTCACATGTAAGTTGTTCAATTCACTTTAGTTTCTTAATAAAAGTTCTTCTTCTACTCTTATTCTGTTGTTCTTAATATCACTTTGATACCGTTGGATCAAGGTGTGAATTTATTCACACCAACCCTTGTGAAATTATTCACACAACGGTGGAGTGATCATTTTATTTTTGTTGTTTTCTTTACTTCTCCATTCCTCCCTTATGAGTCTACTTTCCGCTTCCATTGAAACCATGGGATCAATGGAGGGCTAACCCACTTATGGGTTGATCCAAGGGAGTAGCAAAGGGCTGGATTGGATGTTATTTATCACCTAATTAATGTATAATCACTTCTTTAATTGGGATTTTTATTTGATGATTTTTAAACTCCATCGTCCTTGTTGAAGTTAAGGCCACACACTTCAAGTACTAATACGATCCTTTACCTTGAAGTGCTCAAAACTTTGATCCTTCAAGTGTATAGGTGATTAGTATTAGAGGGTGTAGGCATTAAACCAGTAAGTGATGATGTTGTTTTATCTCCTTAAATGAACCCATCTCAAATTTAAGAAATTGAAATCATTAAAAAGAAAATACATCCAATCCACCCCGAGTGATAACCTAGGATCAACTCATTCTTTTAAATTGAATCCACTTAAATCTTTTAGATATCTTTAAAACCCATCCAAAATCAATCCAAGTTGGCCACTTCATAGCCAAAAATCCATCCCTTAGGTTTTGTATCTTAGGTATCTTCTTTGGTCTCTGTGGAATCGACAACCCAAGCTACACTACAAGGACCGTTCTACCCTTCTTCTCTTGGGTAAATTTGGGCGTGAACCAAATTTTGGCGCCGTTGCCGGGGACCTAAGTAAGTTATCTTAGACACTATCATACTTTTTTTTCATTCCACTTCTCTTTTCTCACTCCTCACTCCTATGGAAGTCAATTTTGAACAAGTCCAAACATGGGAAACCTATCCGTACTTTGATCACCCAACCCCATGTACGATGTACAATGACCATCCTAATTCCTACTTGTGGGATCATCAAAAACCTACTGAATCACAATGTTTTTATTCATTTGATCCACAATACATCCCAATATATAATGAGTTTCAATCACCACAAAGCCAATATGAACATCCTCCTGTGCAATTCCAACAACTTAATTATCCACCTGAAATAGACCATATTTCTCAACCCCTTACTCATCATGATCCACAACCGTTACTTGAAAAATTGTGTCAACAAATGGAAATAATGAATTTTGAGGTTTCATCATTGAGGTTAGAACTACAAAGCATTAAAAATTGTGAGGAAACCATCCCTACACAAACTGTCCCTTCCATAACCTTATGTGAAGTGTCTAGTTTCCCACAAACCTCTCATGAATTTATTGAAGAACCAACCTTTGGATTTGGGATTGATGAAGAGGATCAAGGAATTTTTGAAGGGTCTTTAAATCAGGAGGAAGTTAACTTTTTGGAATCAAAAGAGGATAATTTGACATCATGGATTGAGTCTCATAAGTATAACTCCATTGATGATTTTTCAAAAACACAAATCACTGAACCATTAAGAGAAATCACAAAGTTTGAGTCCATAACCGTTCCTGAAACTGATCTTTCCAATTTTGTGGTTGAATCTTCTATTCAAAAGGAACCAATTCTGTTGAGCAATTTTGAAAATGAAATTGAGTTTGATTCAAAGTCCCAACCTAGGTCTAAAAGTGTTAGCCTACCTGAACTTGAACAAAAGGACTTTCCATCCACCCTCAAATTTTCATTCATTGGGGATATCCATAAACTTCCATTTGTAACCATTTATTATCTTGAAACCACTAAAGAGGTGATTATTCATAATGTCTTAGAAAATAGTACAAAAGAAATTGAATCCATCATTTATGATATTCCTTGGATTTACCTGCTCATTTTAGAACAGAGGTCTGTGCATGAAACAAATTCTAAACATAGAATCAATCTCAACCTAGTAGAAGTGGTGAAACATGTGGTCCTTAAAATGTTGAAAGTTGGTATTGGATAAGTTGGGGGGTTCAAGTCGAGCTAACGACGTTAAACAAAGCACTGCATGGGAGGTAACCCATGGTTTTCAAGTTTCCTATCATTTTGTTGTTTTAATAAAATTTATATTTTAATTAATCATTTTTATATTTAAAAAAAATAGACTGTTGACCTGTTCTTCTATTATGAGTATGGATGGGTATGAAAGGGGAGCACCATATTCATCCGTGTCACGTGGTGTGATCCTTGAGTAATACCTTACCCAGAAATTTAAAAAAGAAGACAATGTATCATCAGTTTATTTTATTTTATATATATACTTATATTTTACTTATATATATATATATACTCTTTTGTATTGCTTGTTTGTTTTTTTTCACTAGGGAACTCTGCAAGTGACATGGATATCAAAGGAATAAATTGGAGCAGCAAGAACTTCAAACTTCAACCACCAGGTGATTTCATTCCATGACCCTCATTTTCAATTTCATTTTTGAACTTTCATTCTCTACCTCTACCCCTTCTAAATTTTATTTTCTTTAAACACTGGGGACAGTGTTATTTTAAGTTGGGGGGTGAGATAAAATAAAAAAAATGATTTTGTGTCAAAAAAAATGAATGATTTGAAAAAATAATTAAATGGAAGGAAAAATTCCTTTAACTTTGAACATGGTAATACACATTTCACACTTTGAAACTGAATATCAAATAATTTAGCATGCCCTAATTCTGATTTTAATCCTTGTATAATTTCATGAGCATAGATTTTGGAAAGTGTGGCTGTCCAATGTGATATTTCATCGTTTATATTTTCATCCAAATAAAAAAAAATGCCACAATGCACGTCCTCTAGACTGTGGGGTACTAATTTGAATTTTTGGGGTCCCATAATAAATAGCATAGGATGGTTTTATTTTTATGAATAATATGAGTATTCAAAAAAAATTTAAAAAAAAAATTATTAAAAAATAAAAAAATAAAAAATAAAAATAAAAAATTGCGTGTAGAGCAATGGATTGATAAAATGCGAGGCTTTCGGCACTTGGGGATCGTGACTCCAGAGTTGTCTAGCCCTGAGTTTTTCAATCTATCTCTATTTATGGTAATATGACTTTGTTTTTGATTAAGTTAACTCGAGACGATGCCCGAGTATGTGGGTTTCACTTGGTGCCCTAAGGCCTTTGAGTCTGGGAGTCATCGGCAAAGTCTTGCTACATGGGTTAATTTGATTAATTGCAATCTCAATTACTATAGCAATATTGCAAAAAAAATCAAAAAAAAAAATAGGGATGAAGAATGCTCATATTAGGATTAAATGTGATTCCACCTAGCGCTTCTATGATTTCCCCCTTGAATGAAAATGAACCCCATATCTATTGTGATTCACAACACATCATTACACCTAATTGAGTTGGATGAAGTATGATGATGGATTTGATCAAAGGAATGGGCTTGGGATTGGGATCTGCTTATGAAACTATCTCGTATTAAAATATTTTGATGGGTTTCATGATTGTTTGGTATAAGGTTTTTTGGTGATCATTTTGTATTAAAATGTTTTTAGAAAAGGGAATTTGAATTTCATTTTTGATGAGATATATTTTGCTCGGGACTAGCAAAACTCAAGTTGGGGGGTGTGATTAGCCACTAAATGAGGCTAATATTCATTGTTAATATACATAATTTTCATGTTCTTTGTTATTCATAAACACCATTTTAGTGCATTTTACACTTTGAACATCATTTCACATTATGTTTGTAATACCTTCTTAAAATGCACTACTATGTGGTACATTTTTGAACATCATTTAAAGTACCCAATGATTCATCTGATTTTAAGGAATTGAATTATAAATATTTTAATTTGATATTTTTTTAAATTGATCTACACTTAAATATGAACATGTTTGATTCAGGGATCAATGGAGAATTCATGTAGGATGATGGAGATATTTGGCAATGAAAGGAAGCAATTATGGAGAAGGCAGATTGGACACCAGCCCAATGATGAGACTGCGGGGCCCAACATACAGGCCCAATTAATCCCAACTTTCGTGGGATGATAGAAGACATGTACAGGAACAAATCACTCTTCAGGAGTTAATGCTAATTCGGCTTCCATGGTAGTCATTTAGGCGGCCCAAGTTAGAGATACAATTCTGGGCCAGATTCTGCGGCCCAGAAAAACAGTCCACCAATTGGATCATATCTCGGAATACACAACTCCAAATGGGCCCAAATTTTACAGACGGTTATCAGACATCCGGAGCTCCATTGTCTTCTTCTATGGCCCACCCTTATTCGGCCATATAGAAGGTCATCCAAACGCGTCTGTTCGGTAGATGAAAACTGGCTGCCACCTCGGGTCAAACGTGGAAAAGTCCAAATTCCACAAGCTTTCCACCACCTATAGCCTACCAAAATTAATTAAGATGCTTTGTACTGTTGGTGGCTCGACCCAAGGCTCCCAAAATGCCTATTTAAGGCAGTTGTGGTGAAGGAGTTTAGGATCTTGGATTCTTTGTTTACTTGTAATGTTATGCTGCATTTTTGTTGCCTCAATTTTGTCTTTCACATGTAAGTTGTTCAATTCACTTTAGTTTCTTAATAAAAGTTCTTCTTCTACTCTTATTCTGTTGTTCTTAATATCACTTTGATACCGTTGGATCAAGGTGTGAATTTATTCACACCAACCCTTGTGAAATTATTCACACAACGGTGGAGTGATCATTTTATTTTTGTTGTTTTCTTTACTTCTCCATTCCTCCCTTATGAGTCTACTTTCTGCTTCCATTGAAACCATGGGATCAATGGAGGGCTAACCCACTTATGGGTTGATCCAAGGGAGTAGCAAAGGGCTGGATTAGATGTTATTTATCACCTAATTAATGTATAATCACTTCTTTAATTGGGATTTTTATTTGATGATTTTTAAACTCCATCGTCCTTGTTGAAGTTAAGGCCACACACTTCAAGTACTAATACGATCCTTTACCTTGAAGTGCTCAAAACTTTGATCCTTCAAGTGTATAGGTGATTAGTATTAGAGGGTGTAGGCATTAAACCAGTAAGTGATGATGTTGTTTTATCTCCTTAAATGAACCCATCTCAAATTTAAGAAATTGAAATCATTAAAAAGAAAATACATCCAATCCACCCCGAGTGATAACCTAGGATCAACTCATTCTTTTAAATTGAATCCACTTAAATCTTTTAGATATCTTTAAAACCCATCCAAAATCAATCCAAGTTGGCCACTTCATAGCCAAAAATCCATCCCTTAGGTTTTGTATCTTAGGTATCTTCTTTGGTCTCTGTGGAATCGACAACCCAAGCTACACTACAAGGACCGTTCTACCCTTCTTCTCTTGGGTAAATTTGGGCGTGAACCAAATTTTGGCGCCGTTGCCGGGGACCTAAGTAAGTTATCTTAGACACTATCATCCTTTTTTTTCATTCCACTTCTCTTTTCTCACTCCTCACTCCTATGGAAGTCAATTTTGAACAAGTCCAAACATGGGAAACCTATCCGTACTTTGATCACCCAACCCCATGTACGATGTACAATGACCATCCTAATTCCTACTTGTGGGATCATCAAAAACCTACTGAATCACAATGTTTTTATTCATTTGATCCACAATACATCCCAATATATAATGAGTTTCAATCACCACAAAGCCAATATGAACATCCTCCTGTGCAATTCCAACAACTTAATTATCCACCTGAAATAGACCATATTTCTCAACCCCTTACTCATCATGATCCACAACCGTTACTTGAAAAATTGTGTCAACAAATGGAAATAATGAATTTTGAGGTTTCATCATTGAGGTTAGAACTACAAAGCATTAAAAATTGTGAGGAAACCATCCCTACACAAACTGTCCCTTCCATAACCTTATGTGAAGTGTCTAGTTTCCCACAAACCTCTCATGAATTTATTGAAGAACCAACCTTTGGATTTGGGATTGATGAAGAGGATCAAGGAATTTTTGAAGGGTCTTTAAATCAGGAGGAAGTTAACTTTTTGGAATCAAAAGAGGATAATTTTACATCATGGATTGAGTCTCATAAGTATAACTCCATTGATGATTTTTCAAAAACACAAATCACTGAACCATTAAGAGAAATCACAAAGTTTGAGTCCATAACCGTTCCTGAAACTGATCTTTCCAATTTTGTGGTTGAATCTTCTATTCAAAAGGAACCAATTCTGTTGAGCAATTTTGAAAATGAAATTGAGTTTGATTCAAAGTCCCAACCTAGGTCTAAAAGTGTTAGCCTACCTGAACTTGAACAAAAGGACTTTCCATCCACCCTCAAATTTTCATTCATTGGGGATAGCCATAAACTTCCATTTGTAACCATTTATTATCTTGAAACCACTAAAGAGGTGATTATTCATAATGTCTTAGAAAATAGTACAAAAGAAATTGAATCCATCATTTATGATATTCCTTGGATTTACCTGCTCATTTTAGAACAGAGGTCTGTGCATGAAACAAATTCTAAACATAGAATCAATCTCAACCTAGTAGAAGTGGTGAAACATGTGGTCCTTAAAATGTTGAAAGTTGGTATTGGATAAGTTGGGGGGTTCAAGTCGAGCTAACGACGTTAAACAAAGCACTGCATGGGAGGTAACCCATGGTTTTCAAGTTTCCTATCATTTTGTTGTTTTAATAAAATTTATATTTTAATTAATCATTTTTATATTTAAAAAAAATAGACTGTTGACCTGTTCTTCTATTATGAGTATGGATGGGTATGAAAGGGGAGCACCATATTCATCCGTGTCACGTGGTGTGATCCTTGAGTAATACCTTACCCAGAAATTTAAAAAAGAAGACAATGTATCATCAGTTTATTTTATTTTATATATATACTTATATTTTACTTATATATATATATATACTCTTTTGTATTGCTTGTTTGTTTTTTTTCACTAGGGAACTCTGCAAGTGACATGGATATCAAAGGAATAAATTGGAGCAGCAAGAACTTCAAACTTCAACCACCAGGTGATTTCATTCCATGACCCTCATTTTCAATTTCATTTTTGAACTTTCATTCTCTACCTCTACCCCTTCTAAATTTTATTTTCTTTAAACACTGGGGACAGTGTTATTTTAAGTTGGGGGGTGAGATAAAATAAAAAAAATGATTTTGTGTCAAAAAAAAAATGAATGATTTGAAAAAATAATTAAATGGAAGGAAAAATTCCTTTAACTTTGAACATGGTAATACACATTTCACACTTTGAAACTGAATATCAAATAATTTAGCATGCCCTGATTCTGATTTTAATCCTTGTATAATTTCATGAGCATAGATTTTGGAAAGTGTGGCTGTCCAATGTGATATTTCATCGTTTATATTTTCATCCAAATAAAAAAAAATGCCACAATGCACGTCCTCTAGACTGTGGGGTACTAATTTGAATTTTTGGGGTCCCATAATAAATAGCATAGGATGGTTTTATTTTTATGAATAATATGAGTATTCAAAAAAAATTTAAAAAAAAAATTATTAAAAAATAACAAAATAAAAAATAAAAATAAAAAATTGCGTGTAGAGCAATGGATTGATAAAATGCGAGGCTTTCGGCACTTGGGGATCGTGACTCCAGAGTTGTCTAGCCCTGAGTTTTTCAATCTATCTCTATTTATGGTAATATGACTTTGTTTTTGATTAAGTTAACTCGAGACGATGCCCGAGTATGTGGGTTTCACTTGGTGCCCTAAGGCCTTTGAGTCTGGGAGTCATCGGCAAAGTCTTGCTACATGGGTTAATTTGATTAATTGCAATCTCAATTACTATAGCAATATTGCAAAAAAAATCAAAAAAAAAATAGGGATGAAGAATGCTCATATTAGGATTAAATGTGATTCCACCTAGCGCTTCCATGATTTCCCCCTTGAATGAAAATGAACCCCATATCTATTGTGATTCACAACACATCATTACACCTAATTGAGTTGGATGAAGTATGATGATGGATTTGATCAAAGGAATGGGCTTGGGATTGGGATCTGCTTATGAAACTATCTCGTATTAAAATATTTTGATGGGTTTCATGATTGTTTGGTATAAGGTTTTTTGGTGATCATTTTGTATTAAAATGTTTTTAGAAAAGGGAATTTGAATTTCATTTTTGATGAGATATATTTTGCTCGGGACTAGCAAAACTCAAGTTGGGGGGTGTGATTAGCCACTAAATGAGGCTAATATTCATTGTTAATATACATAATTTTCATGTTCTTTGTTATTCATAAACACCATTTTAGTGCATTTTACACTTTGAACATCATTTCACATTATGTTTGTAATACCTTCTTAAAATGCACTACTATGTGGTACATTTTTGAACATCATTTAAAGTACCCAATGATTCATCTGATTTTAAGGAATTGAATTATAAATATTTTAATTTGATATTTTTTTAAATTGATCTACACTTAAATATGAACATGTTTGATTCAGGGATCAATGGAGAATTCATGTAGGATGATGGAGATATTTGGCAATGAAAGGAAGCAATTATGGAGAAGGCAGATTGGACACCAGCCCAATGATGAGACTGTGGGGCCCAACATACAGGCCCAATTAATCCCATATTTCTTGGGATGATAGAAGACATGTACAGGAACAAATCACTCTTCAGGAGTTAATGCTAATTCGGCCTCCATGGTGGTCATTTAGGCGGCCCAAGTTAGAGATACAATTCTGGGCCAGATTCTGCGGCCCAGAAAAACAGTCCACCAATTGGATCATATCTCGGAATACACAACTCCAAATGGGCCCAAATTTTACAGACGGTTATCAGACATCCGGAGCTCCATTTTCTTCTTCTATGGCCCACCCTGATTCGGCCATCTAGAAGGTCATCCAAACGCGTCTGTTCGGTAGATGAAAACTGGCTGCCACCTCGGGTCAAACGTGGAAAAGTCCAAATTCCACAAGCTTTCCACCACCTATAGCCTACCAAAATTAATTAAGATGCTTTGTACTGTTGGTGGCTCGACCCAAGGCTCCCAAAATGCCTATTTAAGGCAGTTGTGGTGAAGGAGTTTAGGATCTTGGATGCTTTGTTTACTTGTAATGTTATGCTGCATTTTTGTTGCCTCAATTTTGTCTTTCACATGTAAGTTGTTCAATTCACTTTAGTTTCTTAATAAAAGTTCTTCTTCTAATCTTATTCTGTTGTTCTTAATATCACTTTGATACCGTTGGATCAAGGTGTGAATTTATTCACACCAACCCTTGTGAAATTATTCACACAACGGTGGAGTGATCATTTTATTTTTGTTGTTTTCTTTACTTCTCCATTCCTCCCTTATGAGTCTACTTTCCGCTTCCATTGAAACCATGGGATCAATGGAGGGCTAACCCACTTATGGGTTGATCCAAGGGAGTAGCAAGGGGCTGGATTGGATGTTATTTATCACCTAATTAATGTATAATCACTTCTTTAATTGGGATTTTTATTTGATGATTTTTAAACTCCATCGTCCTTGTTGAAGTTAAGGCCACACACTTCAAGTACTAATACGATCCTTTACCTTGAAGTGCTCAAAACTTTGATCCTTCAAGTGTATAGGTGATTAGTATTAGAGGGTGTAGGCATTAAACCAGTAAGTGATGATGTTGTTTTATCTCCTTAAATGAACCCATCTCAAATTTAAGAAATTGAAATCATTAAAAAGAAAATACATCCAATCCACCCCGAGTGATAACCTAGGATCAACTCATTCTTTTAAATTGAATCCACTTAAATCTTTTAGATATCTTTAAAACCCATCCAAAATCAATCCAAGTTGGCCACTTCATAGCCAAAAATCCATCCCTTAGGTTTTGTATCTTAGGTATCTTCTTTGGTCTCTGTGGAATCGACAACCCAAGCTACACTACAAGGACCGTTCTACCCTTCTTCTCTTGGGTAAATTTGGGCGTGAACCAGTGATCATAATATAAACATATGAGTATGTGAATGTAAGTAGGGAACATGAACCTAAAAAATAGAATTTATAACCAATAAAAAATTTGATGACCATAATAATGGAAACATGAAATATGAAAATTATATCATAAAATTACGGAATCATAGAATATGTGTCATTAACACATGACATGATATCATAAGCATAATTCAAGGAATATTAATAAGACTATCATAATGGAAAAAGTCCCATGGTGGATTAGGTTCCCTCCCTATTCCCATAAACATAGTGGAAAAAGTCCCATAGTAGATTAAGTTTACTCCATAATCCTATTCATAACATCTCATGAGATATAAATATTTACCCAATGAATTGGAGGGATATATAATTCTGATCCCACCCATCAAATAAAAAAGTGGGTTCAAGCTAACCGCCTTATAACCGTACATGTTATATCATGAGATTGAAAAATTATACAATTCAATGGAGGGATATATAATTCCAAGACCACATATAACATAATTAAATTCATAATTTTTTCATTTATATATAATGAAAAAGATGATTTTCATGGGATTATAGAGAGTTGGGAGACCATATCTCTCTAAAAACCCTCACCCAGCTACGACTTTTTGGATGATTTATTTAATTTAAAATATCATGGAATACTTCCTTGCACCTGGACAATTTGATTCACACTTCTTCATGGATCCTCAGTTGTGCCAGTCCCCCTCTACGCATAATCAGGTTGCGTTCACATGCAAATATGATACCTAGAATGAAGATCACCGCACCCATTCTACCTTCGTTAAATCCTAGGGGATATCGTTTCTTGAATCCTTGAAAGGTACAAATCTAAAAAAGGACATCAATTTGAACCCCCCCCCCGATCAAATGACTTGACGACAGTGGTTACCTGGTGGAAGCTGACCTGGAGGTGCTTCAACAATAAACACAACTATGTATATTATTTGTCCTGGGCCATGTCTCCTTGCTCAAAGGTGACCATCCAAGGCCTTTAACTAAACTTCATATTCATATTTCACCTTGCTGGAATGCTACAAATTAGAAATTAATACCTATTTGAAAAGGATATTTTCACATCCTATTAAATTCACAAGAGGATTTAGACAAGGTTTGGACGTCTGGAAAACTATATCTTAAGCCAGGTTTACTTAGAATTTCATATTGGGACTCCACTTTCAATCCGCACACATACAGAAACACTATGGCATGTGTTTGCGTAAAAATCAATGGACTGAACTAGTTTTTTTGGCATCCCAAAATTTAAAATGATATATTCTCTTGTATAGGATCCCCTCTCAAAATTGACCAAAGACCCTTATTGATGACTTTGGACTTTCTGCCAGAGTTATGGTTGAAATTAATCTTGAATCTAAGCTATCCACCTCAATAAAGATCATTTATAATGACTAAAAAACTGAAATCAAAGTTTAATAAGAATAAAACCCCCCCTTTTTAAGAATTTAATGTTTATTAGTCATATTATTTATAATTTTATTGTTATTAGAATGCAAGTTATACAACCAGCTCAAAATGATTAAAAGGAAGTAAGGAATAATGAAAAAGACACAGCCTCCATAATGGACCTACCTGACCACCCCAAAAATTTAGAAATTTGGGTTAAAAATAACATAAACTGACACACTTAGGGGATAACTCGAGTATTAACTGGGCAGAAATTGTGGAACAAAAAGATAAACTATCTCAAGATCAAGACCTATTGAATGAAATTGAGCATCTGGTCTTAGAAACCATTACATATTCTACTAAGAATATTATAGATTCTAATCTTCATTCTGACCAAATGTCAGGGCCTACTCCCCAAAATCAGTTAATGAGTAGGGATAATGTTGTGCTCACCCCTATAGTGGGCACTAAACAGTACTAGAATCACTCACTAGTAATTAACACTATTCCATTTGTGGTTCAGAAAGAATCATTATCATCCACCTTAGGTTCTTTCCCATATGGAAACACTGAATCTATTGATTTTTCAAAAAATATGGCTACCATGAGTCACTCTATAGATTATGGAAATCATCTTGGGAAAACAAAGGAGTTCAGTAGCTCCATAAAATAGACTCTACACAAAGTGGAAGCTGGGGTTGCAAAAACTACAGACTCAAGTATTTCCTATTATAATCCCCTTAATGTTGCTAATTCTAATGTATCTGATTTATTGCATTTATGTAATTTAAATGCTATTGCATCTTACCTTAATACTTCTAAAGGAATTATTATGGTTAAGAACAATGTTCATGTTTTATCTCGAAGTGTGACCTATTTCGATATGGAAACCAAATATGAAACTACTTCCTGTCCCCCTGCTCACACTAACTCTCCTAGAAAGGATGTTCAAGTTGAGATGAAATGTTTTACAGCTAGGACTTTCATAAATGATGACATGACATAATCGGTTCTGTATAATTGTGGACCTTTGGTTCCAGCTCATATTTTTATGCAGGCTAATAAGGACCCTCCGAAACAGAAGCAAAATCTTCAGCTTAGAACTTCGGTTAGTGCCCATGAAACATGTACTGTACAATATGAAGATCATCTTGGATTGATTGTGGATATGCAGTCAACTGTTCATCTTTCTTCGCTTCTTGGTACCCCTAAATCAATCTCCCTCTCAGATTTCTATTGCTATGAAGTTAAGCATGTTTCTATTAGTAATAATATCCTTGAATCTAGGAACAGTTGGGACATTTGTAGCACTGTGAAACCAGCTCCAAATTAATCTATGCATGATGATGATATGAACTATATAACTAAAATGATAATATTATACCCTTATTTTACATGAATAGTAACAAGGGGTTACTTCAAGTCTTAATATGTCAAAGAACCTAGAAGATCAGCTAGTCCCAAAGGTTTGGATAATAAAAAAAGGGAGTTATAACTCCAAACATAGGTTTAAATAAATATCTTATTTTTTATCTGTCAAGGTATTTCAAACCTTTACACCTTCACTAACTTAAAATGAATGTTGAACATACATAAACCCTTAATATTTTATGTAGATGAACATAAAATCAACTTCTCCACTGATTTTGTCCATTTTGTCTCTTTGGATACAAATTCATAAATGTTTCCTAGAACAACAACATTCTTGATTCTCTTTGGATCTTTGCTCAGTCATCCTTGTCTAATGTTCATGTTTTCCATTTTCTAGAGAAAGATTTCACATGTGAATTTATGATTGAAAACACTCCTCTTTTTATTCTCTGGTATCTATACCAAGAACAAATATCAATATAGGTGGATTCTTTGGAATGACCTATCCATTTTGAGTACTATTATTCATTTTCCCTGGTTGGTTATTGGCAATTTTAATGATATTATTTCTTCTAGTGAGAAAATTGGCCCTCTCCACTCAACTTTATCTTCAAGGTATTTTAAGGCTGCTATTGATAATTCCAATCATATTGAAATCTCTCTCCTTGGTCACAAGTATACTTGGTATATAAATTATCATAATAGAATGCTTGCAAACAAACTGTATAGATAGTTCACTAATGATCATGCTCTGGATAAATAAGACACCATTTCAAGCGCCACCCTTCCAAAAATTCAATCTGATCATCACCCTATCTTGTTCACTTTTACCCTCAAAACTATGAAACCTATAAAGCCCTTCCCATTCAATAATGCTTGGTTCTTGGATCTTGATTGCTATAATACCATTAAACATTTTTTTACTTCTATGTCCTACTCTGATGATTCCTTTTCTTGTCCTCATAAATTAAAATATCTCAAAAAAATATTAAGAATTGGTGTAGCATTAAAGCTAAACAAATTGATAACGACATATCTCTTCTTGAGAACAGTCTTCATCAAATCCAAAACAACATCACACATTCAGACTTTTCTATAGATCAAAATCAAGAAATTATATTTTCTATAAAACTTATTTTGCTTCTCTCATTCAAAGACAACATTCATAAGAATACCTTCATAATAAAATGGTTAACGGATGGTGATAGAAATACTAAATTCTATAACTCTTTGTATAGGGTTCAGAAAGCTTGTAGGCCTCTTGCCTCTCAAAAATATAGATACAACCTCTTAGATAATGAAGCTGATATAGCTAATCATGTGGTCTCCAACTTCAAATCTTTATTCGATGGACCTTCTATGAATACAGATCTCATTCAGGGGATCATTCTGCCTATTATCACTGATGCTGACAACTCTTTTATAATAGTTGTTCCTCTTGACTATAAAATCAGAGACACTATCTTTAACTTAATCCTAATAGTTCCCCCTAGCCCTGATGGTTTCAATAATGGGTTCTATAAAAAATATTGGGATATCATCAAAATGGATGTATGCAATCTGTTTAAAACCTTCTTTCCTAGTGACATCCTTCCTTATGGTCTAAATGTCGAATTCCATACATTGATCGCTAAAATTGATAATTCCTCTAAAAATCATCTCTTTTGACACATTTCTCTTATCAACACGATTTAAAAAATTATCACTAAACTGATTGAGAATAGACTCTCCACTATCACTGATAAAATTATCTCCTAGAATCTATTTGGTTTTTTCAAAGGAATATCCATCCAAGGCTATATTTTCCTCACCTCAGAATGCACTAACATGTTAAACAGTAAGAATAGGGGTTGAAACTTTTCCATTCCACAAGAAGTTAGGAAGTCCATTGACACTATGTATTGGAATTTCATCTTCAAAGTCTTAAAAATATTTGTTTTCAATAATATCTTCATTAATTGAATTAAAACACTTTTCAACTCAGAAAACATTTACATCCAGATTAATGGATCTCCCAAAAGATATTTCAATTACTTTAAAGGTGTCAGACAAGGTGACACCATATCTTCAATCACTTTTTCCATTATAGAGGACTATTTGAGTCACCTGCTCACTCGTCTGGTTGACCAAAATAATCCCAAACTTATTCTGACTTATATAAATTTCAATGCCCCTACTCACCTTCTATATACTGATGAAATAATTCTTTTCTTAAAGGGGGATAAACAAAACATCAAAAATCTCGAAACAGTTCTTACTCATTATGAGGAAGTTTCAGGTCAGGTCATTGGTTGGCAAAAATCCTTCATTTATTTTGGAAAAATTTTTCCATCTTATAGGAGAAATGGTATCATTAATGAAATTTGCCTCAATGAATGAGTAATTACCTTCATTTACAGTGGGGTTCCTATCTTTTTGGGTAGACCCAAATCTCGCTACTTCTCCTACTATTTTTGATCGAATTGTTAATTATCTCTCCACATGGAAAGGAAATTCTAATTCTATGGCATAGATATTTTTTCTATTAAAGTCTACCATTGTCTCCAAATTGATTGATTCTTTGATGGTTTATAAATGGACGAATGGTGTTATAAAAAAATTGAATGATTAAATTAAAATTTTTGTTTGGACTCACAGCACCATGGATAGGAAGCTTGTGAGAATTCTTTAGAGTAATTGTTGTAAACCGTTATAAAAAGGTGGTCTTGGTATAAAAAACATAAAAAAATTTAATGAGGCCCTTCAAGCTAGATTAACATAGAACCTGATTCACAATGACTCCCCTTCAATTGAGCTCATCAAGAATAGGTACTTTGACAGAATAAAAAGTGTTAAAACGAATTTCTTAGCTTCTTTCATTTGGAAATCCATCAAAAATATGTATAATATCATTATTCCTAACTCTATATGGATGGTTTCTAGAAACTCATCTATGAGATTCTGGTTGGACATCTAGACATACGCTCCTCTAATATCTTTGTTTCCTCCTGAATTCTCTCCTTCATATATTAAAAACACTGTTAGAAATGTTCTTACTTATCATATTGACACTCTTCCTGATAATGTTGTTCATATAATTGATAATTAACCATTTTCTACATCACATGATTTTTGGATTTGGGAGCCTTGAGTTAATTGTTTCATAAACTCAAAAAATTTCTATAACCACTCTTTCCATAACTCCTAGAATGATTTCAAATGTATCAAATGCTTTGATAAGTCCTGGATTAAGCAATCAAGACTCACTCTTATTTGGCTCTTTTCCTATAATAGGGTACCCACTATTACCTACATAAAAATTTTTGGGATCCAACTTTGTTGTAAATGTTTTATTTGTAATCAGTATAGTGAAGATGCAGATCATTTATATCTATCTTGTGCTACTTCCACTACAATTTGAAACTATATTTTTAACATCTTTGATTGAAGATGGCTGATTCTTGACTCTCTCAATAACTAAATAAAATGTTGTGTTGATATGGATAACTCCCAAGAAATAAACTTATTTCTTATAGGGGTTGCAGAGCTTCTTCACATAATCTAGTATGATAGGAACTCTATCCTTTACCACAATTTCTCACTCAAAATTAATGCAGGTAAAATGTGAATTCTTATTGCTATTTGGGTAGATGATTTGATTCAAAGAGAGAGTTACAACCACACTATGGAAGATTTCATGATTATGATGTGTCTTCGGGTTGAGGCTATCTTTAGTCAACCACATCACACATTTGAGGTTTTATGGAGACCACTGTTCCCTGGATGGACCAAAATCAACATAGATGGAGCCTCTAAAGGAAATATGGGTCCCTCAAGATGTAGCATTGTCTTCATAAACTATCTTGGTCAGATATTTAGGTTATTTTTAGAGGCTGTAGCATTACAACCTCCTTGGAAGCCGAAATTCTAGGCGTGATCCATGCCATATCTTTCTCCATGCTCGAAGGTTGGATGAAATTGTGGATTGAATGTGATTATACTTATGTAGTGTGACCATTTGGAATGGGATGGTTCATCTGGCATGTAAAATTACTACACGATGGATGAATTGTCTCCATTCTCTCCAAGGTATCCACTACATTACAACCCACAACTATCGTGAGGTGAATATGGTTGCAGATGGACTTGCCAATAAAGGGGTCGCACATGACATAACCTTGCTCGAGGAGCTACCAGACTCTTAGATTCCTCTTCTTGTTAAATAATGTAATATGATCCCATCTTTTAAACTTTTTTAATTTCTCCTTTTTTAAATAATATTTTCTTTGGTCATTTGACCAAAGCCCCAATTTTTTTTTAAAAATATATATATCTTACAAAAGTGGATAATAAACAACATATAAACAATAAGCATGATAAAACCCATGATAAAGAAGTGGGGTTCATTATCTTGTCTCAATGAATTACTAATGAATATATCATAAGGATTACCAAAATAATAATGGTTTAAATCATTTTGGATGTTCATATATTAATAAAAAATTGAGGTTTGGAAAATTTATTTCCAATGTATGAAAATCTACGAGAAGGATTAAGGATAATTGAGAATAAAAAATAAACCACACAGGTTATTATTTTTGGAAATGAGAATATAATATATAAAGGAAGGAAATAAATTATTATTTAATTTAATATTATAATTTAAACATTGTAGTTTTACAAAAAAATAATGAGGGTTTCTAAATTTTATTTATGGTTAAAACATTTAAGGTGGTTGATACTTGACATGAAATGATAAATCATAATGTTTTATTTTTAGGATTTAGAAACACCTTTGTTGAAATCCCACATCATAAAATTTATAATTAAACTTTCCATTGTAAAGAGGATACATGAAATATGAATGACACATGATATTAAAAATAATTAATTTCTAATTAGAAATTAGAACATTGGCGGGAAGAGAAAACATTGACAAGGAGGGGAAACTTATATTAACGAGGATAATAATTATTCTCAACAATGATATACTTGTTGAGAAATAAATTCCTGAATGTCATAATTTTAATCACATATATAACTTTCCCAAGAGAAATAAATTATAATATCATCATACAATATAATAAACATATCTTGAAAAACCACATTAAAAAGGGAATAATTACGACTCAAGAAGGTAGTTGAGTAAAAACCATTACAAAATTTGACATTTTTATTCAAAACCCCATGAGATAATTAAATTTGAATATAAAATTGAATATAATGAAATAAAATATAATAATTATTTAAAAATATTAAACGTTAGTAGGTAAATTATTTCAAATAATCATTATGTATAATAATAAATATGCATATGTGGGTAAATATTAAGATAAGATACCCTTACCTTCTTCATGAGTTTTTTTGCACATGCTGTAAGCCTTTTGAATAATCAAATTAAGTTTATCATATAACTTATTTGGAACCTTATTGTCCTATATTTATATTAATATATATGTTTTTTTATCATATACTATTTATTTATTAAATATTATTTTTATTTTTTTGTGGAAATTGAATCAGTGTCGGAATATGTTGGTAGTTTTTACGATGGAAGATAATATTTTAATAATATGTTAAATAATTAATATCAAAATTAAAAACATAATAAATTTTTATTTATCAAATTATAAAAATATTATTATTTATTTTCCCATAGTCATCCATGATTGAGTTTTATAGCATTACTGTAGTTGGTGGTCAAACAAATGTAAACATGAACACGATATATCTCGATGGGTCAGTATTGTTAAGAAATTGTATAATATCTTTATAAGAAAAGTTTAATTATTCTATTTTTATGATTTTAATTTTTTTTAAAATTATTTGAGTTTGTTTTGGATAAATAATTAAAATAAAGATGATAAAGGGAAACATTATTTTGTTGAGGTGGTAGTCTGGACAACACAGAATTAATATTCTTTTATTTTTCTTCTAAGTGAATGGAAATGAATAAATAATGGGTTTTCAATTAATATAATAATACTTAAGTATAAAAATAATATATATTTAACTATATTACTATTAGTAATTTAGGTTTTGATGATAAATATTAATAAGAAAACTTAAAGAGTAAGTAATACCCACATTGGTACCTTGAACTTTCTCTTGAAATTATCATTGGAAATGAAAGGATTAGGCTAAATAATTGGGAACCAAGTATATTAAACAAGAGATATGAGTATAGGAGGATACAAATGATATATATTTATTAACTAATTTAAATATATGTGTGTCGATTTAAGGGGTGGAATTGTCCCTTTTTATAAGTATATAAAAGAGAACTTTTGTGAAACCTCTTTACATTTCAAAGATATCATTACATTGTAGAGGGAAAATGACTAGAAATTTTATAAATAATGTAATTTTCGGTGATATTATGTAGTTAAATCCTCATAAAATAATTTTCACACATGTTTTAACCTTTTTGGTAATCATTTGTTATTATATTTTTACATTTAACCTTTTTATTTTTACCAAGGTAATTAGTTTTTATCAAAGTAAAGTATGTTTTAATAAAGATATAAAAGAAAAATTATGACTTAATTTGTGTGATACAAACCAAAATTTAATCTCCACTTAATCTAATTAATTTTTTAATTTTTATAAAATTAACTTTTAAATTAAAACATTTTATATATAGAAATATTATTTTGTAGAAAAATATTGTTTTCACTGTTAAGCATTCTTAATATTTTTTGGTATTATTTACAAATTTAATGAGTGATAATTTATTGAAATATAAGATTATAAATTTTATTAATATCACTTTATATAATAGATTGATTAGTTTTATTAGATAACAATTACATAGTGTTAATAAAACAATTCATTAAAAAATTAAAGTTTTACCATTATCGTGGTCATTAACATTAATATTAGTAGTCATACATTTATTACCCAAAATTAAATTGAAATTATTAAATAATATAATAATTCTGATCTAAAATATTATATTTATTTTTTGGATATTTTTATAATTCATGAATTTTTTTAATATAAGAGAATAAATGAGTTTTTAGATTGAAATATTACTTATGTTTCCAAAATGATATACACTAGATTTATAAATACAAAATTATAAAATATTGATAATTATTTAACTTATATATATATTTTAATTAAAAATATTTCTAAATAATTTAATTAATTATTTTATTATGATAATTTCATAATAGTTAAGGTTTTAGAAATATCATTTTTTGTCAATATTCACTTAAAAACCATTTTTTTCAGAAAAATAAATGGAAATTCATACTAAGATAATTTTGACTTTATAAATTTAAAAATTAAATTATTTTTATACAATTAATATTATAAAATTTTTAAATTTATTTTTTAAATGGGGAATATAAAGAAAAAAATATTTTTATTGAAAAATAAACTCTTTTTTTCTTTAAAAGTCAAAATGTGAAATGTGTAAAATACATGTGATAAATAAATAATTAAATCAATAAATACTTGATTATATCATACTAATTTATATTTATATGTTCTAACAATACCTCTTTATAATATCTAATCATTAGGTACGTTTTGGTGATAGTCGATTGTTGTGATTCCGCTCGCATAACTTTTGTGGAAGTCTCCATGAGTTTGAATTTTTCTCGCATTCAATTTCACTCAGACAACTATTTTTTGAGTTTTTCAACAAATTAGTCTATTTAAAACCATAGTGAATATATCACCTTTAATATAATGGATAAATTGGATTCAAAAGGGAAAATTCCTCTACTTAATTCCATTTCATTCCTTCGTAGGTTTCATAATATGGTCACTTCCTTTTATACCTACTAATTTAATCACTATATTATAAATTATAAATTTTATTTTATCAACTAATGTTTTTGTTTTAAAAAGGGTTTTCATGTAGAAAATGGTATTGAAATTATATTAATTTAAGTTCAATTATATAGAAAAATCATGGGGTGTTACACTATGGCATGGAGTTCTCCATCAAGAAAGGTTTCTCTAATAGGTGGATAAATTAAATGGTTTTCACTAAAAAAGTGGGTAGTTTAATAATATAATCAACCAAAAAGTCTTTACTACCCCTAATATACCTTATTTCAACATAAAATTCCTAAAAAAATTCATATTCATATCCTTGGTTTTTCCTTACCCTTCCTCATAAAAATATTATGAAATAATGGTCAGTGAATATAACCACTTTCTATATGAAAACGTTTCACCAAAAATTTATAAGGAAAAGAAGATGGGAAACAAATATTTCATAGTGGTTGTGTTTTTTATGAATAATATAGAGTCTGAGAATCATAAGCAATTATATGTGACCTCTTTTCTTCTCTTTGACTTAAAATATACCTTCGAGAACAATCTAATTCATTTGAAATCAATTCAAAGAGAAAGTATCATCTAGGTTGATGGATAAGGTTTACAGACAAGTGTTTCTATTTTATCTCTATAAATTACTCCATATAAATCTCATAAAAATTGGAGACTATTTTTTGGAGTAATATTGATAAGAAAAGGGTTATCTTTCGAAAATACTTTAAAAAATCTCTTATAGAATCCAGAATGGTTAATGAAAGATATTATACCCATCAATATTTTTGGGATGATAATTGAAAAAATAACATTAACCACAGACATATTAACTAGTATTTAATACCTATAAAACACATATAATATTATAATTACTTTATCAACCATAAAAAAATATTTCTAAAAATTAAGAACAAAGTTTTTCTTAATGAAATTTCTAAGGAAAAAAATTAAAATCTTTAAAAAATTCTTCAAAAAGAATTTGTATACTATGTAATCAACTATGAAAACCAACACATACTCCTTTATAAACTCAAAAAAAAAACATCTCATTATACACATTTTTAGTGTGGAAACAGAATTAAACAATCAAAATGGAAATATCCTATAAGCAACAGTTATAAATGGACAAGTAAATATTGCCTTTTCTTGACCTCTAATGCAATTTTTATATGAAATTACCTAGAAATCCATTTAAAAAAGTAGTTGGGTAACCCATAAATTATATCAAGTATTTTATAATGAAATAGAAGAGGAAAATGATCTTTCCTCATCACAAGGATGAATTTCCCATATTATTTACTCACCCTTAATTTATTTGGAAATTTAATTGAGAAAATATATCTAAATTCCTTTTTAGAAATTATGAGTCCTCTCTTCTTAGGAACTATTTAGATCATACTTACCCATTGACTATCAATAATAAGAAATATTATTTAAGTTACCATAAAAGTGGTCACTTATTTCTTAAAAATATTGAAAAGAGTGGTATTTAACCTCCTTTATCACTAACTAGAAAATTTAGAATCATCCTTAGAAAGGGTCCATGAAATCATACCAAGGTAATAATACTAGGACAGTTAGTGACGGTTTATCCTATTTCTCTGTTTTTCTCTTCAAGGAAACATAATTTTTTAATTCCTAAGTCTATAAAAATCCATTTAGCAATGTGAAAGGAAACATCTCATTCTCCTTTGATAAAATATTTGAAATCTGTGGGCTTGAGTTTTATATCTATATTAAGTGGGATTTCTATACCTGGTTAGGTGTGTTTTATTCACTTTATAGATTCTAACCCATAACATAAAGCATTCCCAAAGAAAGATGATTTTATATTGACAACAATAATATAAAAGGAATCAATATTCTATGTACAAATGTCATATTTTGAAAAAATAATAGATTTTAAAAAATAATTTTGATGTGAATTACATGGTTCATTTGTAGAAAATATTGTGTGAAAATTAAGTAATTTACATACATATTTATCAAAAATAACAAGAAAATAAGAATTTTTTTACATGAAATGTAACACCCCGAGCTTCCACGATACTCTTCTCTTTCAATAATGCAATAGCTTGCATTGTACGCAAGTTCGAGATTCTAACACACCGCGACCAATCAAAATTGTCATTATAAATAGTAATACCCAATTTTTGAAATTATATATATTTTATATTTCAAAATGGATTTCATTTTTGGATTCGTAATATCAAAATTAGCCTATGTTGAATTTTTGGTATTTTTTTGAGAACTTCCAATTTTTTATGAATAGCGAAAAATACTTAAAAACAACTTTTTTAATCAAAATAATTTATATTGATAAATTATACTATTGAGTGGTTTTAAAGTGTAATTAGAATATATTTTTTCCATTTTAGAAAATGGTGGTCATTATAATTAATTTCACATTGAAATTGGACATAAACAATTGTTAATCTTTTGATATATATTGTTTCTTAAAAACACGCTATTTGTTGTGACAGTGGGAATTAATTATAAAATTAATTAATGAAACTTATATGTTTGTTATTTTGTAAAATAGACATCATTTTTGAATTTGGAATTTCAATTATAGCTTAGGGTGAAATTTTGGCATTGTTCTGAAAAACATCAATTTTTGATGAATAGTGACACCACTAAGTGGTAGTTAAAAAACAGATTTTTCATTTAAATGAAACTTTACCGCTTCTATGAATTGAATTTCAAAAATACGACATACATGGTTGTCATTAGTATGTAAAATGTGGTTCAATGAAATTAAAATATTTTTTTTGTGAATAGTAACTTTTATGTTTTATTAATCGTGATTAAAGGTAATTAGTGAAATTTAAGGTAAAAATGGTATTATAAAAACATGAAAATACCCTTACACTTGTCCTACCCCTATTGGATGAGTCATGGATGACCAAGAAAATCCATGGGTCAACTCAGGGACCCCATGGAGCCACTTTGGTAGGAAAATGACATCAATTGTTTTTATTTAATGTTAAAATAAAAATATCACAAACATTAGTTGTTTTACTAAAACAATTTTTAAAAGGGGTTATACAAGTAATATTTTTTACTATAAATATTAATTAGAAATATAAAAAGATTTCCTACATCATGATATTTTTTTTATAATTTTTAGACTTTAAATAAATTAAATTATTTATGACACCATGATGATGCACCAATTACCTCATTAATTAGCGATTTAAATAAAATGAAATGATAATGTAAAATCTAAGACATAAAAGTTTAAAAAACCTATTGTATGAGTATATTTCAGACCCTTATCACCTTATCCTTGAAATATGTAAGTGAGGGACCTTTAAAATTCGAAACTCATTATATAATAAGGTAACATTTCATGACTTTCCAAGAGTGCCCCTCCTCTCCTCTTATAAAAGGCCCCCACCACTACCACCTTATTCACACCTTCAAATCGTTTTGGCTCGGAAAAACTCTACCCAAATACTCTCTCAACTTCCCTCTCGTACTCCTAGAATCCTCAATTTGGGCAGAATTCATCCCAATGAAGCTTTTGACTCAAATCAAAAAAGAGTTACCTGACTTTAAGGTAATGTCTTCTCTTATGTTATTTTGTTTTATTTTGCTTATCAAACCCCCTAAAATCTTTTTATTCATTTCTTTTGTAACAAAAACATTTTCCTAAATATACTAGGATGTTTTTATAAGAATTATTTGAGCTACACATACACACAACTACATCTAATGGTTAAAGAACATTCTGTTTCTATGTTTGGCGAATTTCTGCCTCACAAAATGATGATTGTTCAATCTTCTTTTAACACCTCTCATGGTGGACATTATGATTGAAATATTTTGATATATGATATATATTTTGTTTTTGGTTTCCTTATGATTTTATATTTTTCATTTATGGCATACCTTTATGATTTCCATTATTGGTAAACGCGATAATTTCATTTGAGGAAGTGCGGACTATCGCCCCCTCAAAGTGATTTGAATAGTTCATGCCATATGTGGGATGTATAAAGGATGGAGTAAGTGATATTATATATGATATTATACTGGAATTATAATATAACTTTATATCATTATGTTTCATTCCATTAAAATACGAAATAGAAATGAAAGTAGCATTCATGCGTACGTACGACTTACCGTCTCCATAAACGGTGCATTTCATGTCTTACCTCTAAATGTTATGTAATATTATAAATGCATGTATATAATGGATATATATGATATATATGATATCTAAATCATGAATATAATTCTGTATATATTGTATATTTCACCACATTAACAACTTGTAATTATAAGAAGTTTATTTTTGACTCAAGTACCAAAGATCGACAAAACGACCATTATTAACTTAAATAATTACCTAATGTTCATAACAAGGTAATAAGTGATATAAATGGAATAATGGACATGAAAAAGGATCTTAAGAAAATATAAATTAACTCTAGTTTATTATTCTATGAGGTTACAGAACGATCGAGTCAAGTCGGACACGAGGTAAGGGAACTTCTTAACCCAATTTCCATTATTTGGGTTAATCTCCTACTTTCAAATTTTGTCATGATGTTATTATGTCCTATCTTGTATTTGTAATTTATTTATGTGTAATTATAGTGAATACACATAATTTATCTATCTTATTTAAAAAATGATATTTGTAAGGGACTTCGTCTCAATCTCATTTCATTGAGGCATATTTTGTTTTATACAAAACTTTCTTTTATACGGTGTATAAACCCCTTTGACTTTTACGTTTATTAAAAAGGTTTTCTTTTTTAATTATGTGATTTTTAAATGATTTTAAAAAATAGATATTTCACTCATATATATGAAAATGCAGTGAAAATTTATACGTATTTAACGCAAGCTTAAAAATGTTTTCAGAAAACCCGACTCTCGAGTGTGGTAGACAGGAAGGGATTGGGCATGGACCCATCATGTCCTGTAATTAGTCGAGCAGTCTTAGAATTAGTTCTTTTGTTTTCAAAATCTTGCATAATGTTTTCAGAAAAAAACTGGAGTATATTTGAGCAATTTTAAACGTAAGTATCTTCTAAAAAAATTGCATCGGCGGGTCTCATGAGAAAAACTAGTGTCTTGGCACGAGGCCTTGAAAAAAATTTATTTGTAGTCTTGGCACGAGGCCTTGGATACGTGGTTATGATAGTCTGAAATTATGCATTCCATCATTAGGAAAGTGGTTATTGATATTTCAGGTGATTATTCGACCACTAGAATATCCATGTGAATAAGTAAATGGCATTTTTACTTTTTCCATATTGTTTTGAAGTTCAAGTTTAAAATGCTTTTGTTTTAGTCATACATTGCCTTAAATGTTTATGTTTATATATGAAATCTTCTGCTATATTGTTATCCTTACTGAGCATCTGAGATCACCCCTTCCAATGTTTTAATTTTTCTAGGATGTGAAGAAGTATATTATGAATGACCTACAGGGATAGTATGAGGGGATATGAAGACAAGATGTTGTTGTAGTTTTGTTTTACTTTATGATGTAATGTAAGACTTATTAATGTATCTAGTGTTTCTAAGGATACTAAACTAATTTGTCTTTCAAGACTTGATCATTTGTGATCATGCCAATGTTACGCAAAAATGCACCGACTCTGGGTAACTGGGGTAGGTCGTTACATGAAAAATGCCCACATGTTTTTAATGAAATTAGCAGGTAAATAAACCTTTTAAAAAGGTTTACATATATAATTTTCAAATATTAAATGCCCATCATCAAAAAAATTATCACCATCACCTAAATTATTATTATTATTAGGAAAAATATCATTTTTTATAAATATCAAATGGCGTTTCACTACTTTTTAAGTCCGCAAAATAATTGGTGGAGAACTAATAAATTATATTGTTTTGGTGATATGAGTGGACATCTACTAAATATTTAATTAAATCAAAAATAATAAATTGAACCATTCTATTTAAAAATTCAAGTGAAAATTATTATTTTTTGAATATTAATTATCGAACTAGCATTTTTGAGGAATGTTTTGATTAAAATTCATCATGCATGTTGGATAAACCTATCATCTTAAATATAAAAAAAAGTAGGAAAAATATATATTTAACTCCTTCCCATACGTATTCATTAAAAAATAGAGTTTTAATTATACTCATATAGTCTAATTGAAACATAATACCTAGTAGTTTTGAGCTATTTAACCAGAAAAGTGGTATAAAAAGTATAAATCATCAAAATTATGGAATATTATAAGTCTGACATATCATCATTAAACCCAAACTCACATATGATTCATATAATGGTGAATTTTCTAGGATATTTGTACTTTTTATGGAAAAAACGTTCAATAATAAATGAAACATTCTTCACAAGGTCTACTTTTTCTTGTCCGTTCACATTCCTCTTGTGATATCACATTTCCTTAAAAAAATGGAATATTTATAAATTATTTTCCTGGCATTAGGTAAAAGTATATTAAGTTAAAAATTCCTAAAAGGTTTCAAAATATATTTATCTAACTCACTATCAATATTCTTATTCACCTAGGGACTTCATATAAGGTACGTTTACTATGGTTTTGGTATGTCTTGGTCATATTTAACACACTTCATACAACCAAAAGATCCCATCATTATCCTAAATATTCTATGGGTTCTTCTAAGAAAAAACTTCTTTTGACGATGGATTTTATATCCTTGTAGGTTTGGAATTTATAGTATGATAAAAATGTACCCCCCTCTCATAAATAAGATATAAATTATATAAAAAAGTTGTGGAAATCACCTAAATAGTTTCCAGTTCATATATTTTATCCTAGGGGTTTTTTAGTTTAGTATCACTTCTTAGTTTCAGGACATTAACATTTTATTTTCCTTTTGGGTTTACTTATGTTCATAAATAAAATTACTTAACTTATTTGGTTCCATAGATAATAATATAAATGTCCATTTTACTCATATGAGTTGACTGAGGATTCAATAAGTTTTTGATTTTTTTTACCATGTTTTAAAGTTAGTTTTCATTTTTTTGATTGGTGTTTATAAGCTATAAATTCATTACCAACAGAACATTGTCTTTTTTCAAGAAATACCTAGGCTATTCATTACTTGTTTGGAATTGGAAAAACCTTTATCACTATTCAAATTATCTAAATATATCATTTTATTGTTTATTATATCCCTTCTTATTAGTATGATTTTTTTGGAAGGTCGTAAACTTAATATTTTCTAGTAAAGGTCTCCTGAGAAACATTTCTTTATAAGCTTCATGTTTTTTTTTCATTTTTTAAAATTATCTTCAAATTTTTCATGTACGACAAAAATTCCCCAACTAACTTGAAGTTTATTATTTGTTTAAAATTTGGTCCATTAGAGAAGTGTTGTATAACATCATAGATAACACCGTAGTAGTTGGACCAAAATGTTTTCACACAAACATTTTATTTTTAAAAATGAAATTAGGTTCTTACTGGTGTGTTTTTACATATATTAGGCTCCTATTTAAAAACCATTGATAATTTTTTGATGTTCTTATTATTTTTAGGGTGAAAGCTTTCGATTTATCCATATGCTCCTACAAGTGATCACAAGACCCTCATAATCGTATGAGATAAATATTTTTCACTTTTTTGTTGGTGGAAGAATATGAAGAAAAACCTATTAAATAATTAACAATATTCATGTTAGGTGACTTCTTGTGCTTTCATAATCCCAAAAATATCCATCCTTGTTTAAGTCATTGGTTATTTTTAAATCCAATAATCCAATTAAATTATAATAGGATTTTGTTTCCTTTTAAACTATATCTCTTTTATTAACTAGTTGGTCAACCAATTTTAGATTTAACCAAAGTAATGAATTTTTCACCCTTAAGTACTATAATTTTATTTAGAAGGAGTTAACTAGATCATAAATTACCAAAGAATTACATTTTTTAAAATATATTATACTCATTTTCATATTTTAATATTTTGATAATTTAATAAAATATTATTTTGATAAAATATTATTAATGTCTATTTTGATACTCTTCATTTAATTTGACTTAAAAGACATAAATAAAAAGTTGTAATTTGAATATAATAATTAAAAATAACACTAAAATGTCATATTTATCTATATTATTAATGAAACACATTAATTTAATGAAATTAAATCACTTTAAATATTTTTAATATCACTTATTTTATTTTTCCACTAATTGAAAGAAAATACTATTTCAGTGTTGTGTAATAATTTTAAGAAATTATTTAGAGCCTAAAAATTATAAATAAATTTCTCTAATGAAATTAAGTTTATTATTGTACGAATTGAAATTTTTATTTATTAATAACATAAATATTTCCCTATGTGGATACAAAATAGATATTTTAAAAAAGAGGGTGACATTTTGTAACTTTCATTGATTTAAATAATATATATATATATCATTTTCATGTTAAAAAATCCATTAAAAAATAATATTTTACACTAAGGTGATATGTACAACCAGAAAGTTTTTGGTAATGGGTTACCTATTTCTTGGACAATATTATTGATTTCCCATAGGATATTTTTATGCTATTATTTACCTTAATATATGTTTTTTGGAACTATTAATGTCAGTGGAGGGTTGTGTGAAATTATGTTTCTTCTAAGTAAATTTCGAAGTTTCATATTATGTTGGTTCTACATTCCCATTCAATACTTCAAGATTAAGAAACTATATGTTTTTGGAGATCTTCTCATCCTCAATAAATCATAGGGTTTCTTCCCACTCCATCATTTTGTTGATATTTAATTCATGCATTTTACATGAATATTTTAAATATTTATGAAGTAATATTATTCGATTTTAGTTTATATTAAATTATAAATATTTAACATTCATGGAGGTTATGTATAGTTTTTCCATTATAAGAAAAAATAGAATCACCAAATTTTTTGTTTTTATATATCTATTTTTATAAATCCACCTTATTTGTTATCCCACATTTTGTAAATTCATCGAGTTACATTGTGTAACTAATTTAGTCGAATCTATGAATGTTTATAATTTACCTATATTTATAAAAAACACTAAATTATCCTTTTTTATAATCATTTATAAATTTACCATATTTATAAAAATCAAAAAAATTATCCACATTTAGATACATAGTTAATTTATTGACACACAATTTACCTATGTTCTTTGTAAAAATGGATAAATGAATCATTAATTAACCATATTAAACATGGATAATTGATTTTCTTAAATTCATAAAATATTTTATTTCTAAACTACATTTTTTTTAAGCCACCCATTTCATTCTCTAGTGAGCCTTATCTCACCTCATGCAAAGGTCATCCCTTCCCCTAGCACACTTGCCTCATGCAAACATCAGTACTTCCCTCCTATACTCGAGCGTGCCCCACCTCACCTCATGTAGATGTTAACCTAGATAATATAATTACCATTATGAATACTACTATATAACTTTATGATTTTACAATTTTTTAGTTTAACCATTAAATAGATATCATATTAACGTTCCCTAGGTATTATATTTATCAAATGACCCTTATATTGATCATTAAATACCCTTTCATAGTTTTAGGAGTTTTTTAACTATTAAATAACCTTAAAATTACCTTTACATTGATAAAACTTACCCTAACACAACTTCTTGATGATTCCATATTTCACTTTGTTTAAACAAGATGATTATCAGACTAATTAAGGGCCTTCTAAACCAATTCTGAAGCACCTATAACATGTTGTAAACAATATTATATAATCTATTAACACATGTTAACTATTCCTTTAAATATTACCTCCTTGAAAATAATTATAAATAAATTTTTTGGACATATTCCATAAGAATCCTCTAATTTATCATGAATAAATAAAAAGAATAGTGAGGGGGGGGGGTATTGAATTTTTTTAAAAGAAAAATTTAGATTAATAATTTTCTCCCAACGTTGTATTCTTCATCATTCATAACTTATCATTAGAAGAATCATTTTCCATGTTGGAATCCTTCATTTATTGTGTATTTATTTTCTTCCCATGAGTGGTCTCTTCTTGTGGAGTTGTATTATCCACCTAAGTTTTTCGTTTTTTTGTGAAACTAACTTTCCAAATTTAGCCATTATAGCACAATAGAACTTAGGTTATTTCATTTTATTCTTAGATAACTAAAACTATCTATTCATCATTTTTAAGAATTTGGTGGCTATATTTCCTAGAATCATTCACCTTGCATAAAAACTCTCAATAACCTTCATGTTTCCATTGATTGGGTAGTTCTTTACTTTTTTCATTACAGATTATGATTTCCCATTTTCCTTTGTATTTTATTTCTAGGGAGTAGTTTTTTTAATATTTTTATAGACTCGAAGCCTGACGTACATAGACATTACATTACTTTTGAAGAATACTTAGTACATAACAAAAACACACACACAAGGATCGTAATAGTTTAGGGTCTTTGGAAACTCAGAATATAATCTTCTAATCGTGGTGAAAGATCTTCAACATCTCCCATAAAGATCTTCCTCTTTTTTTTACCTAAAACCTTCCTTTATATCCTGGGGAAAAGAAAACATAAAAGGGTGAGCTCAAATGCTCATTAAGGGTAAACAAAAGAAATATCAATCACATCATTTTCATAAGAACATAACATTTTGGAAATCTTAACCTGCAAAAAAGAGCATAATTTCATAACATGGGATAAATCATAGTAGTGAAATGAAATACCAATAATCATAAAATAAAACATGAAACTTTGTGGCATACACACATAATCATAGAGAATCATATCTTATTAGTCAAGACTCATTTCCAAGACTATCTTAGTGGACAATGTGCATTTTTGAACCGAGTCACCCTCGTTTCAGTCCTGTTTCACTAAGCCCGTATAACCTACCATTCCAGCCATGTCTGTATCATGAGATATAAAATCTTTACCTAATGCATTGGAGGGAGATATAGGTCCCACCCATCTCATAATGATACCATTCTTATGTGTGCCACAAAATCATAAATCATACATCATTGCATAACCCATGTAATAAAAATGGGAATCTTAAACATCATGACATCATAAAACAATTCATATAAGATAAAGGAATTCATAAAAATATTTCCATCACAACATAATCAAGTAAATGTAATAATAGGAATAGAAACAGAACCCTATATTATCTTATATGGAAAATAATTTTGATAAAACACTTGAACTCCATTCTTGAGGAAAATATCCTTTCTACTTCAAAAACACTTTTCATTTCTTAACATGTCATAAAATTATAACTAAAAGAAGTTGATTAAAAATAGACTTGAAAACTTATAAATAAATCTGCTTGGAAATAATGTTTTAAAAATCCATTCATGCCGTATAAGTTAAAAAAACATTCTTCTCGTACTTTTGTCGGAAAAGTCAAAAAGTACCTCGTACGAAAAATGACAAAAGATTCCTTTCATATCTTTTACTAAAAACTCACCGAAGGGTAAAATTGGATATAAACAATTTTATAAGGATGTAAATATTACGTATTGAGGAAACATGGATGTGGATGATAAAATACACCCCAGTAAATTTCAAAGTATAAACAATCTCGGATAAAAATGAGATTGTGATATTTCCCTTACCTTAGGTCCGATTTGCTTCGTAAGTGTCCGAACCTCCTGTATAATGATTTAAATAATGTCATTGACTTATTCCAGAATCATACTCATTGTTATTATATCATATATGGTTCACTTATTACTTTATATTACCCATTCTTTTGTAAATTCCATGTTAAAGGGCGTTTTGGGTAAAATTGTTTCATTTGTCGTCCGTGTTTTGACTTGTAATTATTCACATGATTACTTAGATCATGATTAATTAATTACAGAATATAAAACATTATTTATATATAATATATATTCAGAATATATATATATAATAGATCAGTAAATGGAAAGAAATACACCGTTTATGGAGACGGTAGACCGTACGTACGCATGAACGCTGTTTTCTTTTCCTTATTGAGTTGAATGGAATTAAGTAGATGAAATACATATATATACACATAAATCAAGAATCATTATTATGTCATATATTTCATTATTAATTATTATATATACTTTATAATCATTCATGAATGGTTAATGTGCAGAATGAATCTCATTGCGTCGTGGAGACGGTAGTCCGTACGTACGCACGAGCGATGATATCGTTCTCATGATCGTGGGACTGTATTGGAGTGTATGTATACTATTTTAGAATCAATATAACTTTAAAATAATCATATATAGTTATTATTTACACCATTATACTCATCCAAGTAAGGTGGTGGTGGAAAATAGATTTCACCACGGCATGGAGACGGTATTCCGTACGTACGCACGCGCGGTGATTTCGTTTTCCGTAGGATGGATAGATGGTGAAATAGGGTTGTTTCATACTTATAATAACATATCAGTATATGAGTGATACTGATGTTATTACTTCATAATGAAACAACCTAAGAAGAAGAAGTGGAAGAAAAAATAAAGATAAAAGAATCGGTAATGGACATTACCTCTTCTTTGAAGTGCCTCTTTGAGTCCTCCTCTTAGGGTACTAAAATTGGTCTTTGAAGAAGACCAGGACGTCTAGGATGTTTCTAGGGAAGTCAATAAGAGAATTTGGCAGGGTTTGGCCGAGATTGAAGGCTCAAAGTGGTGTGAGGAAGAGGGGTAGGAGGTTCCCTTTTATAAGGGAGGAGAGGAGCACCTTTGGAATAACTAAAAATATTATTTTATTATAAAGTCAAATTCGGTTTTAAATAGCTCCAAATTGATTTATTTAGAATATAAGGTGGGTATGGGTCGAAATAATCTCATCCAATAGAATTTAGACAAGTTTAGGTTCCTATTTTAACCTTATCATTTATATTTAACTTTAGGTTAGATAATTTTAATTTTACCGTGTCTTTTTGTGTTCTTACCCTATAAGGTTAATAAACTTACTATATCAAGCCAAAAGAACCCCAATTTGTTTATTATTAAAATATATAACCTTATCTAAGTCATTTGGCCAAACCTTAGCTTTTTAGGAATAAAATAACAATTAATAATATAATATTTGTTTTAAAACTATTTTATCTAAATTTTGACACTATTTAGTAATTTATTTTTGTAAAAATCATAAAAGAATGATAAGTTCTAAAACAGTTAATTAAATAAGTACTAACATGTCATATTAACCTATAAAATTAGTTGAATTCATAAAAAGTCTCAAATTATATTTATTTGGGTATTTATAACATCAATTATGTCAGTATTTCATTAATAAGATAATTACTGCATCATTGTTGTGTCATAAATAAATTAAATTATTTAAAGTCTAAAAATTACAAATAAAATATAATTATTTAGGAAATATTTTTATATTTCTAATGAATATTTATAGTCTAATTAATCTTATTTATAACCCCATATTAAAAATGTTTTAGTAAATAAACTTTGATTTTAACTCTTTTATCTCTTCTTTGAATTAAATAATAATAAATGTCTGAATCTAATCCAAGTGGACCTAAATGGTCATATGTTATTCCTAAGGTTGTTTGTGGTCAAATTACACTTATACAATAGAATTAGGACATGTGTTAGGGTAATAATAATATCATTTTTACCCTTAATTACCCTATTTACTTTTAACCGTGGTAAAAAAAAGTAAAAAGTTACTATTCACCAAAAATTATTTTCATCTCATTGAACCACATTTTAGTCCTTGATATTAACCGTGTCTCTCGGATTTTCTAAATTCCACTCACAGAAGTGGTAAAATTAAGTTTTATGAAAAATTCAGTTTTTTTAACTACCACTTAGTGGTTTTACTATTCATCAAAAATTGAAAGTTTTCAGAAAAATACCGAAAATTAGGCCTAAGCTATATTTGATATTATGAATTCAAAAATGATTTCTATTTTACCAAATTCAAAACATATCATTTTCATTAATTAATTTAAAAATTACTTCTCGTCGTCAAAAAAATTGCGTGTTTTTAAGAGATAATAACTATCAAAAGATTGACATTTGTTTATAACTGGTTTAAATGTGAAATTACATCCAATGACCAACATTGTATTGAATTATAAAAATATATTCTAAATATATTTTAAAACCACTCAAATTAATAATTTATCACTATTAATTATTTCTATTAAAAAAGTTCTTTTTAATTAAAATTTAGTAATTTTCACTATTCATCAGAGTATGCAAGTTATCAGAAAAGTGCCAAAATTTCACCCTAAGCTAATTTTGATATTCCGAATCCAAAAATGAAGTCCATTTTGAAAAATAAAACTTAAAAAAGTTCAAAAAGTGGTTATTACTATTCATAACGGCTAGTTTTAATAATATTTTAATAGTATATCTTTGTTTAGTGAAACTCGGTATTGCGTACTACACACGCTATCGAGGAAGGTCGCGATTTTGTGTAATGTAAGGCAAGTCAAGGATGCGTGTTGTGCAAGCTCCTTTTGGTGTAGCGTACAACAGAAGACATTAATGAAAAGAATATTTTTCATAAACTCTCGGGGTGTTACAAGATTTCTCCTTTATTTTATCATAAAGGCGTACTCATATTCCTTTTCTCCAAAATTCAACATTTTATAGTAGGTTTTATCATTTCTATAGATTTAGTCCCCTTAGATTTACGCCTTCTATGATTTTCATTAATTTATGTGTTGTTCTAACATTTAAAATCTTTATTCCCAAACCTATTATGCCACTTACAATACCATAAAAAGCTTTATATTTTTTAACTTCACATTTATTAAACTACCATCTTGGTATTTTTGGAAATGTTTCCCAACTATTTGAGCACTTTTTGAGGATTTTCTATTCAAAAATCATCTCCTATCAACCCTTTATGAGTGGGTGAGTTTTTTAGCATTTTTATTCACCCAAATTGTTATATATTTTAAATATAAACCATTATTTAAATTTAAAATGATATTATACCTAAAATTACTGTGTAGTGGGTTATATTTTCTTGGATCAGCTTGTGGTTTCATCATAGGATATTTTCATGCTGTTGTTTCCCTTAATATATGTTTTTTAGAACTATTAATATCAGTGGATGTTTGTGTGAAAGGATGTTTCTTCTTAATAATTTGTGAAGTCTCATCTTGTGCTAGCTAAAAATTACCCTAATGCAATTCAAGCTTGAAAAACACCATATTGAGGGATCTCTTCTCATCCTTTACCAATCCGAGGCTGTCCTCCCATGCATTAATTATCTTTATTTTCAGTTCATGAATTTTACAAAAATATTGTAAATATTTATCAAGTTATCTTATTCTATTTTAGTTAATATTCAATTGAAAATCTTTAATATTCATGGAGGTTATGTATAATTTTTCCACTAAAAGAAAAATCATAATTAACCATATTTTTGTTTTGTGTATAGTCATATTTAAAAAATTAGATAATGTTTTTACTCTTATTTTTTAAAGACATTGATTAACATTGTATAACTAATTTACCCACATCTATAAATATTACTAATTTATCTGTTTATATAAACATATAAAAATTATTCATGTTTATAAACGATGTTAAATTAACTATGATTATAAACATCACAAAAAATATCTATATTTATAGATATAGATAATTTAGAGACACAAAATTTACCTATATTCTATTTAAAAATGGGTAAATGAGTCATTAGTTTTCCCTATTAAACTGGGTTAATTGATTTTATTCACTTCTTGAAATTTTTATTTCAAATCCACTTACTGTTTTTTATAATCCACCCCTCACATGAACTATAATTCCTTACCTTACCTCATGTACAAGTCATCCCTTCCCCTAGAAAACTTTCCTCATGTTGTCATCAACCCTTCCCTCCTGTGCTCGAGCACGCCCCACCTCACATCATGTTGATGTCAACCCAGATAATGAAATTACCATAATAATACTACAATTTACCTTTATGCCTATCTAATTTTAAATTTTGACAATTACCTAGATATATTATTAACTTTACACAAGTATTATATTTATCAAATGCAAATTTTATAGATCATTTAATACCTATACATAGCTATATTAATTTAGTGTTGCTATTAAATAAAATAAAAATGAACTTTACATAGATCAAACTTACCCTAACACAACTTCTTGATGATTACAGATTTCACTTTATTTGAAGTAGAAGATAATCAAAATAATTAATGGATTTATCAACCATTTCTCAAGAAACTATATCATTTTTAAGGAAATATTCATTCATCTAATTGGACTTATTAATAATATCATTAAATATTAGAAAATTAAAAAAAATTAAAAAAATTATATTGGATATATTCCATAAGAAACCTCCTATTTAGCATGAATAAATAATATGAATGAGGAAAAGGAGGGACCTATTTTCTTCTTTTATAAGAAATATTCATATTAATAGTTTTATCCCAATATTTTATTTTTCTTCATTATCGACATAACACAGGGAGCATAATTTTACATGTTGATATCATTCGTTGATTGTGGATTTATTTTCTTCCCATGACAAGTCTCTTCATGTGGATTTTTCTTCTTCACCCCAATTTTTATTTCATTTGAAACTCACTTTCCCAATTTAGACATTATAGCACATGGTACTTTAGGTTATTTCATTTTATTCTTAAATAATTACAACCTTACAGGTAGTGTTTTTAAGCATTTGGTGGATACATTTCGTAACATCCTGCATATTACACAAAAAAACTCAATAAACTTCATGTTTACATTCATTTGGTTCTTATTAATTTTTTATAAATTATGATGATATCCCATTCTTCCTTTATTTTTGACTTCCTAGGAGTATTTTTTTGTAATATTTCTACCTATTTTATCATTAAGAAATTCTCATATTCTGTTTCTCCTAGCATAAACTTTTTCATAGTAGGTTGTATCATTAATATTGATTTACTCCACATAGATTAATGCATTATATGTTTTTCATTATTTGAAGTGTTATTCCAATATTTCAATGCTTCATCCCAAACCTATTATGCCACCAAAAATTCCCCAAAAATCTAGATCATTTTCTTTGATCAACATATTACTTGAACAATAATCTTGCTATTTTTGGGAATTATTATCATCTACTTCATCACTTTTTGGGGATATTCTATTCACACACCTTATCCCATAAACCCTTCATGATTTGGTGGAGTTTTTAGCATTTCTACTCAACCAAAGTATACAAAATACGAAATAGAAACATATATTGACATTTAAAATGATATTAGTACAACTATAATTTACTAGGTATTGGGTTACCTTTTTATTAAATCGTCTTTTAAATTTATCATAGGATATTTTCATTATATTATTTCAATAAATATAAGTTTTTTTGGAACCAATAATCTCAATAATGGTTTGTGTGAAAGTATGTTTGTTCTCTCCAATTTGGGTTGTTTCATCTTATAATGGATCTACATTCCCCTTCTATACATCATGCTTTAGAATATTCATGTTAAGGGATAACCTATCATCATATACATATCTTATTATGTCTTACCAACAATTAATTTTATTCATTTTCAGTTAATTAATATTAAATGAATCTTATAAATATTCGTTATGTTATCTTATTCTCTTTGAGTTAATATTCAATTGAAAATATATAAAATTTATAGAAGATTTATATAGTTTTTCCACTATAGGAAAACGTATAATTACCCATGTTTTAATTTTGTGTATATAAATTCTTATAAATTTAGATAATTTATTTACCCATTCTTGTAAAAAAATCAAATTACATTGTGTAGAAAATTTATCCACATCTACCAATGTCTCTAAGTTATCTATGTTTATAAACATCACAAAATTATCTATGTTTAGAAACATTGATAAGTTAAACATGTTTATAAAAATCAAAATCATTATCCAAATATATCAACATTGATAATTTTGTAACAGATCATTTTCTAGAATTCTATGTAAAAATGGATAAATAAGTCATTAATTAACCATGTTAAACATGGATAATTTATATTGATTAATTAATGAAATTTTTTATTTCTAATCTAGTTAATTTTTTTATAAGACACCCCTCCTATGCTCTATATAACCTTACCTAACCTCATAAAGAGGTCATCTATGACCCTAACACGCCTGCCTCATGAAGACGTTATCTTTATTCAATTTATCTCATGATTTTACCAACACACCTCATGTCCATGTCTACCTAGAAAATTAAATTAACATTATTAAGACATAAATTTACCTTTATGATTTTAAAAATTTTCATTTTAATAATCATATAGATATCATGTTACCATTATGAAGGCATTATATTTCTCAAATAACCCTTATATATGTCATTTCATACCCTTAGATAGCTACAAGAATTTTTTGTTACTATTAAATTACCATAAAAAAGACCTTTATAAAGCTAAAAATTACCCCCGACATAGCTTCTTGATGATTCTAGGTTTTACATTGTTTAAACCTGAATATTCTGAAAGTAATTATGGTCATTCTTAACCATTTATCATGCAACTATAACATGTTTTTGAACATATTCATTCATATAATAATTCATTTTAATAATTCCTTTAAATATTATAATATTGAAAATAATTAAAAATAAATCCAGATGATGTATTTCATAAGAATCCGTTAAGTTAGAATGAATAAAAAATATGAATAGGTAAAAGGAGGGACCGATTTTTTTATTTTAGAAGAAACATTGAAAATGATCATACTTTATATTAACATCCTTCATGGATTATGGATTTATTTTCTTCCCATGAGTGTTCTCTTCATGTGGAGTTTTATCTTCATGTGTATTTGTCTTATCGTCCTATGTTTTTCTTTTCTGTGAAACTCACTTTCCCAGTTTATCCATTATAGCACAATAGACATCAGGTTCTTTTATTGTATTATTAAATAAATAAAACTATAAAGGAATTATTTTAATGAATTTTGTGTCTATATGTCCTAAAATATTTTTCTATACACCATAAATACTCAAAGAAATTCATGTTTCCATTGTTTGGGTTCTTCTCTAATTTTTCATCCAGGATGACGATATCCCATTTTTCCTTTGTTTTTGACTTCTAGGGAGTATATTTTGTAATATTTCTCTGTTATTTGCTCCCCAAGGAATACTAATATTAATTTTCTCTCAAATTGAACTTTTTTCATAGGAGGTTCTATTATTTAAGAAGATTTACTCCCACTTGATTGAGGCCTTGTATGTTTTTCATTAATTGATGTGTCATTCCAACATTTCAATTCTTTGTGCCCAAACTTGTCACATCACCAAACATTCCCAAAAAATGTTGATCATTTTTTTTTAAAAACATATTAATTGAAAATTTAGTTTTATATATTTTTTGGAATTCTTCTCATATATTTGAGACATTTTTGGGGATCCTAACTTAATACACCTTCTCTCATAAACCCTTATGATGTGGCTAGTTTTTAGCATTTCTTTTCACCCACACTTTTCTAGATTTTAAATAGAAACCTATATTAATATTGGAAATGATATTGGTATAATAAAAAATTATTGGGTAATATGTTTCATTTTTTTGTATAATATTTTATATTTATTATAAAACATTTTCATTCTATTCATTCCATTAATATAATTTTTTTGGTAAGATTAACCTCAATGGAAGTTTGTGTGAAAGAATGTTTCTTCTAGGTAATTTGTGATGTTTCATCTTGTGATGGTTCTAAATTTTCCTACCATACTTCCAAATTCATAAACATCATGTTAGCGGAGATCTTACCATCCTCTACTAATATTATTTTATCTTCCCACTCCTTCAGTTTCTTTAGTTTCACATCAATCTTTTTACATGAATATTCAAAATATTTATCAAGTTTTCTTGTTCTATTTTAGTTAATATTCAATTTAAAATTTTAAACATTCATGGAGGTTCTATATAATTTTCTACTTTATGAAAAATTATAATTACCCACATTTTAGTTTTGTGTATAACTACGTTTATTAATGTAGTAAATTCGTTAACCCAAATTTTATAAAAACCATTTGGTTACATTTTTTATCTAATTTAGCCACATATTTAAATGTCAATAATTTATCCATTTTTATAAACCTCTCTAATTTATCCATGATTATAAACATTTCTAAATTAACCTTGTTTATAAAAATCACAAATATTGTCCTCATTTATAGATATATATAATTTTGCGACACACCATTTACATGCGTTCTATTTTAAAATGGGAAAACGAGTCATTAATTGTGTAGCACCCCAAGTTTTTTTCCAATAAATTTAATATTGAATGCATGAAAAAATGAGTCTCTACAAAACGCCACTTTTTTATAACATATCCAGTAAACATAATTTTACCACCTCTATGATTTGAATTTTGAAAAACTGACATAAATAGTTGCATTGAGTATGATATTTATAGTATGATAAGACAAAATTAGTTTTTGATAAATAGTAACATACCCTTGTGAATATTTAATGAATAGTAATGAATATTAAATCGGTCAAAAAATAGAAACTTCACCCATGAGTGTATAAATACAATTTAGACATCTTATAAGTGAAAAAATGATTATAGTATAAGTATTGGTATTTTTGTATATTATAAATATTTTAATTAAATTTTTTTGATTAATTTAATAATTGAAAATGGAAAGGTACTTTCATAAAATATAATCATAAAATTTTAACTTATTGTATTATGGTTATAAGATATTTTTATGGTACCTTGAATAATTTCTCAAGGTGTTATAAAACAAGTTATAGTTTTAAAGTTGTTTTTTGGAATAAAATATGTTTTTTTTAAAAATTAAATTAAAAATATTTAGAAAATTATTTTTAAAAAATGGATTTTATTTTTCAATTCTATATATTGAAAAATGGTTGGCTTAAATTTTTCAGATTTTCTAAAATACTTTAATTTTTGGTGAATAGTAAAATTTGATAATTTATTATAAATGCTACATTATTTATTGGGTCATAAGTGATATAAGGATGATGTAATACCAATTGGTTTGAACTCAAATTCACTTATTACTATTATTTGTCACATGAATCAACACTATTGGCAGTCTTGAGGGAATTAATAAAATAATGAATAAAATATTCAAAATTCACTCCTCTACTCCACTATAAATCCCTCTCACTCCATCTTCTCTTCACTCCTATAAATCCTTGTTAAATGTCTAATATCCACCCAAATACCCTTCCTTTGTCACTACCAACATCCAAGATCTCTTTTTCTTGCCAAAATACCAAAACCCCTTCCCTTAAGGAGGTTATCAAGGAGGTTATTACAAGATGCAAATCATCATTTGTTTTCATTTAGTTTCATTTCAATTTATCTTCTTTTATTATTCTTTCCTAACCTCCTGTATCCAATTAATCCTTATAACTCTAGTATCATATATACAATTTAATTATACCATGTTAATGTAATAACCATTATCAATATTCTTACTCTCTCTCTTTTATAGATGAAATCATCTCGAGAGGTTCCAATTTACAACCTTCACAAACGACGATGTATCATTATTCAATTTATCCTTCATTACTGGTCATGAAACCATTTTATGGTTGAACCATACTATAATATATTTATTATAACCTACTTAATATTCAGGAACCAATATATGTAAAAATTATTAATTTATATGAAAAAACCAGTTCATAATAATCCAAATACCGCCATATAATCTAAGTGGTTGTGATTAATATTACATCCAATGATTTATCCTCATACCATGTAAAAAATCTATATATTACAATTTTTTAAAAAAAATTAATATATAATTTCAATTCTAGATAACTACATCCTTTCCACATGAACATCCATACTGTAATACAAATATACCAATCATGAAAACCATGGAAATGAACACTCCGAAACGATATAATTCAATATTATAACTTATCAATAAGGACATAATGAACATAATATAATTATGATACACTATATACATATATAATAAGTTCTTAATTATGTTATTAATAAGTAAAATTTCATATTCCAGGACCTTATGTTAAAGAGTGGAAAACATTTAGACTTATGGTAAGTGTTTTCTACCCGAACCTCCATTTTCATTTGGGTTAATTTTATTATCCACATACCTCATTAAAGTTCTTATGTATTATTATTATCACCTCATAAATTATTTTTGGGTTTTCTATATAAATTTACTAACCAGAATCATACTTTATTTTATGGTGATTCAAATGTTTTAAAAGGGAAATTTCAAAAAATTTCTGAAATACAAGCCTGTTTCAGTGGAATTTCTCATATTGTTTCCAATTTTCAAGGTCAATATATAATCTATTTTTTGCAACAATTACCTTTTTAAAACCACTAATTTTAATATGAAAATACCATATTACATCAATTTTAGATTTATAAATGTACTTTTTCAAAATAGTTCATTTTAATGTAAAAGAGTATTTATCTCAAGAATTACTCGATGATTTTATAAGAGTGTCTTCATCTATTTCAACACTCTTTTTTTATTTTTATGTATTATATCATCTACCATATTTAATGGAATGGTTTATTACTAGTTTTATTGTGGATTTACTATCCTAAAACCATTCACCAATTTACCCCGAATGGTTAGTATTTAAGCTTAATGTTTGGGGAAAGTTATTTACTTTTCATATGTTAGCTTCAATATGAATGTATATGTTGTTTATATTTTTCACCACTAGTATGAGGAATGCAATAGACTTATTATGTGATTTTTGGTGCCCATATAGCCCCTAGATTCATAAGTAGCTCTCATTAGACAAATATATATGGACTTGGCCAAGGCCTTGTCCATTTTTTGACCTGGTTTTGGCCATGGCCTTAATAATTTTTAGATGCCTTGGATGAGGCCTTGATAGTATGTTTCAGAATGTCTAGACTATGAACTTCCTTCATTATGATTCTATAAATTCATAGTTCATGTGGTTATTTTACTAGTATACTACCCATGGTTATGATTTATTATGGAAATATTTTCATAGCCCATTTTCCTACAATATTATGCTCATATTTTTTAATGGCATCTGTTTTTAATTATTCACCATGACTAACGTTTAAGTTTATGACATTTTTATTGTATTTTTTACCCTTACTGAGCATTTTAGCTCACCCCTTCTTATGTTTCATTTTTTCTAAGAAAAAATAGGTATATTATGACTGACTTTGAGGGATAATCTTATAGTGGTGGATGTTTCCAACAGAACTTATATGTTGTTTTTCTGTTCTTGTTGTAATGCTGAACTTATGGATGTATCTTGTTTCCAAATCTACTAAAATATTTATTCCTTCTAGATACTACTTTCTTATTGTCATTCCAATATAATGAATATGGCATCGACTCTGGTTAATTTTGGTCGGGTCTTTATTGTTGGTATCAGAGGAGGTTTCATAGAAAACATGGAAACTATATTTAGAAAACAAAGATTATGGAACAAAACCCTAAGATAGTCTTTGAGAATATACATAAAAGAACATCATAGTATTTTTGTAAGGAATAGATTATGTCGATCTCTCTTGAAAATACATCCCTATCTAGATACTAATAGTGGCTGTGGTTATGGAACATATGTACCTAGGTGTAAAAAATCCGACAAGGAGTTTTGGGGTTGACCCAGGGTATCCTGGTACACAACAATGGGACTTATTATGGACCTGGTTTGACACAACGTGTGGATATTCTTAGGATAATTCAAATTTTATTTATAATCCATTATGAAGGATTTAAATGTAATTTTTTCCTCAAAGAAAACATGTTTATGATTATAGGATTTTCAATAGATAGGATTTCAATTTATGTTAAATATTTTTTTAAGTTGAGATTATACATCATGATTCATAACCTAATATAGTGTATGCCATTATTTAGAAATTGAACCTAATGTAAGAATTAAAACCGAATGAATGCGCATATCCCATATAAAGATTTTCCTCCTGTACAAGATAATGATGTTGTCTCTAAAGTTGTGACTAGTGTTGAGCAACTTAAAACTATACTGGGACAACTTACTCAGGTTATGAACAATAACCTTACCTGTATGGAGAATCCTGATCCACAATGTGGAAGAGCTATGTTGGACCACTTTATATGAAAACAACCTCAATCATTCAATTGGACTACAAACCCATTTTAATTGAGCGATGGATAAGTTCCCTAGAGGAGATATTTCTCACTCAAGGATGTAACAAAAGAGAAAAGGTTGTCATGGAGTTTTATCCTTTGTTAGGAGATATAGAATAGTGGTGGTTTTTAATCCAAGATTCAATGGAGGAGGAATAAATAAAAGAGATGGAATAGAAGGATTTTAATGAAATGTTCCTAGAAAAATATTTTCTTTGTGAACAACGAACAGATATGGAAACGAAATTCATGAATCTGAGGTAGATGGAGGATGAAAATGTTTCCATGTATGAACCCAAACTTACAAGGCTCTAAAGGGATGCTACAAAATATATAAGTAATCTAAGGAGAAACAATTGCTGATTTTTTGATGGTCTAAAACCATTCCTCTAAAGGTTTGTAGTCTCCAAAATGTTCTCAACATATGAAGATATAGTCTCAATTTCTATCAAGGTGGAGAAAGAATTTTCTATGTATTATGACTTTAATGGAAATAAAGAGAAGAAGAGGGCTACTGAAAACTCTGGAAAAGGAAAAAAGGAAATGGTAAATAAGGTAAGAGTTTTATTTCCACCCTGTGATAATTTTGGAAGGAAACACCATAGTGTCTTCTTAAAATAAAAAGGAGTGTGCTACATATGTGGAAAGAAAGTCCATATTAATAGTGATTTCAAGGGTAAAAGAAGTTATTAATGTTCAATTATATAATTGTAGGGAGATGGGACACTATGCTAATGGTTGTACAAAGCATCAAGAAAACTTGACACAGAAAAGGACAAGGGAATAGGGACAAGATTATTCAATCACAACTGCTGATAATGAAGTTACAAATGATGTGGTGGAAGGCACTTTAATCATTTACTCAAACTCATACAGTTCTTTGTTTGATTCTCGATCAATGCATTCTTTCATATATTCCCATTTTTTTGAAGAAAATTAGATATTTCCAATTTGATTTAGAAAGGGAGTTGTTAGTAAAACCTCATAAGGGTAGTACCATTGCAACAATGTTGTGTTAGGAAGTCCCTATTATGGCATATAAACATGATTTATCTACTAATTTTAGTACAATAAACATGATTTAATTTGATATAATCTTCAGTATGGATTGTATTTCGAACCATGATGTGAAAATTTATTGCAAGGAGAAGGAGGATACAATTTTTGAGGATGATGTGGAATCCCTTATCTTTAGGGCAGAAACATCACTGTCTAATTATTATCTAGATCAACCCCCAGTAGCTCTGCTGAATTCAATTATTGGGGAGGAAGGAAATTCAATAACTATGGGTGAGGAAGAGAATGTTCAAATAGAGTATGTACCTATTGTGAAAGAATATGCTAACATCTTTTCAGACGATTTACCTAAACATCCTTCAGATCAGGAAATTCAGTTTTCTATCAACTTAATTTCTGATTCGAGGCTCATATCAAAGACCACTTATAGAATGGACACTATAGATGTAACAAAACGAGATTTTACGAGGATTATTCTTTTTAATTTCATTTATGTCTTGTGTTATATGCTACACCATGATTATCTTGTGATATACGCAACACCGTATTAGCTTGTAGTATACGCAACACTATTTTTGGATTGTGTTACACACAATTTCAAGTTCGTTTTATAGTAGTCATTATATGAAACATTGAGTGTATATATATATATATATATATATTCAATGAAATATGGTTGGATTCTGTTATAAAAAACAACGAAGGTGTCTTTCACAACACACAACCCTAACTTGGCATACATTACACGGAATCGCGACCTTCCACGATAATGTGTGTTGTACGCAATACCGAGTTTCACTAAACAAAGATATGCTATTAAAATATTATATAAACTAGCCATTATGAATAATAATACCCAATTTTTGGAATTTTATAAATTTGATCTTTCAAAATGGACTTTATTTTTGGATTCAGAATATCAAAATTAGACTAGGGTGAATATTTGGTATTTCTCTGAATACTTTCAATTTTTGGTGAATAGTGAAAACACTGGATTACTATTTAAAAACCGAGTTTTTATTTAAATAATTATTTATTTTATTTAAATTTTTTTTGGTCAAAATTGATACATAATACCTATATATGTTCAATGAAATTCATTGGAGTCATTTTATAATAATTTTAGATATATAAAAATTTTATTGAACTTTTCACCGTCTTTTACCCACCTCCTAGGAGAATTTGGAAATTCACATAAAACATAATTTTAACACTTCTGTAAGGGGAATTTTGAAAATTCAAGAGACATGGTTGATATCATGGAATATAATGTGGTTCAATGAGATGAAAATAATTTTTTGTGAATAGATTCTTTTTACTTTTATTTATCACGGTTAAAAGTAAATACGGTAATTAAGGGTAAAAATGATATTATTATTACCCTATCACATGTCCTAATTCTATTTTATAAGTTTAATTCGATCAAAAACAACCTTAGGAATAAAATATGACCATTTAGGTCCACTTGGATAAGATTAGGACACTTATTATTATTTTATTTAAAGAATAGTTAAAATAGTTAAAATCAAAGTTTAATAACTAAAACATTTTTAATATAGTGTTATACATAAAATAAATTCGACTATAAATATTGATTAGAAATAAAAAAATATTTCATACATAATTTTATTTTATTTATAATTTTTATACATTAAATAATTTAATTTATTTATGACACAATGATGATGCAGTAATTAAATCATTAATGAAATATTAACATAATTGATGTTATAAATACCCAAATAAATGTAATTTGAGACTTTTTATGAATTACATTAATTTTATAGGTTCATATTACATTTTATTATTTATTTAATTAACGTTTTTTTAACTATTAATGTTTTTATGATTTTCACAAAAATCAATTACCAAATAGTGTCAAAATTGACATAAAATAGTTTTTTAAAACAAATATTATATTATTAATTGTTATTATATTCCTAAAAATCTAAGGTTCGTCCAAGATAATTATATCATGATAGGTGTATCATTAATGGACCACTTGGGGGTCTCTTGGATGTATATGGTAAGTTTATTAACTATATAATATAAAAATACAAAGTGAATGGTAAATGTCAATCTAATTAACTAAGAGTTACAACTAAATGATAAGTAAAATATAATGACCCAAACCTATCTAAAATATATTGGTTGAGAGGATTTCGACCAATACCCACTTTAGATTCTAAATAAAACATTTTGGAGCTATTATAAACTGAATATGACTTTATTATAAAATAATATTTTGAGTTTTTCCAAAGGTTCCCCTCTCCTCCCTTATAAAAAGGGAACCGCTTCCCTCTTCTCTTAACACCCTTTTGAGCCTTGAAGCTCAGCCAACCCCTGTACATTTCACTTATCCACTTCCCTATAAACATTCTGGAGGTTCTGGTCTTTTCAAAAGTCCAACTCTACTTCCGTAAGAGGAAGCTTAAAGGAGGTACGTCGAAGAAGAGGTAATCTCTTCTTCTGATTTTCTCAAGTTTCTTTCTTCTTCTACTTCTTCTTCTTTAGTTGTCTCATTATAAAGTAATAACATCAGTATTAATTATATACTGATATGTTATTATAAATATTAAACAACCCTATTTCACCTTCTATCCATCCTACAAAAAACGAAATCACCGCGCGTGCGTACATACGGAATACCGTCTCCACGACGCGATAAGATTCATTCTCCATGTTAACCATTCATGAATGATTATAAAGTATATATAATGAATAATAATGAAATATATGACATAATAATGATACTAGATTTATGTATATATATATATGTATGTCATCTACTTAATTCCATTCAATTAAATAAGGAAACGAAAACAACGTTCATGCGTACGTACGACCAACCGTCTCTAAGAATGGTGTATTTCATTCCATTTATGGATCTATCATATATATTTATATTCTGAATATATATTATACATAAATCGTGTTTTACATTCTGGAATTATATAAATCAGTATATAAGTAATAATATCAAGAACAACAAGTCGAAACTCATACGATAAATGAAACGATTTTACCCAAAACAGTGCTTTAACATGGAATTTACAAAAGAACAGGTAATATAAAGTCATAAATGAACCATATATGAGATCATAATAATGAATATGATTCTTTAATAATTCAAGGAAATTATTTAAATCATTATACACGTGGTTTAGAAACATACGAAGCATATCAGATATAAGGTAAGGGATAAGTATTCCAATCTCGATCTTATCCGAGATTGTCTATTCGTATGTATTTACTGGGGTTTTTGTAATCATCCATGTTCCTGTTTTCAAAAAATGTTTTCATGTATGTTTAATGGCCCTTTTACCCATTTTTTAATTTTACCACATGTTATGAAAGGAATCATACTTTTTTTACCACAGAAGGAACTTTTTGACTTTTCGGAAAAAAGTACGAGGAGAATGTTATTTTTATATTATACATCGTGAACAAATTTTTAGGGTTTTATAACACCTCATTTTCATGAAGCTTCCTCTACAATATTGCATAATTATTTTCAAAAAACCCTTTTCTTTTAAAATTTCATGTCATTTTGTGAAAAGAAAACGATTTTGAAGAAGAAAGGATATTTTCCCCAAGAATTCATTTCCAGTGTCTTATCAAAACTATTTTCCATCTAAAATGACATTATTTAATATGTTTATGTTTAAAGTATAATGTCTCCATTATTTACATGGTTTTATTCTTCTTATGATGAAATGATACCCATTTTTTATATAGATTATGTTTTGATGGCATGATGTTTAATAATCCCATTCTATTATATGGGTTATGCTATGATGTATGATTTATGATTTTGTGGCACATGAAAGAATGATTCCATTATGATATGGGTGGGACCTATATCTCCTTAACATGCATTGGGTAAAGATTTATATCTCATGAGATAGACATGGATGGAATGGTAAGTTAATCAGGTTCAGTGATACACGACTGGAACGAGGAGTGGACCCGATTCAGAAAGGGACTTTGTCCACTAAGATGGTCTTGGAAGCATTCCTTGGCTACTATGGAAATCATAACAAGTGATGAATGGTTTCTACAATTACATGATTCATTCCCATGTTATTTTATCAATATTAATGTTCCATTATGCTACATGCTTTACGTACTTCCAAAATTTATGTCTTTGTTCAAGATTTTTATGTTTAAACATTATGTTCATGTTTTTAATTCAAATGTATATGGTTTGTTTTATTTTCTCCATGATTACCCTTACTAAGCATTTGAGCACACCATTTATATGTTTTATTTTCCCCAGGATTGCAAGAAAGGTTTTAGGTAAGAAAACAAAAGGGGAAGATCTTTATAGGAGATGTTGAAGATATCACCACAGTTAGAAGATTATGTTCTGAGTTTCCAAAGACACTAAACTATTACGGTCCTTGTGTGTTTGTTTTTTTATGTATTGAGTATTACAAAAAAGTTAAGTAATGTCTATGTACATCAATATTTTGGTCTCTACAGTTGGTATCAGAGGAAAGTTTTGGTCAACCTTTGGAAACTAGGATGCGAGAACTTTAGTGAGATCCTTAGAGATATTTCTAAGGTATGTCTAGGGATGTCCCTAAGGTTTAGTATAACTACAGGTTATAGTCCTAAAATTATGTTGACGATCATTAATAACCTAGGGTGAACCTAAGGTGTCATGGATTAAAGAATGTGTGATAATTTAGACACCCCATAAGTAACATTTTATGATTATGTGGTTCCTCATTATTTTAACTGTTTCTTACACCATGGTATTTGGTTTTAGTCATTGGAGGGAACCAGAAGGAATTGGGTCAACATTGTATCCAATGTAAAAATTGGTGACTATGAGAAAAGAAATTGCGTAAATCCTAGAAAGAAAGATTTTATGATTTTTCCGAATCAGTCATCACGATATACGATTAACAAGGTGAACTTTAGTGGTATTCTCAATTCATCAAATAAGAGGAAGATGGACTTTTATACATGTTCGCATGTTGAGGAGTATAGAGAAAGGAAGATTGCAATTTCTAAATAAGTAAAGAATAACCTTGATGAATACATCAAATGGAGGGGAAGATGTTATCTATGTGGAGAGAAGGGTCATAGAGTGACATACTATTATGGAGTTCAATGTCTTGTCTGTAGAGAACATGGGCATTACCCAAATCAATGTCCTGACCTAAGAGGTTACTTCTAAATCAAGGAAAGACGTATTCCATGGCAATAATTTAAGAGGATGGTTTGAAGTGTTTATATATTGTTATTAAAGAATAATGTTGTTGTGGTACTTTTATGGTATATTGGAATACCTATATATTGGTCCATTGTGGTTTTATAGAATAATATGACATCGATATCCATGAAAAGTGATTGAAATATTTTTGGAAAGCAGATGATATACAAATAATGAAGTTATAAAGAAAAAATAATATGTTTGATAGTATTCATGAGCTCATGACTAATAAAGGACAAAGTGATATCATGGTTTGAGTATAAAGAATTTTTGGGATTTTGGAATGTGGAAAGAGACAAATTTTGACAGAATTCAGGTTTTCAACTAAGGTTCTTTGGTAATTCATGTTGAAATAGAATACATGATTAATGTATTCAATGTTTGGAATGTGACCAACTAGATATATCGTATGATATATGGGGGATAAATGATGGTATTCACATGCTCGGTAGATGACATTTCTAGTAATTGTTTTCTTTATACTATGAGCTTAGACACAAGTATTTTAGATAAACCTACAGATTGGAATGGATTATGTTGGACATAAGTTTGTATTGTTTAAGGATAGAAATGTTTTCGATATTATTAATGGGAAGTTATAATAATGTATTTTAGAAAAAGGACAACCTGCAGGATGGGCGACAACCCATCGCGTCAGATAAGGCTGTGGGAATCGAACCCACAACCAAAGTGCGACATGCCTTTATCGCCTACCACTGGCCAACGAAAAGTCCCCAGTTATTAGAAACTAGCTTTATTATATTAATTGGTATGATAGATGAAGTATAAGTCCATTTTTTTAATCATATACAATTAACCGCACCATATATAGACTTATGTATATTTGATAAATTTTTTAACCTTTTGTTTGAGACAGATGGAATGACCCATCATTCTATCGCATGATATGTTAACACATCACGGAAGAAAAATTCAACTTCATTTATTTAAGAGATGATTTGGAAATTGTTCGAGGCATAAACAATAGTGAGATTGTACCAAAATAAATTAAGTATTTCTTTTAATTATTCTTCAAATTTAGGGGAATGATCTTGAAAACCAAAAATGTTGTCCTAATGTCCTCATATCTGATGAATTAGATGGTATATTAAATCATAAAAAATTTATGGCTTTGTGATTGATGGTTTTTTCATAGCCATGTTCTCTACCACTCTCCATCAGAACATGATGGTTTGATTTCTCTTCCATATCCATATTTTCACCTATGTTGTTCTATGTGGAAACCCAATGTTGAGTTACTTTGGGTGACCATTACGATTCTGACTTCCCTTTTTAAAATGAGGTTTTAGTATTCCTTTTTATTATGTGGGTTTCTATGAAAGAAACTTTCAAGTAGTAATCCATTTATAACCCCGGTGAATTTCGAGGGTGAAATTAATTTTAAGGGGGGTAGAATGTAACAACCCGAGATTTTATGAGGATTATTATTTTCAGTTTCATTGATGTATTGTATTCTATACTACACCAAGATTATCTTGCACTATACACAACATCGTATTAACTTGCAGTATATGCAACACTATTCATGGATTGTGTAACACACAATTTCAAGTTCACTTGATAGTAGTCATTCTACGCAACATTGAGTGTATATATATATATTCAATGAAATATGTTTGGATTCTGTTATACAAAACAAAGGAGTCTTTAAAAATACTCAACCCTGACTTGGCTTACATTACACGTAATCGCGACCTTCCACGATAGCGTGTGTTATACGCAATACCGAGTTTCACTAAACAAAGATATGCTATTAAAATATTATATAAACTAGCCGTTATGAATAGTAATACCCACTTTTTGGAATTTTATAAATTTTATCTTTCAAAATGGACTTCATTTTTGGATTCAGAATATCAAAATTATCCTATGGTGAATTTTTGGTATTTTTATGAAAACTTTCTTTTTTTGATGAATAGTGAAAACACTAGGTTACTATTTAAAAACTGATTTTTTATTTAATTAATTAATTATTTTATTTAAATTTATTTTAGGTCAAAATTTATACATAATACCTATATAAGTTCAAGGAAATTCATTGGAGTCATTTTATAATAATTGTAGATATATAAAAATTTTATTGAACTTTTCACCGTCTTTTACCCACCTCCTAGGAGAATTTAGAAATTCAAAAAAAACATAATTTTACCGCTTCTGTGAGGGGAATTTCGAAAATCCGAGAGACACGGTTAATATTAAGGACTAAAATGTTGTTCAATGATATGAAAATAATTTTTGGTGAATAGTAACTTTTTACTTTTATTTATCACAGTTAAAAGCAAATAGGGTAATTAAGGGTAAAAATGATATTATTATTACCTTAACACATGTCCTAATTCTATTGGATAAGTGTAATTAGACCAAAATAAACCATATGAATAAAATATGACCATTTAGGTCCACTTGTATTAGATTAGGACACTTATTATTATTTTATTTAAAGAATAGTTAAAACATTTAAAATAAATGTTTAATAACGAAATTTTTTTTAATATAGGGTTATAAATAAGATATATTCGACTATAAATATTAATTAGAAATCTAAAAAACATACCTATATAATGGTTTTCTATTTATAATTTTTAGACATTAAATAATTTAATTTATTTATGACACAATGATGATGCAGTAATTACCTTATTAATGATATATTAATAAGCTGACTCTGGTGGCCCGATTCCACAGATGTTTTTAAGCTAAGTCTGGTGGACCGGTTCCACCAGCAACGTCCCTCAGTTGATGCTTTTGACCATTTTGTATTTGAAGCCTGGAATCTTCAGGATCGGGCGGTGATCGGTCTCCTTGATCGAAGGCATATCATGATCTGATTTGGGTCTCTGGATGATCTCATTGCTTCATGGGCTAATGATCCTCGACGGTGTGGAGGTATTCCTTTCTTTCTTCTTCGATGGAATTTTGAATTTCATATGAATCAGGATAATCCAACTATGATGATTTGGGTACGACTCCCGGTCCTCCCTCTCTCCTTTCAGAATCCTTCCATTTTGGCTATGCTTGGGAACATGGTCAGACGGTACTTGTGTTATGACACCAAAACTGATGTTGTTTTTCACCCTGTCTACCCTCAAATCTATGTGGAGATTGACGTCTCCAAGCCTCAAGTGAATTGGATATGGATTACCGATGGGAAAGAATTCCAATGGATGTAGGATGTTAAGTTTGAGTCATGGACTGAATACTGCAGTTTGTGCCATCGGCTGGGTCATAATGTCTCAGCTTGTAGAAATGGGTCTCTGAATAGAAGGGTATGCAGTCAAGTAAGGGATGGATTGGTTGCTCATGATGGTGCTGTTGTGGGGAGTTTGCAGATGCAGGGGAAGGATCAGCTGGAGGGGGGTTGCATTCTCACCATGAGGCCATGAATTTAGTAGACAGTGGGGTTACTGGTATGGGGAATGAGTTGCAGAGACCAGGAGTGGAGCATCCTGGACCGAAGGTCAATGAGACCTTCATCAGGCTGAAGCAGGACATGGGGCCGGTTGGGTCCATGATGGGTAATGGTGACCAGCCTGCTGCTATCAAGGATGCAAGCGGTACTTGTAGAACTTCAAATTCCTCTTTGATGGAAACTCCCCGAAGGGGAGTGGGTAACATTGCTGAGGAGGATTCCTCTTTAGAAGATGCTGTGGAAAAGGCTGCAGACCTTGATGGACAAAATGGTGGTGTGGCCCCGCTTGGCCTGGGCCCTATGAGTGCACATGTAGTGAATGATGTAGTCCAGGTTGAACAACCTCAAAGCCTGGAGAATGGGTTTTGTGAAGGTGGATGAGAAGCACATTACACTTGTGAAGGAAATTTCAAATGGGAGTGATGCTTCTATGAGGAGGCCGGATGGGATGCAAGAAATTTTTGGGAGGCAGGTGGCCAGTGTTGAGCTTGGTAATCATTTTGCAAGCCTGGTGACTGCTGACATGGTTATGGATTATGAACGGGATACTTCCAGGACTTAGGTGGAACAGATCTCTACATCTGTAGGTGCTGGTGTTGCATCAATGGCTGCTTCTCTTGGTAACTGCTAACAGGAGATGGAGTCTGGGAAGCCCTCTAATGCCGAGGAGGGACCTGTACTAAATGTAGATAGTAGTTCACTATTGGATTATATTGGTGGAGATTGTATTGGGATGATGGGCATACAGAATGGATTTGTTTTGGTGGACCCTTACCCCTATCCGGTTATGGATGCTAATGATCAGTCTCAACAGGAATAGGGAGTGAGTGAAGAGCATCAGGTGGTGCACATCTCTGGTAAATGGGGGGATTGCGCTAATAGTGAGACGAAAAATGATGGTGGTATGGTTCATCCTTCCTATAGTGATATGGTTCAGGGTTGCACAAGAAACGTATTGATGACTGAGAAAGTGAAGTCTGACCCACCACGAAGAAGGCCGTGGAAAGATTATTCTCACTTACCAATGCCTATGGCTACCAGATCTTCTAGCGGGAAGGAGGGATGGACTGCACAATCTTCCAAGGATCTCCTTTATTTGGAGAAGCTCAATCTTAGAAGGAAGTATTCCAAGATTCTGAAACACTATGAATGTTCGGAATGGGAATCGGCTACCGCGGAGGAGGTAGTTTGTTAGGGATGTGGTGATGGGTCTAATTTTTATGATATATAACTTTTTTCTCACCTTGTTGTGCCTGTTTGTTGTACTTTTCTTTTATTTTCAATAAATGGTCAGTGGTCTACCTCTGACTCATCTTTCTTGGCTTAAAACTAAATGATAAGGTCAATATAATGGCCCAAACCTGTCTAAAATATATTGGTTGAGATGATTTCGACCCATCATCACTTTATTTTCGAAATAAATCATTTTGGAGCTATTATAAACCGAAAATGACTTTATTATAAAATAATATTTTGAGTTTTTGCAAAGGTGCCCCTCTCCTCCCTTATAAAAAGGGTACCCCTTCCCTCTTCTCTTCACACACATTTGAGCCTTGAAGCCCAGCCAACCCATGACCATTTCTCTTCTCCACTCCCCTAGAAATATTATGGAGGTTCTAGTCTTCTCAAAAGTCTAACTCTACTTCCTTAAGAGGAAGCTTAAAGGAGGTTCTTTGAAGAAGAGGTAATATCTTCTTCCGATTTTCTCAAGATTCTTTCTTCTTCTACTTCTTCTTCTTTAGTTGTCTCATTATAAAGTAATAACATCAGCATTACTTATATAATGATATGTTATTATAAATATGAAACAACCATATTTCACCTTCTATCCATCCTATGGAAAATGAAATCATCGTGCGTGCATACATACAGAAAGCCGTCTCCACGACGCGATGGGATTCATTCTCCATGTTAACCATTCATGAATAATTATAAAGAATATACAATGAATAATAATGAAATATATGGCATAATAATGATACTTTATTTATGTATATATATATATGTATATCATCAACTTAATTCCATTCAATTCAATAAGGAAACGAAAATAGCGTTCAAGCGTACGTACGGCCTACCGTCTGCATGAACAATGTATTTCATTCCATTTATTTATCTATCATATATATTTATATGCTGAATATATATTATATATAAATCATGTTTTAAATTATGGAATTATGTAAATCAGTATATATGTAATAATATCAATAACAACAAGTCGAAACTCATACGATAAATGAAACGATTTTACCCAAAACGGTGCTTTAACATAGAATTTACAAAAGAACGGGCAATATAAAGTCATAAGTGAACCATATATGATATCATAACAATAAATATTATTCTGTAATAAGTCAATGAAATTATTTAAATCATTATATAGGAGGTTCAGAAACATACGAAGCATATCAGACCTATGATAAGGGATAACTATTCTAATCTCGCTCTTATCCGAGATTTTTTATTCGTAAGTATTTAATGGGGTTTTTGTTATCATCCATGACCCTATTTTAGAAAAATGTTTTCATGTATGTTTAATGGACTTTTTACCCATTTTTTTATTTTACCACATGTTATGAAAGGAATCTTACTTTTTTTACCACACAAGGAACTTTTTGACTTTTCTGACAAAAGTATGAGGAGAATGTTATTTTTAACTTATACGGTGCGAACAGATTTTTACGGTTTTATAATGCCTCATTTTCCTGAAGCTTCCTTTACAATATTGCATGATTATTTTAAAAAAAAACTATTTTCTTTTAAAATTGGATGGAATTTTGTGAAAATTAAATGATTTTGAAGAAAAAAGGACATTTTCCTCAAGAATTCATTTCAAGTGTCTTATTAAAACTATTTTCCATCTAAAATGACATTATTTAATATATTTATGTTACAAGTATAATGTCTCCATTATTTAAATTGTTTGATTCTTCTTATGATTAAATGATATCCGTTTTTTTATATGGATTATATAATGATGGCATGATGTTTAAGAATCCCATTCTATTATATGGGTTATGCTATGATGTATGATTTATGATTTTGTGGCACACGGAAGAATGATTTCATTATGAGATAGGTGAGACCTATATCTCCCTCCAATTCATTGGGTAAAGATTTATATCTCATGAGATAGACATGGATGGGACGTTAAGTTAATCTTGTTCAGTGATAAAGAACTGGAATGAGGAGTGAACACGATTCAGAAAGGGACTTTATCCACTAAGATGGTCTTGGCAGCAATGCCTTGGCTACTATGGAAATAATAAAAAGTGTTGAATGGTTGCCATAATTACATGATTTATTCCCATGCTATTTTATCAAGATTGATGTTTCATTATGATACATTCCTTACATACTTCCATGATTTATCTCTTTGCTCAAGATTTTGATGTTTTAACATTATGTTCATGTTTTTAAGTTCAAATGTATATGGTTTGTTTTATTTTCTCCATGCTTACCCTTAATGAGAATTTGAGCTCACCCTTTATATGTTTTATTTTACCCAGGATTTCAAGAAAGGTTTTAGGTAAGAAAATAAAATGGGAAGATCTTTATGGGAGATGTTGAAGATCATTCACCATGATTAGAAGATTATGTTCCGAGTTTCCAAAGACACTAAACTATAACGATGCTTGTGTGTTTTTTTTGTTATGTATTAAGTATTACTCAAAAGTAAAGTAATGTCTATGTACATCATGCTTTGGGTCACTACAATGGAATTAGTGTAACTGAATAAAAACTAGAGGAATTGAGTGATAAACTATTTATTCTCCCTAGTGTTTCTCCATGCCTCTCCTGTTCTTTTCATTAAGAAGAAAGATGGATCTATAAGGTTGTGCACTAACTATAGGGAGGTCAATTATATAAAAATAATGAACAAGTATCCCCAACCTCTCATTAATGATTCTATTGATCAACCTAATGACAAAGCTTACACGTAAAGGGGTTATGTTCTTATGTAAAGAATAATGTAAGGACTGTTTTGAAGAATTGAATAGAATGTTAGTGAATGCTTCGATCCCAACTCTACCAATGGGGAATGATGGTTTTTGGTTATATAATGTTGAATCAAATAAAGGACTTGGTTGTTTACTTATCCATAATGATAGAGTTATTGCCTAGTGGTAAGCACCCCGTAATACTACATGAAAAATGGGGGTTCAAAACCCATTGGGCGCAGGTACTGTAGCAGTACTGTAGCGGGTACTGTAGCAGCGGCGGTACTGTTGATCGGCGGGTACTGTAGCGGCGGCAGGATACTGTAGCGGTGGCGCTACTGTAGCGGGTACTGTAGCAGCCGGGTTACTATTCACAGAATAGGAATTTGGCCAAAAATTTGGGCCTACGGGCTATGTAATGGGCTTCAAGCCCACTGGGCCTTCGGGCTATGTAATGGGTCTCCCTCTACCCAGTTAAAAGAGGTCTTTGCTTTGCTTTATTAATAAAAATGAGGCTTCGGCCCCAACCTTTTAAAGAAAAGCCTATGCGTCAAGGCAAGTTAAATTTTATAAAAAAACTATCATACTCATGATATTGAGTTAGCAGCGGTAATCTTTGCTCTAAAGATAAGGATACATTATCTCTATGGAGAAAATGTGAGATATTTATAGATCATAAGAGTCTAAAATTTATCTGCTAATAGAAATAACACAATGTGAGGTAAATATGATGGCTTAAACTACTCAAGGATTATGATTATTCCATACACCACCACCCAAGAAAGGAAAACAAGGTAGTTGATGCATTAAATTGGAAGGATCGTGAAGTTCTCAACAAAATGAAGATTGAAAAGGATAATTTATATATAGTTATAGTGAGTATGGATATGGGGATTATCAAAGAAGGCGAAACAGCACTACTTTTTCAAATGGTTTCCCAAGAATCTTTATTGGAAATAATTAAAGCTTTATAGTTTGATGATGAGAATATTTAAAAGAAAATTAATGCTATGAAAGATGTGATGTTGAATGACTTTGTGCATGAAGATAGAATTCTGAAATTTGGGAAGAGGCTATGTGTTCACTCAATAATCGATCTAAAAAGGGAGTTTTCGGATGATGCTCATAGATTGAATTTCTCTATACATCCTAAGATCAGTAAAATGTATATATATTTAAAGGAATATTTATGGTGGTACAACATGAAGCGAGAAATTTTTGATTATGTATCAAGATGTCTAGTCTGTCAATAAGTAAATTCAGAACAAAAACATCCTAGAGGATTCATGGAACCTCTACCTATTCCTATATGAAAATGAGATGACATCACCGTGTATTTTATCACCGGATTACCCAGAACTCCATGGGATAATTATACGATATGGGCAATTGTTGATCGACTTACGAAATATCCACATTGCGTCACTATAAAGGTGGATCAACCATTGGAGCACCTAGCATGACTCTATATCAATGATGTTGTGAGACTTTATGGAGAACCCATATCAATTATTTCAGATCCTAATCCATAATTTTCATCAAAATTATGAAAAATTATTCAGAAATATTTGGATACTAAGCTTCGATTGAGTACTTCTTATCAACCAAAAACTTATGAGCAATCAGAAAGGAAAATCTAAACCTTAGAGGCCATTTTAAGATCACGTTAAATTGAATTTATAGGTATGTGAGATCAATATTTTCTTTTATTGGAGTTGTACTATAATAATAGTTTCCATTCAAGTATTCGAATGAAACCATACGAATCATTGTATGGAAAGAGATGTTGTACACCAACGTGTTGGGATGAAGTTAGAGAAAGGAAGCCATTGGGCCCAGATCTTATATAGGAAGAAACAAAAAAGGTAAATACTATTCAATTTCATATCAAAACATCTCAACGTAGAAAAACAATTCATGCTGATAATCGAAGGAAGGATTCAGAATTTCAAGTTAGAGATCATGTTTTCTTAAATGTATGTCCATGGATGGGTGTAATATGATTTGGGAAGAAAGGGAAACTGAACCCTAGGTACACAGAAACTTTTGAAATTATAGAGATAATTGGAGCTATTTCATATCATTTGGCAATGCCACCTAGCCTGTCTAAAGTACACTATGTGTTCTATGTCACATTATGGATAATGTACATGCCAGACCCAACACATGTCCTCACTTCTGAAGGTATAGAATTGGAACCTGACCTATCATACTGTGAGGAGCCTATCTATATTCTAAAAACTAAAGAACAAGTGTTGAGGAATCAAATGAATCTACTGGTGAAGATACTTTAGAGAAATCATAAAATTGAAGAGACAACATGGGTGCCTGAGGAGCTTATGATGAAGAACCAAGAAAATATTTTTATTAGGTAACATTCTGATAATTTCAATGAAAAATTTTTTATAAGGAGGGGATAATGTAACACCCCATGTTTTTTGAAAATAAATTTAATTTCGAATGCTTGAAACACCGAGTCTCTACAAAACACCACTTTGTTATAACCTTTCAATTAAACATAATTTTACCACCTCTTTGATTTTAATTTCAAAACATTGACATAAACAGTTGCGTTCAGTAGGATATTTAGAGTATGATAAGAAAAACAAATTTTTTGACGAATAGTAACATACCCTTATGAATAATAATGAATAATAAATTAGCCAAAAAATAGAAATTTCACCCATGAGTGTATAAATACAATTTGGACATCTTATAAGTGAAAGAAAGATCATAATATAAGTATTGGAATTTTTTATGTCATAAATTTTTTAATTATAATTTTATAATTAATTTTATAATATAAAATGGAAAATCATTTTTATAAATTTTAATCATAAATTTTTTACTTCATTGTTTCATGTTTATAAATAATTTTATGGGACCTTGATAAATTTCTCAAGGTGTTATAGAATGAGTTATATTTTTAAGTTGTTTTTTTATAAAAATTATGATTTTATTTAAAAATAAAATTAAAAACATTAGAAAATTATTTTCAAAAAATGGATTTTATTTTTTAATTCAATATTTCAAAAAATGTTTTGGGTAAATTTTTGGGATTTTTCTAAAAACAATAATTTTGGGTGAATACTAAAATACGATAATTTAGGATAAATACTAAATACAAGATTTATTAGGTCATAAGTGATGTAAGGATGATGTTAACACAATAGGTTCGAAATCAGATGAAATTATTTCTATTATGGGTCACATGAATCAACACTAATGGTTATCATGATGGAATTAATAAAATAATGAATAAAATATTCAAAATTCACTCTTGTCCTACACTATAACCCTCCCTCACTCCCTCTTCCATTCATTCATGTCAATCCTTGTGCATTTTATAATCTCTAACCAAATACCACTACTTAGTCACTCCCCACATACAAGATCTCTTGGTCTTTCCAAAATACAAAAACTCTTTCCCTTAAGGAGGTTCTTGAGGATGTTATTTCAAGAGTTAAAGCCTCATTCCTTTTCATTTAGTTTCATTTGAATTTATCTTCATTACTTATTCAATCCTAACCTCCTTAGTCCAATTTATCCTTATAAATATAGTATCATATATATACTATAATTATTCCATGTTAATGTCATATCTATTTTCAATATTGTTACTATCTCTCTCTCTTTTATAAATGAAATCATCTTCGGTGAGGTTCCAATTTACAGCCTTCGTGGATGAAAAAGTTTCATTCTTCAATTTTTCCTTAATTACTAGTCTTGAAAGCATTTTTACGGTTGCAAAAAACAATAATATATATATTAAAATCTAATCAATATTCAGGAACTAGTATATGTACAATGTATTAATTTATATGACAAAACTATTTCTTAATAATCCAAATACGGCCAAATAATCTAAGTGATTTTCATTAATATGTCATTTAATGATTCAAACTCATACCATGTAATAAAATATATATATAACCATTAACACTTCTAGTTGTTAATAATTAATAAATAATTTTTATTTTATAGAATTTCATTCTTTCCACACGAACACCTATACTCTTATACAAATATACCGATCATGAAAACCATGGAAACGAACACTCTGAAATAACATAATTCAATCTTACAACCTATCAATAAATAAATAATTAACTTAATGAAATTATAATAAACTAAATAAATTTCTAAAAGGTTATTAATTATGTTATTGATAAGTCTAATTTCAAATTATAGGACTTTATGTTCAAGAGCGAAATACAAAAAGACTTAAGGTATGCGTTTTCTACCAGAACCTCCATTTTAATTCGGGTTACTTTTATTGTCTACATACCTCAATGAAGATATATTGTATTATTATGTAATCATCATAAATTATGTTTTAGTGTTCTATATATGTTTACCAACTATAATCCTACTTTATTTTATGGGGAGTCACACATTTTAAAAGGAAACATTCAAAATTATTTTTTGAAATACAAGTCTGTTTCAAGGGAATTTCTCCAATTCTTGCCAATTTTTAACGGAACTCTCTAATTTTTTTAGAAGCCATTATCTTTATAAAATCACTCATTTTATTATGAAAATAATATCTTACATCAATTATGCTTTTATGTAGATACGTTTCCTAAATAAATCTTCTTTCAAAGTAATAGAGTATTTATCTCAGAAATTACTCGATGATTTTATAAGAGAATCTTCATATATTTCAACACTCTTTTTGATTCTTATGTGTGATATCATGTACCATATTTAATTGAATATTTTATGATAGTTTTATTGTGGATGTGCTATACTAAAACCTTTTACCAATTTAATTGTAATGGTTTGTGTTTATTATTAATGTTCGAGGAAAGTTATTTATAATTTAGATGTTAATTTGACTATAAATGTATATGTTGTTTATATTTATCCATACTCCTATGAGGAATGTATTAGACTTTTTATGTGACATGTGGGGTCCTTTATAGACCATTGATGCATTTTTAGGTATAATTAGACAAATAGATATGGACTTGGCCAAGACTTTTCCCATTTTTAGATATGCTTTTGGCCAAGGCCTTAATCATATTTAGATGTCTTGGCCAAGGCCTTGACAATATGTTTCAGAATGTCTGACTTATGCACTTCCCTCATTTTGAAGCTAGAAATTCATAGTTCATGTGGTTATTTGACTAGTATAACACCCATGGTTATGATTTACTATGGCAATGTTTACTCAGCTCATTTCCCTACAATATTATGTTCAGGTTTATTTTTAAAGGCATGTGTTTTCAATTATTCAGCAAGCCAAATGTTTATGGTTATTATATTTTCTGATGTATTTTTTACCCTAATGAGCATCTAAGATCACCCCTTATTATGTTTCATTTTTCCTAGGGGAAGAATATGTATATTATGACTAACTTTTAAGGTTAATCGGGGAGTGTTGGATGATTCCACCAGAACTTATATGTTTTTTTTTCATTTCATGTTGTAATTTTTAACTTTTGGATATATATTTTTTTCAAATATAATAAAATATTTGTTCCTTAGGGATAAGGCTTTCTTGTAGTAATACCAATGTAATGTAATACGACTTCAGGTCCTGGTTACTTGGTAGGGTATTTACAAATTAGCCTTGTTAAACATGGCTAATTGATTTTATTCAATTCTTAAAATTTTTATTTCCAAGTGACAAATTTTTTTAAGCCCCCTACCAAGCTATCGCATGCCTTACCTCACCACATGCAGAGGCTAGCTCTACCCTCCAGTGCTCAAGCAAACCCCACCTCACCTCATGTCGATGTCAACCCACCCCTCCCATTCTTGTGCACGCCTCACCTCACCATACGTCAAGGTTAGCCAACCCCAGTCATCCTGTGCTCACATCCCTCATATTCCAAAGTCCTCTGCCCCGAATTCTGAGTCCCACCTAAATTAAATATACGTGGAACATGATTTGATCCGACAATAAAAGTGTCCCAACAGAACACATTGAACAAGAAAGCTAAAGGATTTATCTGCTTTGTAAATATTTTACATGATATTTATACTTATATTAAAATATTTTTATATAAATAAAAATTATTATATATATTAATATATACATATATAATTATATAATTATATATATTAATATATATCTATGTGTGTGTTAATATATGTTATTATATATTAATCTAAAAGTTAAAATATATTTTGTTGTATGTTACTATTTATATATGTTATTATAAAATAATATACATTTAATTACATATTTATATATAAATTAATATATATGTTACATATATATAAATATATGTGTGTGTTATCTTGTGTTATTATATATTAATATATATTAATATATAAATTAATATTTTTTTATTATATATATAAATATATTGACTAACACAGACACATATATTTAAATAAAATATACTTATAAATTTATATATTCATATATAGATTAATATATTAATTAATATATTTATATATATGTATCTAGGTATGTATATATATGAATATTTGTGTGGGTTTATATATAATAAATTTATAGAAAATATATAAATATTATTATATATATATATATTATCATATTTATATATATATTTATAATGTTTCATATATATATATATATTAATTAATATATATATATATATATATAATTTAATGTATATATATTATAAATATACTTTTAAATAATATATTACTATATATTTACTTAAATATTAACAAACACAAATATATATATATATATATATATATATATATAATATTACTATATTATCATACATATGTTTATTAATATATAATCAAATACACATAAAATAATACTAATATTTTATAATTAAAGAATTAATTATTAATATATAGGAATTTGTGTACATAGTATAAATTATTTATAATTAATGATCATTTAGTTATTATATATTATTAGGTTAATTATAATTTTGTGATAAATCATAATTAATAATAGTTATTATAATTATATATAAAAATTATCTTCAGTATTATGTAATACAATTATATGTGTAACATCTACCTCTATATATATGTTTGTTTGTACATATGTTTGTATGTATGTATGTATGAATATGAGTGTGTGAAAAGTTAAGTAATTTTAGTAATAAATCATTTTCAAATCTTATTATTATTCATCATTGGATATTTTTATTCACATTCATTACAACAATTATATATATATTTTCAAATCAAATAAAAAAAATTTGTTTATTCTAACTAAAGTGTTTTCCATTTATTATATGGTTTTGTTTAAATGTTAAATTTATAAATTTTATAATTTGGATTTTAAACAGTGGTATTCATTAATTAAATCAGCATATTAAATACAATTTAGGATGATATTTTGGGGTTTTTTCTAAAAAGATTTATTTTCGGTGAATAGTGGAAAATATTTATTTTTATAAAATCTATCATTTAATATAACCTATTTAAAAAGTATGATTAATTAGTTCATTTTTTATAGGGTAAAATTATTTATGTTTTATTAAAAAATTATCAAATTAATTTTATAGGAATCAGCATTACGACATATTTTGTATAAATTCATTTTTAGGCTTGAAAATTAATTTTCCAAAACAACTATTTTTATTGTGTTTTGTGAAATTATATTAAATTAATTTCTATAAATTATAAAATTGAATATTGAGAAATTTATTTCATATTTTTAATCACGTGGTTAAAATTTATTGATAGTGTTAATTTCATGTTTAGTCAAAATGAATAGTAACCTTGACAAAAAGTTCTGGTCACAGTAAAGGGTAAAACATGTAAATTACGGTTAAAACTAAGAAATAAGGTCACAAATATATAAATTAAATCTTATTATATGAGATTATTTTGAACCTACCCACCTTATATTCTTAATGGGATAGATTTTGTGCCACTTTTATATGAAAAAGAATTTATATTATTATAAAATTTTGAAACACTTACAATTGTTCCACTCCCCTCAATTATAAAAGGAACCCCCTATTCTATGTTAATCACATACATTGATCCATTTATATTAACCAATCCATACAAAAATACCTTTAGAACTTCTCTCCACATTCTTTATTAGTTTTTATTTCGCCAAAAGACCAACCATGTATGGTTAATGTGTAAGCCAAATAAGGTTTTCCAAAGAAGAGGTATAAATATTAACCTTGTCATTTCATGTTTATTTATTATTAAATATAATTAAAATATTTTATAACCATGATTATGTGATAAATTTAGTATCTTAAATATATTAAAATTTAATTACGTTGATGACATAAAATTTTTATCCCTTTTTTTATCCTGTGGGAAATGAAAATATCACTCATGCGCGTGTGCTGACTACCATCTTCAAAAAAGATGTGTTTTATTTTTCATAACCGCCTCAAAATGATGGTTATTATTATGAATTTAATGAATATATAATAAAATCATGAAAAAGTTATTATTATGTAAATATAATATACTACTTATCTTTTTACCCATATATTTTCTGAAAATGATAATGTTGCTCATGTGTATGTGTGGACTACCCCCTCTATGAAGCGATGTGATTTTTTTCATGTTTTAATTTCATAGAATATTATAAAATTGTATTTCATGGTTCTAGATATTATGGAACTATGAAACTTATTAAAATGGTCAACATACTGAAGTTATTTTGGTATTATGAATTGAATGTCCAGAAAATATCCTACATGAACTTAATAAATTTAGTCACTATATAAGAAAGTGTAATAAATAAAATTAAATATATTATTATATGGTAGTAAAACTAAAATGGTTTTTATGTAGTTAAGTAATTAATATAAGTTTATTATACAGGAGTCAACGATTGCACGTGGTGGGCTAGAATCAAGGAAAATGATTTTTCATCAAAATACTATTTTAAATGTTTTAAACTCTTTCTCTTATGTATCCATGTTCATTAAAATGTTTTAATAATGTTATTATATATACTAAAATTATTGTTTAATTTAATTTTAAACTATCCTTAACCTTTTACAAATGTTTTTTAAAATTAATGTTTTTAACACTTTACCTACGAGTCACTGTTGTACCTTTTTATAAAAATTATATAGAATTTTATTTTAATATATAAAAAAGGACTATATTTTCCCATTTTTATAGAATTTATTTGAATTAAAAAATCCTCTAAAATTATTGATATTTATTTAAAATAAAATATTATTTTTTTATTCTTTGGGAAAATTTTATCTTTAAAGGTTTTCAAAGGAAATAATTTTTCTTATCATAATTTTAACATGAAGCCCACAAGTGACCATGAATATGTGTGAAAGAGAGTATTTTATTATATTTTATTATTTAAATGATTCTCTGTTTTTCATGTATTTTATGGATATTTGAATTTCTTTTATAATGATGAATGAGCCATATATAGCTTTCTAATACATTTAATACTGATTTTGTTCTTTGTAGAATAATTTAGGAATTGACTGAGTAGGTTATTCCATTTGTTATACTTTTTTAATGTTTTATATGATATTTATGTCCCAAGAAACATATGTGAAAATTAAATTATTTAGAAATTTTTTTTATTGAATTATTTTGTTTTCTAAAGGTGTACAAATTACTATATTTTTTAAGAAATTTTATTACCCTTTTAAGGTGAAAGGTTTATTTTTAAGAGAATTTTTTCGTTGGTTCTCATGTTTTATAAGAAAAACTAATGTTTAAAATTTTTCATTCAATCTTATTTATGAACTTTTATGTTGAAATTTGGGTAGTAAAGATGATTTCATGTGTAATTAAGAAAATATTTTTCCTCAATGTTTATTATGTAGAAATGGAAAAATTTCTAATAGATTTTATGATTTCCCAAATAGTCTAACCAGTCTATTTATTTTAATATCACTAATTAATATTTTTGTGTATATACAACATTTTTAAATTTAATTCACAAGGATTAAGGTTTAGTATGAAATATAGAAGATATATCATTCCACCATGTACATAATTCTTAAAAGAATAAAACATTTTTGAATAAAATAAGATTTAAAATTTTGGAATCTAATTTTTATGAAAAAATAGATATTGAGTGTATCCACTTTTTTTAAGGGTTTGATATGTAAGTTTTTTTGTAATTATATAAAAATATAGACCTAGAAAATCATGGAAACTGATAAATATTCAATCGTTGTTATTAAAATCATAATTATAGGGTTTTAATGGAACAATTCATTATATTTGGTATGAGAGAAAGGTTTAGATAATTTTAGAGGTTAGGGTGTTATTTCGAAAATATAATTTTTGGATATTAATCTATTTATTGTATAATTATTAAGAAAACATTCAAGGTTTTGATGTTTCTTCATCTAATATGTGTATTTTTTTAGAATGCTTTTAAGTAGAGGAAACATGGTGAATTAAGTAAAAATCATCAAGAGGATAATATCCTTCTAAATCACCATCCTAGAATGGTTGAAATTGGAATATATTAGTTTATATCTATGTTAAATCAGTTAATGAGTAATATTAATAGTGGTATCCATACTATAGAGAAACCAAAATATCTATGGAGGACCATGTATATAGTGGTTAATTTCATGGAAAATCACCCCCTAACATTTTTTGTAAAACCTCACACCCTATGGTAGTCGAATGATGGATCAATTAACTGAAAATAATATTTCTAGTTTTGGGTTGTTCCAAACATAAAAATGTAATTCCTTCACTTTTTCATTTTTAAGGTGAAGACTATTAATGTTGTTTATTAGATAAAAAAAGTTGAAATATGAGGTTAATGAAATGGAGTAGTCAGTGTTTAAATAATTATTCCCATGAGGAGTATTTTCTTACGGTTTCTTTACATCATATGGAGAATTATTTCAAACTGAACTAAAAGGTAAATAAATATGTTTCCACCAATGAATTACATTTTACCTGATTGGCTAGTTTTTAACCAAATTTCTTTTTGGTCCATGGTAATACAATTAGTGGTTTTTACTAATGTTTGAAATCTAGTTTATAAAAAACTTTGGTCTCTCATGAATTTAAAATCTATAGTAAAGTTTTGTGGTGTGATCAAATGATAAAGATGAATTTTGTTGACTTTTATAACTATAATGATAATGAGCGGTCAAGGTGGAATGTGATAGGGGAGAACCATTTAATAAATTTGAAGGTAAGATGATTAAATTTACTTTATTTAATAAGTGTTGTGAGAAGTATCCTGCTGAGTGTATCATGAAATATTGGAACTATTTATAGTGTGGATAGTTAGGATATGTGTCCCATGAATAAAAGGGAAAAGTTAATAGTAATGGTCAGGCTAATAATTATAATCATACAATATAGTGTTATAATTATAATGAGATGGGACATTTTGAAAATCTGTATCTTAAGATAAAAATAAAGTATAAAAATCATAAATACCATAAGAAGAAGGGCGTGGAGAATAATTCATGACTAAATTGGGAAATACGAGCCTATCAAATTAATTAGTAAAAGTTAAACTACATGTTTTACTAGATTATGTGAATTTATTGTTTATTTTGGGGTCTACAAACTTTTTATTTTAGGGAAATTTTCTAGTGAAATGGAAATATCACCTCAAGAAATGGATATAAATATTTTCGTAAAATTGCTTGGTGGAATTATTAAAGATAATATATTTATATAAATCTACTTATTATTATCCATGTAATGGGTTTTATAGAATATTTAATCATCTTTTCCATAGTTGAGTTTTATCCTTGGTATGGATTGGCTTTTAGTTCATCATCCTAAGATAGGATTCAATGATAGTGAAGTTATACTCAATTATCTAATTGAGTTTGAATTCGTTTATATGAATTAGTTTATACCTATGATAATATAATAAAAAGATGATTAATTGATAAAATATAGGAATGATATTTATGTTTCCTATATTTTTGAAAGAAAAAAAATTGTATTGATTAGTTATTTTCCAGTTGTAAATGAATAAATAGTTGTATTTCCTGATGTTTTATGGTGTTATTCTTGATTGAGAGGTTTAATTCACCATTAAATTAGTTTCAAAAGCTAATAAAATTTCAAAAATATATTATTTAAAGATTATATTAGTGTTATTGGAAGTCATATGTAGTTATAAGAGTTTCTTGATAAGGGTTTCATTATCCATAATAATTCATATTAGGGTTCTCCTATTTTTTTGTTAAAATAATGATAGTTTTATTATGCTTTTAATTGATTATAAATCACTCATTAACAAAAATATTAATAAAAAGGATCCATTTCCCCTTATAGATGACTTATTTGACCATCATCAGGGAGTATAATATTTTCCAAATATTGACAATTAGTCTCGATTTTATTAACAAAAAGTGAAGGAGGAATAAATTCAGAGGACAATGATTTATACTAGATATATCCATTACAAGTTATTTATTAGTAAATTCTAGTTAATGAATGAACATATTATATTTATAGATCTTATGAATATATTCTTTCCCAAGTATTTGGATAAATTTACGGTGGTTTTCATTGATCCTTTTCTTATTTATTCTTAAATTTATGAGGAATATGAAAAATTTCTAAGGATTATTCTACAAACTTTGAAATAAAATACATTGTTTGTAAATTTTTTAAATTATTAATTTTGATTATATAAAATTTATTTCCTTGGAAATATTAATTCTAAATATGGTATAAAATTTGACCCTACAAAATTTTATGAGGTGAAATAGTGGACACGACCAAAAAATGTCATTCAAACATCATCTTTTCTTGAATTAGAGGCTTACCATCGATATTTTTTTTGAAAAATTTAATCCTTTATATAGACTAAAACAAATTTTAATATAAAAAAGAGATAAATTATCTAGAAAAGGGAGTGTAATAAATGTTTACAAGAATAAAAAAGAATATTGGTTAATTCTCCATTTTCATCCTTGTCGACAAGAAATATTGAATTTTTCATTTATAATGATGATTTTTTGAATGGAATTGGTTGTGTATTAATTTTATATGATCATGTAATTGAATATGTTTCATGTCATTTGAACCTCCGTGAGCATAATTAAACAAGTAATGATCTTGATCTTATTGTGGTGTTTTTTATTTAAAAATTTTGTGGAATATTTTATATGGGGTAAAGTATAAAATATATAATGACCGTGAAATTATAAATTACATATTCACTCAAAAATATATGAACAATAGGTAGAGAGTATTATTGGAATTGAATTTGGCTAAATATTGTATAATTCACTCAAATTATGATAAATAAAACAAAGTAGTTGATTCCTTGAGTTTAAAACATAATGAATCATTATCTATAATGCATTTAAAACACAATCCTATAGTTAATGGTTTAATTAATGTTGTACTAGAAGTTATGCATGCAAAAAATCGCCCACATTTGGTTTAGGTGTTAGTATAGTCATCTTTATTAAATATAATAATTCATACATAGAAGTAAGATCATGTCTTTCATTAAAGGGTAGAGTTTGATAATAATAGTAAGTTTACTGAATTTAACATTAATAAAGAAGGTGTTATAAGATATGTAATGAGGTTGTCTGTCTCATTTAATCCCCAATTAATGTAGTAATTGTTGAGTGAAATTATAGATCTCTAATTTATAATCATCCTAGTAGTACTAAGATATTCACATACATTTGGGACTATTATTGGTGGAAGGAATTAATTAAGATATTTTTTATTTTACCATGAAATGTTTGACTTATTAATAAGTTAAAGCTAAGTGAAAACCATTAAAGGGGATGATTTAGTATTTTTCTATGCATGAATGAAAATGGGAGAATATGTCTATGATTTAATGTAAGGGTTACCAAATACATCGTGAGGTAATAATGAGACTTGTGTTATTGTTTATTGGTTGAATAAATCTATGAATTTTTTTCTATTTGATATACAATGTTTTTTGAAAAAAGTTCACAAATTTATAACATGGGAATAGTTAGGTTGTATGGATTCCAATCTCAATTGTTTAATAATGTGTCTCTAGATTTACCCCAAAATTTTCAAAGGACTTTAGAAGTCATTGAGTGCTGAATTAAATTTCATTATAACCTTTCGTACACAATTCTTTGGATAATCAGACTTCACTATTAATACATTGGAAGATATTATTTAAGTTTTATCAATTAATTACTATGGAACATGGGATTAATATATTTTACTAGTATACTCTTCTTATAATGAAATCTTTCATTCCAATATATCCATGGAACCATTTAAGGAATTATATAGAAATTTATGTAAAACTTTAGTATGTTGAGATGAAGTCAATAAGAGGAAGTTATTGGGACCAGAATATGTAACAAATGGTTGATAAGGTAAAGATTATTTGGTAGCAAATGAGGTCATCTCATATCACATACAAGAGTTATCAAGATAACCTAATGAGTAAATTTTCACTTGAGGTAGGATATCATGTATTTTTTCAAATATCTATATAGAAAGGTGTTATGTGATTTGTTAAAGAGGGGAACTTTAGTCTGCTACTTATTATACTATATAAAATTCTTGAAAATGTGGAATCAATTGCTTGCCACATTTATTTTATTCTAATATTATCTCATGTAAATGTTGTGTTTCATGTTTCACTATTAAAGAAATATGAACATGACGCCTCTCCTGTTTTGTGACATGAGATGGTATAGTTGGAAGAGAATCATTATTTTAAGGGAAATATAGTATAGATTTTATATCATATAGAAAATGTGTTATGAAATATGGTAATTTAACTATTTATATTTTTTCATAATAACATTATTGAGGTTGTAACATGATAACATGATAAGGCTCTCTGGAAAAAATATCCCTAACTAACTAAGTGATGGATAAAATTTTAAGGATACCATTTCTTTAAGGTGTAAATATTGTGAAATCCCAAGTAATGTTAATAATAAATAAATTTCATGTCTTTATTATATTCATTATTGTATTTTATGGATTCACATTCAATTTAATAATTTTATATGATTTTTCAATTGAAGAATTTTAATAAAATGGGTTTCCAAGTATTATGTTGTTTTAAATAATAGTTAAATTTATAAACATTATAATTTAAATTTGATAAAGTATAACTTATTTTTTATATCCTAACATTGAATACAGTTTAGAGTAAATGTTTGGGGTTTTCTTGAAAAAATTTGTTTTTGGATGAATAGTGAAAATACCGATAATTATAAAAAATATTATTTATCTTAAGTACATAAAAGAAACAATATGTTATGGATTAGTTTTAATGTAAAATAAGTCCCATTTTAAAAAAATCTAATTAATTCTAAAATAATCAACTTTATTCTATATTTTAGTATAAATTCAATTTTGGGCTTAAAAACATATTAAAAAAACACATTTCACTGTGTTTTTTGAACTTACATTAAATTTATTTTCATCTAATTTTTGAGATTGAGTATTTAAAAATTTATTTAATATTTATAATTATTATATTAAAATATATTAGTGAGATAAATTTTATTATTGTCCATAATGAATAGAAACAATGGTAAAAAGTTTTCACTAAAGTAAAGTGATAAACATGTCAATTCATGTTAAAAATAAGTGATAAGTTCACAAAATCTCATTTTAAATATTATCAGATGAGAATATTTATAGAATTAACTGATCATATTTAAAATTATATATATTTGGTTCCAGGTTCTCATAAATAATATTGTATTTTATTTTAGTAGTTTGAAAAAAATTAAAGACTTTTACACCCCCGAATTATAAAAGGGAACCCTATATTCTATCTTATTTACATGATTTGGGAAATTTGATTCAAAATATAGCTACCAAAATAACTTGAAAAAATTCCTTAACAATTTTTAGAGGAATTGGTTTCACTTAAAGACCATCCTAGAAGGATTAATGTATAAACCAAAAAAGCATTTCCAAAGAAAAAGGTGTAACTCTTAAACGTGTGTTTTTATGTTAACTTACTCATTAAAATCCTTAATATATTCTATAAATATGTTTATATGTTAACATATGAATCATAAAAAAACTATTATTTCATAATGTTTTAGTAAAAAACTATTTCTCATCTTATTTTTTATCCCATGAGAAATGAAAATATCAGTAAGACGTACAGGTTGGCAACCACCTCCACAAAGTGATGTGTTTTATTTTTCATCACAACTCAAAAAACTTGTTATTATGACTGATTTAATGAATATTTATGATATTTAGGACATAATTATTATTTTTTAAATATAATATATTTCTTTCATTCTTACCCTTCCATCAGTTGGAAAATGATAACATCACTTGTGCATATGTGTGGACGACTACCTCCATGAAGCGATATGATTCATTTTTCTTGTCCAACTTTCATGGAAGGTTCTAAAATTTTATTTAATATTTAAAATTTATATTTATTTCATGATTAATATTATTTATATGATGGAACCAGGACCTCAATGACCATGGTAAACCTACCAAAGTCTTTTTTGGGATTACGAACCAGACGTCCTCAAAACATCCGACAAGAACTTGATCAATTTTGTAACTATATAGAGTACAAAAATATGTGAAAGAAAATAATTTATTAAAAGGAAATAAAACTGAAAAATTATCATAATAAACTAAATAATCTCTATTATATCGTAGTTAAGGAAGGTGTGTGGTGAGTCAGTCGTGAGGTCAGGTATTTTTCTTTAAAATGTTGTTTTAAATGTTTTATACTTTTTTTCTTCCATATCTACATTATTAAAAAACTAATGCTATTTATATATACTAAAATTATATTTTTAATTATCTTCAACTATTTTTAAATTTTTAAAAATGTTTTAATGAGAAAATATTTGTAACATTTTCTGTATGGGTAACTTTTGACTCTTTTTAACAAAGTGTAAAATAATTTTTTTTATTGTTTAAAACTTAACCATCTTTTGAAACCATCATTGAAATTATTATTTTTCAATGTATATTCCTATAAAATTAATCTAGGGTTTTCAAAGGAAATATTAATTCTTATTTTATTAATAAATTTCCATTTTAAGATTTTTCAAATAATAAATGGATTTTATCCTTATTTTTACCTGAATATTGAAATTGATTTTTTCATATATGTTAAAAATTATATTTTTTGATATTTTTT